>JACYFF010031959.1:71758873-71782361 GCA_017589665.1 Selenicereus undatus | reverse complement strand
ATATATATATATATATATATATATATATATATATATATATACGTACGCACACACACACACACGCACATGGCTAAAGCTTACCCTGACCGAAAACTCGGCATGAACCTGCCTGAAAATTTGTGTTTGAACATGATTCTTAACCCGAACCTCAAATAAGTCAAACCTTAAAAACCTGCAAATTAGTGGCCCAAACTCGACCCAAACTTGAACCCGCCCTCTTGACCCAAACATTATATCTTGGCTTTTTAATTAATTTTTATTTATCCTGTTGACAATAATGGTTATTCATTAAATCAAATTATTTTGAGAGACATTATATTATATCAAATCCCCCAAAAAATTAAATAATAGTACCCTTGCTTACCTAACTCCATTGTCATAAAATAATATCATATGCAACTATTAATTTTGACAACTTAAAATAATGGGTACGAAATGATGTGAAGTAGTGATCTACTCTTAAGAAATTAAAACAAAATAAGAAAAATACAAAAATCAATAAGTCATAGCATTATACTTTTGTAAAATGAATGTCTCTAATATTAGTTTAGATAAATTATTTTGTCAAAATCTAATTTTTTTTATTATAATTAAAATACAATATCTTACACTTCTCTAATTCCCTTTTGTTTGGTTTCCATTCTAATACGCCTTTAACTACAATTCTAGCAGTAGGAATGGGCCGACCATATCCGTATTACTGTTGATCTCTTAATAAAATATACCTAATTGGGTACTGGTCAGTTGGTTAATAAAGATATCAAATTATTAAGCAAGTTCGTAGCGAGTCGAGCTGCTCCAACCCCTTAAGTTGCTCTAGACGGGATAGCCCATTAATGATCTGACCCATTATTGACCTTACTTTAATGTACTGGCTGACCAGCCCAACCTAAAGGTGACCCAACTCTTTGCCCAGCCATACATAACATTCATGTATCATATGAAAAGTTTGAATATTTTTAATGTTCTTTTAAAAAATTACAATTACCATGTTTTTCATTAAACAATGAAACTTTTTTGCAACAAATAAGCCCAATTTTTAAATTTGAAAAAAAGAAATATAATTAATAAAAAGGTGCTCTAAACTTGTTGGGTCGACCTGAAACCCACAAGACTAAAACACACCCACCCATATTTTACCCGAACCCGAAATTCATCCAACCCATATTTTACCCAAACTCGAATACACTTGACTTGTATTTAACCCGCCCGCCCGAACTGGCACGCACACACACACACACACACACACACACACATATATATATATATATATATATATATATATATATATATGTGTGTGTGTGTGGGTGTGGGTGTGGGTGTGAGTGTCGGTGTGCATGTTTGTGTGTGTGTCTATATGTATGTATGTATGTGTGTGTATGCGTGCGTGTGTGTGTATGCGTGTGTGTGTGTGTAGTGCGTCCTTTGGCATCCTTTACAAAAACCCTAATAGAAAATAAAAGTAAAATGTTAAATATCTTATTCTTATCTTGACTTCGCATGTAAATCATTATGTGTTTAATTCGCAAAAAAAGGTATGATGAAATAGTACAAAGGTATGATAACGTATAAATTGTATAAAGTTATCTGTTTTTATATAATGTTTTTACGGTTGTCAATCACGATGTGTTTCATGGATGTATTTGATCGGATTAGGATGTCTTTATGTACCTGCAGGGGCAGTTAATCCATATAAACTACACAACTCATGATTGATTGTAATTACTTAAATTTAATCAAATCATAGAATATATTAACCTAGATTAAAATACTTTTTCAGTAACTATATGGTCCACTCGGTTGTACAATTGCAAACGTACAACTGGCCCCACAATTGTCCACATAGTGCGTGCCACATAAGCAAAATCGAAAAGCTGCTAAAAAAATATAAAAGAAAAAAGCACTGAGAAAAGCTGTCGATTCAAAATGGTGAGACCACCCTACAAACTTCCTCTCACTCTCTCTCCAAAAGTGCTCACATTCGTGCTGATTTTGCGAAATTGTACTACATTTGCTAATGGATTCTAGCCAAAATCTTTGGAAAATCTTCCTTGAAGCTTGAAGCAGGCATTTCGATGTAAGTTTTACAAACAAACGAAATTTATTTGCATGTTCGAAACGACACAGTGAATTCACTTGAAACGAACAGGCATTCTGGGTTCTAAGAAGATCGCGCTATCATAATCTCACTTTTGCACTGTTCACGTATGGAAACTCACCATTCAATAGTAGCAAAGAAGAGATCTGCTAGTGATGAATCAAACACTCCTCAAAAACGGTACGTTGAAAACCTTAAACCTAACATTAGTGAGCTAGAGTACATAATCAGTGAGCAGTAATTAGAAATTTCTGCTTCTGTCAACACATTCCCCAGAAAACACTTAATTTGCTGTTGGTTAATACCATGCAAAACACTTCTATCTACATTTCTAAAGAAAACCAAAAACAAAAATAGATCTCATTACACACGGCATACGCATGTTGGAGACCTATATATGTTATTTTAGTGAGCTACGAAACATGTGTAGTGAACCATGACAATACTAAACATCAGTCTAAATTTCCTTAGCGAACATGCTAAATGAGTTGTACCTAATATTGTAGTGAGCTATGACTTGAATTTAGTGAGCCATAACTACAATTTAGAGAGCTATAAACTATATTCTAGTGGCTGTAAGCGTATGCATACTACAGTGAGTTGTATCTTATATTGTAGTAAGTTATTACTTGAATTTAGTGAGCCATGATTTGGATTTAGTGAGCTGTACCTTATATTCTATTGACTGTCAGCATACGCATGCTTCGATGAGCTATACCTTATATTCCAGTGAGTTGTACCTTATATCCTAGTGAGCCATGATTTGAATTTAGTGAGTGGTACCATACATTCTAGTGTGCAGTCTAGAACTCCAATCTATTTTAATATACTATTTCATATATTTAGTGAGATGTGGTGTATATTCTAGTGAGTTGTACCATATACTCCCATCACACAGTTCTACATACTATAGTGAGTTGTAGCTTATATTCTAGTGAGCCATGATTTGACTTTAGTGAGGTGCACCTTTTATTCTAGTGTGCTATCACATGTATTGTAATATTAACATTACATGCAATGCTATTTGATAGATCGAAGACAGAAGGGTCAAGCACAAGCACTCAAGATATAATTATAGAAGTTGTCCGAGACATATCTTCTGATCTAGTGAACCTCATGCAATTACACTTAAAATATATCCAAATACACATTGTATAGTTCACTACACTAAATTGTTTTTTTCTTTTTTATTGAAGCCCAAAGGATCAAAGTAAGACAAATGAAACAAATCAAGGAATGAAAAAGGATATTACTCATTATGAAGGCCAAGATATACTTACATTATGTAAGTTTATATGTAATGATTCGAATTACATATGTGGTGAGGAGAAATTGTATTGAAAGGTATTGTACCTTATATTCTGGGTTAACTGCTGCCAATTAGTGAGCTATAAACTATGCTTTGGTGAGCTATGACACATGTCCAATGAACAGTATGAAAATCATCTTCTTCAATCTTATGTACCATGTGCAATTAAGCATTCCAATCTATTTTGGTATACTAGTTCATATATATAGTGAGTTCATCTTAAATTTTAGTCAACAAGTAAACTATACATCTGCAATTATATTTAGTGAGCAGAACTACATATGTGGTGAGCAGACAATTTTTTTTAGTGAGCTCCAGTCATATTAGATTAAACATTGCACATGTATTGAGTTATACATCTTGTTCACTTATACAAAGTACTATGTACAGCTGCAGAAGAAGCAAACAAGGCAGCTCCACCAAATCAAGAAAAGACTCCACAGCTTAAAAAGGAGCAGGAAAAACTATCTGCACCAAAATACAAAACCTCTTAAGGAAAAAACAGCTCATCAAGTACTACTGCAAAGAAAAAAGGGTGAAACAAGAAATTAGGAAGAATAGAAATATTTGCAATAGTTCAATAAGTTCTGAACATGAGCAGGTGCAAGCTCCCACAACAGATGAGCATGAAAAACAAACTGTGCATGCTGTGGAAGACTCACAAGCTACTCAACAAGGAAAGGGAGAACAAGAATTGCAAAAAACAATAAAACTACCTCAACAAAACACTCCCATAGCAGGGAAAAAACAAAAAGTGGTGCAGGAAAAAAGAAAAAGGAGTCAAAGAAAAATGATGCGCAAGAGAAGATTGGCAACAGAAAAGAACAAAAGGGGGAAAGAAGAATACAGAGCAGAGCATCCCCAAAAGTTCCAAGAAACACTGCTCAACAATGCTCAAAGAAAACAATCACTAACATTCATCGACAACTTGCAGAGGAAATAGATGACACCATAGAGGACACCACTTACAAAATGCCTTCTCATGGGAATGATGATAAATCTAACTCTGAAGATGAAGTGTTGGTGAAGAGAATCAAGAAAATAAAACAGCATCAAAGCCTATATCAAAGCAAATCCAAATGAGGTCCAAAAAGTGTGCCAGGGCACAAGCTGAAAAAGAGAGGCATACTGTCCAGGAGAGTCCAAATAATCCTGTAAACTCTCAATTTTACAACATGATCAACAAAAGAAATCCCCAAAATAGCAAGCAAATACTACCATTCATGTTCAAGGCCCCAAATCTATGTAATGAGTGCAAAAACCTGAAGAGGCAGACACAAAACCCAAAAAGATTTTCCATACCAAAATGTTACCATTAGGGTTTGTAACAATAATTGAGAACTTCAATGAGGCACAGAGACAGTCAATATGCGATATGGGGTTTGGCAGATTCCTCCATTTGCAAGTAACTAAATTACCGGGGGATTTATGCAAATGGCTTGTAGATAGTTTTAACCCATACTTAGTTGCATTGTACATATCTTCTGACAAGAAGATTGGGATTACACCAATGGATGTGCAGCTCATATTGGCACTCCCCATTGGTGGAAGGAAGGTTGAGCAGTTTTATGGCAAAAAACCAAAGGATGCTAAATACAATGAAGTCTTCTTAGCATGGAGAAAGGAGTGGAATCTACAAGATGGGACCCCAAAGCTTAGCTAAATGACACAGTACATATTGAGCCAGACTAATGAAGGGGAAAGTTTCAAAAGAAATTTTATGTTGTACGTGGTCTCTTGTTTTTTCAATGGTTCGAATAATGTACATTGTGCACCCTATTTTGCAAAGAATGTTGCTAATGTTGAAGCCATAGCAACAATTGATTGGTGTTAGAACACCATTGATAGATTGTGTGAATCTGTCAAAAAAGGGCTTTAAACTTTGATGGGTCTATTCTCTTCTTGATGATAAGTTCCTTCTATTCTATCAGAATATCATGTTTTCAGTAAGCACAACATCACTTTTAATGACCTAGACATATATTTTAGTGAGCAGAACAATATTTTCCGTAAGCAGAATATATATCTTAGTTAGCAAACAATTTACTTTAGTGAGCAGAACATATATTTTAGTGAGCAGAACATGTATTTTATGGAACAAAATATTCTTTTTGGTAAGCTATGGAGAACTTGTTTATAGGTGACAATTGTCTATTACATTGATCTATAATGACCATTTTAGTGAGCACACATCACGTACACATACATATACCAATAACCAAATAGGAATTATTCTTACAGAACATTACTTTATGTTAGTGAGCTACTATACATTTTTAATAAGCAGAACAATATTTTAGTGAGCAGTCCATATATCTTAGTGAGCAGACCAATTATTTTAGTGAGCACAAAATATCTTGTAGTGAGCAGAACATGTATTTTAGTGAGTAGAATATTAGTTTTGGTGAGCTATGAAGAACCTGTTCATAGTTGACAATCGTCTGTTACATTGATCTATATTGACCATTTTAGTGAGCCAAATAGGAATTATTCTTATAGAACATTACTTTATGTTAGTGAGCTAGTATACATTTTTGGTGAGCAGGATATGTATTGTAGAGAGTAGAGAATCATTTTTGGTGAGCTATAGAGAATTGGTTAGAATGAACATTTTCGTTGTAGATGCTACATCTTGATAGAGTTGTCCTCACAAGAAAGACTGTTGAGAGACAATTCCTAACAATCAAAGGCTGGACAACAGAAAAGTTGACGAAAGGGTAATCAAAGAGTGAAAGAATAGAGAAAGATTAATCAAGTTGGTAACAAAGAAGTGACAAAAGGCTTTAGAAAGGGCAGAGTAGAGCCTCCAATACAAATGAACAGAGAAGAGCGTCCTGAACAAACCAGAGAAACTCAGCCACAAAAGGAAGAATAGCCAAAGATATTTTCACAAAATGATGAAACATCAAAGTTAGAGGTATCATTTAATTCATTTATATTAATTAAGGAGAAGGACAAAATTTAAACAAATGTCTATCTAACACCTTACAATACTTGAATGATTTCAACATATAGAAAGATATGGAAGAAATGGCTGAAGTAACGAAGGATTTAGTGGGTGCGCTCAAGAGGCACAAAGCCTTTATGGAATAATTGTCAAAAAGGTACCAAAACAATGAAGCACTCAAGAAAATAAAAGATGCAACAATAAGCATGTTCTCTTCATACTGTGAGGCTCAAATCTTAAAATCACCACCAATGGGACGAAAAGAAAAAGGAGATGAACATCTTGGGATACCACCATTCACTTAGGATGATGAATGGTGGAATAGAGTTGGTGTACTGGAGGTAATAACTGAATAGGAGAATGCTTTTGTAAAGCACGAACAAATGACTAGTAGCCCCAAAGCCAAAAGTCCAAGAAGGAAAAGTCTTACATCAAGAAAAGGGGGTAGTGACATGCCCAGTTTCAAGTGGATTGATGACAGCCAAAGCCCGACTTCTCCAACACCAGCACCACGAGCAACACTTCAGACACCACCACCTTCCCCCCTACAAAAACACATCAGACACACCCCCCCCCCCCAAAAAAACAAACTTCAGACACTCCCTCGCACAAACACTACACACAACACCACCCTCCCTACCACCAGTTGAAACAAAACAACCACCACTACCATCACATGCTCTTAAGACACAGCCACCACTAGAATCATCTAAGAGACCACCACCACCAATTCCAAAAACACAATCAGGCCAAATACAAAGGATATGACAGGCCCAACACAATCGTCAATTGGGCATGAAAAGATTGAAATAGAAAGACAGAAAACAACTGAAAGACAGCAAGCAAAGCAAAAAATCTCCTGGGAGATAAGATAACAAAAAGAAAACAGCACATAAAGCTGGTAAGAATGTTCAGTGAGCAGATTGTTAATTTTAGTGAGCAGAATATAATTTTCAGTGAGTTGTGGGCAAGTTGTTGATTGATGACAATTGTATGCTACAGTGAGCTAGAATGACACATCTAGTGAGCACACATCAGTTTTAGATGGCTCTAGGAACAAGCAAATAGGATTGTGTTGGTAGTAAACATTATTCATTTTTTAGTGAGCTAGTGTACATTTTCAGTGAGCAGAAGATAAATTTTAGTGAGCAGAGCATATTTCTTAATGAGCAGAACATATATTTTACTGAGCAGAACATATAGTTTAGTGAGTAGTCAGCTACATTATATATTTAGTGAGCAGAACAAATATTTTAGTGAGCAGCACATATATTGTAGTGAGCATTGAACCATACTATGTATTTAGCGAGTTATATTATCATCAACTCTGATATAATGTTTTGTAGAAGAAGAGCACACCAAGAAGGCAAGACATTAACTGAGGAGAGAGAAATGACCAATGACAGAATCCTACTACTCTCTTTTTGTGGAGAGAATCGCAAAGATCACAGGGGAGTTGTCAGCCTAGGAGAAGATCTTTGCTAATTATGTATTCCATCAATCAGAGGACCTTGATTCAAAGTAAGCATAAAACTACCAAACAGAAAACACTTATAAACACTTAAGTTATATCGAATATAAACTTACATTTTTTTTCCTTTTCATACCATATCAGTGAAAAAATGTTTATCGAAACACACGTTGTAAATCGGTATCACATGTCAACCATGCATCCAAGGGAATACATTGATGCACATGTAATCAATGTCTGGGCTGTTATCCTCAGCAACTTAGAGAGCAAAAGAAGTGAAGGCTCTCCAAGAAGATTTTTTGCACCGGTTGATGCAACGGTAATCATATACTTATTTCTGTTCACAAATACAAATGCTCAAACACCTACTTATACTAATGCAAAAATGCAGCCAACTTTAGACCCCATGATAAATATAGCAAAATCAGAAGAGGCAAGGTATATTGATTTTGAAACAATACTTGAGAGAGAATTCCAGAGATGTGACAAATGGATATCGGCCAAACAGTTGCAACTGGTATGCATTAATCCAATAAATTTTTATCGTGCATTAGACTACCATATTATATAATATTATTCATCTTTCAATTGGAAGGTGTTCTTCCTGTATGTCACAGGAAGCACTTCTTCATCTTCTGTTTTGATTTAAAGGAAGGCTTGACATTATGGACAATATGCATATAACTACTTCTTACAAAACCACATATGGTGAAACACATCTATTAGTGGTATGTTCAAATGTTCACTAATTCATTTAATTTAGAATAAATCAACATACATATTTGGTGAGCTAACATATTTGGTGAGCTAAACACACATACTTGGTGAGCTAACACACATATTTGGTAAGCTATTAAACAATTCCAGTAAGCTGAACAAAACTGTTGGTTGCACACAAGCAAGAGCTTTTGAGATATTTTTTCAGGATAGTATTAGTCATCCCAAATATGAAATTGTCAAGAAAATGAAAGCAGTGCGAATGAGAATGCCATGGAAAACAACAGATAACATCACAGACTGTGGAATATTCTGCATGAGGCACATAGAGTCTTACTTCAACCAAGCAAATAAACAAGACTGTGGTTTCAAGAAAAATGAAGTACGGCAACAAACATGTTTTCTCTACAAAAATATCTTGAAATAAGTATAACACCTATTAATTAAAGAACCACAAACGATTTGTTTCCTTTTTTTTTTGCAGGACAAGAATGTGCTTGATGTAATGAGAGCACAGTACTGCTATGTGATCATCAACAATGAAGAAAATATATACAAGAATAGAGTGAAGAGGTTCATAAAGGAGTTCTATAATAAAGAACAGACAAAAATGAATGCAAAATCAAGCCAGCCTCAAGTGCCAACAGCATGAATAATGAACCCTGCTTTAGTTAGACTAACTTTAGGAACTAATGTACCCAATGCTCTCATATGAACACTATTAGTATGATTAGACTTAATGATGGTGAAGTACTACTATGAAGCATTTATTATAGAATATTTCATATCTTTTACTATGCTTAATTCTAGTGGGCTAGCAAGCCAAACCATTGAGCTCTAAGAATTCTGTGGTGAGCAACAGCGTAAACTAATCCATACCACTAATATGATATAAACTTACAACTATTATTAACAAAGTTATTCAAATATTGAATTGTACACAATGTCATTGTCATAGAATGCTATTCTTTTATAATGTTAAATCATAAAAAAAGTTGAAAATAGTTGTGTAAATTATAGTGAGCTAATGGATAAAACTAGTGAGCTATGACTCTTTAGCAGTGGGCAACCTATTATAAGTTTCAAAAGTGTTCAACCTATTATAAACTTTAAAATTATTCAACATGATTTACTTAATTTTCAAATAAAAAAATACTTCTCATCACATCACATCACAAAAAAAACATCATAAAAAAAAACATCATAATGAATAAAAATATGTAAGTTTGGAATTTATTAATCAAATACAAATTTACATTTGAATTTTTGTTTAAAAAAACTATTGTATGTGCCAGATCCAAAAAAATTCATTAAAGCTAGAAGCCAATGCCATGTCTTCAACCTGGGCAACACACATTACTTATAGTCAGTGAAATATAATTGTTAGAGAGCATGAGAGAAAACGATAAACACATAGAAAATCAGAAACCTATGATCATACAAAAATTTCATGCTTGATTCCCAGGTAACCTGTTTCACAAAATAGATTAGCATATATATCTTTAGTGAACCAACATATAAATGTAGTGAATGGAACATGCATTACAAACAATGTGATAACTGAAAAATATAATGAGCCAATACATATTTGTGGTGAGAAGATACACTATATTAGTGAGTGTATTACCCTTGAATGTTAGGAGCTTCAGAAGCGGGATTCAACTGATTGGTAAGAATGCTACCCCCATTTGGTTGCCTCAACCTTTCATAAAAAATCAAGCTAAAAAATTTCATTAAAATCTACTACTAGATTAGATGCACCAGTTGGATTAGATAAACAAGCAGCAATAACCTAAACCGTCGCAGGAAACACATATTTTTAGTGAGCATATACATATGTTTAGTGAGCCAACATATAAAAGTAGTGAGTGGAACCTATAAGACTAATAGTGTGAGAACTAAAAAATATAGTAAGCCAATATATATTTGCAGTGAATAGATACACTATATTAGTGAGTGTATTAACACTTTTAGTGAGCCAAAACACATTAATTTTTATTGAGCGTAGCTATAAACTCAGTAAACTCCAAAAAGATATTAGTATAAGAAATATAACTTATTCACTGAGATTGTGAATAGAATTTAAGCTGTGGTTGTGATACATCTCCTCCACTTTGTGAAGAAAACATTGCCTTCCTTAGTCTTACAATGTTTGATATCTTCTCCAATGTACTCTTCCTCCTTACATTCCTTTTGTCTTTCTTTCTAGAACCTTTAGGGTTACTAATGATTTTATTACGAGCACTAAACTGTTGATCATTTTCTGTGTCAGAATAACACCAACATCAACCTTTAACTTGGCAAAGGCTTGTACTTTTTATAGTCGCAAACAAAATTTTGGTCTGGAAGATTATACCTAACCTCAAACCCAAACTTTGTAGAAAAGCAATTCTCATAGACAACATATGTATGCTCTATACGGTAAGGAGTTTCACTTGAGCTAAGAAGATCTTGACAACATCCTTCGCCTTTAATGTATTTATTCTTAAACAGTTTGTACAAGTTGTTCGTATAGATTTTCAAAGCATGCTGTAAAAGGCTAACATGTGGCAAATACATCTCATGGAATCCATCCTTATTTTTCATATTCTCGTCGTTCTCCTTAATCCTCCACTCAATAACAACATCACAGAATATATGTATGCTCAGTACAGTAAGGAGTTTCACTTCAGCTAAGATCTTGACAACACCCTTCCTCTTTAATGTATTTATTTTCAAACACTTTGTACAAGTTGTTCGTATAGATTTTCGAAGCATGCTGCAAAAGGCTAACATATGGTGAATACATCTCATGGAATCCATCCTTGTTTTTCAGATTCTCATCCTTCTCCTTAATACTCCATTCAGTAACATCACAGAATATATTGTAAAAATCAAACAATCCATAAGTGGCATTGACTCTCTTTGACAAAGAAACATTTGCAGGCTCACTTCTTTGTGATGATAAAATGCCACCAGAGAAAACATTCTTGCAAAAAGTTGGACACTATTTTTCTTTCAACCGATATAATCTAACCAACCAAGCATTTTAAGCACATTTATACTCTTCAACCAACCTAACACACAAAAACGGTGAGTAAAAAGTAATAAGTTAATGAGCATAAACATGTAGCCTTGGTGAGTAGAAAGGAATAAGTTAATGATCAGATGCATGTAAATTTGGTGAGCAGAAAGTAATAAGTTAGTGAGCAGAAAGTAATAAGTTGGTGAGCACATAATAAACAGAAACAGAGAAGGGCTTACCTGTGCCAACAAAAATTAAACTCTACTTCTGTATCACATCTCATCAAAACATGATCAAACTTATCCACGAATCCACCGAAAACCCTAAGATGACTAATATTCTTTTTTGAATTCTCCAAGATGTGCCAGGTACACAACCTATGATTTGCCAAAGGGAAGACCTTTTCAATAGCATTTGCCATAGAAAATGCTTGGTTCATCATCATAGTTTTCGGCTGCACATTATCCGTAACTTCCAAAAATGTTTCAAATAACCAAACAAAGCTCTCAATCTTCTCATTCATCAAAAATCTGCATCCGACCATAACATTCTTCAAATGATGATTCATACAAACAAAAGTGCGCATATAATCTCATAACTGTTAATCCTATATGTCATGTCAAATACAAGAAGATCACCAAACAACAAATAGTCAGATTGCAATCGAGAATCTCTCCAAAAGAAGCTCATCATACAATCATCCTCATCCAATTTAAACTTATAAACAAAATATTGCTCGTTAACGCACCTAGTTTCTAAAACAAACATCAAATGATTGGCATCACCCCCGTCTAAAGTCCTCTTGACTTTGTTTGCAACACTATTGTGGGCATCCCTTTTGCTAAACCCGAGTAAAGGCAAACCCCCAACCTCATTTCTTAGAAGCCATAAGCATGGGAAACTTTCATACCATTTCTTCTCATCTTTGGAAAAGATCAACATGAGCTTTCTCGACATTTTTATGTGACCTCAACTTATGAACCTCATCTTCCAAAAACAATTCATGATTATGAATTATGTCATGCTTCTTACAAACTCATTCCCTATTAGCTTCAACGTAAAAAATAGCCATAGCTTTACAATTGCACCTGCGGCTTCGTTTTATAAATGTCTTATTTTTTTTTCTCAGGACATCTTTTAACACCTTGTTTGTTGCAATCCCTCGAACGCAACTCTTGTGAACCCTCTCTCCTCCTCAACTTGTCACATCTTATGGAAAATCCCTTACGGAAAGTATACTCATTGTATACCTCAAATGCCACATTTATAGAACAGGCCCTTTTACTAATCAGTTCTAATTTATCAGCTTCCTTCACTTCAACAGCACACTCATCATCAACATCTACACATTTCTCCTTATCAATCACAACACAATTAGACACACCAGCAACAATATTAGCATTATTAGAAGCCAAGTATTTTCCTTTTAAAACACTAGTAGGATTACATAAAACTCTAACATAATCATCAGCATCAACAACTTTAGCAACAAAACGATCTAATGTAGATAGCAAAAATGAAACATCATTAGCAAAAACATCATTTTTGTGGTGAGCTATAATGCATAATTGGTGAGCAAAAGCTAAATCCTAGTGAGCCAAATGTTTGTTTTAGTAAGCAGAAAATTGCTCTGTAGTAGAGGTAACATATTTTTTTATAGTGAGCTATACTGATCATAGTCAGCTATTGTTTTCTCTATTAAATACAAAATTTATTATAGTGATTACATTTAGTTAGCACAGAACCGATTTATGATTGCTGAATACAAGCTAAATCCCAGTGATCTAAATGTATTTCTTTAGTGAGCTAATAACTATATTTAGTGAGCACATAACTGATTATGGTGAGCTATTGTTTATCATATGTAAAATAACAAAAATAAAAGTATCATATGCAAAAACAAACATGATTTTTGTGGTGAGCAATAATGCATAATTGGTGAGCACAAGCTAAATCCTAACAAGCCAAACGTTTTTTTTTTAGTGAGTAAAAAACTGCTATGTAGTAGAAGGCAACATATTTTTTATAGAGAGCTATACTGATTATAGTGAGCTATTCTTTTCCCTGTTAGACACAAAATTGATTATAGTGATTACATTTAGTGAACACAGAACCGATTAACGATTGCTGAGTACAAGCTAAATCCTAGTGAGCTAAATATATTTTTTTAGTGAGTCAACTACTATATTTAGTGAGCACATAACTCCTAATAGTGAGTTATTGTTTATCATATTACACAAACTAAAATTTATAGAGAATGAAGTACGTTCAAGCATTAAATGAATAAACATTGTTCAACTTGTGTCTTAACCGGTATTAATACAATTACAAATACCATATACAACTCAAAACAAAAACAAAACATTCTAGCAAACATCCAGAGATAGCAAATCGCAAAAACCAACTATATATTCAAACCAACAACTACATTATGTTTTCAGAACACGGCATCATAACAGCGAATGCAATCCAATTGGAAAATCTTGAAGTTAACTCATTAGAACGCAAAATTAAAACATACAAGTTTCAAATCCAAACACAAAAACAAAGATCAAAAATTGGGATCAAACCTGACAAAGAATTTGCATTTGATGAATTTTCAACATCAATAGCGACGTTAAGATCAAATCTAGCCATTGAATAATTGCTAAAAACTAAAGGAATCGAAGCAGCACAGAGCAATCAACAATGGAGCGGAGCAGCAGGGAGAATGAAAATCGTGATTTCTGAAACTTAAAAATCGTGAATTTTCTTTTTTTTTTAAATGTGGGATGTATTGGGTTAGGTAGTTGTGTGGACCAAAAATCGCTAATTATGGGCCTGGGTGGATAATTGAGATATTTACCTGATTGTACATAATAAATTGTGTTATATTTAAAGTAGACCTGGTCAAATTGACCTGAGACCTAAAACTCGAACTGAACGACCCGGACCCATACTTGACCCGACACCCGAAATATGCTCACCCGAAAGTGGACCCGAAACGCGAATTAACCTGAACCAAACTGATGTATCCGCCGAGGGTCAAAGCTAAAACTCAATTTAAGAGTGAAAGCTTAAAACCAAGAGAGAATACAATCAAGGAAAAACAAAGGAAAGTGGCACGCAATATGCTGGTTGTGAGGCAACAAATACGTGAGGTAGGAATGGAATTTAGAATCAAGGGTTTCTAAATGAGAAAAGAAAAAGGAACTTGATGTATCTTCAAAGGATTAAATGAAAACTTAAGCTAGAAAGCAAGAACACACGGTTTGCAATCTGAATTCTAGCTAAGTACTCTTCAAACCCTTAAGGATAATCAAGGTGTATGGATAGAACTAAACCTTTGTTTGTATACAAAAACACCACCAAACTAAAGTTTAGGGCCCCTAAACTTGATTAAGATACAGAAACACCACTTAAACAAGTTTAAGACTACACTTGAACACCATCCTAACCAGCCTAGTTAAGGATAAGCAAGTTTAGTGTTTAAATGTACCTAAGCATGAAGGCACAAATGCTCTCAATCTGGTTTTTGATTTAAAAGTATCATATTCTACCCATGGTTGTGTGCAACCCATTAATACAAGCCTAGCTAGCAAGCAAACACCTAGAGGTTTCCTTTCTAGGAAGGAAAGGTTTTAGATTAGGCTCACCTTACGGTTAGGACTAATCCGCATACAAGGCTTGATTTACTTAGGCTAATTGCATCCAAAATGAAAAGGAAATTCAAAAAAATGATGATTAACGCCTTAATTATACATATTTAAGCCTAATACAAGCATCTAACTAGTAAAAGAAGAACGGGGCAGCCGTAAAGTAGCATCCCTTTTCGGCTAGCCAATGAGCTTCAAGAGACATCTTTTGCTGCCTTTGTTTCCCATTGGTTGTTCTTTTCAGGACCAATTGCTTTTGCATCTTGATCATGACTCTTATAGATATCTTGGGATGTGTGCCACTCAGCAATGAATATAGTAAACCCTTTGGAGAAGGAAAACTTCAACCATGCTACTAAACCGGGTTCAACACAGTTTTTTGGCCTGTTTTCTAACTTTTGTAAACCCAACCAAAAGTGAGCATGATTTTGTTTTTAGGCCATGGGGGGAAACCTTAGGGTGTGTATAAACCCCCCTATCAAAGAAATCAAGATTAAACCATGTTTAAGTAGGTTAATTCTACTAAAACATTTAACCGTGCCGTTTTGGACCAAAACTAGTAGGTTTGACAAAATGATTTGATCTCTTTACTTCCTCTGGGTATGATTGGAATTCAATGCTTGGACTTGAAATTAGACATCTTTGGGATTCTAAAAAAAGTAAAAATCCAAGACTTAAAGCACCATTAAGATTAAGAAATCACATACCTAAAACCGGGTATATTCTAGTTAGACTGGGCAGTTTGTATATCTTGGGTTTATTGGCTAAGTTGAGTTGGTAAATGAAGTCCAAATGGGATGAAACTTGATTTTCTGGAAAGCTAACTTCTTGAATTTCAATCCCAATGTAAAAATATTGAACTTAAACCTTAAAGAGGTTTAAGCAATTAAGCTCTCAAAAATGGGTTGGATGCTGGAAAACAACCCATGACCTGTTGTTTATTTTCTTAAACAAAATTTGGATGATTTATTCATCCTTTGGCTAGCAGAATGAATTACCTAGCTTGATTTGCCTCTTTGAATCAAGGGGCATGGAGGGATCTCCATCATCCTCCCCATTGTTAAAAAAGATTTGTCCACAAATCAGTTTAGGTAATGACCTCCATCTCGAATCAAGTTTGGTTGAAATAAAATCAGCCACTCAAATAAGTCTCTCTTATTCTTAGTGACTCTTGTCCTTGCATTCCCCTTGCTGATTTGAATGGTGTACGTAGGGGACTCCTTAAACATGCTTTGAACCACTTCCTCATATGCTCTTAATTCAGAATTAGGAGCTTTTAGTAATGGTTCTGAAATGAGTTGACAGAAATTTTGTTTGAGTGTTTTGGGTGTGGGTGGAGTGGGGGAAAGGTTTGGTGGTTCACCAAAAGAAAGGAAAAGAAGGCTACGATGCTTCTTGCCTTTGGTTGGATGGTGGGTGTCTAAGGTGAGCATTTCTCCTTCATCTGCCTTGACCACTATTTCCTCAAGGTTATCTCCATCATGCTCTTCAATTTCCTCCTCTTATTCGACCTCCTTTATTGCCTTCCACTCGGCCAAGGTGACATACCTTCAGTTTGTACAATTTGATGCTAAGTGGCCAAAGCCTTGGCAGTTAAAACATCTTTGAACACTTTTAGGAAGGGGTTTTTGTGTGGGTTGTGGGGGTAGGCCCTTTTGTGGAGTTTGGCTCTTTTGTGGAATGGCGGAGATGGATCTCGTGGGTTTAAGGGTAGAAGATGAACTCTCCTTGTTCAAGGTTTGTTCATGTGGTGAGGGCTTTGGATTTTCATGTCTTGGGATCTGTTTAGTCTTCTTTTGCTGCTCCACCTTATGAGCCAGCACACAAACTTCATCAAAAGAAGTGTAAGCTTGCAAATCAACAATATTAGCATACCTAGGATCAAGACCTCCCAAGTATCTAACAATTGCTTGCTCTTTTGGTTCTTGCAAATCACATTTGATTACAAGCTTTTCAAATTCATGAGTGTATTCTTCTACACTCAAGGTACCTTGGTTCAAGTGATGGAGTTGAGAGTAACAATCTTGAACATAGATAGGTGGAAGAAACCGAGCTTTAAGCTTAGATTTCATCTTTTCCCAAGTTCTGATTTTGGACTTCTTTTCTCTAACTCCTTTGGCACACAAATTAGTCCACCAAAGAGAAGCATACTTACGAAGCCTTAAAGCAATCAGCTTCACCTTCTTGTCTTCTGGGATGTCCTTGTACTTAAAAACTCTCTCCACCATGTGTAACCAATCCAAAAACTCTTCAGGATTAAGCTTGCCTTCAAATTCTGGAGCTTCCACTTTGAAGTCGTTGGTGTTAGCTTGAAATCGTGGGGTTTGGCTAGTCATTCTCAATGGTTCATCCTCACTAGATGAATCAAGAGTATGACTAAACACTTGTTCTTGTCTTTCGGAATCAGATTAGACTGGTTCTTCATTGGCTTGTTGCTTTTGCTTCAAATATGCACCAAGCTGTTTTTGAAGGTACTCATTTTGAGCTTGAGTTTCTTGATTCTTTTGTGCATCCTCTTGAATCTTTTTAGACAAAAACTCATTTTGTTTCATCAAAACTTCAAACCTCTCTTCCAAGGTCATGTTTGTAGCACTCATGCTTGAAGTAGGTGGCTTAAGCAAGTGAAATAACACAGACTAGGGGTGGCACAGTTGTGCTTAGGGGAACGGGGTGACCGTGCTACTTTTCTACCTAGCACAGCTGAAAATAACTAGTCTTGTAGTTTGTGTTTGGGAATGTGTTTGGGTGGCTTTTGGAAGTGTAAGGAACATACCAGGCCTAGGAGAAGCCAAGCTCTGATACCAAATATGATATATCCGCCAAGGGTTTAAGCTAAAACTCAATTTAAGAATGAAAGCTTAAAACCAAGAGAGAATACAATCAAGAAAAAATCAAGGAAAGTGGCACATAATATGTTGGTTATAAGACAACAAACAAGTGAGGTAGGAATGGAATTTAGAATCAAGGGATTCTAAATGAGAAAAGAAAAAGGAACTTGATGTATCTTCAAAGGATTAAATGAAAACTTAAGCTAGAAAGCAAGAACACACGGTTTGCAATATGAATTCTAGCTAAGTACTCTTCAAACCCATAAGGATAATCAAGGTAGATGGATAGAACTAAGCCCTTATTTGGATACAGAAACACTACCGAACTAAAGTTTAGGGCCCCTAAACTTGATTAAGATACAAAAACACCACTTAAACAAGTCTAAGACTACACTTGAATACCTCCCTAACCAGCCTAGTTAAGGATAAGCAAGTTTAGTGTTTCAATGTGCCTAAGCACGAAAGCACAAATGCTCTCAATCTGGTTTTTGATTCAAAAGTATCGTATTCTGCCCATGGTCGTGTACAACCCTTTAATACAAGCCTAGCTAGCATGCAAGCTAGCAAGAAAACACCTAGAGGTTTCCTTTCTAGGAAGGAAAGGTTTTAGATTAGGCTAACCTCACGGTTAGGACTAATCCGCAAACAAGGCTTGATTTACTTAGGCTAATTGCATCCAAAATGAAAAGGAAAGCCAAACAAATGATGATTACAGCCTTAATTATACATATTTAAGCCTAATACAAGCATCTAACTAGTAAAAGAAGAAGGGGGTAGCCGTAAAGTATCATCCCTTTTCGGCTAGCCAATGAGCTTCAAGAGACATCTTTTGTTGCCTTTGCTTCCCATTGGTTGTTCTTTTCAAGGCCAATTGCTTTTGCAGCTTGATCATGGCTCTTCTAGACAGCTTGAGATGTGTGCCACTCAGCAATGAAGATAGTAAACCCTTTGGAGAAGGAAAACTCCAGTCGTACTGCTGAACCGGGTTCATGGCAGTTTCTGGGCGATTTTCTAACTTCTGTAAACCCAACCAAAAGTGAGCATGATTTTGTTTCAGGCCAGGGGGGGAAACCTTAGAGTGTGTACAACCCCCCATCAAAGAAATCAGGGTTAAACCATGTTTAAGTAGGTTAATTCTACTAAAGCATTTAACCGTGCAGTTTTGGACCAAAACTGGCAGTTTTGGACCAAAACTGGCAAGTTTGACTAAATGACTTGAACTCTTTACTTCCTCTAGGTATGATTGGAATTCAATGTTTGGACCTGAAAGTAGACATCTTGGGGATTCCAAAAAGATAAAAATCTAAGACCTAAACCACCATTGAGCTTAAGAAATCACATGCCCAAAATCGGGTATATTCTAGTTGGACTGGGCAGTTTGTATATCTTGGATTTATTGGCTAAGTTGAGTGGGTAAATGAAGTCCAAATGGGATGAAATTTGATTTTTTGGAAAGCTAACTTCTTGAACTTCAATCCTAATGCAAAATATTGAGCTTAAACCTTAAGTAATTAAGCTCTCAAAAATGGATTGGCTGCTGGAAAACAACCCTTGACCTCCTGTTTATTTTCTTAAACAAAATTTGTATGATTTATTCATCCTTTGGCCTGCACAATGAAATTACCTATTTTGATTTGCTTCTTTAAATCAAGGGGCATGGAGGGATCTCCATCACGATCCATACCCGACTCGAAATTTTCTACAAAGTTGCTTATTTTGGCATAACGAGCGTGTTTGACCAAAAATTTGTTGACCCGAAATCGACCAGAATCGAACCATACCCGACCCAAACTTAAACGACCCAAAATATCACTTAACCTAAATATGATCCAATTTGAACTTGATCTGATCTGTACTCGAACTGAATGGTCCATTTATGAGGTCTAATTTAAATTAGTGTTTTGCTTTAAGAAATATACCAAATTAAAAAGCCGCACGATTTCCCTGGGCTCAACATTTCCATCCCTGTCTTTCGCATCCGACACCGTCCTCGCAGGAATGGCATTTGCATCCAATCCTTTGTCCCTGAGCGTCCCCGAAGCGGCCTTCGAGTCATGGCTCCGCGACTCCGGCTACCTCGAGCTTCTCGACCATCGCACCACCGAGCTCCACCGACTCCACTCCGCCTCCGCCTCCACCGCCACCGCCATCTCCTCCGCATCCCTCCCCAATTCCGCTTCAACCACCGCCGTCGCCGCCACTCCAACGACCACAGTCACCGCCATCTTATACTTGCTCATCATGTCCCTTGTCTCCTCCCTCGCCACCTTCCTCTCTCTCTTCACCCTCAACCCCTTCGCTAAGCTCGCCTCCGCGGACTTCTCCGACCACAACGCAGCCCCGTGGACCGCTGGTGGGTTCCTGGGCTCCGCTGATTGTTACTCTTTCCCCTCGTCTCCCACCCAGGCCAGGATGCGGGTTCATGAGAATGTCAAGCGCTTTGCGAGGAATTACGCTACTCTTCTCATCCTCTTCTTCGCTTGCGCCCTGTAAGTTAATTTTGATTTCTGCCCACTTTTTCTGGCGTGGTTTGTCATTTGGTTATGTGTTTTGAATTGTCGTTTGTTGGCTCTATGTGATTTATGCTTGTTTTTGTTGTGAACTTGTGACCTGTAGTGTGGAATTCGATTACTGATCCATGTTTGTATGCTTGATGGTTTGGTTGAGTGAGAAGTGGCATTGAAATCAAAGTTGAAAACTGCATTCAAATGGGAGAATGGGTTTCCAGTGATTGTTTGGTAAAGTACCCATGTTTCTATTCGGGAAATGAATTCTAATATTTCTGATTAATTTCCATAACAGTTGTATGTACAATGTTGATTGACCTTATTGTTGAAGTTGCTTAAGTCCATCCTTAATTTTCTTGGTCTAGTTGCTTAAGTTCATCCTTAATTTGCCCGGAGACCAATTCATGGGTACTAATCACCTTAGAATCTTGAGGGTTTTGTTTGCAACTTAATACATAACCAATGGGGTGAGGATGAGTTTTGGTTGACAAGAATTTATGTGTGTGGAGTTGCTCTTACAAGCGGAGTGGTTTAGATGATTCGTCAACCATGCTTTCTTGCACAAATATTTGTTGGCTGGGGGTGGCCTTTATTTATGTTTTTGGGGGGGGGGGGGGGGGAGTTGCTCTTTGGTGATCTGTCATCAATAGCGCATTGACTTTAAACCAGTCACGATTTCGTGTCCCTAACATAGGGAATGTTATTTATTAAGCTAGTGGTTACGATAGTAGATGGATATTGATAATGTGGCGGCTAATGATTGAAGAAACCACCTAATTGTTTTACTTAGATTGGTAGCTGATGGCTATGTAAGAGTAGCTCATTGAGCCGCCAGAATTGGGATGCTCATGTTGTATGTTGTGTATGATGTGCAAATTTTTTGATGTATGCTATCATATGCAATCCTTTCAATTGGCTTACTAATTGCAAGGACTGTTTTTATTTCTGTTTGCTGCTGTTGGATGTTAGGTACCAAATGCCACTTGCACTGGTTGGGTTGTTATCATGTGTGGCGGTATGGGAAGCTTTCAGGTTTTGTGATGACAAATGGTCACTTGATCGTTTTCCCACTATTCGCCAAGTTCTTGTTCGCATTGGCCAGTGTGGTGAGTTCTTCTTTCCAATAGATGGTTCAATGTTTGCATTATTGGCCCCTCTTTTTGAATCCCTATATAATGTGAACATGGAACATGCTTGGGTTATCAGTGACATTTTATTTGTAAAGAAAAAATCAAGAATTTATTGACAATAAGCAAGCTTCTATTGTGTTTAGCTACATCTACTTCATATGGAAAAGATTTACTGAATTGGGCATATAGAGAAGGATATTGTGCTTCATTGTCGTCTTTGCAGTATAAATACTCTTAGTTCCTGTTTTTCGCCTTCACTTATTCACCCCCATGTGTGGTACTAACTTTCTGATCTTAGCTTCTTCCATGATATTCAGTCAACAACATAAAATTTAGAAATCTTTCAGTTAGGCGATTTTGTATTAGTTGGGGGAAAGAAAGAATTTCTTATTTATGTTGGACAAAGCCCAAAATAATGTGGCTAAAAAATTGTTTAGGCCATAACAGATTTTGTGCCGTGGAATGGATCAAGGATCCATTTTTGTTTCTTTTTTTGGGGTTAATCTTAACTTCTTCCCCATGGAAATTTTAGAGATTTTGGGTATCAACCAATTAGTCAAACTGATTATAGGAGCCACTGACCCACTTTATTTGCTAGATGACTGAAAATGACCCATGATGGTAGTTCAAGAGTAGAAAAGTAATCCAATGTCAAGAATCGACTGATCAAGTTGAATGATTCTATAGTTGAAGAGGACTTTAGTAATTATTCTCTTCATTTACTTGTTGGTATTGTGTGAACTTTGATTCTTTTGGCAAGTGGTCTGCTCTTATTGTTTGTATATCTTGTGCGAAGTGCTTGTTCTGATCCCTTGTATCTTGAGGTTATTCCATTTCCACAGCATGTTTACTCCTTTCCTCTTGCGTAATGATGGAAGTCCTTGGAAGATTACAATTTTGCTATTTTGTCGCAGCAATATTTCGTGAGTAACTGATGTAGGACGCTCTAAGGGTAATTCCAACACTGAGAAAATTCACATAATAACTTTTAAATACTCAATATTTCAATTCATTCAAGTCTGCCTCGCTAATACATAACAAATGAGTTAAAATAGAGAAGAAACCTAACATATTAAGAAAACAAATAGATAACCTAATCACGAAGTTATTATTTTGCTAGCTAAGAAGATATCTAAAAGATAATATATTCCTAAAACATAAACTACGAAGATAATAAAATATCAAAATACTTCTCATATGCCAATATTAAGATATGTCCATATCTTTTTATTTCTTCTTTGTCCTTATCCTGAATCGTTCTGCCCTAGTCGGAAAAAACTGGTCCTCAAGTTTTATCCAAGGGCAGAATGGAGAAAACCAAGCAAGAAACTAACTTGACAACCCTCCGCAAATGGAAAAACTGTAGTGCTTGTAGCTTCTCCAAGAAAAGTAACAATGCAAGCACCGAGTGTAACTTCTTGCCAGCTAGGAGTTCGCTAGGGACAAATGAATCAACATGCTTGCTTGCTAGTCTTGACATCCGCGCATATTGAACTTCTGGATACTAAAATTGAATATCCTTAGTAGTAGGCACAGGCTTGCATTCATAGGTAGCTTTCCGACAGTTCTCATCTAGTGTAGCATTACATGCATCACTTTCTATAATTTCTGCGCGGGGTTGACCATTGTGACCTTCATTCTCCTTGTGCATCATTGCATTTATAGATGAAAGGATTTGTTGTAGTGGAATCTGAGATGCGCATGTCTCCAACATTCTTTTACTTATAACCTGAGTAGTAGATGAGGGACTACCTATTGCTTGACTCCGAGAAAGTATGAAAATAAGAAACTCCAAGGTTCTATATGTGCAAGCAATAGAGGAGATAGATCATTTTTAATTGA
>JACYFF010031959.1:71738149-71750863 GCA_017589665.1 Selenicereus undatus | reverse complement strand
GTGTGTGTGTGTGTGTGTGTGCTTACTTAGCCTCTCAAGTCTCAGTTAAGCATCATTCAAGGCTTACTAGCAAATAAAGCAAGAGTTCTAAGCAAAGTTTGCTAGACCGCACGACTCTAAGTTCGAGTGAATTATCAATTCGAGATAGTTGGTATCAGAGCTTTGGTTTGGGAGATCCATGGCTTCAAGTGTCACTGATGCTAGCAACCCTCAATAAGGAGGGAAGAAGGGCAATGACAAGAACAAGGGCTTGTTGGTCCTTATAGATGACAAGCTTGCGGAGATTAACCACACTATGTCGGACCTCACGGGTAGGGTGGATGACATGGAGAAGCGCATCAAGGAGCTCGAGTCCACGGGGGACATTGAGGAGTTCCGTACGAAGATGCAAAAGGCGGTGAAATCTTTAGCAAGCAATGTCAATGAGGAGGTCCAAGCTCTTCGGGATGGAGAACTCCAAGCTTGTAAAGCTGAGGTGGTGGCTTGCAAGTTCGAGATTGAGGCGTACAAGGCAAGGGTCGAGGCTTTGGAAACCCAACTCAAAGTATGCATGGCCGGGGTAGCCAATGTGAACAATGGTGGATCGGGTCCAGTGTCCACCACCCCAAAGGTGAATGCGCCCCAAACTCCAACCTAGAATGGGGCGAGGAACGCTAGGGAGATCGATAACTTCTTTTGGAAGTTCGAGACCTACTTCGAAGCGGCAGACATCACTGATGAAGGGTGGACGGTAAACCATGCTTATTTCTCTCTTAAGGACTTAACTCTTGTTTGGTGGCTTCATAGATGTGACGATGTCAATCAAGGATCCACCCCCAGTCACCACTTGGGTTCGTTTCAAGAGAGAACTTAAAGAACAATTCTACCCCAAGGATGCAGAGCGAGAAGCAAGGGCAAAGCTAAGACACCTCCAACACGAGGAGGGTCACATTCCAGAATATGTGAAGGAGTTCCATGAGCTTCTCTTGGAAATTCTAAGCATGGGGGAGCAGGACACGCTGTTTACCTTCCTCAATGGCCTAAGTGGTTGGGCTAAGACGGAGATAGAGAGGCATGGTGTGCAAGACCTCGCCTTTGCAGTTGCCACCGCCGCCAAGTCACTTAATGAGTACAAGAGATAATCATCAAAGGGACGAGGTAAAAAGTATAGTGGAGGCGGCAAAGGTGGGGGAGATCATGACAAGTCTCCCAAGAGGGACAAACCCTCTAAGGACAAAGGGAATGGTAAGAAGAATGATGCACCTCGGAAGCACTCCTGTTTCCTACGCAATAGACCTCACTGGGTCTTTGAATGCCCCAAGAAGGGCAAACTTGCAGCCCTTGTCCAAGCGGAAGAGGAGCAGGAGGAAAAGAAGATTGCTTCCCTCAAGTTACTCAATGCCATCCACACAAAGGTGGAGAAACAACCTTGTGGACGCATGTATATGGAAACCTTCATCAATGGCAAGCCACTACAAGCGTTGCTTGACACGGGAGCAGACATGGTCTATATGGCCAAGGAGCTTGCCGATGAAGTTGGCATCTCCTACACCAAGGAAAGGGACATGTGAAGGGAGTCAACGCCAAGAGCTTTCCCATCACTGGAGTTGCCCAAGGCACCCTTATTCAAATCGGCCAGTAGAAAGCTAAGATCGATATAACTACTGCTTCCTTAGATGAAAAGAAATTTATTTGAGCATCGACTTCCTTGATACGGTAAAGGCACACTTGGTACCTTACATCGACACCTTGTGTATCATGGAGACGAGACAACCTTATAATGTCCCCGTGAAAAGGGGCATAGATGAAAGCAATATACTCTCCGCCCTTTAATTTTCTAAGGGAGTTAGGAAGAAGGAGCCAACCTTCCTTGCCACCCTCAAGATGGAGGAGGAGCCCAAGGAAGTTCAAGCACGCAAGGCCATCCAAAAGGTGTTCGGAGAATTCAAAGATATTATGCCTGTCGAGTTACCTAAGAGACTTCCTCCAAGAAAGGAAGTCGACCATGCCATAGAGTTGGACTCAGGGGCTAAGTCACCCGCATTCGCCCCCTATCGTATGGCACCTCCAGAGCTCGAGGAGCTAAGAAAGCAATTGAAGGAGGATGTCGATTACATTCATCCTTTTAAATCACCTTATGGTGCGCCGGTCTTATTTCAAAAGAAGCATGATGGATCTCTTCGCCTATGCATTGACCATCAGGCGCTTAACAACATCACTTTCAAGAACAAGTATCCCATCACTCGCATCGATGACTTGTTTGATCAACTTGGAGAGACAAGATTCGTTACCAAGCTTGATTTGAAGAGTGGGCATCATCAAGTCCGCATAGCCGAAGGGGATGAGCCAAAGACGGCATGTGTGACATGTTATGGTTTGTACGAGTTCCTTGTCATGCCCTTTGGCCTCACAAATGTATTGGCCACATTATGCACTCTCATGAACAAGGTACTTGCTCCTTGATCACTTCATGGTTGTTTACCTTGATGAGATTGTCATCTATAGCAAGTCCTTGGAGGAGCATGTGGGATAGTTGTGGGAAGTGTTCCGAACTTTGAGGGACAACCAACTTTATCTCAAGAACGAGCAGTGCTCCTTCGCACTAGAAGAGGTGCCTTTCTTCACATTATTGGCAATGGCAAACTATGCATGAACCCGGTAAAGATCAAGGCCATCCTTGAATGGGAGCCACCAATGAAAGTCACCGAGTTAAAGTCTTTCCTTGGCTTGGTGAACTATTGCCGATGATTTATCAAGGGCTATTCCGCGATAGCTGCCTCTCTTACCGACTTGTTGAAGAAAGGAAGATGATAGACATGGAGCTAAGAGTGCTAACATGCCTTTGATGCCTTGAAGAAGGCCATAACTGAGGAACCCGTTCTCTCACTCCCCGACCTCAACAAGCCTTTTAAACTACACACGTATGTTTCTGACTTTTCCATCGGTGTAGTCTTGATACAAGAGGATCATCCTATTGCCTTTGAGAGTTGGAAGCTTAATGACACCAAGAGGTGGTACACGGTCTAAGAGAAAGAGATGACCGCAGTAGTGCATTGTCTTCGCACATGGAGGCATTACTTGCTCGGGAACAAGTTTATAATCAAGATCGACAATGTCGCCACAAGCTACTTTAAGACTCAAAAGAAGCTTACTCCCAAGCAAGCCTGGTGGCAAGACTTTCTAGCCGAGTTCGATTGCATCACGGAGTATAAGCTAGGACGTGCCAGCTTAGTGGTCGATGCCTTGAGTCGCAAGGGTGAACTTGCCGACATTAGGCGACCTCAAAGCAACCTACGGGACCGAATCAAGGAGGTGCTCCAACATGATTCTCTTGCCCAAACTATCATCTAAATTGTTAAAGAGGACAAGACTCGGAGATTTTGAAAAGAAGATGGCTTGATCCTTACTAAGGGCAAGCGCTTCTATGTTCCTTCATATGACAACCTCCTGCGGGAAGTCATGAAGGAGTGTCATCATAGCAAGTTGGCGGGTCATCCAGGCATTCACCGCACAGTTGCCTTTGTGGGAGATTCTTATTATTGGCCTCAATTGAAGGATGGTGCCAAGGCTTATATGAAGAGTTGTCTTGCATGCCAATAGGACAAGATAAAGCAAGGAGTACCTGCGGGACTTTTAGAGCCTCTCCTCATTCTTGAAAGGCCGTGGGAGAGTGCCTCCATGGACTTCATTGTGGGCTTACCCACAAGTGAAGGGTGCAATTTGATCCTTGTGGTGGTGGACTGATACTCCAAGTATGCCACCTTCATTCCCGCACCCAAGGAGTGTTTTGTCGAGTAAGCCGCCCATTTATTCTTTAAGCATGTAGTGAAGTATTGGGGCTTGCCTCGTTCCATTGTAAACGGCCAGGACAAGCGCTTCATAGGGTGTTTTTGGACAGAGCTATTCAAGCTTATGGCGTCTGAACTTAATTTCTCCACCAGCTTCCATCCCCGAAAGTGATGGACAAACTGAGAGGGTAAATGCTCTCTTGGAGCTTTATGTGAGGCACTTTGTGAGTGCCAACCAAAGAGATTGGGTGAAGTTGCTTGATGTTGCCCAATTCTCCTTCAACTTGCAAAAGAGCGAGTGCACGGGCCGGAGTCCGTTCGAGATTATCACTTGGCAACAACCATTGACCCCGAGTTATCTTGCCATAGGATACAAGGGACCAAGTCCACCCGCTTACAAGTTTGTCAAGGATTGGAATGATCAAGTAGGGGTGACACACTCCTACTTGGAGAAAGCCTCCAAGAAGATGAAGAAGTGGACCGACAAGAAAAGGCACCCGAGAGAGTTCCAAGTGGGAGACCTTGTGCTTGTCAAGATGTACAACCATGCGAAGTTAAGTGGACGACATCAGGGTCTTATTCGGCAATACGAGGGACCTTTCCCCATCCTTAAAAAGGTGGGGGCCAGGCTTACAAAGTGGAGTTGCCTCTAAAGATCAAGTATCACCCTGTTTTCCCTGCGAGCTTGCTTAAGCCTTATAATGGAGACAACGTGGATCCGAGTCGGGGCATCTCACGCCGGGTACCTATGGGCATCAAGGTGCAACATGACAAGGAAGTTGAAGAAGTCTTAGCTGATTGAGTGGTGAGTCATTCTAACCATCCATCGACGCATCCTTGTCAAGTGGAAAGGCCTTCCCGAGAGCGAGGCTAGCTGGGAGCCCGTTCAACACTTGTGGCAATTCAAGGAGCAGATTCAAGCATACGAGGATAAGAATGCAACGAGGACGTCGTCGGATTAGGGAGAGGAGGATGTCACGGACCGCTCTAGAATACTCTAGAATGCCCTGGATTTCCCTAGATTTCTCTAGAGTATGTTCTACAGGGTTCGAGAGGGTTCCCCACAATTCCCCACTTGTGTAGAATCCTAGATATTTGTAGAGAACATTCTGGATGTACGATCTAAGGCGTATGATTAAATAGATCTCCACTGTCCATTGAGGAGCTGGATGTGTATATATACCTGCAAAGGGGCTCATTTGTACATAAGCATTCAAGTGTAATATACAAGACATTCTCCCAAACTCCTTCTCTCTCTACTTTCTCTCTCTAAGTTCCCTTAGAGAGTGTGTGTGTGTGTGTGTGTTCTTACTTAGCCTATCAAGTCTAAGTTAAGCATCCTTCAAGGATTACTAGCAAACAAAGCAAGAGTTCTAAGCAGTTTGCAAGACCGTACGGGTCTAAGTTCGAGTGAATTATCAACCCGTGACATATAGCACTCCCTCAAAAGGTGTTGTGCACATAGAGTGCCTAACTCTTATAGTCCTAAAGCTCTTATATTGGGTGTTTACCAGTCCCTAATTGATATGGAGTGATTGCACTGGTTTCGCCGTACCATGAATAAGATCATAGATTACAGACCAAAAAGCATATCCCGTATAAGACATAGATAATCTACCTATAGAACCATTAACCTTACCATTTAAGGAGAGCATTCTATTTTTTCTCCATAATGACATGTCATTGTAGATCGATGGGATAATTAATAAATTATTCATTTTTTACAACAATATTTGCTGTAAACACAAATTTCATGCCTAAAATAAATTAGACAAGAAATTCAGTAATAATTTGAATTTTGTATTGATATTGTATATGGGTAGAATATATGAATTAAATACAATGAGATGATCCTCTGTTATAATCTCCTAATGACTTGAATAGTTTCGAGGGCGTAACCGCTTGATCTCGATTGATGCAAATCACCGAAAGAACTCTGAAGTGGTTCTTGATCTTGATCTGTAAATGCTTGATTTCTATTTATGAAGCTTACAAGTTTTGATCCTTCGCACTTGGTAGCTGGATACTACTTGCAGTTTGAGCCTCTGAATTCTGCAATGCTGAGTGTTGAATATAGTTGGCCAGATTAATCGATGCGATGGCGAGGTTGCTTGATCTCAATCAATGAACTGGATGAAGAACTCTGAAGTAGACTTCAATTTGAGGTTGCAGAAGATGTTGAGGTAGCCGACTTTGATATTTTTTGCTTAGTAGTTGGATGTCGTCCGTAGTTAGAGCTCTGGAGCTGGTACAGGATGCAGAATATTGAACTCCCCCTTTAGAATATGGGGAAAACCCCTATTTATAGGTTCTGCTAGTTACGGTTAGAGCCCGACTTTGGACCTAGGCCCAACAACTATTTCCTTGTTTTTAAATAAGGTAAATAATTACTAATTTCTGCATTACCGACAACATGTGGCAGCTTTTAACTGACTGAATTTTAGGCACTTAATTTTGACCAAGCGGGTCCACCAAAGTCAACGTGACGCATGGCAATTTGTGATTGGTCGATTTCTTTTTACACGTGGTACATCTGATTTGTCGTAGAATTTTTGCCTTCTACTTCTACTAAATAGTATTTTGGCATATATTGGTCCTTTAAGCCTTAACTTCTTGCATCTACTTGATTTTTCAAGTGAGCTCATACATTTCTCAAAGCAGCTTATTGCCTCAATGTCATTTAAGATCAAGTAGATTTGATCGAATCAAGTGGAACGTGTGATGAACATAGAAGCTCTATGAGTTATCATATTCATTGACCACAACCATTCAAGTGAAGAAACTACAATGGAAACTTGACTGTCATAGGCTTTCTAAGTGGTTTTCTTGGTTTTCTTGCTAGACAATGTGCAGGAGTGAGCTAGTTCGCTAGCACTTGTAAACAAGCCTTCTTTTTGCTAGCTTTTACATACATATGTTGGCTAATGTGACCTAGTCTAGCATGATAAATGCTTTGCATGACTGTAATTATGTAAACAAGCAAATATGAAAAATAAAAAATTGGATTAACGGAATCAATATCCAAATCTACAACAATCAAACCCTGTCTAACTAAAGCAAAAGGAACATAACTTGTCTCAAAGAAGAACTAAGCTTCAATGCTATAAAAGTAGTCAAAATAAGGCCTAAAAAACAATAAAACCAACATACAAACATTATTCTAGTGAATCTCATGAGCAAGCAGCATATTATGTAAAACAAGGTTTCCGCTGCCATGCAGCATTAGCTTGCATGTTATGGTCCCTTTATGAACCACCTTAGTGTTGTTTTCTAAAATATGTCCACATTGAACCGTTTAAACTAAGGATGACGATGGATTAGGTCTGGGTAGGGTTTACTTAGACCCAAACTCATTTAACTTTTTTGGACCTGGATTTAGATATGCCCTAGACCCGTTGGGTCTGGTAAGACGGGACCCAGACTGACACCCTGTGGGTTTGGCGGGTCCATGGGTCCTAACTATTTTTCATATTAAAAATTATTTTTTCTATATCCCAACATGAATGATCACATTCTAAAGACAAATAATTGAATTTAGAACACGTGATATTTAAGTGAAAACATTCTAGGGACATATACCATATCGAAGTGTTCTTATTTATGTTTTACACACTAAAAATAATATTTTAATACAAACCACAAATGTCAAGTCCGTCAAATTTCAAACAAGCATAACAAAATAGTTCTTCTACAACTGTCAAAATACAAAGTGGCTTTAGGGTTTACTAGTTTAGAGCTGTTTTAGCTAATTGCCTATGCCACATCTTTTTAAAAAAAATTTTTTTTAATAGGTTTTAAATGGGTCTCGAGTCAGGTCTAGGTCTGAATTCTTCAGACCCAGACCTAGATCCACCCCACATCTCTCTGACCTAGACCTGCTTAAGAGTTGTTGGATCTCGTTTCATTGAACCCAAACCCTTTAAATTGGGTATAGGTTGGATCTGAGACCCATTGCCATCGAAAGCCCAAAAAGCTTCTCAATCCTTAAGTATGTGGTCAGACTCTTGAACCTTTTCAAATATAAGAATAAAACTAGGAACACGAAAGTTGGTAATAGATATTGCTAAGTACTCTTTCAGGCTTAGTTTGATCATGACCCATTTGGTCACAATTAGAACACTTTACTTTTGCCAAGTTCTTTTTTGTACGTTTTTCTTGGCTTTGTTGGTTATGCTTAGGTTTCTTATTTGATTGAGTCTTGTCAATCCTATTTGTATGGTTCTTTCTCTTAGACCTATTCCTCAAGTTATAAGTGGACATGCGCACTTGTCATTTTAATGGCCTCTTGCTCCTCTTCCTCTAACCCAAGACATTGCATCATGTCTTTGAAAGCAATGATATACTTATTCCGAACATGACCGTCTTAATATGTTCCTAATCATTAGGCAAGGAATGGATTAGGACATAGATTTGTATTCATCAATTAGTTCATAGCGCATTTAAGCCAATCCACTAATCATGTTTGACACTACCATTAGTGCTCCCTAATAGAGACATATGAGCTCTTTTTATATGTGACAAACATGATAATGAAATACGCAAGTTTAGCAACTATGCAACCCATAAGATGCTTCTAAATACAAAAGATTTACAATCAACATAAATACATACGTATGTCTAATGTTATAGCATACACTCATCCATGCTACTTGACAATATGATAGAGTTAATATAAAGTTCCCAATCATCATCATAGGAATAAATATTTGAAGTAATTAACTTTATTGTTTCACTCCAAGTCGGTAAAACAAACATTGAAATATGACAAAAGCAATTCTCAAATTTTCAATGAAAGATGATATGTCAACCTCAAGAATATTTCAAGAAAATCCATCATATATTTATAAATATATGAAAATATATTTAAACATTTTTGACATAATTTGCATATTTAACAAAATTCTCAAACATATAATTTTTAAGAAATTTTAGTGCCCTCACACCTAACCTATTTAGACAGAGTATACAACTTTTATATGAAACCTGGAAGGTTCCAACATATGAAACATATTCTTTATAATATTTAATATTATTGTCATGAATTTCAACCAAGCATATACACTTTCTAGTTATAATGTCGTGCTTCTCACAGATAGTTTTTTTTTTTTTTTTGGGGGGGGGGGGGTTCAATTAGTTTACAAATAGTTAAAATAGCATACTTCATGTTGCCAATTTCAATTCTTTAATTTTCATAATGTTTGTAAGAATATTAATAATAATTATTTGCTTTTTCCCAAAAAATGTTTGTGGAAATACTTTGATTTGAATTGATGGATGCTCAACTCAAGGATTAAGCTAAATCAACCGTGTTTTATAGAATATTTTTTATGCTAGATTAGGTTACATATATCGTAGATGGATATATTAAAGTAATTTTTAAAATGATTTTTTATTCCTATAAAATAAAAATGAGATGTAATTCATATTTAATTCCCCATAAGAATTTTTTATTAAAAAAAGATAACTAAATGAAATATATACAAATATGCACCCATAATATCAAGTCTTTACGTTACAAAATTTCATATCAAGCATAGTCCACTAATTAAAAGTCATAACTATGTTAATCTATGAATTATATAAGATATAATAGGTAGAAGAAAGTGAAAATATATAGAGAACATGATAAAAACATGTCCAACTCCATGCTTATATTTACGACCAAAACAACCAATATAATCAAACAACATAATGTCTATGAGAATTGTTATTCATTAATTTTAGTCAAAATAAGGGTAACAAAAGTCAAACCTATGTTAAAATTGAGGTTTTGAGTACATTAGGTCTCAGGTTCAATTTTTTCTTTTTTCATTGTATTTTACTGCCTTCGTGGCTCATTTGAACCAAAAAAAAAAAAAAATCATTCTAAAGCAACATCACATTACAAGTTGGAAAAGGAAGGAGAAGATCTAACTCCTTTGATGTCTATCACGCAATGAAGCCTATATACTCCAATAATCGTACGAACATTGTTAGACAAAATAAGGATAACAAAAATAATTTGAAGATTTAATTCTTTCATTCAAATGAAAATTTCAAAAATGGGATTTCAAACATACTCATTCCTTATAATCGCAAAGTACTGTGGAAATGTATCGATCCTTCTTCAATCTTCGCTGAGAATATGACCTATCACTTATATTGTGAATGCTTCCTCTTCCAGGGTTGTCGTAGGCGTTTGCTCGGTTGTTGTAATAGTGTCAATTCGACTTTTGCCAATTCATAGTATTACTTGGTAAATAAATATACATAAGAAGGTAAAATGTATGTTATAGTAAGATGGATAATTCAAATAAGTACTTTAATATGCTACTTTATACAAAAAAAAGTATGCAAGATAATTAATTTATTTTTCATAAATTAAGCCATATTGGAAAATAAACATATATACCGGATGTATACTTTTTCATACACTTTTCTTTTTTATCAAATGTCTGTGCATTATACGAAAATTGATGCACGCATAATATCATCAGCATTATGTTAATAAGCTTGACGTATGTGTATTAGATGAAATTTATGCATGTGTAATCATTCTATCACACTTAAACGTATGTTGCATAGAATAGTCAAAGTTGGTTAATTATCATGTACATGTATGTATTTTAGATGGAATCAAGCGAGTTCACGAAAAAACCAAAAAAAAATAAAAATATTGTAACCAATATGTATATTAGATTATGTATTGGGTGTCAATTGAAAAAAAATGTGCCAAAAAAATTCATAGAGATTTTACATAGCATTTTCAATCAAATTACGTAATCTCAATGATATTAAATAAACATGCTTATACATAGAAGCACAAGTTATCCCTCAAATTCATGTTATATTTCGGTAGTGTTTGGTTGGGGGAAAATGATTTTCCCAGAAAATAGTTTTCCAATTTTCCGTCGTTTGGAGCAATAAAGGATGGAAAACCATTTTCCAAGGAAAATGATTTTTCCCCCAATGGAGGAAAATGATTTCCTTTTCAAGAAGATGGGAAGTTGATTTTTCTCATTCAACTCTTTAATGATATTATCTGGTGAAATTTAGGTGCAAAATTCGATTTCAAAAGTTTAGATCGAAACTTAACCATCCGATGGAAAAAATTAAAATAAACTCAAATCTAAATTTTCAACTCAAATTTCTTTCATTTAATCAACATTTATCTCCATCACGACAACTTAATCGACATTTTTTGCCACCAAAACAATTCAGTCGACTTGCTACTAAAACATTTTCAATGGTTTGGATCAAAACTTGATTATTATATAGAAAATATTAAAATAGGCTCAAATTCAGATTTTAAGTTTGATATTCTTTTATTTGGTCAATATTTTTTTCCACATCAACAATTAATTGATATTTTTCGCCCCTTAAACAGTGCAATGAATAATTTTCACCATTAGAACAATTTTAATAGTTTGGATCAAAACCTGATCATCGGATAGAAAAGATTAAAATATGCTCAAATCAAGATTTTGAGCACGACATTCCTTCATTTGGTCAACATTTTTCTCCACCACGATAATTCAATCGACATTTTTCACCACTTAGACAATTTAGTTGATTTTTGTGTCACTAAAACAATTTCAACAGTTTAGATTGAAACTTGATTATCCGATAGAAAGCATTGAAAAAAACTCAAATATGAATTTTAAGTTCAAAATTCCTTCGTTTGGTCAACATTGATCTCTACCACGACCATTCAACCAATATTTTCGCCATTTAAACAATTCAGTTGATGTTTTCCTCTATTTCATAGAAATGATTTATCTTGTACGAAACAACCGAAAATGTGATAAAAATCATTTTCCTTGGAAGACCATTTTCCACAAAAAATAATTTTCCAGAAAAATCATTTTCCTTCCAACCAAACACAACCTTCATCAATTATAATAGATTGATATGACAAAATTTCAAGTGAAAATTTTGAACACAAATGTGCCAAACAATATATGCAATTATCGAAGGGTCGTCAACAACAAAAATTCAATAATTTTAAAAAAACTTTGGACAACTTTATGATAGATTGGTCAACCGTTCTGGTCCACATTCCTTTTTTTTTTTAAAAAAATGAATAGAAAAACAAGGTGTGTACGCAATGGCAATCATGTGCCACACACGTGATGGAACTCCTTATTCTCCATCATCTATTGAAGACTTCCTCTGCTCCATTTCTGTGGAGTAGTAGGTAGCCTACGGTTTTTAAATATAGGATCAATCGAAACCAGTCTCCATAATATCATTACCATTATGTTAATATGTTGCTTTATACAAAAAACGTATGCAAGATAATTTATTTTTCATAAATTGAGGCATGTTGGAAAATAAAAATATATATTGGATGTATGCAATCAGTATTATGTTCATAAACATTTTCTTCTTTTTATCAAATGTCTATGCTATACTAAAATTGATCCAGCCTTAGTATCATCACCATTACCATATCATCATATCCTATATGCATATATAAAAGTGAGTGTCAACACTGCGGTAGCGACACATGTCATAGTGATAATTAATATCTTAGTATTTAATTTAATTTAAAAATATAATTTATGATTTAACATTACAATAAAAAAATGTATTTATTTTGCCTGTAATGAGTGAAGAAGGTAAATAATTTTGATACGTTAAATTATCACTAAATATTGATAAACACCAATAATCAAATTAGTTATAAATTATGGATACAAAAAAAAGCATATTTAAAGATGTATTTATAAAGAGGGACGGAAGTTAAATAGTTGTATTATGTGGTAGACAAGGAGATATTTTGGATCACTAAACTTTAACAAGAATTAATCATCAAATTAATTACAAAATTAGAAACACAAAGTACACCACAGTTTTACAAGAACTTGTGCAATGCACGGGCCTAACATACCATCATCATATCATATATATATATACACACACACACCCGCGCGCGCGCACACACACACACACACACACACACACA
>JACYFF010031959.1:71701085-71727355 GCA_017589665.1 Selenicereus undatus | reverse complement strand
TATATATATATATATATATATATATAGAGAGAGAGAGAGAGAGAGAGGGAGAGAGAGAGAGAGAGAGAGATGTATATACCTATATATATGTATATATATATGTGCATATATATATATGTGTGTGTGCGTGTGTGTGTATTAGTATGTACATATATATATATATATATATATATATATATATATATATGTATATATGCAAAAATATATATATATGTATGTATATATATATGTATATATGTATATATATATATATATATATATATATACATATTGGTAAAAAGCATTAATCGTCATTACCCTTGAACCAATGTGCACATTGTGCAGAAGGTAATAGTATTAGTTCAGGAGCGTATCTATCTGTGAACTGTATTTCTGTGTGCTTGAGTGTAAGAAAGGGACACGGTGTATTATTTGCTCTTGGATGTTTCTGATTGATGTTCTGACAAGGGCTATTTAATGCTTGAATAGTGTTGTATTTCTTGCTGCCCATGTATGATATATTCCTGCTGTGAAAATTACAAAAGTGAGCTGCCTGCTGCGCTTGTCTCCCTTGGTTTTCAGAGTTGATTGGATTCTTCATTCTATGGCAGTTTGGGGTTCTCGGAAAGGCCACCATGTCTTAAGTGTTGTCCAGAGGGTATCTGTATGTTGGCAGTCAAAAAAGAGGTGTTGTTCATCTTTAGTGCCCTTATAACGGAGGGGGCATTGTATGTCCTCTTAGGGGAGGAATTTGAGTAATATGTGATTCGTAGGAAGCCTGTGATTGATGAACATCCATGTTATGAAAGAATGTCTAGGGATATTCAGTCTAGACCAAATAAGCTTATCCCATTTCACCTTATCAGAGGATGGGAGTTGCCAGATATAAACTTTGCTAACTGTGTATTATGAGCCCCCTTTCAATTTCCAGGGAAGTGATGGTACACAGCCAGTTTTAAAGTGTTCCTTGATGCTGCAAACCTTTTTCCAGTACCAACTACTGTCTGGGGGTGGGGTGTATTCCCACCAGTCCTTGCCTTTGAGGTATCTCCCATGAATCCATTTGACCCACAGTACATCTTTCTTGTCTGCTATAGCCCATACCAGCTTAGCGATTGTTACCCTATTCCATGCAGCAAAGTCCTTCATCCCTAGGCCTCCTTTACTTTTTGGTAAACATGAATGCTGCCAAGATATATGGGGGGTTTTCTTGAACTCCTTTGTACCACTCCATAAGAAGTTTATGCTTACTTGTGTGATTCTCTCTATTGTTTCATTTGGCAGAAGGAATATTGAAGCCCAAAAATTAAATATGCTAAACAGCACATTGTTAATAAGCACGAGCCGTCCGGCATATGAGATATTCCTTGTTGCCCAGGTGTGTATCCTAGATGTGATTTTCTCCACCAGTGTGTCACACTCCATTTTTGTCAGCCTACTTCAAACAATTGGCACCCCCAAGTATTTCAAAGGGAAATTACTGTCCCTTAGCCCCACAGCTTGTAGGCAAGCTTGTTTCAGCTGGGGATTAACTCCCCCCAAAACCATTTGGCACTTTTGCAGGTTTGTCTTTAGTCCTGCACAATCATGGAAGTCTTGAAGAGCTGACATCATAAGATGAAGGGAGACCGGGTTAGCCTTACAAAACAGAATTGGATCATCTGCAATGATCAAGTGAGTGAGTTGAATCTTTTTACATAAGGGGTGGAATTTGAACTTGGAGTTGAGACTGCTTTTTGCCAAGAGTCTGGAGAGATACTCCATGGAGAGAACAAAAAGGAGAGGTGAGAGGGGATCCCCTTGCTTGAGGCCCCCCCTCCCTTAAAACTCTCATGGTCTTGCCCATTAATATGGATTTTGAAATGTACTGAGGTTATGCAAGCCATGGTCCATTGTACAAAAACTGAAGGGAATTTGAGCCCTTCTAACAACTCTCTAATAAACTCCCAGTGGACTGAATCAAATTCCTTTTGGAGGTCTATCTTCAAAAGACATCTAGGAGATATGTGATATCTCTGGTATCCCCTTGCTATATCTTGACTTATTAGGACATTATGCACCAGTTCCCTCCCCTTAACAAAGGCTGCCTGGCATGGGTTAATTAGGCTGGGAAGGACTTCCTTTATTCTTTTGCATAGCAATTTAGCAATGCATTTATAGAGAACATTACAACACAATATTGGTCTGAATTGACAGGCTTTTTGGAGGTGCTGGACCTTAGGCAATACTATTAGCTTTGTTTCACTCAAGAAGGATGGCATGTGTCTAGTCTTGAACAAATCAAGAATAGCTGAGCATACCATGTCCTTGGTCATGTCCCATGTTGCCTTGAAAAACCCACTGTTGTAGCCATCGAGGCCTGGGGACTTTGTATTTGGTATGGAAAAAAGGGGTTGTTTCAGCTCCTCGACTGTGAAATTTTGGCGTAGTGTCACCTGTAGGTCCATGGTCAACAGTGGCCCCATCTGAAGGATAAAATTGTCTATGGGGGTTCTGCTGACATATTTTGGCCCTAAGAGATCACTGTAATATTGCACCATGACTTTTCCTCCTAAGTCAAAACCTTCAACCCATGAACCTGCGTTGTCTTTGATTGAATATATATAAATTGCCAGCTTCCTCTGTTTGGCTTTTGTAAAGAAAAACCCGGAGCTGGTGTCCCCATATTTGATCCACTCTATTTTCCATTGTTGTTGTAGGAGTGAAATGCTTAAAGACAGAATGTTTATGTATCTCTCCCTCATTTGCTTTTCCTTTCTATGCAATTTCACATCAGTGGGGTTGGACTGCGAAGCAATTTGAGTCTGTTGTAATTGCATCCTAGCATTTTCTTCCTGCTCTCTCAGGTCTGTAAAGGTTTTGTGTAGTCTGGAGAGTGAAGCTCTGAGTTGAGCCAAAAAATTCCTGAGTTGTTGCATAGAAGAGGAAGTTACATGTCTGGGTAAGGCAGCTGAAATAAGGGTAGGGAAGCTCCCATGTTTGGCCCACATGTCACAATATTGAAATTTAGTCTTTGCCTTATGAGACTGGGGAAACATAACTAGCAGTGGGGTCTGGTCAGATAGGCCATTTGCTTCGTACTTTACTTGAGTAAAGTTGAATTTGTCATACCAGTATACATTTACAAGTGCACGATCTATTATGCTCCTTACTACTCCATTTGTCCAAGAGTAGTAGGGTCCAATGCATCTAAGTTCTTGCAGTTCATATGATTCGAGGAAGGACCTCATGTCCTTGATGTCAGCCATTAACACTTCATCTCCACCAATTCAATCCTCTTTATACATAATAGCATTGAAATCACCTATCACACATCATGGGTCATGTAGTGGTTGATATGCAACCAAGTCATCCCACAATTCTTTCCTTTGGTGTATTTGGTTCAGGCCATAAACAAAAGAAATATAAAACTTTGTATTTGTATTTATTTGGAAAGCCATGCAGTGAATAAATTGAACTATCATATGGATCATTGTGATTTGGTAGTACCTTGGATTCTATGCAACCCAAATTCGCCCTTTGGGATCCAAGTGGAAATTGTGTGTCCATTTCCAACCTGGAAACACTCTAGCAGCCACCAGTTCCACATTTTTTTTCCTTGACCTTTGTTTCAATGAGGCCACTAAGACTGACTTTATTGGAATGCGGGAAGATAATGACATCCACCTGCTTATTAGGCCATTTAAGGCCCCGAATGTTCCATGCGACCAAATTATCCATGGGGGGGAGGTGTAATCCCCGAGTCAGGGGGTTCATTACCTGGCCCTTCATTCACCAATGCTTGATATGAGTTACCTAGTTGAGGAGGAGGTGGGGGCATTGGCCTCTGGGAGGGCACCTTCGTCTTCTAACTGGTCTAAAATCATCAACTCGAGGCATTGGATCATGGTTTTCTGCAAGGGAGACCTCCTTAGCTATAACCATATTTTTCTAGATTTCAGGTTGCTGATACTGGACTTTCCTCCATTCTTTCCTGACTTCATATTTCTTTCTACATGATTCTTCAACATGGCCAAACATCCCACAATGGAGGCATTTGGTGGGGATCCATTCATATTTAACCTACTGTCTAATCAATACTTCATGCTCATTAAAAAATTCTATGAATTCAGGGAAAGAGCCTTCAATCCTCATATCCACCAAGACCCTTGCGTATCTAAGAATTGATTTGTCCTTGGTAAATTTATCTATTTTAAGTGGAATGCCCAGAGAGCTATAGATTTTTCTTAGGCTGTTGGTCCCCCAATACGTGAGGTCCAAGTCTGGTAAATGAATCCATATTGGGAGAGATTCAATAGTTTCAGTGCGTAGGTCCATGTTGGGGTTCCACCCTTTCACCATAAATGGTTTACTGTCAAAATGATATATTCCTCTTTTGATCACTTGGTTTTTGTCATGGACATTATGAAATCGGACCAAAAACACACCTCTTTTAACCTTCAAGATTTTGTCAATATCATACCCCCGCCCAGATCCTATTGATGAATCCCTTAATAACCTCAAATGGGGGGTTTGCCCCCAGCACAGAACAGAGGATTGCATTCTGCCAGAATTCGATTTCATTTTGAATATCCTCTTCATCGAGTTTTGCACACTTCAATCCGTTGACATTTTCCGTTGCCACAAAATGGAGGTCTGTGCCTTCCTCAAGGTCTACGAGCGAAGCATAAGTGCTTTGACGAAGAATCTATAAGACCCACATTTTTTGTTTTCCGTTAAGCTAGTTGTATTACCTTTTTACATTATAAAATCGTATTTTTAGTAACTGTATGAGGTAAATGATTATCGATGTGCTTTTGGGAGCTATAATTTTTTTTAAAAAAGGGATTATTATTGCTATTATTGATTTCAAAGTTAATTTGTGCTATTTGCACCTTTAAATTATATCGATAGTTTAATTTAGTTGTTGTTTCATTTATTTAGTCGTTTCCCAGATACGATTAGGTTGCTGACCTGAAGTATAGTTCGATGTTCATTTAGTTGAACCTTGATACCTTTGGGAATGAATGATCGGTGGAAGGTTGTATTAGTGATCGGGTTTAGTGTTCGAGATACGAACTAAACTAGCGGAGCTTGTTAGTAAACAGCTTGAAATAACAAGAGAGAGGGAGGGGCATATTAGTAAAAATCACGGGACCCTTTTTGTTCATTCTTCTTCACGCGTCCCCCTCCCCATCCCGACATATCTCTCTCTCTTCCCTGCACTTCTTCCTCCTCTCCTCCCTCACCATGAACATTGGCAAGTGAAGCTTGAAACTCCTTGATTTTGCCTGAACCCAACTCGAAATCCCCCTCATTCAACCTTCCCCACCAACAAACGAACGTCTAGTGCGAAATATGAGCGGAAACAGAGAAGAACCACCACGGTTTAGGTGATTTTGGTCGGCAGTTTGAAGCCCAGATGCAGGTTGAAGCAAGGCCATGCCATCTAGCTTTTAGTTGCTTCGATTCCTCTTCAAATCGCGAGTGAATTTGTAGCCTCAAGCATCCTCCCTAAATCCAAGTCGGTGAGTAAGAGTTTGGGTTAAAATTAGGGATCGAATTGGGCGAATTAGGCATAGTTTGGGGGTCTGTTCGTGCACCAGCAAGCAAGGGTTAGGGAATTGAGCTTTTCTAGTGCTCAAAGTCGAGGCTAAAGCCCTTCAAATGAACCCTCAGCTTGGATTGAGGTGGGTGTCTCTCGCCTCCTAAGTATTAGTAGTTTCAAATACGTTTGAAGCTTTAAGTTACGATGCATGCTAAGTTTAGTTAGTCTATGCCTCAAAATGAATTTGAATCGTTAAATGTTAGTTTAGTTGATTAATACTCGAAAGTGGCTTGAATCGATACATGCTAATTTAGTTAGTTCACGCCTGAAAACATAGTTCGAAATGAGTTATGCATGTTTAGATTCAATTCAAGTAAATTCAGTTAATGCATGCCTGAAAAGTTAACTTGAATAGTAACTTCGATGTAATAAATGAATGCCTAAAGTCGTGCTATGTTTAAATGGCATAAATAGGTTTGAATAGTAACTTCGATATAATAAACGAATATCTTGAACGCATTATGTTTAAAGGGGCCTAAATAGGTTCAAATAGTAACTTCGACATAATAAATGAATCCCTTGAATCGTATTATGTTTAAGTGGTTTATTTAGATTCAAATAATGACTTCGATGTAATGAACGAATGTTTGGAATCCGATTATGTTTAAATGACCAAATTAGGCTTAAATAGTGACTACGAAGTGACTTGAATCATGGATGTAAACGCTTGCATCGTATTATGTTTAAATGACAAAGTAGCCTAAACAGTGAATCGTTTTATGTTTAAATAGAGACTTGACTCATGTTAAGCTTGAATGGTATAAATGGGCTTGTTTTGTAATCTTGACGCGATAAATGAACACTTTAATTCATGTTAAGCTTGAATGGAATAAATAGGCTTGCTTAGTAACCATGGTGTGATAGACGAACGTCGTGAATCATAATATGCTTAAATGACCTAATAGGCTTAAATGTAACTTCGAATCCATACTTGATTGTTTGGTTAAAATGTGCTTATGAAGTAGCTTTTGAAATAATTCTTGAATAACGAAACGAGCTTGTTCGCCCTTAATTGCAATACATCGATGTAATCGTGTTTCATGCTTAGTCAGTTCGATTCGATTTGCTAAATGTTCTTTTCAAGTTAATGGCGTATGATTATATCTATGAATACATATATGTAGTTGTGATTATATAAATATATGTACGTATGCTTGCTGTAACGCACCGTTGAATGGTGTTGCCTGCCCAGGTAAGTACATAAACCCTATCTCTTTATAATCTAGCATGATAATATGTTATGATTACTAAATTGAAAACCAAGATGATAGTTGGATGGTTTGAGGTAGAACTATGAGTGGTTCGAGGTTCTTGTGGTACGGAGCTTGTGAGGAGGGAGCCCTGGTTGTGAATTAACCGCAATCGTGTGGATTGCGAGGGCATGTGTGGCTCATTGTACTAAATTGATTATGAAGTGCTTGAATGTGATACATATGGACCCCCATCCCTTCCATGTCCTTAAGTTACATTATGTACATCAGGGTGAGTTTTTCAAAGAAGGATTTCATGTGTTTGAAATATTAGTAGCCATAATTATTAATGCATGATGGCCTATTTTAACTAACTAAATACAGTTTTGGGAGTGAGCTCGCTTGAACGATGGAATCCCTAAAGAGTTTTATAAAGGCGTGAGTTGTACGATAAATGATTTCGCTGTGAAAGGAAGTAAAATTATTAGTCGTTATGGCCCACACGCTTTAAATTGGCTAAGATAATGTGCTTCGGACAATATGATATGAATGATGTTAGTGTAAGGTATAAGTCCTGGTACTAGGAAACCCTAGAGACCCTGACGAGGGTAATGTAATGGTCCAATATGTTATATGTAGCCATCCCGCGAGTAAGAGCTTAAGCGTGAGCGCTAGGTCTCTCTATGGGGTTGAGAATAGATCTCACCCAATCAGTACCCTTTAATGATCTTATGCCAAATGTATTTTCCTAATGAGCAAAGAAAAGCAGTTGGCATTACGTCATTTCAAGTATTTTAGGAAGAATGTTTTCATGGGCCGATAAGAGGCCAGATAAATGAAATGTGAAAAGTTTATATAAGGGTCAGCATGCGACCGATATGAAAGAGATTTCTTTTAAAGAATATGAGCATCAGGAGGCTAGGAGAAGAGTTTTTATGAGACTCAAGAGGCTAAATGAAGTGTTTTTAGTAAAAAGAAATAAAGCTTCCTGTGCATGACTTGTGCATATCATATGAATGAGATCTAAGTAAAGTATGCTGATGAAAATAAAAGCGCTATGTGCATATTTCAAGTATAACTTATGAATAAGATGCAAAGTAAGATACGTTTATGAAAAAGAAAGCCTTAAGAGCATGTTTCATGCATATCCTGTGAATGAGAGTCGAATGAGACTTGAAATGTGTGTGTGCCATATGCATATCATATGAATGAAACGTCAAGAAAAGTATGATTATGAAAATAGATAACCTTATGTGCACATCATATGAATGAGGTTTCATGCATAGTTTAAATGGAATGCTAAGAGGTTATGTTTATGAAAAAGAAAGATCCCTATGCTTAGCCCTCGATGCTTGCTTATGTGCTTAGCTGCTTATTAGTAAAGGAACTTAGTCATTCAGGGACCTAAAAATGTCTTTGAGTGGTAAAAATGAAGTTTATGGTTAGTAATCCTTCCATAAGGGTTTTATGAATGCCTAATATGATAGTAAAGTATGAATACGTGATATGTGACTAATATGATTATTATTACCTGCAACGATTTTGGTTTTAAGGGGGCAGGGGACACTCAATGAGCGTGTAGTTGCTCATCCCACTACTCTTTCCCCCTTTTCCCTAGGTTTTCCTTGATACAGGAAGAAGTTGAGTCATCTTTGTCAAGATGGAGTCTATTCTCGCTTGCAAGGTGTCATGTGTGCCTACTCATGTCCTTAATGAAGTCATGTAAAGTATTCTTAGTTTGTGAACGTTGTAAACAAGTATTCTAGTTCAGGTAATGCATATTGTTTATGAGTGCGCTCTGTGTGGCCATATGAGGCAACCATCTAATTAGTTAGATGTCTTCTTAGTTAAAGTTAGTTATGTTTTGGGATGTAAACCCCAACACTCCGGTTGTGTGAACCGTTGAGTTGTATCCTTCATTTCTTCTTTATTCATGAACTATTATGTTTGGTGTACTCCAAGCGAGTGGCTCGTTGAGTTATGAACTCTGGCGTGTAGCCGCTGAGCTTCTTTTAAATGTTTTACGCTTCCGTTGATTTGCAGGGATTTATTGTAAGACTTTTAGCCTGGAAACGGTTAGTTTTTAGGGGAAACTCTGTCCATTTCGCCCCAAAAATTTAATAGAAAGTTAAGAAAACATAACGCTTCCAGCTCTAGTGGCTGGGGTGTTACAGAATCTGGGGGGGAACCGGTATTGATTCAGGCATTTGGATTACAGTGGTTTTTAATATGCTACGTTAAATTACCGCAAGTGCACGGTGCCAGTTGTAGCTAGCAACGGTAAGTACGGGTCATATTCCACAGGGAGCTTGCTTTTGATTATCGTACTAATTCAAATGCTCAATCTATACTGGACTGAGTTGTATGTTTGGATTTAAACTAAGGAAATAGTAGCATCAAAAAGGTGGAATGAGAAAACAAGATACTATAGCACCTAGGTTGAGATATCAACACAATTGTGTTAGCTAAACCAATTACTAACCCCGTCAAAAAATCCCAAGCATGCATCATGAGTAGATAGATTGCTAGTTATACCCATCGTCTCCCTCTCTCAAGGGTCGAAGACTAATCATAGAACTGTAGTCACCTATTTTCATGGAACTAAAGTAGCAGGATTACAAGATCTACAATCTCAAATCTTAATTAGAACTTTAATGACTTTCACATTACAATATTAATTGTCTACTAAGCCACGCTTGGTAAATGTTCCGTCTTTCAATGCTCCCCTAAACCCGAATAAAAATGGACGAACGCACTTTTGAGCATTTCCTCAAACACCTGGTGCGCATAATAGAAATCATGAATACAAGTATGACAAAATAAGGGATTGGGGCTAGATTTTGATTCAACTAAACATAATCGGCTTCAATCCTAACCTAAGTTGGGGAACTAGCCACAAATCATACCAACATTAAGCAATTCAATCGTAAGAGAAATAGGCATAATTCAACTAAAATTCAAGAGCAACAATAATGAAAGAGAGAGAGTGGGAAAACAAACTTGAATTAATCGACGACTTAAGGTAGATTCAACTTCAAAGTAAGGAATTTAGTACAAGAGATGAAAAGCAAAAACTCTGAATGGAGACCTAAAAATCGCCTAAGAGCAAGTCTGAGAAGAGAAAAACTCCATCCCCTACAAAACAACCCTGGCGGAGTTTTAAGTCACAAAGGCGAAAGAGGGATGCACTGTGGGACCGTGCCAAATAACTGGCACAACCGGCCTGGGCTGGCCACGTGGCACGGTCGTGCCATATGGCACGGCCAAACCTTGCCACTTGGCTGGCCGACTAGTGGTGCCGGTTTTTAGTGCCCCGGTTGTGCCTCCGAGCATGGGGCAACCATGCTTGATCCTTGTGACTTCCGTGCGGCGTTGAGCGACCTTTTCATGGCTTTAAACTCGCCTCCTTGGCACTCCTTTCTGCTAAATATCATCTATCTTTTCGTTCCTTTAGTAATGTCCCTGAAAATACAGGAAGATGTAATATGAGTGAAATATATGTAAAGGAGGCTGATTCGACCGTTCTCTTAACACGATTGAGCTTGAAAACATGGGAGAAAAGAGATCAATATGGGCTAAAGTAGGGTCCAAATAGAGGTTTATCACTCTCCCATGCTTTTCTCTTGCTTGTCCCCAAGCAAGGCTAGCTCATGAAACACCAAAAAGGGAGATAAACCTCCATCCATGCTCTTCCTTAGGCAAGAGATGAATGATCAATAATCCAAGATAAACTATGTGTTAAAGGTGGCCAATTTAAAGTGTGAAACGTCCTAAACAAGACTCATGCATTACCATTCATAAATCACCCCACCCAAATGCAATACATCAGTCACCCCAATATTGAAGCACATAGCAAGACAAGACCTTCCTCAATAAGTGGTGTGTAAACGAGACCAGTAGAATCTTACTTTAGGACAAAGTGAAACACTCCCCTCAATGTGTTTAGAATATGTAAGAAGGGTGTACTCAATACTCTATCCAATCAAGCAAACTGCCATAGGCTTGGTGGAGTTCTTGATTCTCCACCACCTAGTGCAAAGTGCAATATGCCAATCATGAGGACTTGTAAAAAAGATGTAATTGGGCCAAAGGTAAAAAGGGTGAGAGGTGGAGTAAATTTGGGAACAGTAGAGCTAATAGTCAAAAGACTAGGGAGCAAAAATACACTTCCACAACTAATGTCGGAACAACAACTTCACTCCCCAACCGGAAATTGAGCAACAAACCCCATAAAAACCTGAAGGGAGGAGTTAAGCAATCTTATCGCATTACCCTCATGCCAATCACTTTATTCACAACTTTTCTATTTCTTTCTTTTCTTTTCCTTTCCGTTTTTCTTTTCTTTTTCTTTGTTCCCCCTTTTTCTGATTTCTATTTCTTCTCTTTGAAAGGAGAAAAGAAATGTGAATGGCATGGGAAACACAAACTTGAATCACGAATCCCCCCAAACAAGCCACTGATAAACTACCCATGGTGAACATGGAAGTGCTGCTCCACTAGACCTTGATGAGGATAAGGAGAATATCGATAGGCCAAATGTGTAGTGTGTAGGGTGCAACAACAAAGACAAGGGGAAAGGCACAAAGGGCTAGCAAAGACGGTAGTACATATTAATTGGTGGCTTTTTGGCTCTTGTGGCTGAATGGAACAAAAATTGCCTCAATCATATTGACACATGCACATGCTAAATGCGATTTCAAAGAGAACAAGACCAAGTTCTAGAGATGCAATCCTAGATGAGTTACACATGAAAGAAAGTACGTGACTATATGTAATGAATAGTTATTAGACTCAAAGTCTCACAGGTAAGTCTACCACAGTCCAACAACTTACTCCAAGGTATGTCCCACTTATCGAGGTCAGTCAAGCTAAGTCACATGAATCTCAAGGGCAATATGACATACAACATAGGGCAGGAGAAATACAGATGGCAATGTTAGAGTACAATTTCACAAGAATTCACATCATAATAGGCTACACTTCAACACACAACTTAACCAGATCAATCAATCATCACCCATTGTATTCTCTTCATAAGAGGGGTTTTCGCACACATTTATTTAAAAGCAATAAATCTAACTAAGAAAGCGGTAAAGGATATAAGGGGAAATGAAGAGAAAGGTAAGAAGTAGTACCTGGAAAGCTTATGAATGTCCCCACTCGATCATTTCTCCTTTCTGAGTTGCAAAATCTAGCCTCTATGCTATAAACTACATGCTCTAATAAATGGAAAATGTAAAAACAACCTAGTGAAATTATATGAAGTCCTATCTATATGATGCGAATGCAAGTTGTGTCAATCGACCTAGTCCTAAGATCCACAATTTCACCCAAAGAGCGACGAGCTCAACCCCCCATCCTTGAAATTTTCATTTTCCTCAATGAAAAGGACGCAGAAAAAGAGCAAAGGGGTAAACTCAGGGATCGAACGGGGAAAATGGTACGGACAGGCGTAGGGTGACACTTTTTTTTTGACAGAGAACATAAATGCCTTGGGTTGCCTCCTAAGAAGTGCTTGTTTTAGGCCCTAAGCTCGATCCTTACCTCAGGAAGGAGATGACGGCAGGATGGAGAGGGGTGAGGTGATGGAAATGTGGAACAGTGGTGCATCCAAAACCTCTCTAGGGCAAAAATTAGTCATCGACGTTTCCCAAGAGGTGTCGTCCTCCCAAGTAGGCCCTCTAAAATGAGGAGTAGTCAATAGAGGGGGAGAGGGCAAGACTGTCATCCTCATATGTGGCCTTCCATCCCAATCACTCTGCCCGACTCTAGACATAGTCGGGGGAGGGATGGAAAGAGGAGGGACTGCGGGAAGAGGTGTCGGCGAAGGGAAATAGAAATCAACCCTTTCCCCACGTATCGTGAAGGACATGGTGCCAGTCGACACATCAATCACCGCCCCAGTACTCATAAGGAATGGGCAACCTAAGATGAAGGGGACCGGGAGGTCCTAATCCATGTTAAGGATGATGAAGTTACATGGGATGAGGAACTTGCCCGCCTGGACTGGAACATCCTCCAAAATGCCTGCAAGTTGCCTAGTAGGGTGATCTGCTAGTGGAATAGATATACCAGTGGGCTTGAGGTCAAATAGGTGTAGCTTTTGGTAGAAAGACAGATGCATGAGGCTCACGCTAGCGCCCAGATCACAGAGGGCTCTCTCAATTTGCATATCCCCAATGCAGCACGACATAGAAAAACTACTAGGATCCTGCATCTTGGATGGCAACCGCCTCTGTAAAAGTGCGCTACAGGACCTACCAATGGGGGCCACTGAAGCTTCCCCAGGTTCTTCCTTGTTGGACAGGAGTTCTCTCAAAAATTTTAGATGGGTAGGTGCTTCCTTGAGAGCATTCAAGAAGGGGTTACTAACATTGATTCGGCGCAAAGTATCCAGGAATTGGGCGAATCTGGGCTCAAGCTGAGATAGCTTGGTCCATGCGAGTCTTCGAGGGTAAGGCACTAGTGGCTGGTAGGGACGAGCTGGGAGTGGATGGCTAGTCTCCCCAGTAGAACTCGGGTTCTCTTCTCTTCTTTCCCCTTTTTCCTCCATAATGAGGAACTAGAACTGCCTCCTAGAGAACCATCACCGGGTTCTCCTCTAACTCTTCTCCCATCACGGAGATGGCATTGACGTGACCTCGAGGGTTAGTCTCGGACTGGCTTGGGAGATGCCCTGGAGGCTGAGACAAGTGGCTCACCTGTTGAGCAATCTGAGCGATCTAGGTATCCATCCTCTTTTGATGGGCGGCCATGGCATCGAGCCTGGAGGTTAGTAAATTGATCAATTCACCAAGACTTTCATTAGTCTTGGTTTGAGTCGCGATGAAGCACTTCATGAGACTCTCCAGGTGGGACTTGGGTTCAAGGAGTGGAGGGGGTGGATTATAGGGAGCTTTGTTGTGAAAACCTGGTGGCTGTGGAGAGCTCTGGGGGTAAGGGTTGGGGTTTTTGTAAAGGGGGTTTGGGTGACTCTTCCAACCCTGGCCATAGGTAGTGGAGTATGGGTTATTTTTTGGTGGAGGGTTGAAGTTGTGAAAGGCGTTGACGTGTTCAACGCTAGAAGGAGCATTGTAACACTCAACAATAGTGTGATCCTATACACCACAGGTCTCGCAATAAACATATGCCCCTATGGATGGCCTTACAGAAGTACCTGGTGAGGCAGCCACTCTATCAAGTTGTTGTGCTAGGGTGTGCACCCTGCTGGCCAAGTGCATTATAGCGTCCACCTCATGTCTGCCACCGCCCCTCTTAAGGGTGGCTCTCTCGCTCGACTAGTGGTAGTTGTTGGAAGTCATCTCTTCCAACAAGGCCTTTGCTGCGTCAATAGACTTCCCCATAAGAGCGCCGCCCGTTGCAACATCTACTGAGATTTTCAGTGACCGCTCCATCCCATTGTAGAATGTTTGGATTAGGAGCCAGTTAAGAACTCCATGTGGGGGCATTGCCGTTGGAGGTCTTTAAACCTCTCGCAGGCCTCATATAGGGACTCCTTATCCTGCCGGGTGAAGGATGTGATGTCCATCCTCAACTTGGCAGTCTTGCCGGGTGGAAGGTATTTGCTGAGGAAGGCCTTTGAGAGAGCCTCCCAGGTGGTGAATGAGTTGGGCTCCTCGTTCTGTAGCCAGTCACTGGCTCTATCCCTCAGTGAGAAAGGGAAGAGCCTCAGTCGAATCCCGTCGGTGGACACCCCATTGAGCTTGATGGTGTCACACTTCGCAAGGAATTTGCGAAGGTGCACGTTGGGGTTGTCCGAGGGGTGTCCGCCGAACTGGTCCCGTTCCGCGAAGGTGATGAGCGCGGGACTGAGTTCGAAGTTGTTAGCTTCGACCGTTGGGTTCACAATAGATGATGTGATACCCGACGCTTGTGGCAAGGCATAATCGCGCAGCACCTTCTACTCTTGCCCTGCCATCACTGCTTCTGCTTTCTTCCTCCCCCTCGCTTCTCCGCTACGCCGGCGTGCTGTTGCTTCTATGTCGAGATCGAATAGGACAAGGTCTTGATCCCTTTGACTCTTCCTACGCATACAAGAGCAAACACTATATGATGTATAATGAGTAGGAGAGAATCCAACCTCACAAACATGCTAGAGAAAGTGTTTGGTTTTTGATAGAAGAAGATAAACAAAAGGTAGAAGAATGCAAACTTGGATAGTCAAGTGACCTTGCAAGGGATAATCCTAGGAGCCACCCTTGGAGAACACTTGGGCAATCCTCTTTAGATCAACTAGTGACTGAATTTAATCACTATCTAGTTGAAATAAAAAGAACCTAGAGACCCACTTGAGTTGCCAAACTCAAGATACAACACTAGGAATTTCAAGGGAGAGAGTTTTCTAACTCACAAAATTTCATATATCTTGAAAGTTGATTGAATTGGGAATGATTCTAATACTATGGCCTTTATATAGTAGAGGCCTTACATAATGAAAAGACACAGAAAACAAATGAAAAGATGTGAATAAAAAAAAAGCATACTACATTCGGATGAACAAAGCCGAAGAGGGGTGTCTTTTGGTGGTGTTGGTGTGAAGTGAGTGTAGCAGCAAAAAGGATGCATGTACCCCACCATTATCACACATCCAAGCCTTATTTGAAGAGGGAGGACACACTTTATGAGGAGGTATAAGCAGCAAGAGCCGAAATTCACAAGCTTTCACACACCTTCACGCGTTCTGCATTAAATGCATTCACATCAGCAGCAACCCCAACTTCAAACAGGCATAACTCTCTGGTTTTTGATCCAAATTCGATGATTCTTGATTCATTGGAAAGCTTAGGATGTCTAGTTTCCAGGGAATGTGTTTTCATCACATTTGGATCAGCTGTTAAAAAGTTATGGGCCAAAGAGTGGAGACTGTCCAAAACTAGCCTGCATTTTGATATCCGAATTTGTGGGCTGAACTTGACCAACCAAATGAACTCCAAATTAAGCGTGGTTGGTCTTGTTGGAAATATCTCTTCTTAATCTTGAAGAATGTAAGGACCATCAGAATTTAGGTCCATTACATTTTGACACAAAAGTGTAACTAATACCGGATGTGAAAAGGATGAATTAGGTGTGAACTCACATGGCAAGTTCACGGCTTGTCGGCATAAAAGGGCAAACTCCTTGACTTCTTTGAGCTGAGTAGGGATAGTAGAAGAGTAGTCAATATGGTCTCCAATAGGTTTCCCTTTTGAAGGATGGTCCCCATCATTCTCCCCGGCTTGATTTGACCTCAAACTCGGCATCTCTTCTTCTTCATCATAGTAAGGGCTTAAATCAGCTACATTGAAGGTAGCGGATACCCCATACTCACCAGGAAGGTCCACCTTGTAAGCGTTTGGACCAATTCTCTCAAGGATCTCAAAAGGTCCATCCGACCTTGGCATTAACTTTGACTTGCGTCTGCTTGGGAACCTCTCTTTTCGCAAGTGAATCCATACTAAGTCTCCGGGCTGGAAATGAGCTTCTCTTCTCTTCTTGTTGGCATAAGATTTGGCTTGCTCATTTGATTTTTCAATTCTTTCTCGTACCTTGGCATGGAGATCTTGAATCTCTTTTGCTCTCTTGTCGGCTTCCCAACTGAACTTTGTGGGATTGGAGATGGGTACAAGATCAAGGGGAGTCCGTGGGTTGTATCCATACACAACTTCGAAAGGGGAGAGACCCGTGGCTTTACTTGGAGTTCGATTGAAGGCAAACTCCGCATGGCAAAGTAGCTCATCCCATCCTTTAATGTTCTTCTTCACCAAGACTCGAAGAAGAGTGCCCAAGGTTCGGTTTGTGACCTCAGTTTGGCCATCTGTTTGAGGGTGGCAAGATGTGCTAAACTTGAGTAGGGTACCAAGCTTTCTCCATAGTGTTAGCCAAAAGTGACTAAGGAACTTAGTGTCACGGTCGGACACCATACTTCTAGGAATTCCATGGAGCCTTACTATTTCCTTGAAGTAGAGATTAGCCACTTGTGAAGCATCAAAGGTAGTGTGACATGCCAAGAAATGAGCCATCTTCGAAAATCTATCCACTACTACCATGATGGAGTCTTTATGCCTTTGAGTTCGTGGTAGTCCCATGATGAAATCCAAGCTAACATCTTCCCAAGGCCCTTGAGGAACCGGCAAGGGAGTGTAGAGGCCTTGAGGCCGAATGTGGTCTTTGGCAAGTTGGCAAGTAGAGCATCCTTTAATGAAATGCTCCACATCCCTTGACATCCTCGACCAAAAGTAATGTTCCTTGAGTATGGAACATGTCTTCTCAATTCCAAAATGGCCGGCTAGAGCCCCTCCATGAAGCTCTTGAATCAAAAGCTCCCTAAACCCACATTTAAGAATACACAATCGGTTCCCTTTGAAGAGGAAACCATTTTCAAGGTGAAAGGACCCGTGGTCATGGTTAGAACAATCTTTAAGGATGGCCTTGAAGTCTTCATCTTGTGCATACAAGTCTTTGATACACTCAAACCCAAGCACCTTGGATTCAAGAGTAGAGAGTAATAAATACCTTCTTGAAAGTGCATCGGCCCCTTTGTTCAATTGGCCGGCCTTGTGGTGGATCACAAAGTGGAAGGATTGCATGAACTCTACCCACTTAGCATGCCGGGGGTTGAGTTTATGTTGACCTTGGATATACTTCAATGCTTGGTGATCCGTGTGGAGGATGAACTCACCTCCCACCAAATAGTGTCGCCAATGCTCTAATGCCCTCACAATGGCATAAAATTCCTTGTCATATGTTGAATACTTCCTCTTGGCATCATTTAGCTTCTCACTAAAATAAGCAATGGGCCTCTTTTCTTGTGTTAGCACGGCCCCTATTCCAACTCCGGAAGCGTCACACTCAACTTCAAAGATTTTAGAGAAGCTAGGAAGTGCTAGAATGGGAGCACTAGTTAGCCTTTCTTTGATTTCTTCAAAAGCAAGTTCAGCTTGTGTGCTCCATTCGAAATGTTTGGCCTTTAGGACCTTGGTCATGGGAGCCATGATTGAGCTAAAATTGCTCACAAATCTTCTATAAAAGGATGCCAAACCATGGAAGCTTCGGACTTGTTGGATGGACATAGGAGTAGGCCACTCTCGAATGACCTTGATCTTCTCTTCATCGACTTGGATACCGTTGGCTGAAACCATGTATCCCAAAAACTTCACTTGGGAAGAGAAGAAATGGCACTTCTCTAAATTGCCAAATAGTTGCTCTTGAGCCAAGACATTCAAGACCTCATGCAAATGCTCATAATGATCTTCCTTTCCACAGCTATACACCAAAATGTCATCAAAATACACGACAACATACTTTCCAATGAATGGCTTGAGAACTTGGTTCATAAGCCTCATGAATGTGCTAGGTGCATTGGTCAAACCAAAGGGCATGACAAGCCACTCAAAGAGTCCACCCTTGGTTTTGAAAGCCGTTTTCCACTCATCTCCCTCATAGATGCGGGTTTAATAATACCCACTTCTAAGATCAATTTTGGAGAAGATAGTGGCCCCATGGAGCTCATCAAGAAGGTCCTCCAATCTTGGAATGGGATAGTGGTACTTGATGGTGATTTTATTGATAGCCCGACTATCCACACACATCCTCATGGACCCATCCTTCTTAGGCACAAGCAAAGCCGGAATGGCACAAGGACGAAGGCTCTCTCGGATTAGGCCCTTGGATAAGAGGTCATCCACTTGCCTTTGAATCTCTTGTGTCTCTTGAGGGTTCAAGCGATAGGTCGGCTTGTTTGGGAGTGTGGCTCCGGGAAAGAGGTCAATCTTGTGTTGGATTGATCTTTAGGAGGTAGACCATGGGGAATTTCGGGTGGAAAGACATGGGAGAAGGCTTTTAAGAGGGGAGCAAGCAAGGGATGGGAAGAATCCCTTACTTCGGCCGGTTCTTGGCCTAAAATAATCCACTCCTTGAAAGCATCAAACTCATGGAGTTGTGAGTGGAGTAAGGTAGTAAGGAAGACATCCAATTTGGGATTGTCTTGGGGGTTTTTTTGTGAGCTAGGCTTAAGGGGAGTAAGGGTGATTTTTTTGAGGTCTTTGGTGAAAGTGTAGGTATTCAATCGACCATTATGCATAACACTTCGATCAAAGAGCCATGGTCGGCCCAAAAGGACATGGCAAGCGTCCATGGGCACAATATCACACCATATATCATCCTTGTAATTTTTTCCAATAGATAAAGAAAGTAGAAAACAAGTAGTGATTGGTAAGCCCTTACCTTGGTTGAGCCATTGAATTGTGTAGGGACTTGGATGTGGTGAAACCGAGAGCTTAAGCTTGTCTACCATGGTTTTGGAGGCCACGTTTGCACAACTTCCTCCATCAATAACGAGGGAACACACTTTCCTACCCACGGTGCACCTAGTGTGGAAAATGTTCTCCCTTTGTTCCAAGTCTTTTTGGGAGGCAATTTCGCTCAAAGCTCTTCCAATCACGAGCAATTCTCCTTCATCCGGCCCTTCCTCTACTTCTTCTAGGGTTTCGGCCATGTACACTCCTTTTTCCTCCTCCTCCCTTTCCTCTTCACCTTCTAGCTCCTCTAGGGAAGCTTGATATTCGGTCAAAGTGACCATCTTTTTGTTTGGACATTCGGAAGCATAATGTCCAAGGCCTTGACATCGAAAACACCGAACCTGTTTTAGGGGTTTTGGTGGAGGCTTTGATGGCGTTTGTGGGCTTGTGTTTTGAGGGGGTTTCGGGTTTGAGATGGTGAAGGGCTTTTGAGGGGTGTATGGGGGCTTTTGGAAGCCGTAAGGCCGTGGGGTAGGCTTAGGAATGGGGTTCTTGCCTTTGAGTTTCTTTTGCATTTCAACCTTGTGGCCTAAAGCACTTAACTCATCAAGGGAGGTATAGGGATGCAATTCCACAACATTAGCAATTTGTTCATCAAGGCCACTCAAATAACGAATCAAAGTTTGGGAATCATTCTCTCTCAAATCACATTTCAAGAGTAATTGTTCAAAGTCCCTAGTGTACTCCTCTACACTCTTAGAACCTTGTTTGAGATGGTGAAGTTTAAGGAAGTTATTTTGAAGGTAATGTGGGGGTAAGAACTTGTCCTTAAGTTTGGCTTTCATTTGTTCCCAAGTTTTGATCTTACTTTTCCCCTTTCTCACCCTCTTGGTCACAACATTAGACCACCAGATTGATGCATACTTCCTAAGTTTCAAAGCAATAAGCTTTACCTTTTTGCCTTCCGGGATGTCTTTGTAGTCAAAGACTCTTTCCACCGTTTGCAACCAATCTAAGAAGATGTCCGGGTCAAGTTGGCCTTCAAACTCGGGAAGGTCGGCTTTGAAGTCACCAAAGCTCCTTTCCCTTTGTCCTTGAGGTCGTCTAGGCCTCCTTTCAAACTCCTCTTCAGTAGAGTTGCTAACCGGATTGCTTCCCTCGGAGTCATCCGAGTGGTGTTGCTTGCTTGAGCTTCTTGAACTCCGTGGATTCCTTCTTTTCTCTTCCATGAGTTGGCCAAGTTGCTTTTGCAAAAACTTGAGTTGTGCCTCAAGTTCGGCCTTCTCTCTAAGGGCTTGTTCAGCCACTTCTTCGGCGGTGAGGCTAGAAGACATGGTGATGGTTTTAAGATAAAAAAAAATTGTGGGAGTTGATAAGGGCAGGATGTGGCACGATCGTGCGTGGTGGCACGGTATGGCCGTGCTACTCTTCTGATTTGTCACGACTGAAATTTTTGTGAGGCTTTTGTGTTTTTGTTTTTTTTTTTTGTGAGTTTTGTGTTTGGGATGAGAAGGGAAGCTTGGCCAAGAATGTAGCCTAAGCTCTGATACCAATTTGATGTATAATGAGTAGGAGAGAATCCAACCTCACAAACATGCTAGAGAAAGTGTTTGGTTTTTGATAGAAGAAGATAAACAAAAGGTAAAAGAATGCAAACTTGGATAGTCAAGTGACCTTGCAAGGGATAATCCTAGGAGCCACCCTTGGAGAACACTTGGGCAATCCTCTTTAGATCAACTAGTGACTGAATTTAATCACTATCTAGTTGAAATAAAAAGAACCTAGAGACCTACTTGAGTTGCCAAACTCAAGATACAACACTAGGAATTTCAAGGGAGAGAGTTTTCTAACTCACAAAATTTCATATATCTTGAAAGTTGATTGAATTAGGAATGATTCTAATACTATGGCCTTTATATAGTAGAGGCCTTACATAATGAAAAGACATATAAACCAAATGAAAAGATGTGAATAAAAAAAAAAGCATACTACATTCGGATGAACAAAGCCGAAGAGGGGTGTCTTTTGGTGGTGTTGGTGTGAAGTGAGTGTAGCAGCAAAAAGGATGCATGTACCCCACCATTATCACACATCCAAGCCTTATTTGAAGAGGGAGGACACACTTTATGAGGAGGTATAAGCAGCAAGAGCCGAAATTCACAAGCTTTCACACACCTTCACGCGTTCTGCATTAAATGCATTCACATCAGCAGCAACCCCAACTTCAAACAGGCATAACTCTCTGGTTTTTGATCCAAATTCGATTATTCTTGATTCATTGGAAAGCTTAGGATGTCTAGTTTCCAGGGAATGTGTTTCCATCGCATTTGGATCAGCTGTTCAAAAGTTATGGGCCAAAGAGTGGAGACTGTCCAAAACTAGCCTGCATTTTGATATCCGAATTTGTGGGCTGAACTTGACCAACCAAATGAACTCCAAATTAAGCGTGGTTGGTCTTGTTGGAAAGCTCTCTTGTTAAGCTTGAAGAATGTAAGGACCATCAGAATTTAGGTCCATTAAATTTTGACACAAAAGTGTAACAAATAGGGGATGTAAAAAGGATGAATTAGGTGTGAACTCACAGGGCAAGTTCACGGCTTGTCGGCATAAAAGGGAAAACTCCTTGACTTCTTTGAGCTGAGTAGGGATAGTAGATGAGTATTCAAGATGGTCTCCAACAGGTTGCTCTTTTGAAGGATGGTCCCCATCACTATACCTAGCGTAAAAGGTATCAAGCAAAAGGAAAGGAAGGGGTAAACTAAAAAAAAGAAAAGAAAATAAAGGTCTAGTCTACAGTATCCACAAGTTCGTCGACAATGGCGCCAAAAAACATGTTACGTTAAATTACCGCAAGTGTACGGTGTCAGTAGTAGTTAGCAACGGCAAGTACGAGTCGTATTCCACAGGGAGCTTGCTTTCGATTACCGAACTTATTCAAATGCTCAATCTAGACCGGACTAAGTTGTATGTTTGGATCTAAAGTAAGGAAATAGTAGCGACAAAAAGGTGGAATGAGAAAACAAGATACTAAAGCACCTAGGTTGAGATATCAGCACAATTATGTTAGCTGAACCAACTTTTGCATATAGGGTTTAGTGTAGCCAAAAACGAGCCAAAATTTAAGAAAAAGGTTGGCAAAGATGGAAATCGAATATTAACATCTATTACAAACGTTTACATGCTTTGTTATAATCAGTTATATTACTATATCTGCTAAAAGCAAGCATTATTTGTTAAGAGTCCAAATAAAATGAAAATGGCAGAGTGTCAAATTGGGCATAATAATCTGGATCAATTTTTTTTCTACTATAAAAAGAATTAAAGGGCTAAATCTATCTATCTATCTATAATATTATAATAGTAATCTTTGCAAAACTCTAGAATGGTGCAACGAGAGTAATTTGTGTAGATAGCATGATCCACATCATTAAATTAATTTACCTATTTAATCCAAGTTGTTGAAATAACTATTTTGTTTGATTAAAATATAGTAAAAACTGAGCAAAAAATTACTTGCACTATATTTTTACTTTAGAAAAAAAAATGATGATTCTTCTATAATTGAAAAAAAAATTCAACTATGATAATTAAAATCGTTCTCATCCCTTGATTTTCTTTCTTAAAATCTTAATCGTCAATTTTTCAAATTGATCTTATCTAATATAACCGGTTTAAAATTATCTGCAGTTTTTCCCATGACATCGTCTCTCTCTATCTCCCCACTTCCCCACATACAAAACCCAGTTTTGATCCTCTAATTCGTCGATTTCTTTTCTCTTTCATATATTCAGTAATAAGTACATTTTTCTCTCTTCAACTGTAGATGAAATACGACCCACATCAATCTACTTACAACCTCTTCTCCTTTTTCTATTTCATTTTCATGAACTTAATTTAATGCTGGAAGCTAGATGGAGTTTTCCAATTAGCACCAAAAAGAAGTGCTCAACTTCCATAATGGCTTTCCCTGGCACCACCCCCATCTACTCGAAAATCAACATTAAAAAAATTGAGTGATTGGCTACTATTTTAGATGATTTAATTTGTAAATTGAGATTATGGTTGCCGAGTATTGAAGAGTAGTAGAATGCATCAATCGGTCGCCACTGTTAATGATCTGAAATTATATTATTCCATGACGACTACTTGGAACAATAGTCAATAACATTAATTTTTGCTACCCAAGCTATCATCACGCACAACCAAGTTGTGTAATTGAGAAAAGCAAGCCGAATTAATTAATTTCTCATCAATTGAAAGTAGAAAATTGAAATCTCCAATAACAAAATTTAATGCTTAATGTCAACGGTGTTCCTATTAGGAGAGCGGAAGACATGGTCATATCGCAGTGTGAAGAGTCCGAATTGATCGGGAATCAATCTCTCGCATCGACATAACTTGAAATTGACCAATCATGTTGTACCTACATCTCTCCCTATGATTCATTGCACTTTCACTCCTAAAGAATCATTTTGGTGACTTTCAATGTTGAGAGAGTGAATTAGAGAAGCAAGAGCATGGCAGTAAGTCATGAAAAACAGATACTATAAGGGAGAGAGAATTATGTCTTTAACTCAATTAGCAAGTTATCGGTGAAAGGTTTCATAGTGGGGATTTGTCTTTACAAGATCAACGGTTCAAACTTTTCAAATACTATAATTGAAAAAAAAAATTATGGTAGAATTTATGGGGGGGGGAGAAACCATCATCAATATGAGTAAGTGACATGAAAGACTTCTCAACTCCAACTTCCCAATCCTCTCGATCTCCAATTCTGCTCTACAACTTAAATATCCTCTTATTAAATCTCTGCCATTGATATAGAAAAAGTATCTTATATTTTCATTATAGAAAAAGATAAAACTCCACCCAATAACTACTCCCTCTTCATGCACCCCATCTCTCTCTCTCTCAGCATCTAATCACAACTCACCCTTCCTCCCTCTTCATGCTACTATGAACTGAGACTTTTGCATGCTTGCATTTTGTAAGTGAATAGCCCCCTTTTCCTTCCAATGTTATGGCATGCTCGAATTGCCTATATACTGCTCCCGCTCCTGCTCAATCATCTTTTATATCAGGATTCTGATTGATATTGGTGTTATTCCTCAGTGTGTGACTCTTTGCAAAACTAAAATGATTTTCTCTAATGCAAATGCATGTTATCACATGGATTGTGACTTCCAAGACGATGCAGTAATGTGTTGGTAATTTCTTTTACTTAATTCAAAATGTCATTGCACGATTGAGATGATTACTTTGATTAATTATTTATTGTGTTTCCTTGATGATTTTTATATGGCTTAAGGTCAGATTGTGCAAAGTGAGAAATGAACAACCATGGAATTTACTGTTGTTTTTGGGTCAGATTTGAAGGTCTTGCAAAATTACCATTCTTTGAAAATATTACAAAAGGGGATGCTAATTGACAAGAAGGGGGAAGCAAATCAACTCATTAGAAGAAACAGATGGGTTGCTCAGTATAGTGGAGAGGAGCTTGAACCTTACACAAGAATTTATGTATATTTTTCTATGTTTATAACTAGGTGGGGGTCTCTAACATGTGTTATATTTTTGAAATTGTTTTTGTTATGGGTTATCATAGGGAAAAGTAGATGTTATATATGTTATGGTGTAAAATTTATAAACCATAAAGGTTGATGTATAATGCATAAATGTAAGAGTTCAAAGGAGAAAATGACTTTATTTTGAAAGAGATTTGGATGTCTCTAATTATTCTTGAAGATGGTGTCGTCTAATGTAAAAGAATTGATACTTTTCGATTATAACTTAGCGAACCTATTTCATATGTGAGTGATACATGATCCCAATTGTCTCATACTATGTGATGATTATTTCATTAATCATGACCTACTTTTAATTCGTTAGTTTTTCCTTTCTCAGATATAGTCCACTTATAGCGTAATTTAGTGAGATTTAAGATAGGAAAGACTTCAAAGAGAGGGGAGAAGGATTCGATTCCCAATTAAAGTTTTCATTGATTGAAAAAGTCAATTTTGCTACTTATATATGATCAAGTAAATTAGATAATGTTATATCTGAATGTTAATAGAAAATATTTATGCAACAAATGATTTTATAAAATGAATGCTCTATAATGTTTAAATTAAAAATTCATTTAAAAGATATTCCGTGCATCGCATGGGTCTATACTAGTGTGTATATATGTGTGTGTGTGTGTGTGTCTATATATATATTCATTATATTAGATATTTTTTTGATTCACATGGTGAAAGATTCTGCAATTATTAAGTGTTTTAATTGATATTAACTACAAAAAATTTAGAAAGTATCTACAGTCAATCAATAAAACGTATGCAGAGAGTCCACAAAACAAGTCATAGGTTATAAGTACCAATATTGATAAACACTATGACACACTAAATGTTGGTAGCATTTTATTATTTTAATTTACAACTAGTGCTAAAACCTATGTGATGTATGGAAAGCCTCATAATTAAGTTTTTGAGTTACAATAATTATTTGAAATTTAATCATAAAAATATCAAAATAAGAATGTGTAATTTAAAAGGTAGAAGCTTTTTACAATTAAAAAAAGTTAATACTCACTTGAACTCTAGTATGCTAAAAAATTTTAAAATCTAGTAAATTTTCACATTTTACAATAATAATGTGTTAAGAATTGGTTTCTTTTACTGATAACTCCTTTTCGTTTTTAACTATTCATCTAAATATATTATAGAAAACATAAAATACTTATAGTTTAATAAACAATTAATTCAGCATAAAAGCGAGTATAATATTTGCATGTAAAAGTGAAAAAGACTTCAATATGGACAGATATTAAAATTCCAATGACGGTATAATAACCATTGTCAAATGTTTAAATGACCCATTGATCAATCTTATCAAAATTAGTAAACTTTTTCGTCCTAACATTTGAGATGAATAAAATTTAATTTTCTCCATTATTTTGTTTGGATAAAATTGAAATGTCATGACATAACATCATATAATATTTTTCATAATATTGGCAGTAATATTACTAATGTAACACAATTTTATTGGTAAAAAGCAATAAAATATAATATTTTCTCACCTCACATATTGTCTTTTTGTATTTGGAAATAAAATCATTGAATTTGAACTTAATTTCACAAAATAAATACAAAAAAAAACGTTCCATTTGCAATAATACAAACCATTAATTTTTTGGGAATTTTTAACAAAAATGACACCCGCCAAAATTTTAGGAAGTTTATTTCACGCACACACATATACGTAAGTATGTATGTATGTGTACATATATATATATAT
>JACYFF010031959.1:71616207-71636187 GCA_017589665.1 Selenicereus undatus | reverse complement strand
GGATTACTAACCATAAACTTCATTTTAACCATTCAAACACATTTCTAGGTCTCTGAATGACTAAGTTCCTTTGTTAATAAGCAGTTAAGCATATAAGCAAGCACCGAGGGCTAAGCATAGGGATCCTTCGTTTTCATCAACATAACTTCTTAGCTTTCCATTTGAACATTGCATGAAACCTCGTTCATATGATGTGCACATAAGGTTATCTCTTTTTATAATCATACTTTTCTTGGCTTTTCATTCACGTGATATGCATATCGCACACACACATTTCAAGTCTCATTTGAATCTCATTCATAGGATATGCATGAAATATGCTCATAAGGCTTTCGTTTTCATAAACATATCTTACTTAGCATCTCATTCATAAGCGATACTTGGAACATGCGCACAACACTTTTATTTTCATTAGCACACTTTACGTAAATCTCGTTCATATGATATGCACAAGTCATGCATAGGAAGCGTTCTTTCTTTTTAATGAAAACACTTCATTTAGCCTCTTGAGCCTCATAAAAACTCTTCTCTTAGCCTCTTGACGCTCATATTCTTTAAAAGAAATCTCTTTCATATCGGTCGCATACTGACCCTTATAAACTTTTCACATTTCATTCATCTGGCCTCTTATCGACCCATAAAAAAATTCTTCCTAAAATACTTGAAATGGCGTACTGCCAACTGCTTTTTTTCCTTATTAGGAAAATACATTTGGGATAAGATCACTACAGGGTGCTGATTGGGTGAGATCTATTCTCAACCCCATAGTGTGCTCACGCTTAAGCTCTTACTCCTGGGATGGCTACATATAACATATCGGACCATTACGTTAGCCCTCGTTAGGGTCTCTAGGGTTTCTTATTACCAGGACTTTTCCCTAGGTTAACATCATTCATATCATAACATTAACCCTTGTCAGGGTCTCTAGGGTTTCCTATTACCAGGACTTTCCCCTAGGTTAACATCATTCATATCATAACATTAACCCTTGTAAGGGTCTCTAGGGTTTCCTATTCCCTGGACTTTCCCCTAGGTTAACATCATTCATATCATATTATCTGCAGCACATTATCTTAGCCACTTTAAAGCGTATCGGCCATAATGGCTAATAATTTTGCTGCCTCTCATAGCGAAATTTTTTTTCATACAACTCACGCCTTTATAAAACTCTTTGGGGATTCCCCCGTTCGAGCGAGTTCACTCCCAAAATTGTATTCATTTAGTTAAAATAGGCTATCATGCACTAATAATTATGGCTATTATCATTTCCAAATATGAAATCCCTTTTCGAAAAACTCACCCCTATACACATAATGCAACTTGAGGACATGGAAGGGAAGGGGGTCTGCATGTATCACATTCACACGTATAATGCATCTTAATAACATAAAAGGGGAGGGATTTGCACGTATTGCATTCAAGCACTTCATAATCATTTCAACAACACAATGAGCCACACACGGCCTCGCAATCCACACGATTGTGGTCAATAAACAACCCAAGTTCCCTCCTCACAAGCACCGTACCACAAAAACCTCAAACCACTCATAGTTCTACCTCGAACCATCTAACTACCATCTTGGTTTCAATTTCATAAATCATAACACATTATCATGCTAGCTTATAAAAGGAATATTATGCACTCACCTGAGCAATCAGCACCATCCAACAGTGTATTACAGTAAACATTCATATATATATGACCACATCCACATTTATAACTTATAATGCCTTAACGAACCAACTTAACTAATTAAACATGAATCTTATCGCATTCAAGGTGTTCATATGCCATTTCAAACTGCTATTTAGGCATTAAGTAGCTAAATTAAACAAACATTAAATCGATGCATTCGTATGTCATTTCAAATTACTATTTACGCATAAAACACCTAGTTAAGCAACATCGATTCGAGGCGTTCATTCATTATTTCGAGGTTGCATTCCAAGCCTAATTTAACCATTTAAACATAATGCGATTGAAGACGTTGGTTTACTACATCGAAGTTACTATGCAAGCATAATGAAACCATTTAGACATAATATGCGTCAAGGCGTTCGTTTACTGCATCAAAGTTACTATTCGAGCCTCATGAGGTCATTTAGACATAACACAATTCCAATCATTCGTTTATTAGATCGAAGTCATTATTCGAATCTAAATAAACCACTGAAACATAATACGATTCAAGGGATTCGTTTATTACGTCGAAGTTACTATTTGAATCTATTTAGGCCCCTTTAAACATAATGCGTTCAAGATATTCGTTTATTATGTCGAAGTTACTATTCGAACCTATTTATGCAGTTTAAACATAACACGACTCCAGGCATTCATTTATTACATCGAAATTCCTTTTCAAGTCAACTTTTCAGGCATGCATTAACTGAATTGATTCGAATCAAAGCTGAACATGCATAATTCAATTCGAATTAAATCTTCAGGCATCAATTAACTGAGTAGGTTCGAAACAAAGCTAAACACGCATAATTCACTTCAAATTAAATCTTCAGGCATGAATTGACTGAATAGATTTGAATCAAAACTAAACATGCATAATTCTCTTCGAATTAAATCTTCAGGCATGTATAAACTCAACATATTTGAATCGATTCTAAACATGCATAGTTTCTCATCACGTTATCCATGAATTCAACTAAACCTAAGCTGATATAAATCATCGTTTAGGTCAAAACGTTTCGAAATTAATACTAATTTAGGAGGCGAGGAACACCCACCTCGATTCCAAGCTAGAGGTTCCTTCAAGGGCTCTGGGCTCAACCTTGAATGCTGGGAAAAACCTGATTCCTTGACCTAAGCTTGCTGACCGGTCGACTGGACTAGACCACACCCAAATCTACCCTAATCACGAGCACAAACCCACGCAAAATGGACTCTCAAACCGTGCCCAATTCATGCAAGTCGAACCCAATTCCAACCCCAGCTCTCATCACTATCCCAAATTGGTGAAGGGCATTTGATGCACCAAATTTAATCCCAAATTATAGACGAATTGAAGTAACTATGAGCTAGATTGCAAGGCCATACTCGGGTAGACGTTGGATGCCCAGAATTCACCGCCCAAACCATCAAAATTATGGCAAAACCTTCGGATTCCTACCAAGATTCTGCAACATAGTGTTCATTTGAGGTTAAGGGGGGTGAAATCTAGAGGATTTTGAGTTGGGTTGAGGACAAATTGAGGCTTTCCAGCTTCACTTGGCAGCGTTCATGGTGAGGGAGGAGAGGAGGAATAAGAGCAGGGAAGAGAGAGAGAGAGATGTCGGCCCTGGGGGGTTCACGTCCAGGTAGAAGGAAAGAAAAAGGGGTCAGTTGAATTTGCAAAAATGCCCCTCATTCTCTCTTCTTATTTCAAGCTGTTTACTGACAAGCACTGGTAGTTTAGTTCGTTTCCCGCATTCTAAACCCCGAATCATTAATACGGCCTTCTATCGACTATTCGTTCCCAAATATATAAAGGTTCAATTTAATGAACCTCGAAACTGCTTCTAAGGTAAGCAACCTAATCATATTCGTGAAATGTCTAAATAAATCGAACAACGACTAAATTAAATTATCAATATCATTTAAAGGTGCAAATAGCACGAATTAACTTTGAATTCAACAATAGCAATAATAATCCCTTTTAATAAAATTATATCTCCCATAGCACATCGATAATAATTTAACTCATACAGTTACTAAAAGTATGGGTTTAAAACGTAAAAAGGTAACAAAGTTAGCTTAACGGAAAACAAAAAATGCCCGTCTTACACTCATCCCCCCTCAAAAGAATTTCATCCTCGAAATTCTAAATCTAAGTTCGGTCTTTCCCAGAATGCACGCACACAACTAGGATCTACACGGTAGGTTTTCAAAAGGTTTCATTTTGCAGACACTACTCCTTTTCAGTCAAAGAAAATGGCTTATGGTATCCAGTCTCCTCCTCGCCAATCCTGTTCAAGCGTCTACTCACTCTATTTAGGCGCCGAGGGCAAATCGCATTGAAGAGGGACAAATGAGTTGACATGGACAACCATATTGAGTTTGTTTTGAAAATGGAACATATATTTTCGATAATCTAGACTCAGTTCGCACGGCAAGCAATAATTCTATGCATATGCATCTATAAGTGGGCATCTAAAGGCATGACAATCGAGACAATGGCTTCTTAAGGTCATACACTAGCAGTCTCATTCTAAAACATGAATTCAAGTCACTTTTGGCATCACAACGGTTAACATGGAGACTCCTATAAAACATTTAGAATAATAAAATGTCACATAGTACCACATAGTATCATTTAAGCATGATAGCGTCACATAGCATTAACAATCCAGTATTCTTAAGCTTACGAGTCCTGAGGAGCATGAACGCGTCTAAAACATACATGCCAAGCAATTTTCAAAAGGAAAACATATGCACTAACATTCCGATGTCTGTACATCAATCCCAGCTAACTTTTAGGTCTTTTATTCATGACAACTTATTCAGGACATGTCAGGTTCGTATGAAGGCAGTTAACTTAGTCAGGTTCATTCAAAGGCATGTAGAAATCACATCACTCTAAGGTAGCAGAAACATCAAATTACGCCATGTTCGTAACGAAAGAACTTGAATCAAAACTCGAGACCACATTGACATCACGTGGGGTTAACAACAGAGCATGGAAGGTCAAGGATCACCAATACCATGAACTAGCATAATCATGTTGATAGGAACAACTTGGAGAAAAGGTGCTAATCTAGAAATGCAAGTTGATGACTTTGATGGTGGGAGGGTTTTTCCTAAGGTCACTACTTAGAGCTGACTACCTCTTAAGTCCTATATTCATACGAATGAATGGTTATGCTGCTAAGGTCATTTCATCATGCTTCAAACACTGGTGCATGCAATTACTTAGCTAAAACATTGAATCTTAGAAGTCTCGGAATGCAAATAATGAGTCGGTGGTCATGTCGTGCTATGAATTACAAAACTTATAAATCAAAACAATCAAGTCACATAGCAATCTGACTCAAGTCAAGCTCATACACTAGCACACAAAATCGAAGCATTTCAAAACTGAGTTGCTTAACTATGGGGTTTCATTTCATAGCAAGGCAATAGAAACTTCACACAACATCATTTAAGACATGCAGACTCGTAGGGTCGTCATATAGAAAGGACACCTAGACTTGTATAAACGCGTACAATCCCCCTTTGCGACCTGTGGTCAATGGCTTGCCCTTAACACCATCCAATTTAGGAAGGATTGGTGTTCAGCTGCTAGGGTTGCTTGCGTATGGTTGACATCAATGGCCTCATAGGCACACGTTGAGGTCTTACGAGGTACATCTATCTTACAGGTGATCATCGGAGTCTTATTGTAGGTCGCTTACCTTAGGAGGGATCGTTTATTATGTACAATTCCAAAGTCTGCTAGGCTCTTTCTCCCTTGAGCTTTCTAGGTCTGTTAGGGTTCGTTAGCGCCAAAACATCTCACCCCATTTACGAATAGCAATCTGTATAATAGAAAGCAACTAATGCACGGTTTAAGGAACAATGGCGAGGAAGGGGAATAGTAGGTACTCTTGCGCGATGTTCAACGAGGTCCTATCACTAGCATTTAGTCTTTCAAGCATGTATACAAGAGTAGCCCCTAATACACTCAAGAAATTCGAAATTCGAAAATGAAGGTATCATTTCATAAGATTATGAATCGTATCAACTAATTTCCAATCATTCCTTTCCTAGCTCATTACGAAAGATTCCATCAACATACATATCTTAGCACATACACATTTACAATCACTAATGGGAAGTTAATCGTTCGGAGTAAGATAAACTTGGCTCGACAATCAAAATAGCATTAACGCCTCAAAACCTCGAATTTCAAAGGATGAAAAATAGCTTATCTATTTCGAATCTCTTTATTTTATTTATTTTTTTTAATCAAAGGATGGTTAACTGCTTCTAGCTCTCTCTCCACCAACCTTCAGGAACGTCTGCTCACTCTATTATGGGGCCCGACGAGCAAATCGTACTTTAGGGCAAAGATGAGCGTAGAGTTAAGGCTTTCTAATAATTCGAATCAAATTATTTGTTCTTTAAACATTGAATTAAAATCACCAAGGCATATAAACGAAACAACCTTCGATTGAGTTAACACTTATCTTATCCACGACAATAAGAGCCATTTGGCTTATACCTTAGCAAAAGGTTCTCTGATCCAACCATTCAGCTTACTCAAGCCGTATCTAACTAGGGAAACGCGCTAACATTCACATAAAACTCACATTTGCACACAAGGCAGGCACGTATCACATCATCGTGAACGCGTTCCTAGGCAACTATATGAGATGCAAGACTTAGGTCGCGGCCTATGGTCGCAGGACTATGCTCTGATACCATCAATGTAACACCCGCAGGCCCTATGGCCAAAAGCGTTACGTTATCTTAACTTTTTACTTAAATTTTGAGAAGAAACGGACATAGTTTCCCCTAAAAACTGACCATTTTCAGGCTAAAAGCCTTATAATAAATCCCTGCAAATCAATGGAAGTGTAAAACATTTAAAAGAAGCTCATCGGCTACACGACGGAGTTCATAACTCAACGAGCCACTCGCTCGGAGTACACCAACTAGAATGGTTCATTAATACTGAAAAAGTAAAAGATACAACTCAACGGTTCACACAACTGAAGTATTGGGGTTTACATCCCAAAACATAACTAACTTTGACCAAGAAGACATCTAACTAATTAGATGGTTGGCTCATATGGCCACACAGAGCGACTCATAAACAATATGCATTACATGAACTAGAATACTTGTTTACATACGTTTACAAACTAAGAATACTTTACATGACTTCATTAAAGACGTAAGTACGCACACATGACACCTTGCAAGCGAGAATAAACTCCATCTTGACATAGCTCACTCAACTTCTTCTTGTGTTAAGGAAAACCTAGGGAAAAGGGGAAAGAGTGGTGGGATGAGCAACCATATGCTCATTGAGTGTCCCCCGACCCCTTAAAACCAAAATCGTTACGGGTAATAATACTCATATTAGTCACATATCTTGTATTTATACTTTACTATCATATTAGGCATTCATAAAACCCTTATGGAAGGATTACTAACCATAAACTTCATTTTAACCATTCAAACACATTTCTAGGTTCCTAAATGACTAAGTTCCTTTACTAATAAGAGGTTAAGCACACAAGCAAGCATCGAGGGCTAAGCGTATGGATCTTTCTTTTTCATAAACACAACTTCTTTGCATTCCATTTAAATAGTGCATGAAACCTCATTCATATGATGCGCACATAAGGTTATCTCTTTTCATAATCATACTTTTTCTGGCATTTCATTCGTATGACATGTATATCGCACACATACATTTCAAGTCTCATTCGAATCTCATTCATAGGATATGCATGAAATACGCTCATAAGGCTTTGTTTTTCATTAACGTCTCTCACTTAGCATCTCATTTAGAAGTGATACTTGGAACATGCACATTACACTTTTATTTTCATCATCATGCTTTACTTAAATCTCATTCATATGATACGCACAAGTGATGCACAAGAAGCTTTCTTTGTTTTTAATGAAAACACTTCATTTAGCCTCTTGAGCCTCATAAAAACTCTTCTCTTAGCCTCATATTCTTTAAAAGAAATCTCTTTCATATCAGTCGCATACTGACCCTTATAAACTTTTCACATTTCATACATCGAGCCTCTTATCGACCCAAAAAAACATACTTCCTGAAATACTTCAAATGATGTACTGCCAACCGCTTTTCATTGCTTATTAGGAAAATACATTTGGCATAAGATCATTACAGGGTGCTGATTGGGTGAGATCTATTCTCAACCCCATAGTGAGACCTAATGCTCACGCTTAAGCTCTTACTCCCGGGATGGCTACATATAACATATCGGATCATTACATTAACCCTAGTCTGGTTCTCTAGGGTTTCCTATTACCAGCAGTTTCCCCTAGGTTAACATCATTCATATCATAACATTAACCCTTGTTAGGGTCTCTATGGTTTCCTATTACTAGGACTTTCCCCGAGGTTAACATCATTTATATCATATTGTCTACAGCACCTTATCTTAGCCATTTTAACGCATATCGGCCATAAAGGCTAATAATTTTGTTGCCTCTCACAACGAAATCCTTTTTCGTACAACTCACGCCTTTATAAAACTCTTTAGGGATTCCCCCGTTTGAGCGAGTTCACTCCCAAAACTGTATTCATTTAGTTAAAATAGGCCATCATGCACTAATAATTGTGGCTATTATCATTTCAAAACATGAAATCCCTTTTCGAAAAACTCACCCCTATGCACATAATGCAACTTGAGGACATGGAAGGGAAGGGGGTCCACGTGTATCACATTCACACGCATAATGCGTCTTAATAACATAAAAGGGGAGGGATTTGCACGTATGACATTCAAGCACTTCATAATCATTTCAAAAACAGTGAGCCACACACGGCCTCGCAATCCACATGATTGCGGTTAATTCACAACCCAAGCTCTGTCCTCACAAGCACCGCACCAAAAAAATTCTCGAACAACTTATAGTTCTACCTCGAACCATCCAAATACCATCCTGGTTTCAATTTCATAAATCATAACACATTATCATGCTAGCTTATAAGAGGAATAGGGTTTATGCAATCACCTGAGCAAACAGTACCAACCAACGATGTATTACCGTAAACATACATATATATATAACCACATCCATATTTATAACCTATAATGCCTTAACGAACCAACTTTACTAGTTACATGAACCTTACCGCATTCAAGGTGTTCATATGCCATTTTAAACTGCTATTCAGGCATTAAGTACCTAAATTAAACAAACATTAAATCGATGCATTCGTATGTCATTTCAAATTACTATTTACGCATAAAACACCCAGTTAAGCAACATCGATTCGAGGCGTTCATTTATTATTTCGAGGTTGCATTTCAAGCCTAATTTAATCATTTAAGCATAATACGATTCAAGACGTTGGTTTAGTACATCGAAGTTACTATGCTAGCATAATGAAACCATTTAGACATAACACGCATCAAGGCGTTCGTTTAATGCATCAAAGTTACTATTCAAGCCTAATGAAGTCATTTAGACATAACACAATTCCAATCATTAGTTTATTACATTGAAGTCATTATTCGAATCTAAATAAACCACTCAAATATAATACGATTCAAGGGATTCGTTTATTACGTCGAAGTTACTATTTGAACCTATTTAGGTCCCTTTAAACATAATGCGTTGAAGATATTTGTTTATTATATCGAAGTTACTATTCGAATGTATTTATGCCATTTAAACATAACACAACTTTACGCATTCATTTATTACATCGAAATTACTTTTAAAGTAAACTTTTTAGGCATGCATTAACTAAATTGATTCGAATCAAAGCTTAACATGCATAATTCACTTCGAATTAAATCTTCAGTCATCAATTAATTGAATAGGTTCGAATCAAAGCTAAACACGCATAATTCACTTCGAATTAAATCTTCAGGCATGAATTGACTGAATAGATTCGAATAAAAACTAAACATGCATAATTCTCTTCGAATTAAATCTTCAGGCATGTATAAACTCAACATATGTGAATTGATTCTAAGCATGCATAGTTTCTCATCACATAATGCATGAAATTAAGAAAACCTAAGCTAATATAAATCATTATTTAGGTCAAAACGTTTCGAAATTAGTACTAATTTAGGAGGCGAGGAACACCCACCTCGATTCCAAGTTGGAGGTTCGTTTGAGGGCTTTGGGCTCAACCTTGAGTGTTGGGAAAAACCCGATTCCTTGACCTAAGCTTGCTGACGGGTCGACTGGACTAGACCACACCCAAATCTGCCCCAATCACGCGCCCAAACCCACGCAAAACGGGCCCTCAAACCGTGCCCAATTCATGCAAGTCGAATGCAAATCCAACCCGAGCTCTCATCACTGACCCGAATTGGTGAAGGGCATTCGATGCACCAGATTTAATCCCAAATTATAAAGGAATTAAAGTAACTATGAGCTGGATTGCAAGGCCATGCTCGGGTAGACGTTAGATGCCTAGAATTCACCGCCTAGACCATCAAAATTATGGCAAAACCTTCAGATTCCTACCCAGATTCTGCAACATAGTGTTCATTTAGGGTTAAGGGGCGTGAAATCTAGAGGATTTTGAGTTGGGTTGAGGAGAAATCGAGGCTTTCAAGGTTCACTTGGAGGCGTTCATGGCGAGGGAGGAGAGGAGGAAGAAGAGCAGAGAAGAGAGAGAGAGAGAGAGATGTCGGCCCTGGGGGGATCACGACCAGGTAGAAGAAAGAAAAAGGGGTCAGGAGAATTTCCAAAAGTGCCCCTCCTCTCTTCTTATTTCAAGCTGTTTACTAACAAGCACTGCTAGTTTAGTTCGTATCCCGAATTCTAAACCTGAATCGTTAATACGGCCTTCTATCGAGTATTCATTCCCAAATATATAAAGGTTCAACTTAATAAACTTGGAAACTGCTTCTAAGGTAAAGAACCTAATCGTATTCGGGAAACAACTAAATAAATCGAACAACGACTAAATTAAATTATCGATATAATTTAAAGGTGCAAATAGCACGAATTAACTTTGAAATCAATAATAGCAATAATAGTCCCTTTTAATAAAATTATAGCTCCTGTAAGCACATCGATAATAATTTAGCTCATACAGTTACTAAAAGTACGAGTTTAAAACGTAAAAAGGTAATACAGTTAGCTTAACAGAAAACAAAAAAATCGGGTCCTACACTCTTCGCCCCGCAAAAGAATTTCGTCCTCGAAATTCTAAATCTAAGTTCGGTCTTTCCTAGAATGCTCGCACACAACTAGGATCGACGCGGTAGGTTTTCAAAAGGTTTCATTTTGCAGACACTACTCTTTTTAAATCAAAGAAAATGGCTTATGGTATCCAGTCTCCTCCTCGTCAATCCTCTTCAAGCGTCTACTTACTCTATTTAGGCGCCGATGGAAAATCGCATTGAAGAGGGGCAAAGGAGTTGACATGGACAACCATATTGAGTTTGTTTTCAAAATGGAACATAGATTTTCGATAATCTAGACTCAGTTCGCAGGACAACAATAATTCTATGCATATGCATCTATAAGTGCGCATCTAAGGGCATGACAATCAAGACAATGGCATCTTAAGGTCATACAGTAGCAGTCTCATTCTAAAACATGAATTTAAGTCACTTTTACGATCACAACGGTTAACATGGAGACTCCTCTAACACATTTAGAATAATAAAATGTCACATAGTACCACATAGTATCATTTAAGCATAATAGCGTCACATAGCATTAACAATCCAGTATTCTTAAGCTTAGGAGTCCTGAGGAGCATGAACGCGTCTAAAACATACATGGCAAGCAATTTTCAAAAGGAAAACATATGCACTAACATTCCGTTGTCTTTACATCAATCCCAGCTAACTTTTAGGTCTTTTATTCATGACAACTTATTCAGGACATGTCAGGTTCGTATGAAGGCAGTTAACTTAGTTAGGTTCATTCAAAGGCATGTAGAAATCATATCACTCTAAGGTAGCAGAAACATCAAATTATGCCATATTGGAAATGAAAGAACTTCAAGCAACACTCGATACCCCATTGATATCACGTGGGGTTAACAACAGAGCATGGAAGGTCAAGGATCACCAATACCATGAACTAGCATAATCATGATGATAGGAACAACTTGGAGAAAAGGTGTTAATCTAGAAATGCAAGTTGATGACTTTGATGGTGGGTGGGTTTTTCGTAAGGTCAGTACCTGGAGCTGACTGCCTCTTAAGTCATAGATTCGTACGAATGAATGGTTATGCTCCTAAGGTCATGTCATCATGCTTCAAATACTGGCGCATGTAGTTACTTAGCTAAAACATGGAATCATAGAAGTCTTGGAATGCAAATAATGAGTCAGTGGTCATGTCATGCTATGAATTACAAAACTTATAAAATCGAAACAATCAAGTCACATAGCAATCCAACTCAAGTCAGGCACATTCACTAGCACACAAAATCGAAGCATTTCAAAACTGAGTTGCTTAACCAGGGGGTTTCATTTCATAGCAAGGCAATAGAGACTTCATACAACATCATTTGGCGTCATAATAAATCCTTAAGACATGCAGAGTCGCAGGGTCATCATATAGAAAGGACACCTAGGCTTGTATAAACGCGTACAATCCCCCTTTGCGACCTGTGGTCAATGGCTTGCCCTAAACACCATCCAATTTAGGAAGGATTGGTGTCCAACTGCTAGGGTTGTTTGCGTATGGTCGATATCAATGGCCTCATAGGCACACGTTGAGGTCTTACAAGGTACATCTATCTTACAGGTGATCATAGGAGTCTTATTGTAGGTCGCTTACCTTAGTAAGGATCGTTTACTATGTACAATTCCAAAGTCTCCTAGGCTCTTTCTCCCTTGAGCCTTCTAGGTCTATTAGGGTTCGTTCGAGCCAAAACATCCCACCCCATTCACGAATAACAATCTGTATAATAGAAAGCAAGTAATGCCCGGTTTAAGCAACAATGGCGAGGAAGGGGAACAGTAGGTACACTTGCGCGATGTTCAACGAGGTCCTATCACTAACATTTAGTCTTTCAAGCATGTATACAAGAGTAGCCCCTAATACACTCAAGAAATTCGGAATTCAAAAATGAAAGGTATCATTTAATAGGATTATCAATCATAGCAACTAATTTCTAATCATTCCTTTCCTAGCTCGTTACGAAAGATTCTATCGTTATACATATCTTAGCACATACTCATTTACAAGTAACATTCGATAAACATAAGGGCGCGTATTTGTGAATCTAAACTGCGTCATCAGCACTAATGGGAAGTTAATCCTTCGGAGTAAGATAAACTTGCCTCAACAATCAAAACGGCATTAACGCCGCAAAATCTTGAATTTCAAAGGATGAAAAATAGCTTATCTATTTCGAATCTCTTTATTTTTTTATTTTTTTTAATTAAAGGATCGTTAACTGCTTCTTGCTCTCTCTCCAGCAACCTTTAAGTACGTCTGCTCACTCTATTATGGGGCCCGATGAGCAAATCGTACTATAGGGACAAAGATGAGCGTAGAGTTAAGGCTTTCCAATCATTCGATTCAAATCATAGGTTCTTTGAACATTGAATTAAAATCACCAAGGCATATAAACGAAACAACCTTCGATTGAGTTAACACTTATCTTATCCACGACAATACGAGCCATTTGGCCTATACCTTAGCAAATGGTTTTCTGATCCAACCATTCAGCTTACTCAAGCCGTATCTAACTAGGGAAACGCGCTAACATTCACATAAAACTCACATTTGCACACAAGGCAGGCACGTATCACATCATCGTGAACGCATTCCTAGGCAACTATATGAGATGCAAGACTTAGGTCACAACCTATGGTCGCAGGACTATGCTCTAATACCATCAATGTAACACCCCCAGCCCCTACGTTACGTTTTCTTAACTTTTTACTTAAATTCTGGGACGAAACGGACAGAGTTTCCCTTAAAAACTGATCGTTTTCAAGCTAAAAGTCTTACAATAAATCCCTGCAAATCAACGGAAGCGTAAAACATTTAAAAGAAGCTCAATGGCTACACGACGGATTTCATAACTCAACGAGCCACTCGCTCGGAGTACACCAACCAGAATGGTTCATTAATACCGAAAAAGTAAAAGATACAACTCAACAGTTCACACAACTGAAGTATTGGGGTTTACATCCCAAAACATAACTAACTTTGACCAAGAAGACATCTAACTAATTAGATGGTTGACTCATATGGCCATACAGAGTGACTCATAAACAATATGAATTACATGAACTAGAATACTTGTTTACATACTTTTACAAACTAAGAATACTTTACATGGCTTCATTAAAGACGTAAGTAGGCACATATGACACCTTGCAAGCAAGAATAGACTTCATCTTGACATAGCTCACTCAACTTTTTCCTGTGTCAAGGAAAACCTGGGGAAAAGGGGAAAGAGTAGTGGGATGAGCAACCACATGCTCAGTGAGTGTCCCCCGACCCCCTTAAAACCAAAATCGTTGCAGGTAATAATACTCATATTAGTCACAATGCATGTATTTATACTTTACTATCATATTAGGCATTCATAAAACCCTTATGGAAGGATTACTAACCATAAACTTCATTTTAACCATTCAAACACATTTCTAGGTCCGTGAATGACTAAGTTCCTTTACTAATAAGCTGTTAAGCACATAAGCAAGCTTCGAGGGCTAAGCATAGGGATCTTTCTTTTTCATAAACATAACTTCTTAGCATCTATTTAAACAATGCATGAAACCTCATTCATATGATGTGCACATCAGGTTATCTCTTTTCATAATCATACTTTTCTTAGCGTTTCATTCATATGATATGCATATCGCACATAAACATTTCAAGTCCAATCTCATTCATAGGATATGCATGAAATATGCTCATAAGGCTTTTTTTTTCATAAATGTATCTTACTTAGCATCTCATTCATAAGTGATGCTTGGAACATGCACATAACACTTTTATTTTCGTCAGCATACTTTACTTAAATCTCATTCATATGATATGCACAAGTCATGCAGAGGAAGCTTTCTTTCTTTTTAATGAAAACACTTTATTTAGCCTCTTGAGCCTCATAAAAACTCTTCTCTTAGCCTCTTGATGCTCATGTTCTTTAAAAGAAATCTCTTTCATATCGGTCGCATACTGACCATTATAAACTTTTCACATTTCATTCATCTGACCTTTTTTCGACCCATAAAAAAATTCTTCCTGAAACACTTGAAATGGCGTACTGCTAACTGCTTTTCTTTTCTTTTTAGGAAATTACATTTGGCATAAGATCATTAGATTGTGCTAATTGGGTGAGATCTATTCTCAACCCCATAGTGAGACCTAACGCTCACGCTTAAGCTCTTACTTCCGGGATGGCTACGTATAACATATCGGACCATTATATTAGCCCTCGTCAGGGTCTCTAGGGTTTCCTATTACCAAGACTTTTCCCTAGGTTAACATCATTCATATCATAACATTAACCCTTGTCAGGGTCTCTAGGGTTTCCTATTACCAGGACTTTCCCCTAGGTTAACATCATTCATATCATATTGTCCGCAGCACTTTATCTTAGCTACTTTAAAGCGTATCGACCATAACGGCTAATAATTTTGCTGCCTCTCACAGCGAAATCCTTTTTCATACAACTCACACCTTTATAAAACTCTTTAGGCATTCCCTTGTTCGAGCGAGTTCACTCCCAAAACTGTATTCATTTAGTTAAAATATGCCATCATGCAATAATAATTATGGCTATTATCATTTCAAAACATGAAATTCCTTTTCGAAAAACTCACCCCTATGGACATAATGCAACTTGAGGACATGGATGGGAAAGGGGTCCACATGTATCACATTCACACGCATAATGCATCTTAATAACATAAAAGGGGAGGGATTTGCACGTATTACATTCAAGCATTTCATAATCATTTCAACAACACATTGAGCAACACACGACCTCGCAATCAACACGATTGCGGTTAATTCACAACCCAAGCTCCCTGCTCACAAGCATCGTACCACAAAAACCTCGAACCACTCATAGTTCTACCTCAAACCGTCCAACTATCATCTTGGTTTCAATTTCATAAATCATAACACATTATCATGCTAGCTTATAAGAGGAATAGGGTTTATGCACTCACCTGAACAAGCGGCACCATCCAACAGTGTATTACCGTGAACATACATATATATATAACCACATCCACATTTATAACTTATAATGCCATGGCGAACCAACTTAACTAATTAAACATGAATCTTATCACATTCAAGATGTTCATATGCCATTTCAAACTGCTATTCAGGCATTAAGTAGCTAAATTAAACAAATATTAAATCGATGCATTCGTATGTCATTTTAAATTACTATTTAGGCAGAAAACACCTAGTTAAGCAACATCAGTTCGAGGCATTCATTCATTTTTTCGAGGTTGCATTTCAAGCCTAATTTTACCATTTAAACATAATACGATTCAAGATGTTGGTTTAGTACATCGAAGTTACTATGCAAGCATAATGAAACCATTTAGACATAATACGCGTCAAGGCGTTTGTTTGCTAGATCAAAGTTACTATTCAAGCGTAATGAAGTCATTTAGGCATAACACGATTCCAATCATTCATTTATTAGATCGAAGTCATTATTCGAATCTAAATAAACCACTTAAATATAATACGATTCAAGGGATTCATGTATTACGTCGAAGTTACTATTTGAACCTATTTAGGCCCCTTTAAATATAATGCGTTCAAGATATTTGTTTATTATATCGAAGTTACTATTCGAACCTATTTATGCCATTTAAACATAACACGACTTCAGGCATTCATTTATTACATCGAAATTACTTTTCAATTTAACTTTTGAAGCATGCATTAACTGAATTGATTCAAGTCAAAGCTAAACATGCATAATTCACTTCGAATTAAATCTTCAGGCATCAATTAACTGAATAGGTTCGAATCAAAGCTAAACACGCATAATTCACTTCAAATTAAATCTTCAGGCATGAATTGATTGAATAGATTCGAATCAAAACTAAACATGCATAATTCTCTCCGAATTAAATCTTCAGGCATGTATAAACTCAACATATTTGAATCGATTCTAAACATGCATAGTTTCTCATCACATAATCCATGAAATTAACTAAACCTAAGCTTATATAAATCATCGTTTAGGTCAAAACGTTTCGAAATTAATACTAATTTAGGAGGCGAAGAACACCCACCTCGATTCCAAGCTAGAGGTTCGTTTGAGGGCGTTGGGCTCAACGTTGAGTGTTGGGAAAAACCTGATTCCTTGACCTAAGCTTGCTGACCGGTCGACTGGAGTAGACCACACCCAAATATGCCCCAATCACGCGCCCAAACCCTGGCAAAACGGACCCTCAAACCGTGCCCAATTGATGCAAGTCGAACCTAATTCCAACCCTATCTCTCATCACTGACCCGAATTGGTGAAGGGCATTTGATGCACCAGATTTAATCCCAAATTATAGACGAATTGAAGTAACTATGAGCTGGATTGCAAGGCCATACTCGGGTAGACGTTGGATGCCCAGAATTCACCGCCCAGACCATCAAAATTGTGGCAAAACCTTCGGATTCCTACCCAGATTCTGCAACATAGTGTTCGTTTGAGGTTAAGGGAGGTGAAATCTAGAGGATTTTGAGTTGGGTTGAGGAGAAATCGAGGCTTTCGAGCTTCACTTGGCCGTGTTCATAGTGAGGGAGGAGAGGAGGAAGAAGAGCAGGGAAGTGAGAGAGAGATGTCGGGCCTGGGGGGAGTTCACGGCAAGGTAGAAGAAAAGAAAAAGGGGTCAGGTGAATTTACAAAAATGCCCCTCATTCTCTCTTCTTATTTCAAGCTGTTTACTAACAAGCACCGCTAGTTTAGTTCGTATCCCGAATTCTAAACTCGAATCGTTAATAAGGCCTTCTATCGACTATTCGTTCCCAAATATATAAAGGTTCAATTTAATAAACCTCGAAATTGCTTCTAAGGTAAGCAACCTAATCATATTCGGGAAACGACTAAATAAATCGAACAACGACTAAATTAAATTGTCGATATAATTTAAAGGTGCAAATAGCACGAATTAACTTTGAAATCAATAATAGCAATAATAATCCCTTTTAATAAAATTATAGCTACCATAAGCACATCGATAATAATTTAACTCATACAGTTACTAAAAGTACGAGTTTTTAACGTAAAAAGGTAATACAGTTAGCTCAAAGGAAAACAAAAAACGCAGGTCTTACACATATGTACTATAAAATAAAGTTTAAATAACGCTTGAAAGATTACAATAACTTCCTATTACAATTGTTCTTTACGATTTTTCATTTTTTGGAATGGGTAAATGATAAAATCATTAGAAATCGAGTGAAATACGTCTTTTTCTATATAACAAAAGAAGCAACTATCAAAAAATGCAACGAACAAAAAACACTAGTAGCTTAATCTGAGACTTAACAGTACACAATTATTATACGTATAACCTCTGTACTGCTGTTGAAAGCTAATTTATAGTGGAAGATAATCCGATCAAGTATGGTGCCAATTTTAGACCATACCCATGAAGTAGCACCGACCAAAAATGCAAGGAACTGAGGTCACCACCATGATCGAGTAGTCAGTAATGGATGGGTTAAAGTATCCGAAGACCGCAAACTTGAGCTGGTGACAGTCGACACCAAATCATGTACAACGTGATTGTGTTATGGGTTTTTACTACCTGAAAACTGTGTATGCCTACTGAATGGAATCGATGTCAAGTCCCTTGAGTTTCATCACCAACTCAACATGACCTTTTTGAGTAAGAAGCTCACGAAGCCTTATACAAAGAGGTAAAAAGACTAGTGTAAATGCTACATATACCTAAATTTCATAAAAATGAAATTGGAAAGATGCATAAAAGATTAGGATTATGTAAACAGTCAAGTTTACGCATTTTGATACGGGTGATATAATTGGGTGGTTGTACACCCAGCTTGAGCCAAAGTTTCTTTACTGCAATGCGCACTCAGATTGCAAATGCATCAAGAAAGCTAAGAGAGGAAAACCACAAGAATATGGGATAATAAAAATTACCCGCACTTGATTATCCATCTTAGGCAATCCACAACGATGAAAAAAAATAAGGCAACCTATTTCGATCCAACTCGGACCTGTCATATAAACCATAATAGAAATGAAGCAAACAATTGGCCAATTCAGAAGCAAATCAAGCAACGCAAGACTTCAAGCATAAATATGCAAAACTTGTATCTTGAGTCCAGTTCCTAACTTATCTTATCTCAGGGGGGAACAACTCACGCCCTTTTGCGTCCAGTTTCCGCCTTCTGGCCAACTTCCCAGCACATTCTTAGACTTTAAAGACGTTTCATTTCTCTGTTTCAAAAGCTTACTTGGCTGAAACTCGCTTTTTAAGGTAAACGACTATGACCTTTTGAAATGCTTGTAATTCTTTCGTTTTGGGCTTAAACACTGCTTATAGAAGTTATAAGTTTATTAACACATGAATTGACTTTCTTTGAAAATAAGTCATCATGCATTAATAGTTATGGCTACTAATCATTTCAAAACATGAAATCTTTCTTTAAAAACTCACTCTTATGCACATAATGCAATCTAAGCATTTAAGCACATATATATCACATATATCACATTTGAGCACTTCATATCAATCATATCAATTCAACACAATAAGCCACACATGGCCTCGCAATCCACACGATTGCGGTTAATTCATAACCCAGTCTCCCTCCTCACTTTCACCGTACACACAAGACCTCAAACGCTCATAATGTTATCCTCAAACCATCCAACTACTAGCTCGATTCATTAATTTATTAGTCATAATATGTTATCATATAGACTTATTTAAAAGAGGGTGAGGTTTAGGCTCTTACCTGTGCAAACAGCACCTTTCAGCCACATATAACCGTATTCAGTCATCACTTGACAACACTTTACTAAGTAAACCAAACATGATTCAAATCTAACATACACGATGCATTTTAAAGGAAGCTTTCCTAAGCATGAACGTACTTTGAATGAAGCTAAACACATCTCAATAACTTCAAGTTTCATTCAACCACAGGCATTAGTTAGCTTAACTCGAATCGAAGCTAAGCATACTAAGCTAACTTCGTTTTTAACCCTTTTTATACATTAGTTAACTTTAGTCACATTCAAGCTAACCATGTTCTTATAACTTCAAAATGAATCCTTTTTCATGAATCGCTAATTACTCGAATTAAGGCTAAACATATCAAAACAACTTCGTTTTTAATTCTTTTTAAACC
>JACYFF010031959.1:71589425-71602815 GCA_017589665.1 Selenicereus undatus | reverse complement strand
GACAGGCAAGGTGAACATCAAACAGGGAGAAACACCGTTGAACCCTGTTCGGAACCATGTTCTTCAGGAACCTACTTGCAAACAGGTGCAGAAATAGGATCAGGAAGTGTTCTCGAGCCTGATCCTACACACACTTTAGTTAGAACAGAACATGTATCTGTGGATCCAATTAATCTAAGACCATGGAAGCACCATAGTTCGCACCCTCTTGATCAAATCTTGTCAGATATTAATACTGGAGTGCAAACTAGATCTAAACTTAAAACTTTTTGTGCTTTCTATGCTTTTCTTTCTAACATTGAGCCAAAAAGTGTGAATGAAGCCCTTGCAGATTCAGATTGGATAACGGCTATGCAAGAAGAGCTTCATTAATTTGAAAGAAACAAAGTGCGGCACCTTGTACCTAAACCTGCAGATAGAACAATCATTGGAACCAAGTGGGTGTTCCGAAATAAGCTAGATGAGTCAGGAACAGTCACTAGGAACAAGGCAAGGCTGGTGGTTCAAGGGTACAATCAAGAAGAAGGGATTGATTATGAAGAAACCTTTGCACCAGTTGCTAGAATTGAGGCTATTCGAATCTTAACAGCCTTTGCAGCTCATATGGAAATCAAGCTATATCAAATGGATGTGAAAAGTGCATTCCTAAACGGATACCTTAAAGAAGAGGTGTATGTCAAACAACCCCCTGGTTTTGAAAATGGTGATTTTCCAAATCATGTTTTTAAACTTGACAAAGCACTTTATGGTTTAAAACAAGCTCCAAGAGCTTGGTATGAACGGTTGTCAAGCTTTTTACTTGAAAATGATTTTAGAAGAGGCAAGGTAGACAATACCTTGTTTCTAAAATCTAAGGGGGAACATTTATTGATTGTCCAAATATATGTAGATGACATTATATTTGGTGCAACTCATCATGATTTATGCGATGATTTTTCAAATATGATGAGGAGTGAGTTTGAGATGAGCATGATGGGTGAGCTTAACGTTTTCTTAGGCTTACAAATCAAGCAAACTCCAAACGGCACCATGATCCATCAACAAAAGTATATCAACTAGCTACTTAAGCGTTTTGGGATGGAGTCGGCCAAACCCGTAGACACTCCTATTTCTCCTTCAACCAAGTTGGTTATGGGTGATGGGAGTCCCTCAGTTGAGGAAAAACTCTATAGGGGCATGATTGGGTCACTCCTATACCTAACCGCTAGTAGACCGGATATTGTTTTTAGTGTTGGTTTATGTGCCCGTTTTCAGTCTAGTCCTAAAGAGACTCATCTTAAGGCTGTTAAACGGATACTAAGATATTTAAAGCATACACTTGATTTAGCTCTATGGTATCCTAGAGGTTCCAATCTTGATCTTGTTGGATATGCTGACGCTGACTATGCAGGTTTCCTAGTTGATAGAAATAGTACCTCAGGTATGACTCATTTTTTTGGACCTTGTTTGGTATCTTGGGCTACCAAGAAGCAACATTCAGTTGCCATGTCCACAGCAGAAGCTGAATATGTTCCAGCAGCTTCATGTTGTGCTCAACTGCTGTGGATAAGACGACAACTTAAGGATTTTTGTTTTGACACTGGATGCATTCCTATTTTTTGTGATAATACTAGCGCTATTAACATTGCCAAAAACCCATGTCAACACAAAAGGACAAAACATATTGACATTCGACATCATTTCTTGAGAGATAATGTTGAAAAGGGTTTAATTTCTATGAATTTTTGCTCAACGAAAAATCAAATTGTTGATATATTCACTAAGGCACTAGCTAGAGATCAGTTTGAGAGAAACAGACTGGAATTGGGGTTGGTGAAAACACCCTGAGAACACCTGTTCTCAGAGGTAGATCAAGCTGACAAAAACACCTTATAATACCTGTTCTATTCCCTTGTTTGCAATTCTTGTTATTAAAACAGTGGTCTATGCTTAACGAATATGTGTAGTCTGTGTGCTACTATTATTATATACTGTTGTCTTGGGAGATGGAGAAAGAGTAATCATGACAGACCTTGGAATAAGAGAAGTATGTTCAAGAATAGGCGGCTCGAACAGGTATGCCTTAATTGCCATTATTGTATGCTGCCTGCTTAAATTCTAGGTGTTCCCTAGGTGGCCCTTCATAACAGGTGGGGAGTTTAAAAACCGCCTTGCGTGCGTCTGTCTTCTTCGTCTTACTCTCTCTCTCTCTCCTCTGTTCTTGCTTTCAAACCCTAGCAAAACCCTCAAAACTCGAAATTCTTCCTTGCAATAATGGCTTCCAAAACCGTTTTTTCATCAATCTCTGAGTATAACAGCATGATTATACCCTCAATTCCGGCTCCTCCTCGCCCAATTATCCACAAAATCTTCGGGTATCTCACTCAGTTAAACCTCAAAAGTGTTGGGCTTGAGTTGCATGATATTCCCTACCCCTTTGGTTGGGAATTAATGGTGTATGTGGGAACAATCCCTTGTCCCATTTCTTCTGCAGCAGGTGCTGGTGCTTCGGGTTTCCAAGACCAATTCTTGGAGAACTCAGAAACCATTGTTGGGGATTTTGAACCCTGTTCTTCTGCACCATTCCCGGAAACAACTCAAAGAACAGGGGATGCCTTAATTGCCATTATTGTATGCTGCCTGCTTAAATTCTAGGTGTTCCCTAGGTGGCCCTTCATAATAGGTGGGGAGTTTAAAAACCGCCTTGCGTGCGTCTGTCTTCTTCGTCTTACTCTCTCTCTCTCTCCTCTGTTCTTGCTTTCAAACCCTAGCAAAACCCTCAAAACTCGAAATTCTTCCTTGCAATAATGGCTTCCAAAACCGTTTTTTCATCAATCTCTGAGTATAACAACATGATTATACCCTCAATTCCGGCTCCTCCTCGCCCAATTATCCACAAAATCTTCGGGTATCTCACTCAGTTAAACCTCAAAAGTGTTGGGCTTGAGTTGCATGATATTCCCTACCCCTTTGGTTGGGAATTAATGGTGTATGTGGGAACAATCCCTTGTCCCATTTTTTCTGCAGCAGGTGCTGGTGCTTCGGGTTTCCAAGACCAATTCTTGGAGAACTCAGAAACCATTGTTGGGGATTTTGAACCCTGTTCTTCTGCACCATTCCCGGAAACAACTCAAAGAACAAGGGATGTGTTCTTCGATGATCTGTTCATGGATCTGAAGGAGGATTCTGGTGAGAAAACAGGAGAAAGTCCTGTTCAAGGGGATGACTCCGTTCCTCTAGTCTCTCAAACTGGAGAGAAGAGGAAAAGGGTAAAGATGGTGGCTAGGCGCACTCGAACGCCAAGAACACGACCACAACCAAGGTCTCGCCCCTCTCTAACTCCCTCTTCTCCTCCTTCTCAACCTTCTCGCAAATCTGCGAGAATTGTCTTCAGATCAACCCCCAGATCCTCTAAACCCTCAGCGCCTATCATCGAGGAGATTTCCTCTTCTACTGAAGGGTTCTCGAGTCCTGAGTCTGAAGACACCACCTTCAAACAGGGGACACCGGTGTTTTCCGAGTCCTCTGAAGATCAATCCCCTCCAAAATCAACCACCAAACCTGCTGTGAAACCCTCTCCTGCAAAAATGCCCCTCAAGCGAAAACCCATAACAACCCCACTACCAAAAGCTACCACCTCTGTTCTTGGCCCCAAACACCCAAAGCAGTTCACTCCCTCTCCTATGACTGACAAACATACGCAGTTGCTTAAGCACAATGTCGTCAGGGGGAAGGTAGTGTCTGTAAGTTTTTTGGAGGAACAGGGTCTGGGGGTGTTCTTGACCAAGCTTTGAGCCCAAGGCTGGCTTCAGTTGTTTGCAAACATCCAGTTGGGCTGTTCTGTGCCTGAGTTGGCTGAATTTTATGCCAACTGCAAGGTCACCGAAGGGGTGGTGACAAGTTTTGTGAATGGGCAAGGCATCAGGGTCGATGCGCCCAAACTTGGGAAAATTCTAGGAGTGCCCTTACAAGGCTTTGTTGTGTATGTGAGGGAAGACAAAACAACCCTGGAACCAGCCAGGCTCCTGGAGGTGTCCAAACACCTCAGTCAGAAACAGGGTCTGAGAACACACTCCTCTGTCAAAAAGGGTGATTTGATTCCTCCCCACCAACCCCTTTTCATGTTCTTCATTAAGAACGTGATTCCAAGGGGTCAAGGGAGAAACTCAGCAGACCTTTTTGATCAGTGCCTGGTCGACTTATTGGATAGGGAGGAACCCATCAATCTTCCGGCTATCATGATTCGCCACATTGGGCGAATTGCGAACACCACCCGGGCTCATGATCTCGGGTATGGGTTTCTGCTGACAAAGGTGTTTGAACACTTTGGCATAGTGCTCACACGGCGAGTGGAGGCCTAAGTCGTTGATGCAATTGGGATTGACACTCTGCTAAGGTGTGGCTATGAGACTGGCGAAGGGTCAGTTTCCAAACAGGGTCGTCGACCACCTCAACCACCTGTTTCTGAGCAACCGTCCACCAAGGTTGAGGCTGTTCTTGAGGACAATGCTCGCCTCAAGGATGAGCTCTCAGCTGTCAAGGCTGCTCTTGCTGAGGAACAAGCCCTCTCTGCCAAACGCCATGCAGACCTGCTTGCTCTTCTCTCCACCCTTACCCCTAGCATTCCTCCTCTGCAGACGAAACCACCTCCTGCTCCCTGAGTGTCTAGGCTGTTTTTGTTGCGTTTTTTTTGTTTCTGTTTTTTTTGTTGCTTGTTGTTTTGTTGCAATTGTACTGTCTTGCTTATTAATGAATTATCTAATTGCAGTCTCTCTTGCTTGTTGTTCTTTCTCCATTCTACTTGTTTGTTATTTCTTTTCAATGATGCCAAAAGGGGGAAGAAGCACCTACCTATTGACAATATATGAATCTCAACCTGACCTTGACTTACGTGGATCCCTATCATCATTCATTTTTTGTTTTGTCAATATGGTCACTTGGTTTGTCATCATCAAAAAGGGGGAATTTGTTGAGTTATTATATTTAAGTTTTGATGATAACAAATCCAAGTGTAAAAATTTGTCCAAGTAATGTTGCTCCAAACACGATCTCCAAACAGGCCCAACTGGTGTTTATAATCTTTATTGTATTAACTGGTTTGCTACATGTGAGAACAATTCTTTAAAACAGGTTTCACTTGGTGATTTTATATTAAGTCAAGAATGCTATCTCGACAGTTGATTGTAAGGCATGTTCCTAAACTCTAGCAATGCAAAGAACAACCCCAACAAAAAAGGTGGCCTTGGTGTTCACAGCAGCTCTACAAATCTTGGACAAGATAACTGGTTCAAAACAAGAAGTCTTGGGTATATAGGTTTTATTTATTTAGACTCTTGTTAATATGCCAATATTGAAAATGCTTTTTAAACACCTCTTGAATCGGTATTTGCACTAAGTGCTTCAGAACACCAGTTGCGAACAACCCTGCAAACAGGGTGCCTAGGGTGTTTCTGAACTGAAGTGGCCATACCCGGTTATCTTTGAAAATTCATTTTGATTGGCCAAGATCTCCAGAATACTTTCCTTAAACTCCAAGATTGCTAATTTTTCTGGAAAGGATATTTCTTGAAAATATTATGGGAGATTTGCGACAATAGGTTTTGGGAGGATTGCCAAAACTAAAAGATTTCCTTTGCCCATATTTTCGGATATGATAAAATTTCCAAAGATGAAGATTTCTGGTTGCCTTTTGAATCTTCTTCACGATTATGGGAAGATAAGGGTTATCTCTTAAGATAACAAATCCCTTATACTTTGGGAAAAACTTGTCACTAGCCGTTGGGGAGTATTTTTCTTGAAAAATCATTTTCCATACTTAGCTGATTCTCTTGGTTTTGACCGTTGGAATTTCTGTTTAAATATAGCATTTTACTCCCATTGAATGATACACATACACATAGTGAGAGAAGAAAGCAAGAGAATATCTAGAAACACAACACACGCAAAAAGCAAAATTTCAAAAGTGGTTTTTCTAGTGAAAAGAATTCTTCGGGCTACACTTGAGAAAAGAAAAACCGGCACAAGTTGTGTTTAAACCAAGCTTTCAATATATTGACATACTAGGACTTCATTGTGCCTTACATCTGCTTAAGACAGAAGCACCCAGTAAGGTGTTTTGTAACCCTGATCTTGAATCAGAAAAGTGAGTGAATGGTCCTCAATCGTGTGGACTTTGGACATGTCCAATCTGGTGAGATTTGGACGTGGAGTAATCTGCCTTAGAGAAGGAGGTTACGTGGTTGCAAGTTGTAACAAGGTGTGTTACATTTGTAACGAGTTAAGCCCGGTTTAGTGAAGTGGTTAAATCCTACACGAGGTAGGTCGTGGTTTTTCACACCTCAGTTGGGCTAGAGGTGTTTTCCACGTAAAAATTGTGTGTGCTTTATTTTTCGCATTTATCTTGGTGATTTTCGCATTTGCAGTATTTGAGAACACCCTCTGCAAACAAGTCACAAGGGTGTTTGTTATTTACAACACGAAAATCAGACACCACAATTCACCCCCCCTCTTGTGGTAGAATACTCACGATCTTAACAAGTGGTATCAGAGCAGGTTCTCTCACAAAAGGCTAACACCTTGAGAGATTTTGAAGATGAGTACACCACAAGGAATTCTTGAAGGAAAATCCATTACTCGTCCACCCTATTTCAACGGCCAACATTATAGTTGGTGGAAGAATAGGATGGAAAACTATATTCAGGCAGAAGATTATGAGTTATGGATGCTCATCAAGAACGGACCCCTTGTTCCCACCAAGGTGCTTGAAGATGGTAAGACGGTTTCCAAGGAACCTAAAGAGTTTGATGCTGAAGATTATAAGAAAATGGAGAAAAATGCCAAGGTCAAGAAGCTACTATATTTTGGCCTAGGACCCGATGAATACACTCGCATATCTGAGTGTGAATCAGCCCAAGATATCTGGAACGCCCTGCAAGTTGCTCATGAAGGTACGAGTCAAGTTAAACAATCTAGAATTGAGCTACTTATGCGACAGTATGAGTTGTTTGATATGGGTGATCGTGAGACTGTGATGGGTATGTATACATGGTTTACCCACATCACGAACGAGTTAAAATCCCTGGGAAAGTCTTTCACCACTTAAGAGTTGGTGAGGAAAATCCTCATAATTCTACCTCATACGTGGGAGGCCAAAGTAACAGCCATCCAAGAGGCTAAAGACATGAACAAGATCACCCTCGACGAGTTGATTGGTAATCTCCAAACCTATGAACTCCGAAAGAACTCACGACAAAAAGAGGAGCAAAAGAAGGATCGTGGGCTTACCTTGAAAGCACATGAGGACACTGACTCTGACCTTGAAAATGAAGATATGGCCCTAATGACCAGGAAATTCAAGAAATTCTTCAAAAAGGTCAAGGAAAAAAACAAAAGAAAAGATTTCAGTAAGTCCAGAAACACCTCCCAAGAACAGCTCACAGGGTGTTTCAAGTGCGGCAAACCAGATCACTTAGTCAGAAATTGTCCTCTGCTTCGAGAAGATCAGATGCCTGAACATCCTCGAAAACAGGGTCGAAAACACCCTGTAAACAATCTGGGCAAGCGATTCTCGAAAGCTATGCTGGCTGCTTGGGGAGATTCCTCTGAGGATGAAGGAGAATCTGAGGCTGAAGAAGGGGTCGTAGCACTGATGGCACAAAGTGATTCATATTCAGATGATGAATCAACAATCAGCTTCTCAGATCTCAAGAACAAGGTACATGGTCTTAACAAAGCTACTTTAGAAGAACTTCTATATAATTTGATAGACACTTGTGCTGATCTAAAAAGAGAAGTTCGTGACCTAGAGCTTGAAAATGAAATTCTTAAAAATGAAAAACTTGGTTTACATAAGAGTATTAACGTGCTTAGAGAAGATCTCTTTCTAAAAGAAGGCGATTACACTAAAGTAGAGGAAAAACTCTCTAAAGTGGAAGAAACAGTTGAATCCCTGTTCAATGAAAAGCAGAGCTTGAATGCCACCATAGAAAAATTAGAAACTAATCTTGCCACAAACAACCGCTGGAACAAATCCTCACAAGCCCTTGATTGGTTAAACACTCACCACAATCGAAACAAAAAGGGACTTAGATATAAGCCCAAACGGACCGTTTACCCAATACATAGGAAGTATGTGGGATTACCTGAAAACATCGTTTGCTTTCATTGTGGTAAAACAGGTCATTATAGATACACTTGTCCTTTAAGAAAACATGCCAATGAAAAGAATGAAAGGTATGTGAAACAAATCTGGATTAGAAAAGTTGAGCTTTACATGTCTAAAAGAATGGGACCCAAGTGGATCTGGGTTCCCAAAACTAACCCGTGATTTGTTTTGCAGGCTGAAGTGAGAGAGAACAACCTTACGAACAACCCCACCAACACCCCTGAAAATAGGCAGTTGTGGTTTGTTGATAGTGGGTGTTCACGGCACATGACTGGTGAAAGATCAAATTTTCTCTCACTTACAGCTTTGAATGGTGGGAGTGTAGCATTTGGAAACGGCAAATCTGGGACAATTGTCGGTATAGGTAATATTGGTAAAACTCTCTCCCACTCAATTGATAATGTGCACTTAGTTGATGGGTTAAAGCACAATTTGCTAAGTGTGTCCCAACTGTGTGACAAGAACAACCTAGTACTGTTTTCAAAAACACGTTGCTTGGTTGTAAATGACGACACAGGAGATGTTGTGTTGAGGGGGAAGCGATGTCAAAATGTTTATAAAATTTGTATTTCCACTCTTCCCCAAAACAATCTGACTTGCTTAAATGCATTAAATGATGATATAATGTTATGGCACAAGAGACTAGGTCATGCAAGCCTGTCCTTGTTAAACAAACTTGTTTCCAAAGATTTGGTTGTTGGACTACCTTCCATCAAGTATAATGATGACAAGGTATGTGAAGCTTGTGCAAAAGGAAAACAAGTCAGATCTTCTTTAAAATCTAAAAAGTGTGTAAGCACTACCCGACCTCTTGAGTTATTGCATATTGATCTATGTGGTCCCATGAGGATAGCTAGTAGAGGAGGGAAAAGGTATGTGCTTGTAATAGTGGATGATTACTCTCGATTTACTTGGACCCTGTTCTTGGCCTCCAATGATGAAACTTTTGAGAATTTTATTGCCCTTCTCAAAAAGATTGAAAAGAGAGTAGGACACTCATTGGTTAGCTTGAGGTCTGATCATGGTACTGAATTTGAAAATGCAAGTTTTACAAAATTTTGTAATGAACATGGTGTTGATCAAAACTTCTCAGCCCCGAGAACACCCCAGCAGAATGGGGTGGTTGAACGAAAAAATCGTACCCTAGAAGACATGACTAGAACAATGCTTATTGCTAGTGGTCTTTCTAAGAACTTTTGGGCAGAAGCTTTGAACACATCATGTTACATTATAAATAGATGCATGATTAGACCCATTTTGAACAAAACTCCTTATGAACTTCTTAAAGGCAGAAAACCCAACATTATGCATCTAAGAACATTTGGTTGTAGATGTTTCGTGCATAACAACGGGAAAGATGCCTTACGAAAGTTTGATTCAAGGAGTGATGAGGCAATATTTCTTGGTTATTCCTCTCACAGTAAGGCATACAAAGTCTTTAACAAAAGAACCTTGTGTGTTGAGGAAAGTGTGCATGTGTTTTTTGATGAATCTAACTCTTTCAATGAGAGTAATGCACAGGATGAAGAGTTTGAATTAGGTCTTGTCCAAAAGGAATTGTTGAACCAAGAAAAACAACGTGAGAACACCTTGAAGAAAACAGGTACAGAAGTTGTTCCTCAAAATGACAGGCAAGGTGAACATCAAACAGGGAGAAACACCGTTGAACCCTGTTCGGAACCATGTTCTTCAGGAACCTACTTGCAAACAGGTGCAGAAATAGGATCAGGAAGTGTTCTCGAGCCTGATCCTACACACACTTTAGTTAGAACAGAACATGTATCTGTGGATCCAATTAATCTAAGACCATGGAAGCACCATAGTTCGCACCCTCTTGATCAAATCTTGTCAGATATTAATACTGGAGTGCAAACTAGATCTAAACTTAAAACTTTTTGTGCTTTCTATGCTTTTCTTTCTAACATTGAGCCAAAAAGTGTGAATGAAGCCCTTGCAGATTCAGATTGGATAACGGCTATGCAAGAAGAGCTTCATTAATTTGAAAGAAACAAAGTGCGGCACCTTGTACCTAAACCTGCAGATAGAACAATCATTGGAACCAAGTGGGTGTTCCGAAATAAGCTAGATGAGTCAGGAACAGTCACTAGGAACAAGGCAAGGCTGGTGGTTCAAGGGTACAATCAAGAAGAAGGGATTGATTATGAAGAAACCTTTGCACCAGTTGCTAGAATTGAGGCTATTCGAATCTTAACAGCCTTTGCAGCTCATATGGAAATCAAGCTATATCAAATGGATGTGAAAAGTGCATTCCTAAACGGATACCTTAAAGAAGAGGTGTATGTCAAACAACCCCCTGGTTTTGAAAATGGTGATTTTCCAAATCATGTTTTTAAACTTGACAAAGCACTTTATGGTTTAAAACAAGCTCCAAGAGCTTGGTATGAACGGTTGTCAAGCTTTTTACTTGAAAATGATTTTAGAAGAGGCAAGGTAGACAATACCTTGTTTCTAAAATCTAAGGGGGAACATTTATTGATTGTCCAAATATATGTAGATGACATTATATTTGGTGCAACTCATCATGATTTATGCGATGATTTTTCAAATATGATGAGGAGTGAGTTTGAGATGAGCATGATGGGTGAGCTTAACGTTTTCTTAGGCTTACAAATCAAGCAAACTCCAAACGGCACCATGATCCATCAACAAAAGTATATCAACTAGCTACTTAAGCGTTTTGGGATGGAGTCGGCCAAACCCGTAGACACTCCTATTTCTCCTTCAACCAAGTTGGTTATGGGTGATGGGAGTCCCTCAGTTGAGGAAAAACTCTATAGGGGCATGATTGGGTCACTCCTATACCTAACCGCTAGTAGACCGGATATTGTTTTTAGTGTTGGTTTATGTGCCCGTTTTCAGTCTAGTCCTAAAGAGACTCATCTTAAGGCTGTTAAACGGATACTAAGATATTTAAAGCATACACTTGATTTAGCTCTATGGTATCCTAGAGGTTCCAATCTTGATCTTGTTGGATATGCTGACGCTGACTATGCAGGTTTCCTAGTTGATAGAAATAGTACCTCAGGTATGACTCATTTTTTTGGACCTTGTTTGGTATCTTGGGCTACCAAGAAGCAACATTCAGTTGCCATGTCCACAGCAGAAGCTGAATATGTTCCAGCAGCTTCATGTTGTGCTCAACTGCTGTGGATAAGACGACAACTTAAGGATTTTTGTTTTGACACTGGATGCATTCCTATTTTTTGTGATAATACTAGCGCTATTAACATTGCCAAAAACCCATGTCAACACAAAAGGACAAAACATATTGACATTCGACATCATTTCTTGAGAGATAATGTTGAAAAGGGTTTAATTTCTATGAATTTTTGCTCAACGAAAAATCAAATTGTTGATATATTCACTAAGGCACTAGCTAGAGATCAGTTTGAGAGAAACAGACTGGAATTGGGGTTGGTGAAAACACCCTGAGAACACCTGTTCTCAGAGGTAGATCAAGCTGACAAAAACACCTTATAATACCTGTTCTATTCCCTTGTTTGCAATTCTTGTTATTAAAACAGTGGTCTATGCTTAACGAATATGTGTAGTCTGTGTGCTACTATTATTATATACTGTTGTCTTGGGAGATGGAGAAAGAGTAATCATGACAGACCTTGGAATAAGAGAAGTATGTTCAAGAATAGGCGGCTCGAACAGGTATGCCTTAATTGCCATTATTGTATGCTGCCTGCTTAAATTCTAGGTGTTCCCTAGGTGGCCCTTCATAACAGGTGGGGAGTTTAAAAACCGCCTTGCGTGCGTCTGTCTTCTTCGTCTTACTCTCTCTCTCTCTCCTCTGTTCTTGCTTTCAAACCCTAGCAAAACCCTCAAAACTCGAAATTCTTCCTTGCAATAATGGCTTCCAAAACCGTTTTTTCATCAATCTCTGAGTATAACAGCATGATTATACCCTCAATTCCGGCTCCTCCTCGCCCAATTATCCACAAAATCTTCGGGTATCTCACTCAGTTAAACCTCAAAAGTGTTGGGCTTGAGTTGCATGATATTCCCTACCCCTTTGGTTGGGAATTAATGGTGTATGTGGGAACAATCCCTTGTCCCATTTCTTCTGCAGCAGGTGCTGGTGCTTCGGGTTTCCAAGACCAATTCTTGGAGAACTCAGAAACCATTGTTGGGGATTTTGAACCCTGTTCTTCTGCACCATTCCCGGAAACAACTCAAAGAACAGGGGATGCCTTAATTGCCATTATTGTATGCTGCCTGCTTAAATTCTAGGTGTTCCCTAGGTGGCCCTTCATAATAGGTGGGGAGTTTAAAAACCGCCTTGCGTGCGTCTGTCTTCTTCGTCTTACTCTCTCTCTCTCTCCTCTGTTCTTGCTTTCAAACCCTAGCAAAACCCTCAAAACTCGAAATTCTTCCTTGCAATAATGGCTTCCAAAACCGTTTTTTCATCAATCTCTGAGTATAACAACATGATTATACCCTCAATTCCGGCTCCTCCTCGCCCAATTATCCACAAAATCTTCGGGTATCTCACTCAGTTAAACCTCAAAAGTGTTGGGCTTGAGTTGCATGATATTCCCTACCCCTTTGGTTGGGAATTAATGGTGTATGTGGGAACAATCCCTTGTCCCATTTTTTCTGCAGCAGGTGCTGGTGCTTCGGGTTTCCAAGACCAATTCTTGGAGAACTCAGAAACCATTGTTGGGGATTTTGAACCCTGTTCTTCTGCACCATTCCCGGAAACAACTCAAAGAACAAGGGATGTGTTCTTCGATGATCTGTTCATGGATCTGAAGGAGGATTCTGGTGAGAAAACAGGAGAAAGTCCTGTTCAAGGGGATGACTCCGTTCCTCTAGTCTCTCAAACTGGAGAGAAGAGGAAAAGGGTAAAGATGGTGGCTAGGCGCACTCGAACGCCAAGAACACGACCACAACCAAGGTCTCGCCCCTCTCTAACTCCCTCTTCTCCTCCTTCTCAACCTTCTCGCAAATCTGCGAGAATTGTCTTCAGATCAACCCCCAGATCCTCTAAACCCTCAGCGCCTATCATCGAGGAGATTTCCTCTTCTACTGAAGGGTTCTCGAGTCCTGAGTCTGAAGACACCACCTTCAAACAGGGGACACCGGTGTTTTCCGAGTCCTCTGAAGATCAATCCCCTCCAAAATCAACCACCAAACCTGCTGTGAAACCCTCTCCTGCAAAAATGCCCCTCAAGCGAAAACCCATAACAACCCCACTACCAAAAGCTACCACCTCTG
>JACYFF010031959.1:71493107-71567706 GCA_017589665.1 Selenicereus undatus | reverse complement strand
CTTGATTTTAGAATCTAGAATTATTCTCTTCCATAAATAAGGAAGAGCTACTAGTATATATATGTCCTGTGTAATCGCTTTGAGATACATCTAAAAATTCTTTGCTGACATATTATTTCTATCACGGTATCAGAGCATTAAAAAAAAAAAAAAAAAGAGGTTCTAGATCAGACCCATTCTTGGGCTCGTCAATCTCCCACTCTAATTCTCCAATTAGAGTGCTTGAAATTCTTTCATTTACCTCCCCACTATTACAGCATTGGGAAGTAAAATATTTTTTTCTTTATTCCAGGTCCCAACCTCTTCCTTCCAACGTCTTCTCTGTCCTTTACTCCAAAAGTTCATCTTGGACGATCATCAAAGACCCCATCTCAACCACAATCAGAGCAGCTCTACTATCAAATTTTTGTAGGGAATTCAACACAAGTCTTTGCTGCCACTCAAAGTCATTATTTTGGGTATTCAAGGCTTCTAATTTGCTACTCTGTTTTGTTCAGATTCTCTGCCCAGGTCAGATCTCTTTGGCTCTGAAATTAGTTTATATTACTCTTGCTCTTGAGAACAAGATTTCTCGATTTTTCAGTGGTCTTTGTTGCTGATTCTCCAGTTCAGGTCTATGACAATTCCCTGAATTGGAATTTGCTATTGTTGGCATTTTTTTTTTGTGACTGTATTGTTGAAAAAAAAAAATTATTGTAATGGAGAAACTGGATGTCATTCAACCCATTAGAACCACTTTAGATGGTTTAAATTATGCACTATGGTCCCAAGAAATGTCCAGTTTTTTGAAAGGGCGAAGACTCTGGAGAATTGTTATTGGTTCTGTCACTAAACCTGTAAAACAGAAAGATGAGGATGATACTGCATATTGGGAAAGACTTGAAGATTGGGACAGTAAAAATCATCAAATTTTGACCTGGATTCGCAACACCTCAATCCCATCCATCAAGCTCCAGTTTGCTCGTTTTGAAACGGCTAAAGAAGTTTGGGATTTACTGAGCACTCGATATTCCTCCGCTAATATTGTTCACCAATATCAACTACATGAGGCTCTTCATAACATGAAGCAAGTGTCTGGGCAATCAATCAATGAGTTTTTGTCTCAACTGCAAGGTATATGGGATCAATTGGCCTTATCTGAGCCGTCATGGGAAGATGCTAAAGATGCTGAGAAATTCTTCAAATATCGTGACAACCTCCGAGTTATGCAATTTCTTATGGCACTTAGTCATGACTATGAACCTATTCGTGGCTCTATATTACACAGAGGCTCTCTTCCTACCCTTGAAGGTGCTATGTCTGAGTTGTTATCTGAAGAAGTCCGACTCAACATTTTGAAATTGTCCTCTCACACTATTGATACCAATCATGTGCTGGTTGTTCCAAGCAAAGCCCCCAATTCTGACAAGTCATCTGAGAAGTTCCGTAACTACTGCAAACGTCAAGGTCATGTCATTTCTGAATGCAGGACCTTGCGAAACAAGAATAAAAATCGTGGTAATACTTTTTTCAAGGGCCAACAATATCACCGATCACCTCAAACTGCAGGGGCAGTTGTAGATGACTCATCTCCAACATTTTCTTTAAGTGATCTCGAGTCGATCCTCAAACAGCTTGCTGGAAACTCCATTGCAACTACCTCTCAGATTGCTTCTAATGCTACTACTTCTTCTGCACTCTCTACTACTCCAGGTATTTGCAACTCTTGGTTCTTTGACTCTGGCTGTTGCAATCATATGACCTCTGAATCTGCTATGTTTACTGCAAATGTTAGCCCTATGAAAATAGCTCCCATTATCCACACTGCAGATAACTCTAAGTTGCAAATAAGTCATATTGGTGATATATCAACTGCAAATTTATCTATATCTGATGCATACTTCGTCCCTCGGCTTACTCTGAATCTTATATCTGTTGGTCAACTATGTGAGCTTGGATATGGGGTATATTTTTCAGACCGTGGATGTATTGTACAGGAACCTCGGACGGGACAAATAATTGGGACCGGCCGTAGAGTTGGTCGTCTATTTGAATTGGTGTCGTTGTCAGTCCCATCTCAAATTGGTGCTCATTGTGCTGCTGTGACATCACAAGGATTATGGCATTCTCGTTTGGGTCATGTTTCCTTTTCTAGATTACGTCCTTTAATTTCCAGCGGAGTTTTGGGTCATGTGGAAGTTAATAAAGTTGATTGTCATTCTAGTCAATTAGCAAAATTTCATGCTTTACCGTTTAATAATAATGACTCTATTTCTCAAGCGCCTTTTGATCTTGTGCATTCTGATATTTGGGGCCCTTCTCCAAATACTTCCATGGGTGGTTCACAATATTTTGTGATATTTGTGGATGACTTTTCTCGCTATACGTGGATTTATCTTCTCAGAAATCGATCTGAATTGCCACAAGTTTACTATAAATTTGCTGCTATGGTTCGTACACAATTTTCTGCTACAATAAAGGTATTTCGATCGGATAATGCACAAGAACATAAGGAGAAGAATTTTCTGACATTTCTGGCCGAGAATGGGACCCTTCCTCAAAAATCATGCCCTGGCACCTCACAACAGAATGGTCGTGCAGAGAGAAAACACCGCCACATTCTTGAAACTGTTCGTGCTTTACTTATTTCTTCTAATTGCCCAGAATCTTTTTGGGGAGAAGCTGCCCTCACTGCAGTATATACCATCAATCGCATCCCGTCTCCTGTAATTGAAAATAAATCTCCTTATGAGCGGCTACATGGAGTTGTCCCAAATTACAGTTTGCTTCGAGTTTTTGGTAGTGCTTGTTTTGTGATGTTGCAACCTCATGAGCGGACCAAGTTAGAACCGCGAGCTCGGTTATGTTGCTTCCTTGGGTATGGCATTGAACACAAAGGCTATAGATGCTGGGATCCGATTTCTCAGAGGCTTCGTATCTCGCGTCATGTAGTCTTTTGGGAGCATAAAATGTTCTCTTCATTATCTACCTTTGAAGTTTCAAGAACTGCATCCTCCTATTTTACCAATCTTGGTGTTAATCTCTTCCCAGATGTTGATGCAAAATCCATGGAGGTGCAATGTTCTACTCTACAATACCCTGTCTTACATGAAGAAGGTTCTGTCCCAGACCTTGCTGTTGGTTCCCTAAATGCATCCCCAGAGCCGGTTGTTTCCAGTGTTGACTGCAACACTTCCTCAACCACCCTTGCTGATTGTAGCACTTCGTCAACACCTTCTACCACTTCCACTGTCCGTCATTCCTCTCGAGTAAGTCATCGACCAGCTTACTTACAAGATTATCAATGTTATTCTGTATTGGCTACTATTCATGAGCCTCAAACATTTAAAGAGGCTCAACATGATCCGAAGTGGCAGAATGCTATGCAAGAAGAACTTGAAGCTCTACATAAGACACATACATGGGATATTGTGGATCTTCCACCAGATAAATCTGCCATTGCTTGCAAGTGGGTTTATAAAATCAAGACTCGTTCAGACGGATCAATTGAGAGGTATAAGGCACGGCTTGTAGCAAAGGGGTTTCATCAAGAATATGGGATAGACTATGAAGAAACGTTTGCGCCAGTAGCTCGCCTCACATCGGTAAGAAGCTTACTAGCAGTTTCTGCTGCGAAAAAGTGGCAACTCTTCCAAATGGACGTCAAGAATGCCTTTCTTAACGGTGATCTTCAAGAAGAGGTGTACATGAAGCCCCCTCCGGGATATGAACATCCCCCTAATAAAGTTTGCCGCCTTCGAAGGGCACTATATGGTTTAAAACAAGCTCCGCGGGCTTGGTTTGCCAAGTTTAGCTCCACCATCCTTCGTTTTGGTTTTCGCTCCAGTCCTCATGACAATGCTCTCTTTATTCGCCATACAAGTACTGGATGCGTCATATTACTACTTTATGTGGACGACATGATTATTACTGGGCACGATCTCCAAGGGATACAAGATTTGAAGCAATCTCTTTGTCAAGCATTTGAAATGAAGGATTTGGGGTTGCTGAACTACTTCTTAGGATTGGAAGGCACTTCCAACTCCATGGGTTATTACTTGTCACAATTCAAATATGCCAGTGATCTAGTTTCTCGTGCTGGACTAACTGACAATAAAATAGCCTCATCTCCTCTCGAGGTCAATGCGAAGCTTTCTTCCCTAGATGGATCACCCCTGGCAGATGCTACACTGTATCGGCAACTAGTGGGAAGTCTTGTATATCTCACTGTCACAAGACCCGACATTGCATATGCGGTTCACTCAGTAAGTCAATTCATGGCTGCCCCTCGCACTACCCATTATGCTGCTGTTCTTCGAATCCTTCGCTATGTCAAAGGCACACTATTTAAAGGCCTTCACTTCCCCTTTAATTCCTCCTTAGAGTTAAAAGCCTATTCTGATTCAGATTGGGCTGGGGATCTTGTTGATCGATGTTCTACAACTGGTTATTGCTTCTTCCTTGGTGACTCCTTAATCTCATGGCGTAGCAAGAAACAAACCCTTGTTGCTCGATCGAGCACTGAAGCCGAATACCGAGCACTTGCAGATACCACATCAGAGTTGATATGGTTACGTTGGATACTGGAAGATTTGGGTGCACATCAGTTCATGCCAACAACAATTTATTGTGACAATCGAAGTGCCATTCAAATCGCTGACAATGATGTTTTTCACGAAAGAACTAAGCATATAGAAGTTGATTGTCATTTTATTAAACAACATCTTCTGCACAATAACGTGAGGCTTGCCTCTATCTCTTCTGAAGAGCAAACGGCAGACATTTTTACAAAGTCACTATTACCAGGACGTTTTCATCATCTAGTTTCCAAACTCAAGTTGACGTCTGTGTCATCATCCTGAGTTTGAGGGGGGATGTCAGTCAATGTCATTTTGTATATAAATCATTGTTTATTTTCCTTCCATGATTTTAGAATCTAGAATTATTCTCTTCCATAAATAAGGAAGAGCTACTAGTATATATGTGTCCTGTGTAATCGCTTTGGGATACATCTAAAAATTCTTTGCTGACATATTATTTCTATTAGCTGGTATGCAGGAGTTAAATGTCAATCTATATAGATATATTCACGAAGCCCTGGAGTCGCTAAGAGCACCGACAGGGTTTCTCCCCATCTCAATCTCGCTTGAGGTGAGATGATGTGGGCAATGTGTGGGACTGGCAATTTGTGAGGTTATGTTTGGTAATAGAGGTTAAAGTAGATGTTAATAGTTTAACTAAAATATTATGGGCTACTACTAGTAAATGTTTTGTGAAGTAGTGATGGAGTAGTGGTTAGATATTTATGTAGTACTTTTTTAAAGCAACTCAAAGTAGTTTTTGAGAAGCTTTATCCAATTATTACATTGCAAATTACAATTTTTTTTTTTTTGTATTTACTAAAAAGTTTCACTGGTTGTGTTCTTTGTAGTAATTGCATATAAATTTTGCTACCTTGCTATTTACATTTATTAAATACATTTATTTTAAATTACTAATTGAACATCTAACTACTAAATACTATGAGTGATAGCTAATAGTTAATAAGAACAACTAACAATGACTGTGACAGTTAACCATTACTACAATAATTAATTACTAACTATTATTAGAATAGTTAATTACTAATTTACTGAACACACCATAAGGCTAGCATTTGGCCTCAATAATTCTCGTGAGATAGTCCGACAAGGAGAGAATCTCTGACACCCTTTCTTTTTTGTCCATTACATAATTGCATTGCTCTTCAATTTACTTCAATTTAGAACATTCAAACATTTACACATCAATTTAAACATTTAAACATTTAAACATAAATATGAACTAACATTTAAACATTTAAACATTTAAACTTACATTTTCCTTTTAAATCTTTTTTCATCTTTTTTCAAAGTTCCTAACATGTCACTAATAACTTTATTAAACATTTAATTAAGTGAGGTATTTTTCATTTCAATCTTTTTAATCATTCCTACGATATTAAAAGTAATGAAAGTAACTTATACAACATATTAAACATGTAACTGTATTACTAATAATAACCATAATTCCTAACATGTAACTAATAAATTTTTCATATCAATCTTTTTTCATATTAAACATTTAAAAATAAATATGAGCTGACATAAATAAATTTAAACATTCAAACATTTAAACATAAATTTATAAACATTTCAACATTTCGACATAAATATGAGCTAACATTTAAACATTTAAACATTTCAACATAAATACGTTTTTCATATCAATCTTTTTTCAAACTCCATAATATGTCACTAATAAATTTATTAAACATTTAACCAAGTGAAGTATTTTTCATATCAATCTTTTTAATATTTCCTATGATGTTAAAATTAATGAAAGTAACTCATGCATCATATTAAACAATTAACCATAATACTATTTATAATCATAGTTCCTAACATGTTACAACTAATTTTTTCATATCATTCTTTTTTCATAACAAACATTTAAACATAAATATGAGCTAACATAAATAAATTTAAACATTTAAACATTTAAAAATAAATTTAAACATTAAAACATTTAAACATAAATATGAGCTAACATTTAAACATTTAAACATTTACATGTGTTGAGATCGCGAGTATTCTACCACAAGAGGGGGGGTGAATTGTGGTGTCTGATTTTCGCGTTGTGAGTAACAAACACCCCTGTGACTTGTTTGCAGAGGGTGTTCTCAAGTATTGCAAATGCGAAAATCACCAAGATAAATGCGAAAATTAAAGCACACACAATTTTTACGTGGAAAACACCTCTAGCCCAACTGAGGTGTGAAAAACCACGACCTACCTCGTGTAGGATTTAACCACTTCTCTAAACCGGACTTAATTCGTTACAAATGTGACACACCTTGTTACAACCTTGCTACCACGTAACCTCATTCTCTAAGGCAGATTACACCACGTCCAAATCTCACCAGATTGGACACGTCCAAAGTCCACACGACTGAGGACCACTCACTCACTTTTCTGATTCAAGATCAAGGTTACAAAACACCTTACCGGGTGCTTCTGACTTAAGCAGATGTAAGGTACAATGAAATCCTAGTATGCCAATATATGGAAAGCTCAGTTTAAACACAACTTGAGTTGGTTTTACTTTTCTCAAGAGTAGCTCAAAATTCCTCTAGAAAAACCACTTTTTGAAATTTTCCTTTTGCATATGTTGTGTGTTTCTCAGTTTTCACTCTTTGCTTTTCTTTCTGTCTGTGTGTGTATGTTGTGGGGACGAAAGAGCTGCGGTTTTATGCACCACAAAACCAACGGTCAAGAACCAAGGAGAATCACCTAAGTTTGGAAAATGATTTTCAAGAAAAATACTCCCAACGGCTAGTGACAAGTTCTTTCCAAGTTATAAGGGATTTGTCATCTTAAGAGATAACCCTTATCTTCCCATAGCCGTGAGGAGGATTTAAAGAAGCGACCAGAAATCTCTTCAGTTTTTTTTGAATACTTATCAAAGCCGAAAATATGGGAAAAAGGAAATCTTTTTAGTTTTGGCAAGTCTCCTATTGTCGCAAATCTCCCACAAGATTTTCAGAAAAATATCCTTTCCAGAAAAATAGCAAACTTGGAGTTTAAAGAAATTATTCTGGAGATCTTGGCCAACCGAAATAAATTTTCAAAGATAACCGGGTATGGCCACTTTAATTCAGAAACACCCTAGGCACCCTGTTTGCAAGGTTGTTTGCAACTGGTGTTCTGAAGCACTTAGCGCAAATACCGATTCAAGAGGTGTTTAAAAAGCATTTTCAATATTGGCATATTAACAAGAGTCTAAATAAATAAAACGTATATACCCAAGACTTCTTGTTTTGAACCAGTCATCTTGTCCAAGATTTGCAGAGCTGCTGTGAACACCAAGGCCACCTTGTTTGCTGGGGGTTATTCTTTGCATTGCTAGAGTTCAGAAACTGATCTTCACATATAATCAACTCATCGAGGTGGTGTTCTTAACTTGATCGTGAGCCATCAAGGTATGAGACCTGTTCTTAAGAATTGTTCTCACATGTAGCAAACCAGTTAATACAATAAAGATTACAAACACCAGTTAGGCCTGTTTGGAGAACGTGTTTGGAGCAACATTACTTGGACAGATTTTTACACTTGGATTTGTTATCATTAAAACTTAAAAATAATAACTGAACAAGTTCCCCTTTTTGATGATGACAAACCAAGTGACCACGTTGACAAAACAAACAAAAATAAATAAATGCTCATAGGGATCCACGTAAGTCAAAGCTAGGTTTTGTCCCATAGTCAATAGGTTTTTCACTCTTGTTCCCCCTTTTGGCATCATTAAAAAGCAAGAACAACATAGGTAAGAAGAGGAACAACATAGTATAAAGCGTGTAAATCATAAAGGACAACAAGCAAGAGAGACTGCAAGTAGATATTTCATTAATAATCAAGGCAGTACAATTGTAACAAAAAAACAAAACAAAAACAAAGAAACAGAAAAAAAAAACAGCCGAGACAATCAGGGAGCAGGGGGTGGTTGCGATTGTAGAGGAGGAATGCTAGGGGCAAGGGTGGAGAGAAGAGCAAGCAAGTCTTCATGACACTTGGCAGAGAGGGCTTGTTCCGCAGCAAGAGCAGCCTTGACAGCTGAGAGCTCATCCTTGAGACGAGTATTGTCCTCAAGAACAGCCTCAACCTTGATGGAGGGTTGCTCAGAAACAGGTGGTCGACGACCCTGTTTGGAAACTGATCTGCCAATCTCATAGCCACACCCAAGCAGGGTATCAACCTCGAATTCATCAATGGTTTGGGCGGCTACTCTCCTTGTGAGCACTATCCCAAAGTGCTCAAACACCATTAATAGAAGAAACCCATATCCGAGATCATGTGCCCGGGTGGTGTTCGCAATTCGCCCAATGTGGCGAATCATGATAGCCGGAAGGTTAATTGGTTCCTCCCTATCCAGTAGGTCGACCAGGAACTGATCAAACAGGTCTGCTGAATTTCTCCCTTGACCCCTTGGAATCACGTTCTTAATGACGAACATGAAAAGGAGTTGGTGGAGAGGGATCAGATCACCCTTCTTTACAGAGGAGGGTGTTTTCAGACCCTGTTTGTGACTGAGGTGTTTTGACACCTCGAGGAGCCTGGTTGGTTCCAGGGCAGTTTTGTCCTCCCTCACATACACAACAAATCCTTGTGAGGGTATTCCCAGAAGTTTCCCAAGTGTGGGCGCATCAATCTTGATGCTTTGCCCATTCACTGAGCTGGTCACCACTCCTTCGGTGACTTTGCAGTTGGCGTAAAACTCAGCCAACTCAGGCACAGAACACCCCAACTGGGTGTTTGCAAACAAGTCAAGCCAACCTTGGGTGCGAAGCTTGGTCAAGAACAATATTAGACCTTGTTCCGCAAAAAAGCTTACAGACACTACCTTCCCCCTGACGACATTGCACTTAAGCAACTGCTCATGTCTGTCAGACATAGGGAATGGAGTGAACTGCTTTGGGCGTTTGGAAGCAGGAACAGAGGTGGTAGCTTTTGGTAGGGGGGCTATTCTGGGCTTTCGCTTGAGGGGTGTTTTTGCAGGTGAGAGCTTCACAGCAGGTTTAGTGGCTGATTTTGAAGAGGTTTGTTCTTTAGAGGACTCGGAAAACACCGGTGTCCCCTGTTTGAAGGTGGTGTCTTCAGAGTCAGAACTCGAGAACCCTTCAGAAGACGAGGAAATCTCCTCGATGATAGGTGCAGAGGGTTTAGAGTATCTGGGGGTCGATCTGGAACCAATTCTCGCAGATTTGCGAGAAGGTTAAGAAGAGGGAGTTAGAGAGGGGCGAGAACTTGATGGTGGTCGTGTTCTTGGAGTTTGGGTGCGCCTAGCCACCATCTTTACCCTTTTTCTCTTCTCTCCAGTCTGAGAGACCAGAGGAACAGAGTCCTCCTTCAGATCCGTGAACAAATCATCAATGAACACATCCCCTGTTCTCCGAGTTGTTTCCGAGAAAGGCGCAGAAGAACAGGGTTCAAAATCCTCGATGGTGGTTTCTGGGTTCTCCAAGAATTTATTTTGGAGACCCGAAGAACCAGCATTTGTTGCAGAAGAAGTGGGACAAGGGATTGTCCCCACATACACCACTAACTCCCAACCAAAGGAGTAGGGAATATCACACAAATCAAGCCCAATGGTTTTGAGGTTTATCTGAGTAAGATACCCGAAAGTTGTGTGGGTAATTGGGCGAGAAGGTGCCGAAATTGAAGAGATAATCATGTTGTTGTTCTCATAGAGTAATGGGGAATCGGTTTTGGGAGCCATTAATGCAAGAGAGATTTTCGGGTTTTGAGGGTTTTGCTAGGGTTTGAAAGCAAGAACAGAGTAGAAAGAGAGAGAGCAAGACGGGGAAGACGCACGCAAGAGGTTTTTAAACTCCTCACCCGTTAAGAAAGGTCACCTAGGGAATACCTAGAAGTTGAGCAAGCAGCATACATCAATAACAATCAATGCGTACCTGATCGAGCCGCCTGTTCTTGAACATGCTTCTCCTTTTTCAAGATGTGTTATGATTACTCTTTCTCCATCTCCCAAGATAGCCGTATAACGTCACATTGGCTCACAAGACTACACATATTCTTTAATCAAAAGCCACTGATTTAATAAGAAGAATTTCAAACAAGGGAAAGGAACAGGTATTATGGGGTGTTTTTGTCAACTTTGATCAACCTCTGAGAACAGGTGTTCTCAGGGTGTTTTTACCAACCCCAACTCCAGCCTGTTTCTCTCAAATTGATCTCTAGCTAGGGCCTTAGTGAATATATCAGCAATTTGATTTTTTGTTGAGCAAAAATTCATAGAAATTAAACCCTTTTCAACAGTATCTCTAAAGAAATGATGTCGAATGTCAATATGTTTTGTCCTTTTGTGTTGACATGGATTTTTGGCAATATTAATTGCACTTGTGTTATCACAAAAAATAGGAATGCATCCGATGTCAACACAAAAATCCTTAAGTTGTTGTCTTATCCACAACAGTTGAGCACAACATGAAGCTGCTGCAACATATTCAGCTTCTGCTGTGGACATGGCAACTGAATGTTGCTTCTTGGTAGCCCAAGATACCAAATAAGGTCCAAGAAAATGAGCCATACCTGAGGTACTCTTTATATCAACTAGGAAACCTGCATAGTCAGCGTCAGCATATCCAACAAGATCAAGGTTGCAACCTCTAGGATACCATAGAGCTAAATCATGTGTATGCTTTAAATACCTTAGTACCCGTTTAACAGCCTTAAGATGAGTCTCTTTTGGATTAGACTGAAAACGGGCACATAAGCCAACACTAAAAACAATATCCGGTCTACTAGCGGTTAGGTATAGAAGTGACCCAATCATGCCCCTATAGAGTTTCTCCTCAACTGAGGGACTCCCATTATCCATAACCAACTTGGTTGAAGGAGAGATAGGAGTGTCTATGGGTTTGGCCGACTCCATCCCAAAACGCTTAAGTAGCTCCTTGATATACTTTTGTTGATGGATCATGGTGCCATTTGGAGTCTGCTTGATTTGTAAGCCTAAGAAAAAGTTAAGCTCGCCCATCATGCTCATCTCAAACTCAATCCTCATCATATTTGAAAATTCATTGCATAAATCATGATGAGTTGCACCAAATATAATGTCATCTACATATATTTGGACAATCAATAAATGTTCCCGCTTAGATTTTAGAAACAAGGTATTGTCTACCTTGCCTCTTCTAAAATCATTTTCAAGTAAAAAGCTTGACAACCGTTTATACCAAGCTCTTGGAGCTTGTTTTAAACCATAAAGTGCTTTGTCAAGTTTCAAAACATGATTTGGAAAATCAGCATTTTTAAAACCAGGGGATTGTTTGACATACACCTCTTCTTTAAGATATCCGTTTAGGAATGCACTTTTCACATCCATTTGATATAGCTTGATTTCCATATGAGTTGCAAAGGCTATTAAGATTCGAATAGCCTTAATTCTAGCAACTGGTGCAAAGGTTTCTTCATAATCAATCCCTTCTTCTTGATTGTACCCTTGAACCACCAACCTTGCCTTGTTCCTAGTGACTGTTCCTGACTCATCTTGCTTATTTAGGAACACCCACTCGGTTCGAATGATTGTTCTCTCTGCAAGTTTAGGTACAAGGTGCCACACTTTGTTTCTTTCAAATTGATGAAGCTCTTCTTGCATAGCCGTGATCCAATCTGAATCTGCAAGGGCTTCATTCACACTTTTTGGCTCAATGTTAGAAAGAAAAGCATAGAAAGCACAAAAATTCTTAAGTTTAGATCTAGTTTGCACTCCAGTATTAATATCTAACAAGATTTGATCAAGAGGGTACGAACTATGGTGCTTCCATGGTCTTGGATTAATTGGTTCCATAGACACATGTTCTGTTCTAACTGAAGTGTATGTAGGATCAGATTCAAGAACACCTCCTGATCCTGTTTCTGCACCTGTTTGCAAGCTGGTTCCTGAAGAACATGGTTCCGAACAGGGTTCAACAGTGTTTCCCCCTGTTTAGTGTTCACCTTGCCTACTGTTTTGAGAAACAACTTTTGTACCTGTTTTCTTCAGGGTGTTCTCACCTTGTTTACCTTGGTTCAACAATTCCTTTTAGACAAGACCTAATTCAAACTCTTCATCCTGTGCATTACTCTCATTCAAAGAGTTAGATTCATCAAACAACACATGCACACTTTCCTCAACACACAAGGTTCTTTTGTTAAAGACTTTGTATGCCTTACTGTGAGAGGAATAACCAAGAAATATTGCCTCATCACTCCTTGGATCAAACTTTCCTAAGGCATCTTTCCCATTGTTATGCACGAAACATCTACAACCAAATGTTCTTAGATGCATAAGGTTGGGTTTTCTGCCTTTAAGAAGTTCATAAGGAGTTTTTTTCAAAATGGGTCTAATCATGCATCTATTCATAATCTAGCAAGATGTGTTCAAAGCTTCTGCCCAAAAGTTCCTAGGAAGACCACTAGCAATAAGCATTGTCCTAGCATGTCTTTTAGGGTGCGATTCTTGCGCTCAACCACCCCATTCTGTTGGGGTGTTCTTGGGGCCGAGAAGTTGTGATCAACACCATGCATATTACAAAAATTTGTAAAGCTTGCATTTTCAAATTCAGTACCATGATCAGACCTCAAGCTAACCAATGAGTGTCCTACTCTCTTTTCAACCTTTTTGAGAAGGGCAACAAAATTCTCAAAAGTTTCATCCTTGGAGGCCAAGAACAAGGTCCAAGTAAATCAAGAGTAATCATCCACTATGACAAGCACGTACCTCTTCCCACCTCTACTTGATATCCTCATCGGACCACATAGATCAATGTGTAATAATTCAAGAGGTCGGGTGGTGCTTACACAATTTTTAGATTTTAAAGTGGATCTGACTTGTTTTCCTTTTGCAAAAGCTTCACATACCTTGTCATTATTATACTTGATGGAAGGTAGTTCAACAACCAAATCTTTGGAAACAAGTTTGTTTAACAAAGACAGGCTTGCATGACCTAGTCTCTTATGCCATAGCATTATATCATCAGTGAATGCATTTAAACAAGTCAGGTTATTTTGGGGAAGAGTGGAAATACAAACTTTATAAACATTTTGACATCGCTTCCCCCTCAACACAACATCTCCTGTGTTGTCATTCACAACCAAGCAACGTGTTTTTGAAAACAGTACTAGGTTGTTCTTGTCACACAGTTGGGACACACTTAGCAGATTGTGTCTTAACCCATCAACCAAGTGCACATTATCAATTGAGTGGGAGAGAGTTTTACCAATATTACATATACCGACAATTGTCCTAGACTTGCCATTTCCAAATGCTACACTCCCACCATTTAAAGCTGTAAGTGAGAGAAAATTTGATCTTTCACCAGTCATGTGCCACGAACACCCACTATCAACAAACCACAGCTGCCTGTTTTCAAGGGTGTTTGTGGGGTTGTTCGTAAGGTTGTTCTCTCTCACTTCAGCCTGCAAAACAAATCACGGGTTAGTTTTGGGAACCCAGATCCACTTGGGTCCCATTCTTTTAGACATGTAAAGCCCATCTTTTCTAATCCAGATTTGTTTCACATACCTTTCATTCTTTTCATTGGTATGTTTTCTTAAAGGGCAGGTGTATCTATAATGACCCGTTTTACCACAATGAAAGCAAACAATATTTTCAGGTAATCCCACATACTTCCTATGTATTGGGTAAACGGTCCGTTTGTGCTTGTAACCAAGTCCCTTTTTGTTTCTATTGTGATGAGTGTTTAGCCAATCAAGGGCTTGTGAGGATTTGTTCCAGCGTTTGTTTGTGGCAAGGTCAGTTTTCATCCTGTCTATGGTGGCATTCAAGCTTTGCTTTTCATTTAGCAAGGATTCAACTGTTTCTTCCACTTTAGAGAGCTTTTCCCTTACTTGGGTATAATCACCTTCTTTTAGAAAGAGATCTTCTCTAAGTACGTTGATACTCTCATGTAAACCTAGTTTTTCATTTTTAAGAATTTAATTTTCAAGCTCTAGGTCTCAAACTTCCCTTTTTAGATCTGCACAGGTGTCTATCAAATTATATAGAAGTTCTTCTAAAGTAGTTTTGTTAAGACCATGTACCTTGTTCTTGAGATCTGAGAAGCTGATTGTTGATTCATCATCTGAATCTGAATCACTTTGTGCCATCAGTGCTACGACCTCTTCTTAAGCTTCAGATTCTCCTTCATCCTCAGAGGAATCTCCCCAAGCAGCCAGTATAGCTTTCGAGAATCGCTTGCCCAGATTGTTTACAGGGTGTTTTCGAGGATGTTTTCGAGGATGTTCGGGCATCTGTTCTTCTCGAAGCAGTGGATAATTTTTGATTAAGGGATCTGGTTTGCCGCACTTGAAACACCCTATGAGCTGTTCTTTGGGGGTGTTTCTGGACTTACTGAAATCTTTTCTTTTGTTGTTTTCCTTGACCTTTTTGAAGAATTTCTTGAATTTTCTGGTCATTAGGGTCATATCTTTTTTTTCAAGGTCAGAGTCAGTGTCCTCATGTGCTTTCAACGCAAGCCCACAATCCTTCTTTTGCTCCTCTCTTTGCGAGTTCTTTCGGAGTTCATAGGTTTGGAGATTACCAATCAACTCGTCGAGGGTGATCTTGTTCATGTCTTTGGCCTCTTGGATGGCTGTTACTTTGGCCTCCCACGTACGAGGTAGAATTCTGAGGATTTTCCTCACCAGCTCTTCAGTGGTGAAGGACTTTCCCAGGGATTTTAACTCGTTTGTGATGTGGGTAAACCGTGTATACATATCCATCACAGTCTCACGATCTCCCATATCAAACAACTCATATTGTCGTATAAGTAGCTCAATTCTAGATTGTTTAACTTGACTTGTACCTTCATGAGCAACTTGCAAGGCATTCCAGATGGCTTGGGCTGATTCACACTCTGAGATGCGAGTGTATTCATCGGGTCCTAGGCCAAAATATAGTACCTTCTTGGCCTTGGCATTTTTCTCCATTTTCTTCTAATCTTCAGCATCAAACTCTTTAGGTTCGTTGGTAACCGTCTTACCATTCTCAAGCACTTTGGTGGGAACAAGGGGCCCGTTCTTGATGAGCATCCAAAACTCATAATCTTCTGCCTGAATATAGTTTTCCATCCTATTCTTCTACCAACTATAATGTTGGCCGTTGAAATAGGGTGGACGAGTAATGGATTGCCCTTCAAGAATTCCTTGTGGTGTACTCATCTTCAGAATCTCTCAAGGTGTTAGCCTTTTTGCGAGAGAACCTGCTCTAATACCACTTGTTGAGATCGCGAGTATTCTACCACAAGAGGGGGGGGGGTGAATTGTGGTGTCTGATTTTCGCGTTGTGAGTAACAAACACCCCTGTGACTTGTTTGCAGAGGGTGTTCTCAAGTATTGCAAACGCGAAAATCACCAAGATAAATGCAAAAATTAAAGCACACACAATTTCTACATGGAAAACACCTCTAGCCCAACTGAGTTGTGAAAAACCACGACCTACCTCGTGTAGGATTTAACCACTTCACTAAACCGGGCTTAACTCGTTACAAATGTAACACACCTTGTTACAACCTTGCAACCACGTAACCTCCTTCTCTAAGGCAGATTACACCACGTCCAAATCTCACCAGATTAGACACGTCCAAAGTCCACACGACTGAGGACCACTCACTCACTTTTCTGATTCAAGATCAGGGTTACAAAACACCTTAACGGGTGCTTCTGACTTAAGCAGATGTAAGGTACAATGAAATCCTAGTATGCCAATATATGGAAAGCTCAGTTTAAACACAACTTGAGTTGGTTTTACTTTTCTCAAGAGTAGCTCAAAATTCCTCTAGAAAAACCACTTTTTGAAATTCCCCTTTTGCATATGTTGTGTGTTTCTCAGTTTTCACTCTTTGCTTTTCTTTCTGTCTGTGTGTGTATGTTGTGGGGACGAAAGAGTTGCGGTTTTATGCACCACAAAACCAACGGTCAAGAACCAAGGAGAATCACCTAAGTTTGGAAAATGATTTTCAAGAAAAATACTCCCAACGGCTAGTGACAAGTTCTTTCCAAGTTATAAGGGATTTGTTATTTTAAGAGATAACCTTTATCTTCCCATAGCCGTGAAGAGGATTTAAAGAAGCGACCAGAAATCTCTTCAGTTTTTTTTAATACTTATCAAAGCCGAAAATATGGGAAAAAGGAAATCTTTTTAGTTTTGGCAAATCTCCTATTTTCGCAAATCTCCCACAATATTTTCAGAAAAATATCCTTTCTAGAAAAATAGCAAATTTGGAGTTTAAAGAAATTATTCTGGAGATCTTGGCCAACCGAAGTGAATTTTCAAAGATAACCGGGTATGGCCACTTTAATTCAGAAACACCCTAGGCACCCTGTTTGCAAGGTTGTTGGCAACTGGTGTTCTGAAGCACTTAGCGCAAATACCGATTCAAGAGGTGTTTAAAAAGATTTTCAATATTGGCATATTAACAAGAGTCTAAATAAATAAAACCTATATACCCAAGACTTCTTGTTTTGAACCAGTCATCTTGTCCAAGATTTGCAGAGCTGCTGTGAACACCAAGGCCACCTTGTTTGCTGGGGGTTATTCTTTGCATTGCTAGAGTTCAGAAACTGATCTTCACATATAATCAACTCATCGAGGTGGTGTTCTTAACTTGATCGTGAGCCATCAAGGTATGAGACCTGTTCTTAAGAATTGTTCTCACATGTGGCAAACCAGTTAATACAATAAAGGTTACAAACACCAGTTAGGCCTGTTTGGAGAACGTGTTTGGAGCAACATTACTTGGACAGGTTTTTACACTTGGATTTGTTATCATCAAAACTTAAAAATAATAACTCAACAAAATGTGAATACATTTTTCATATCAATCATTAATTGATAACAAATTAATTGATTTAAACATAAATATGAGTTAAAGTTAACTATAATTAACCATAAATTAATTTACTTCACTAATAAATGGATAAACTTAAATTGGCAACAAATTAATTAAAATATATCATTATCGTTGCCATAAATAAAAAATTTACACATGAAAACAAATAAATATATAAACGTAAATTGACAACAAATGAAAAAATTCAACTAATAAAATACTTACAAAATCCCAAACTTCTTTCTTCTTTTCTTATCTCATGCTTCAAACACAACCTTTTCCACCACCTCAAAACTTCATGAAAAATATGAGAGATAGAATTTTATGTATTTTTAAATGAAAAATTTATACATAATATGTTGAGTATTTCTAGAACTAATTTCCAAAAATAAAAAAAAATTACACAAACTAGCCATTTGGTGCAACGGCTAGCTTTCAATGGCACATTTTCTAGGCTTTTTTCCTTTTTTTTTCAGCGCCCCTTCTCAATAAAAAAAAAGCTACACTGCCCCCAAAATGACGCCGCTTTACGGCGGATGTGGCAAAAAAAAAAGGAAAATGGGTGTGTGGCCCGACGTTGTTGGGTAAGTATTGGACCGCGGGCTGGAAAGTTGATGCGTGAGTCCAGCGATGCAGGTGCTCTTAGGGTTCTCTTTCTTATCTGAGTTATCTCCCAAAGAAAATTGATTTCTTCATTACGCCACTCCAGCTGTCCAGATCACCAGTTTGGTTAACATCACCTCTATCACCATCACTTGTTTTCTTGCTTGTTCACCAAAAGCTCCCAAGTCTAACCAAATCACTGACAAAATTCTGAATGCCTAGAAGTAGGAGAATATTTGGTAGGTAGAGATTTCTTTCTCCTTCACCAATAGTACCATAGGGCAACCAAAATACTAATAAAATTTAGAATGCCTAGAAACAGGAGAATATTTGGTAGTAAGAGATTTTTCTTGCTCACCAAAAGCTGCACAGTCAAATCAAAATACTGACAAAATTTGGAATCTTTAGAAATAGGAGAATGATGGCAACAGAGGAGTGCAATAGGACAGTGGCTGCTGGGCAAGTAAAAAAGTAGGCATGCAAGGGGAGAGTAACAACTAGTCTAAAAGTTTGTCTTCTAGAGGTCAAAGGTGAAAACTTTCAATGGCTCAAATTAAATGTGAATAGATTAGTGTTTCTAACAGGTGAACTATAGTAATTGAGAAATAATTCAATTACAGTAGAATTTTACTTTATACTAAGAGTTCGCTTGTCAAAAATTTACCGACTCTATGTTAGCTTTTATTTTATTTTTTAAATTCAGTTAGGTAACTAGTACCCACTATTATATTTTAAATAAAATAGAAAAAATTTACAAAAAGTAGGGTATTGGCGCCAAAAAGAGATTAGGCCTTGCTTCCTTCATGTACATAGCATTGACAGCAAGGGTTTCGAGGTTAGTCTTAGCCTACTAAAATTTATAGGACTTTAATTATTTGATTCTTTATTTAGCATTCTTTGTCTTGCTTTGTGGTTGTTTAGTGTTATTGATACACAAAATTATGTTAATTTGAATCTTTATACCTTAAGTGTGAAAATCCTCCAAATGCATGTTCACGGAAGCAGTGAATAGTAATACGGCACTGTAGCAATCTACAGTGTTGGGTTGGACTTTATGTTCAGGTTTTTGTTTGTTATTATTGAGGCCCAAGTCTGATTTCTTCATTGTGGTAGTTTATATATATGACTTGCATGCATCATTTTCCATGCATTTTGCTCCTCATTTCCCGATTCTCTGATTGATTTGGCTTGTATTTCTCCGCTGCTCAGCAAACTTTAAGGTTTTTCTTCTTTATTCTTCTTTCAATGCGTATTAGTTTTTTGGAGCTAGGATCAGTTTTCTTGGAACATTCTTCCTTTTCTTTGAATGTATGTGTTGTTGTTCCTGGTTTTTTTGTAGCTTGGATCATTTCGTGTGTCTATGTTTATATGTGACTTGCATGCATCATTTCTTTGCATTTTGATCTTGGTTTTCACGGTTCTTTGATTGTTCTTGTTTGCATCATTTCTTGGTATATTCTGCCTGTTCTTTGAATGCATGTTTTCTGTGTGTGGTTTTTTCACGGTTCTCTTATTGTTGTTGCTTCCATGCATATTAGTTTTTTTTTTGTTGTTCCTGGTTTTGCATGATTCTGTCACAACTGGTTCTTTTCTTTCTCCATTAGACAATACATTCCCAATTCTGGTTTTTGATGGTTCTGTGATTCTTGTTGCTTGAATGCATATTAGTTTTTTTGGTGGTTCGATTAGTGTCTATTTATACAATCTTCTTCTTGTTTCAATGCATGTTAGTTTTTTTACTTGTTTTTTCTTGAATGCATGCTAGTTTTTTTTTTTTTAAGGTTTGATAAGTGTTTTTGGTACATTCTTCTTTTTTTTAAATGCATGTTAGGTACAATTTTAATGCATGTTAGTTTTTTTGAGCTTGGATAAGTTTCCTTGGTACATTCTTCCTCTTCTTTGAATGCATGTTTGTTGTTTCGGGTTTTTTTTATGGTTTTGTGGCTGTTGCTCTTTTCATTTCTCCATTAGATAATAGATTGTCAACTCTGTTTTTTCAAGGTTTTGTGATTATTATTGGTTCAATGTATATTAGTGTTTTTTGGGGTTGTATCAGTGTGTATTTGTATAGTCTTCTTATTGTTTCAATGGATGTTACTTTTTTCTTTGTTCTTCCTTTAATGCATGTTAGTTTTTTTTTAGATCAGATCAACTTTTTGGGTACATTCTTCTTCTTCTTTAGATGCATGTTAGTTGTTTCTAGTTTTAGATGGTTTTGTGGTGTTAGTAGTAGATAGAATTTTACTTAGATTGGCAAAGTGATGTTGTTGAAGATGAATTTTGATATTTTAAGGCTACTAATTTGCATGGCTCTGGCTGGTAGTTTAGAACATATAAAAGACTTCATAAAATACATTTGTTGGAGTCTTCATGGGTGAATTCTTCTTCTAATTTTAATGCAAGTGGGTTTCACTGATTTAGTATTGTTCTTGTAAAGTACTGTTGCATTTATTTGAGAAACTTGATGAATTGTAATGGTTAAAATGAGAAAGTGATAGTTTTGAATTTATCTTGATTATGTTCTATAATGTGGTGTTATGGTTCCATGTAAGAAATACCTTAGAGATTTGACAAAGAAGTCACGACACTTTACTATGAAAGTGAAGATTATAAAGAAAACTCGGCCACATGTATCCTCGAGCAAGATAATGTACTAGAGAGTTCGCATGGAAGATGAAAAGGTGTGGTACAACTGTACTAAGAAAATCTTTGCTACTATTATATTAACATTGATAAGTTGAGGTTGATGCATTATGAATATTTCATGATATTGATGTGTGTATTATCTGGTTGCTGTTGGTTGCTATTTAGGAGGATGGGCCAATGGGTGTGACCATATATGGTGATGACATTGCTTCATATGCTGAAGCTATAAAATGTAGGAAAGAGTACGAGATCTCAGATGCAGTGGTGAAGCCTTTGAAGAGACGGTTCTCATTAAGGCCAAAAAAATATGAGATGGAATTTATTCATCAAACAATCATACGACCAATTTTTAATGAGACAAATATGGGTGATGTTCCTGACTATTGTGCAATATCTCAGATAAATCATGCAGCTTGGTCTACAGAAAGATATGGTAATTAAGTTTTTATTGTTTGAGCACATATATTTATTATGATTATTGCATATGATGTTATATATCAGCTATGATTACTATAGTTTATAACTCAGCTGATTGAGTAATGATTTATTCTATTGTTTATAAATATGACAGTTTTAAGTAAAATTTATTATGAATTTAATTTAATTTTGGGTTTGGTGACATGAAAATTTAAGATGTCCTAGGTGTTGTCTTATTCGTTGAACTGTTACGGCCAATTTATCCTCAAGATGATAAGAAAGAAGGTCATCGTGAAGTTCCTGTTAGAGAAATTGTCATGGTTGATCAAAGGTATGAGATTTATTTTTAACCTTGAAAGTTGTAATGTTGTATGTAAAGATACGTTTATAAATTAGTATAACTTGCCTATTCTGTTTTCAGTGCTCTTCCTAATGCATGTAGAAATTTCTTGCAGCTGTAAAGGGGAAGAGACTTTGATTGTATCGGTCTGGAATGATTTGGCAACCTGTAATTGTGAAGAGTTGGTTAGTTTGGTGGAGTCATTCCCTTTCATTGGCCTTACAGCACTTAAGTTTTCTTGCTATGCAAGTATGCTTTAGTTGATGTTTGATATATTCATTTGATCTTCATATTTCATTTGTATGAATATGATAGCTAAGTTAGTATTGTTTTGTCTAGGTTTCTCACTGTCGACAACTGTGTTAACATTGATGAATCTGCATCCTGAAGGAGTAAAGGCTAAGGAATTACTTAAATGGTATTAGGTTTAGTTTCACCGTGATAGTATTTTGTTTAGCTTATACTTCTCTTCTATAAATGTAGGTAGTCTTTTCTGTTACATGTGTAGGTCTTATGAAAATGTTGATTATCTGAAATCTTTGAGGGAAACTATTGAAGGAGCCAAAGTATCAGTAAAGAAAGTTGTCTTGCAATCCGTTAGTGATTTCAAAGCTATGAAGGTTAGTTAAACTTAGTATGCTTCAAGGTATTGGATTTGTTGTTTTCCTACAGGAAAATGTAGTCTTTTCATTCTGACACTATTTTACCAATATGGACTTGCTATTACAAAAGCTTCAAATTTCATATTGTACCTTACTATTACCTGTTAATTTATGTGATACTATGTCAACTGTGGTTGTGTCTTTGTGATGGCAAATATATGACTTTGAAGGGAAACAATACTACAAATGGACAATGCATTTAGATTTGTGGCTACATTGAGAACTTAGACAGAAAAATGATTCGCTTATATTTGGGCATTTGATGCTTGTGCAAGTAAAACATATGAAGATATAGAAACCAAGTACAAATGTTCCAAGTCATCTTGCACATCCACGACGAGCACACCAATAGCTAGGTTTGTGGATTATATTTATTCGTTAAGTAATTAAGCTTACCAATGAAATGTTCACTTCAATAGTCTTAAACATGAACAGAATGATATTTCAATTTGACTTGGTTGATGTAATTGAATCATGGAATGTCACACTTTTCTCCGATGATGCAAGTAAAGTGCTTGGCATTGAAGCTGACAAGCTATACTGGATGGAATATGAGGTAACTTCTATATTAGCTTACCAGATATAATTTATAAAAGAATAAGTTCGTGTTAGAATTCACAGATAAGTTTTGTTAACTCCTGCTTTTTGATTAAGGATCGTGAAAAGTTTTATGCTCAAGCTGCTGAAGTGCTTGCAAAAAAACCAATATATATCAAGTTCACACCTGGAGCAACATTTGCTACAAGTAGGATCTTGAAATGGGTAATGAAAGAGGTCTCCCTAGATGAACTGGCTAAGTAAACGAATGAAGGTATATATGGTGGTCTGCATAAGATTCTAATGCTAGGATACAAATAGGATCAGCTGAAAGTACAAGTACAAGTGAAACTGTACAAGAGCACTTTTGGCATTATTCACTGTTATACTTTCCTCTTGGTTATGTGATTAGCTATGGTGACTATATCAAACATACATAGTATCACAGTGAAGGTTTGAATGCCAAGGTGCAGAGGTTTGGCTGTGCAGATGGTTTTCATTTTGTTAGTCAACATGAATGGTGGTCACTAATGATTTTTGGTTATTTTGTTGTGACTGATGGTGATCAATGGTTGATCCTTGTGAGCAAAAGAGTACATACTTGGATTGTTTTTTGGTTATGACTGTGTATAATGGTAACTATTCCTAGTTGCACTTATATCTTTCATACAAAATATAGAAAATTATATCAATAAATGGTTTTGTTGTATAAGTACAGAGGTTTCAAAGTTACGTTGCCATTGAGATGTTTTTTAATTGGGTTATTAAATGGTCAAATTTTAATAATCTATTTTTGGGAACAATAAGTTATCAAAATTTCTACAAGTAATTGGAATATGTGTGCAGTTGCATATGGTAATATTTTCTTATTGAATTTATAGGTTAAATATGACATTAGATCAAGTAATTTTATGTACAATAGCTAAGATAGTAAATGAACGTAGAACTAAAAATGACTGAATTTCGAAGAAAATATTGCACCTTAAATGTAATGAAGGCTTGCTTCAAAAAAACAAAAATATCAAGCAGAGACATATAACAAATGTCAAACGATAGAGTAAAACACAAAGATATTGAATAGCATAATCACCTTAGGACAAGTATGATAGAAGGAGAGAATGTTTCTAAGCAAAATTTAGCCATTAGGAAAAACAAGTTAAAAAATGAATCTAATTGACCAATCAAGGCTAGAAAAAAAAGGGGAGCAACATAAATCATTTACAATGCATGTTAACATATATCAAAAAGTGGGGAGCATGTGCTCATTAAATTATGTGGTAATTTCAGGATAAAATATCTTCTATTCACAGCAGTCTGTAATAATTATTCACCAGAAAAGTTAGAAATCATATGCAGGTTAGCATAACATTCAATACCAGATCCTCTCATTCTATTTCTCTACCTTGGTGATTTATTATCTTCTCTCCTATATATATAGGTGTCTATACATATTGGTTTTGTAAAATTGAAGCTCATATAGGAAGAGTCTATTCTGGTTCAGCAAAGCACAAGCAAGAAGGTCAGTTCTTATATCTTTGTGTGTTTTTCTTGCTCTTTTTTTCTGTCTCTCTTTGTTTGTCTCATGAATACACACACATAGATTCTCTGTGTATATGTACTTATGTGAGTTTCAGCTTACATGTATGATCAAAATAGAAAACATCTTCTCATTCTGTTGCTCTATCTTGGTGCTTTATTGTCTTCTCTACTATATATACAGGTGCCTATGCATATTGGTTTGGTCAAATTGAATCTCATGTAACTATTGGAAAAGTCTATACTGGTTTAGTAAAGTAGAAGCACAAAGGCTAGTTTCTATGAATTTTAACTTACATGTATGCTCAAAATAGAAAACTTTTTTCTTAATATAAGAAATTTACAGTTGATATTTGATAGCACTCTATCTTTATTGAAAAAGAAGGGTTTTCTTGTAAATACCATGCATGTATCATGGAGCATTTTGCATTTCAGATTACTTATTCTATTTGCTATATAATACACTACTATACTTTACTCCAACCTACTCAAATTTTCTAGAAAATAGTCTTATGGATACAAACACACAGATTCTTTGTGCATGTGTGTTTCTATGAATTTTAGCTTGCATGTATGATCAAAATAGAAAACTCTTTTCCTGATATCAGAAATTTGCAATTGAAATTTGATAGCATTGTATCCTTATGTAAAAAGAAGCGTTTTCCTACAAATAGTATGCATCTATCATGGACCGTTTTGCATTTCAGAATACATGTTCTGTTTGGTATATGATAGACTGCCTTATTTTACTGCAACCTACTCAAATTGTGTATAAAATAGTTGAACAAAAAAGTGTATTCTTCAATGGAGGCACTGAAAATTAAAATTCTAACAAAGTCCATATTTAAATGTATCCTTTCTTCAGCTAGATGTATAATATCATGACATTTTCCACTATCATGCTATTTATAGTCTGTGCTCAAGCTTTGCATGTCATATTACAGTTTGAATATCCACTGGTATGCTTTTGGACATTATTGCAGATCTAATTATTTACTGTATGATTATTAACTTAGAAATAAACTACATCTTTTAGTTTTAACTGAATATGTTAATCTAAGCATATTAGATTAATTGTCATAGCTAACTGTCTATGCATGCATTTCTTAAGCATCATCTAATAAAACATTGATTGTCATTTCTTTCAACAGAATGGATCCACCAAAAATGACATTTGAAATTTCATACAAAAGTCTTCTGGCAAAAATTACTGCTCTGCTCAATCTGTTGCCACCAATTTATATCGCTAGTGGTCAATTTGAAGGGGTTAGCTCTGTATTCCTGAAAAATGAACATAGCTTGGAATCTATGGTCTACCAAGGAGTTGCTATGAACACTATTGTAGAAGCTGAAGAAAGTGACGCTCTACAAGCAGTGACCTATTTGGTAAAGAGATATGATATTACTATTTATGATGTTAATTGAGAAGTAACAATTGCTTACAAGAAATCTGCCCAGCTGTACAAGCAGCAAGCTCAAAAGTTGAGATCCATCGTTGCACCTTCCACATGTTTGGAAGCTACAACAAATAATTCAACTTCAACCTTAGCAGCTATGGTTATGAGGAACTTCATGGAACTAATAAGCTACCTATCAGATTGAACTCTTATGAGAATAGAACTTTAGATAATCACCACTATCAGTCATGCCTCATGGTGGAATGTCTTGGATATGTTGATCAAGAGCATTACAGATTGAGTGATATACGTAAGACTCCAACAGATGCAATGCAAAATGCTCCAAGGAAAACTCTAAGCTACCTACAAGCATCATATCAGTTCACTGTGTATGATGTTAACTATGAAGCAATGCAAACAGCATGGGCTTAATGTTGCAAGAGGCGTAAAAAGTGTGAACTGATACGTAAGTAAGATTACTAGACAAGATAAGGGCAAAGCCATTGTGAAATTCTCACGATGAACGCTAATAGAGCAAACTCAGGAATATTGTAGCACAACTAACAAAAGTTACTTTCAACAACTCAGAATTAAGTCTAATACAGCAAACTTTAGAATTTTGTAGTATAATTAGACCATCAACTGCTCCAGCATTCCCTCCAAGAAAACAACAATTGACTAATGAATGTCTTAGCAATCAATGAATATATCTTATTCATAATATGCAGCTATAATATAATAACCATAATATATAACCTATGGTTTCTTAGAAATGTCTCTCTGTTTAAGTCTTCTTGCATATGAATTTCTAACTTTCTAATTGTATTTGGTATATGTTTCATTTAGCTTATATATAGAATTATGCTTTTTAGAATATAAATATATAGTCGAAGGCTACTCTTTATTTAGAAATTCATAGGAATACCTATATCTGATGGCATCTACTGAAATGGGAAAAAGCAAAACTGAAGACATAATATCTAGAACAGCTATAATAGAACAAGATGATGCAGAGGGAACTATTCCAATTGATGCAATTCCTATTTGAAGTAGACAACGATGCTACCAAACGACCAATCATATTGACCTATCAACTAAACCAATTTCAAGTATACCAATTCATGGAAGAAGCAAAGCACAGAAAAATGGAAAACAAAAACAGATCCTTGTGAAGGATGCTGAAAACTCAACAACTGTATTAACACAATGCCAACAAAAACGTTTAAAGAGATATACTGATGTAACTACTAAGGAAACAACTACAAATCTTGAAAATACATTACCAAACCTTCGTAGTAGGCAACAATGCTTTCGTATGATGCCCTTTATGTCAGAACCAACTGGTGAAAGTTCAGAGCAGAAGATGTGTACATCGTATGGGACATCCGAAATCCACGAAAAAGGTCAAGCCGATGATATAAGAAAGAGGCACATTCACCAACACAAACAACATGTGAAGAACAACTACGTAAGTGGCACTTTCGATATATATAAATTATTAAATGAAGTATGCAAATTTATTTCTATACAAAGGTTCAGATACATAATCACTAACAATTATTATAATGGATTCATAGTGCCATTTGCAAGGAAAAAAAGGCATACACAAAAAGCAAGTATGATTTCACATACAACTTTTGCTCAATTTCTAAAGCTTTTTTCATATTTTCTGCCTACATTGTACCCTGAAATTAGAAAACCACAAAGCTAAAACATACATATTGCAGGAATAGGTGCTACTTTGCAAGAAAATCATGTACCTGAGTTCCCTTTCAAGCTACCACAGTGCACAATTTGCCAATATTGTCAAACAAAACTGTTTAAGCATAAGACAAATTATTTTTGTTGTCGAAAAGGGAAAATCACGCTTGCTATGAACTCTGTGCCTAAAGAATTGGAACGTCTTCTCACTTTAAGGGATGAAGATGCTATCCACTTTAGACAGTTTTCTAGAATCTACAACAATCTGTTTGCATTTAGCTCTATCGGAGGGAACCATGAGGGCAAATCAGTGAAAGGAATATACGTGTTTAAGCTGCAAGGTCAATTGTACCATTATCTTCCTAATCTGATATCTTCAGATACCTAGCCCCCAAAAGTATCTACAACTATATTTCTATCATCCACTCATGAAGTTGAAAATAGATTAGGTGTATATAATGAGCTAATGGCAGATGTAGTTACTCAATTGATTTACATTCTTCAGCAAAATCCTTATGGCACATTTTTCAGGACTTAGAGATTATGTGCTTCATGATACAACATCGATCACCAATAACCAAAATTCTATTCCAGATCAAAGAACATATAATAAACCTTCTTCGGAAGAGGTAGCTGGAATTTGGGTTGATACACCTCAAATTGATGCAAACCATGGTCCACATATACTCGTACATGGAAAGTAAAACAAGTCACACCAAATAAAGCATTACTTTGGTTGTTATGATCCTTTACAATACCGAATTATATTCCCTTTTGGAGACTGTGGTTGCATCTTGGGTTAGAAAAGCTATCTAAGAATACAAAACAGCTCTATCATAGATGAATATCTAATCGTTCAAATGGCTGTCAGCAAACAGAAGAAAGTATTCTCATGGAAGATCATGCAGGAAACAGAATAACCTCTATCAGAATCCTAAGTGATACATTACTACTAATTTGTCAGTCTTTCATCATAGAAATAATGCAATGATTTTTGTCGAAATTGTCAATTAAGTATTGCTATTCATTTATTAGTCGTTGAAGGATTAAACCACTTAGGATAAAAAATACAAACTTAGTTATTCATAACTTTAACCAGACAATCATATATATAAATATGAAGCATTTTCCTAACATGTTACTTTATCACAAACAATTGAGAACGAAAAATTGATATTCAACTTAATACACTTCATAATATATATTACACAAGTTTTAATATTGTCATTTTTTGATACGATGTCATATCGTTGAAATTATTAACTGATGAATTTGTTTCAAGTATTTACTCAATATCAGCACATAATTGTATGCTCATAATATTATTCATTGTCATATGCTACATCATAATTCTATTAACTTACACTATACCCTTAGTATTATGCACTGTCATATGCTACATCATAATTCTATTAATTTTATTTTCAATATGCAATGTTTAACATAGATGCACCAGACAAGACAAAACGCATATCTTGTAGAGAGTATTATGCTTACAAGCTACAGATTAGACTTACAGATGCAAGTTACATACTCAAAATGGGGAGATTATTTCAGCAGTACATAGTAGATATGTATGTCAAACTTGAAAACACAAGGCTTGACTTCTACAAGAAGTAGCAAAAAGAGATTAGAGTTGAATTATACCAAGGAGTTCTTGACAGTTTAGAGCATGGAGAAATAGTAGGTAAAGACATTGGTCATCGAGTCATACTCCCCCTTCATTTGTTGGAGGTCCAAGAGATATGAAACGTAGATTTTTAAATGCTATATCTCTTGTCCAAAAATATGGGAAATCAGATTTGTTTATAACTATTACTTGCAATTCCAAATGGCCATAGATTCAAGATGAGCACCAAAAATATGAGAAGGCTGAGAACATACCAGATCTCATTGCAAGAGTATTCCACTACAAAATAAAAGAATTATCATACCAAATAATGAACAAACACATTTTTGGTCAAGTTGAAGCAAAGATACAAGTTGTTGAATTTCAAAAAAGAGGGTTACCTCATGCACATATCTTAATTATTCTTGATAAGCAATACAAAATCAAAAAACCAGAGGAGTTTGATAGGTATGTGAGTGCAGAGATACCTACTACGGACCATATGAACCTGAGGAATTTAGTGCTTAATCATCTGATGCATGGTCCTTGCGGTCCAAACTTCTCAACTTGTGGTTGCATGGAACAAATTAAAAAGGTCAAGAAAAGATATATAGATTCAACTATCCAAAAGCATTTTCAGAGTATACGACAACTAATGTTGAGTCATGCCCACTTTATAGAAGAAATACAGGAGAAAAAAATACACATGAGAGGAGTTGTGCTTGATAACCGTTGGGTTATTCCATATAACCCATTCCTCCTTGCAATGTTTGATAGTCATGTTAATGTTGAAATATGCTCAACAATAAAAGCAGTCAAATACCTATACAAATACGTCTACAAAGGTCATGACAAAGTTTCTTTTAGGCTATCTTCTACAAATGAAGAAATAAGACATGATGAAATTACAAGATACCAATCAGCTCGTTGGATTTCACCACCTAAAGCTGCATGGAGAATATTTGGCTTTGATCTTTACAAGATGTATCCTCTTGTAGTATCCATGCCTGTACATACACCAAGCATGCAAACAGTTCAATTCTCTGGCAAAGAAAGGTTTGAAAGAATTATGAAAGATGAACAATGAACAAAGACTATGTTGCTTGCATTTTTCAGAAAAAAATTCAGAGTTGGGACCAAATCACAAATACTTATATCGAGAATTTCCAGAGTATTTCACTTGGGATGGAAAAGAAAAAAAATGAAAAGAAAGGACAAAAGGGAAAGCAATAGGAAGAATTGCCTATGCAACACCATCAGACGGTGAAAGATTCTACTTTCAACTACTATGAGCTAATATTCGAGGGCCTACATCATTCATAGACTTACTCACAGCAAATGGCAAATTATGTAGTTCATTTCAAGAAGCAGTTACAGAACATGGATTTCTTGAATCAAACAACATTGCTGAAATCTATATGGAAGAAGGCATTGGAGTTCAAATGCCATCTGCATTACGTCGCTTATTTGATACACTACTAATCTTTTCTGAGCCTCCAAATGCAAAGGATGTATGGTCCAAGTATTATACACACTTATCAGAAGACTTCCAATACACAACAGACAATAGCAATGAAACCTGGATCTTACACGAAACAATCACAGCATTGCAAAAATGCTTAGAAGGCATGGGAAAGTCACTAGCAGATTTTAATTTATCAAAATTATTAACAGAAGCTAATTGTGTGATTGATTGGACAAAAGACGTAAAAGATGCACTTGCTTTACCAATTCCAGAAAACTTGCTTTATGCTCGCAAAAAGCTAAACCCCAGGCAAAAATTGGCTTACAAAGAAATTATGCACCACATCAAGCACAAAAAACCAGGTGCATTTTTTGTAGATGGTCTTGGTGGAACTAGGATGACATTCTTATATTCTACACTATATCCAAGGTTAAGGCAATTAGGCAAAATTGTTTTAACAACAGCAAGTTTTGGCATAGTTGTTGCAAACATTCCAACTGGTAGAGCCGCACATTCTCGCTTTAAACTACCGCTTGATCATGAAAGCAGTATCAATTGTAATGTTGGAAAATAAAGTAGCCTTCCAACTCTATTAAAAGAATCCGCATTGATCATTCGGGATGAAGCCTCAATGGCTCATAGACATAACATCGGAGCACTTGACATCCTACTTAGAGATTTATGCAACTCAGATGAACTTTTTGGGGAAAAAATTATCATATTTGGAGGTGACTTCAAACAAGTGCTACCAGTACCTCCCCACAAAACACAAGCAGAAGCTATTGATGCAAGTTTAGTAAACTCCTCACTTTGGTCTCAATTGAAAAAGTCAGCCTCACAGAAAACGTGAGAGCCAAAAAAGACCCTCCATTTTCAGATTTTCTTCTTAACCTCGAAAATGGCAACTTACAAACAGAAAGTATTGCATAGGTGAAACTACCACCATAGATAATGACATCCATGAACACAATCAATGCAGAATCCTCTGAGCTAATACCTAATATCTTACCAAAATTCCAATAAGAATACATAGACCCTAACATCTTCTCAAAAAGAGCGATATTGCCTCCAAGAAATGAAGAAGTAGATGCAATCAATGAGCTCATAATAGTTGAATTTCCAGGAAAAGCTACTACATACAAGAGCTTTGATAGCATTGATTGGGAAGATGTAGCACATTATCCACAAGAATTCTTGCATACATTATGTACACTGGGCATCAGCCCCCATGCACACATATTAAAGCCTAATAGCCAAGTTATTTTGTTGCGCAATTTAGACCCCAATAGTTGACTCTGCAACAGAACCGGACTTATCTGTAAAGAGTTCTTCCCCAACATTATCTATGCGACCATTGCAACAGGACACCACAAAGGAAACTGTTTTGCTGCCAAGAATATCTATGCCACCATCATCATCTTCAAACTTTCCGGTCCAGTTTGAACGTAGACAATTCCCAATTAAACTCTCTTTTGCAATGACGATAAATAAATCTCAAGGTCAAACACTAGAACAAGCTGGCATTCACCTAAAAGAACCGTGCTTCTCACATGGACAACTATATGTGGCATTGTCAAGAGCAAGAGAATCAAAAAACTTAAGGATATTCTGCAATGAGAACACACTTACACCAGAGCAACAAGGATGCTTACAAAATGTAATTGCCTTTGAGGTTCTTTTACGTGCAATTATTCAACAACTGTAAGTTTCCCTCATAATGTTCCCTTAATCCAACAGTTCTTACTACTGCTAATTTTCTTTTTTTATCTTGCCTGCTATATTACTTTCGTAATCTAGCTCATTCTATTACCCTTGAATGTGTACTTCCTCAAACAGTTTCTAACTTTCTTTAAATTACTATCAAAACAAGTCTTTTCAAAAATTGTTCTACCTTCTGAATCACTATTTTGTAGCATAATTAATAATAAACTAACAAACCTACTCTTTCTAAACTATTCCTTATTAGGTGAACTCTATCAAACAAGTAATAGTGTTTATTTACAAAAATATTGATTTTAATTGTGCTAATCTTTCTACAGAAGTAATATTCCATTAACTGATGAAACAAGTTCTATAAATCCAAGCAGTATAATTTTGCATGCATTTATCACAGGCATCATAATTCATTTTATTAATAATCTTGCTGTCGCCATTTTCCTTCATTTTCTTCATGTGTTCACAACAGTTTTCCCTATCATTATGCGTTCTAATAAACATGACTACTTTCTTTTCCATTATTCAACAGGTCTTAATATAACGATGATTCACCTTGCTTACTTCCACATTGCACAAAGATTTTTCAACGGCAATGAATAGCATTATGCTCATAAAGCTGATTGTATTGTACCTTAGAGAACCACTTTTCCCTTTTATTATCGCAAGCTTCAAATGTACACTCATAAATACTTCTCACTATTTAACAATTCCCCTAGTTTAAAATTCCATATTATCATAGTGGTTGTAGATTTTCATAGTACCATTCAAATATCACCTTACCTACTCTCAATTGAACTTTCCCTAAATAAACTCAACAACAAATCAAAACAAGTTACAATCATAAATAAAGAAAATATACAAATCCAAACAAACTTGACCAAACAATTTACAAAAAATTCAGCCACATAAATTTGGTTCCATTGGAAAACCGCGCGCATTGCACGACTAGTTATTAGAAGAGTGCAAAGCAATGTTTATAATATGAAAGATGATCAATTCCTTTGAAGATTTATTAGTGGGAGTTGGGGCCTGCTAGCAAGTTAGAGTGATGTATGCTCTAATTGTTTTATGGTTGTCAAGAATTCATATGATTATCATAGTTCAATAACAAAACTTATTTCGCCACAACTCAACTCCATGTATTCTTCTTCTTCTTATTCTTCTTAAGGCTAAGCATGTCTAACGGGTATCCTAGAACTGGACTGAAACCAGTCAAATGGGTACGGTTCTATACCCAAAACTGGTCAAACAGTTCCAGCTCCAGTTCTTGATATTAAGGAACCTATCACATTGATTCCATTTCCCAAAATAAAATTCAGAACTAGAATCGAGAATCTGGTATGATGAAAAAAAGTTACAACGTAAGATATCAGCTCAATTCTTCTATTAATCTTTTAAATAATAAAATGTCTCAATCCAATCTTCCATAAAAGCTCAAAGAAAAAAACCTAAAAAACATTTTCCCTTGCATTGAAATTTATATTTGTTATGTTTGTTTTCACGTCAAAGTTTATAATTTGCTACCTCATTCTATTATTTTTGATCTTGTTTAATAAATGGACAAACGAGACTTGCATCACATCTTGAGGAATGTAATTTACTACCTTTAATTGGTAGGTGTTAGCTATAAAGCGATTTGTTATATTTTATAGACCTTGAAATGAATCCTGTTATGTTATGATTGATTTTTTTTTAACAACAAATAAGTACGACATATGAAAATTTGAAAAAGTGTATATTTAGTGCGGGTACGTAGAATCGGAATTGGAATCGGTTGTTGTAGTTCCAATTCCCAAAATTGTGGCACTAGAACCTATCGTTCTGGTTTCGGTTCCAAAAAAATAAGGAGCCTGTTTGATCAGTTCTAGATCCAGTTCTCAATTTTGGGGGTAGATATCTGGGACTGTTCACCCTACTTCTTCTTCTTGTATTAAAGGGCATATGGCATAGAGATTGACAGAAACATGTAACGTACACCTTATAATTCCGTAATATTTTCTTAGTCCAACCTGAAGTTTATTTGATTGACATAAACTTATTTATCAATAATTTGGTTGCATATATTGTATGTTTATTTGATTGTCCATTTCTCATAGGCTAACCTGACGTTTTAGTATAGTTATTCTCTTAAGTATTAATACATTCATAATTTTCGTTTATGTTCTTTTATATAGAATGGAAATAAACATGGGTAAAGTTAATTTACACCAATTACCCTATTCAGAAGAAGAAAACAGCAGCGGTTTTACACAACAACAACAACTTCCAGTATGGGTCATGTTTTTGTGGAATTTGTGGAGATCCAGATGTAGGCAGCGTTACCTTTAGAGGCATGACTATCTTTAGAAAGACTAATTCCAATAGACCCATATAAAAAAGTTTTGAAAAAATATTCTAGAAGTTGAAAAATCACTAGATACACAAAGGTACAAACCCAAGACATAATTACTTTAAATAATATAAAACACAAAGAGCAATAGAGGGTGGCTAAAAGTTGTACGTACTGTAAGCAGCAAGCATTAACATAATACTAATGTGGCCAAAAGCAGTCTACAACTTAAAACAATCGGAAGGGGAGAAATGATAAAGACAATGTGAGTCAAAAGCAACAAGCATGAGCATCGACAAGATGGTTCAAAAGCCAAAAGCTGGAATGATGTTTGAAAGTCTAGATGAACTTGTGTGCTATCATAAAAGCTATGCAAAGTAGGAAGATTTTGGTATAAATAAGACATCATCGGCAAAAAACGGAGCTAAGACATCAAGGTGCCAAACTATTGTGTATAATAAGGTTGGAATACCACAATCGAAAGAGAAAAATGCTTTCAAAGTAGGATCAATGCCAATGATGAATTGTAAGGCTAGAATTAACGCCTTTGCTTATGCTTCTAGTGGTGGGAAAAAAGGAGTGTGGAGCTTGATCACAATCACAACATGAGCCCTAGTAAAGCGAGCTTTTATTCTTGCCATCGGATTACTGATAATACACCTGCAAATAGAGGACTTGAGTTAAATGATGAGGTACGTACTCAGTTGGATGAAGTTACAACACTTTTTTTGGTGGAAGCAGAAAGACACGAAAATCATCCTTTTTCATAGAAAGATCCTCGAAATTACATGCAAAAAAGGAGATAGTTGCAACTTCAAGAGGGAGATGTAAAAGCAATGCAAAACTACTTTGTTAAAATGCACGCAGGTAATCTAATTTTGATATTATTAAAAAATGTATTTTGGGCCTATTCTAGAATTAGGGTAGCATGTGAGGAATTTTGAGATGTTCTGACTTTTGGTGCAATATACCTAGGAGATAAATATGATATGCCATTTGCCCATTTTGTTGGTGTAAATCCTGGTTAGTGAATACAATTTGGTTGTGGTTTAATATGTTATGGGACACCTAGATATTTGTTTGGTTATTTGAATAACTGCTAACCTGCATGATAGGTTGTGCTCTTGATGCCACTATTATTGATAAAGATAAAGGTAGGCAAAGGACAATCGAACATGTTTTTGCCGAGTGTTAGACATCACAAATGTCTTTGGCATATTGTAAAGTTAAGTGGCCGTAAAGAATACTAGGCAATTAAATATTCATTAAAAAGGGTGGTATATGAAAGTTTGTCTCCTTTAGAATTTGAAGAGAGGTGAAGTTGTATGATTGAAAATTAAATCTTCATCAAAATGATTGGTTACAAGCGTTCTATGATAATGGGGTCCATGCATATGTTAAAGATTTATTTTGGACTGGAATGTCTACCACACAAAGAAGTGAGAGTATAAATGATTTCTTTAATGGGTATGTTAAATTCTAAAACGACATTGAGAAGTGATTGAAACTCGCAATCAAACAAGCATTGTAGAAGCAAAGAAAGACCCCCAAGAGCAATGAACAGTAAAGTTCATGTCTATAAAAGAAAAACGTACAAATTTGTAGAAGATAATTATATAAGACATGAGTTACATGGTTTATAATGCTAAACAATTTTCTTTTCTAATGCAAGGTTTCAATGCCCGAGGAAGATTTAGCAGTTAGTAGGAATTTGTGTTCTTTATTTGCTTATATAGAAGTCTAGATGCTACATATTGGCATGAAAATTTCTTTTGAATTACTGAATCCATCTCCCATGACACATTATGAATTTAGTCAAAACTCCTCTAAGTCCAACCATGGAATATAAGATGATTTTAATAATTTTTTTATAGTTAGACCTCCATGTAATCAATTGAATATTTTTCCTTACATGTTATCTAGTAGGTCGTTGTTGACCGTATACTTATGTAATGTAAGGTTTTGATGATAACAAACACAAATGTAATATATACTTGAGTGTGTTGATTGAACAGGTTCCAAATATTGAATACTTTGAAATTACTTAGTTAACAATGCTTAAGAACAGGTCTTAAGAACATGTACTCAAGATCAGTTGGCTGGAAAGACTCTCCAGAACCTCAGAACAACCTTACGAACAGCTCTTAGGAGTGTTTGGAGCAACAAGCTAAGTTTCTACAAGATGTCTGGTTGATTCAACAAGAGCCTTTGTTTTGCTATGGTTTGTATTTTATTATATTCTTGTTAATATGCCAATTAGAAAGTCTTGATTTAACATTCACATGGAAATGGTTTTTCTCTTTGAAAATAATTTCAGAATCCTGTCTCAGAACAGTTCTGAGAACAAGGTGTTCAAGGTGTTTTCAAGCCAAAGCTGCGAAAAATGGTTTTACACGATTCTCTCTCTGATTTTGGGCAGCATCTCTGAGACTTGCAAACAAGATTTTCTGTGGAGTATTTTAACCCCAAACGGTTATGTTTAACTAAGGGGATCTGCAAGATCTTTTTGAAATAAAAAGAATCTCTAATTTTTGGCAAGTGGATAAGTGTGTTGAGAAAATCATGGGCTAGTGGTTGAGTCCTTATGGCTGAGAACTACCGCCTTACTCAAGCAGTTAAGGAATTTTTTTCCAACTCTCGTTACTCCACTACTTGCGGCTAAAGGACTCTATTTCCTTTAGGGATTTTGTTTTCCAAATCTGAAAAAAATATATGAGAAGATAAATCGTCTTACCTTTCAAAGTTCTCCATAAAAGGTTGCTTTCCACAACTCATTGATACATCGGTTTTTACAGCAACTTTCAAGAGTATTATGAGATAAATTTTCAAAGAGAAAACCGACCAAAGTATGTGCAAAAATTGAGATTTCAAAATTGGCATACTAGGAGCTTAATTGTACCTTACACTAGCTTATGGGAAGCATTCAAAAGTAAGGTGTTCATCTTGTTCGCTCTCGTTTAAAAGTGAGTTGAGTGTGTCCAAGTCAAGGGGACTATTGGACGTGGGGTAACTAGTTTTGGGGAAGACAGTGACGTGTGTGTTACAAGTTGTAACGGTGAAGGTTACTTTGTAACGTGTTTAGCCCGTACAGTGAAATTGTGTGAAAATCCTACAGGGGTAGGTCGTGGTTTTTCGCCTCAGTTGGGCTAAAGGTGTTTCCACGTAAAAATCCTGTGTTCACCTTTTTCTTCTACTTATTTTCGCTACATTTCAGTTTCTGGGCATGTTACAAATAGCCTGTCCAAATAGGGCCTAAGCCTGTTCCCAGAAAACTGTGAAAATTTGGCAACACAATTCACCCCCCCCTCTTGTGTTTGTGTACTCTCAAAACTAACAAGTGGTATCAGAGCAGGTTCTCATTAGAAAGATTAACATCTTGAGAGATCCTAAACATGAGTACACCCAATGGCATACTTGAGGGGCAATCCATAACTCGACCACCATATTTTAATGGTCAACATTATAGTTGGTGGAAGAATAGAATTGAAAACTACATTCAAGTTGAGGACTACGAGTTATGGACGCTTATCAAGAGTGGACCACTCATTCCCACAAAAGTGATCGAAGATGGAAGTAAAGTTCCCAAAAAGCCTGAAGAGTTCAATGCCGAAGAGTTCAAGATGATGGAGAAAAACGCCAAAGCCAAAAAACTCTTGTATTTTGGTCTTGGACCGGATGAGTATACTCGCATATCTGAATGTGAGTTTGCCAAGGAAATCTGGGATGCTTTACAAGTAGCTCACGAAGGGACCAATCAAGTAAAACAATCCCGGATTGAATTGCTTGTGAGAAAATATGAGCTGTTTGAGATGGGTGATCGTGAAAGTGTGATGGACATGTACACTCGCTTCACTCACATAACGAAGGAGTTGAAATCCCTGGGAAAATCCTTCACCACCGAAGAATTGGTGAGAAAGATCCTAAGAATTTTACCTCATTCTTGGGAAGCGAAAGTAACGGCCATCCAAGAAGCTAAGGACATGAACAAGATCACCCTAGATGAGCTGATTGGCAATCTCCAAACGTATGAACTTAGAAGAAATTCTCAACAAAAAGATGAGACAAAGAGAGATCGAGGTCTTGCACTAAAGGCCTTAGAAGATGATTCTGATTCTGATGAGGAGGAGATCGCCATGATAACTCAAAAGTTTAAGAAGTTCTTCAAGAAAGTTAAAGAAAACAGCAAACGGAAGGACTTCGGCAAGGCCAAGAACACCTCTCGGGAACAGTTCTCTGGATGCTTCAAGTGTGGCAAGTTAGACCATATTGTGAGAAACTGCCCACTGCTTAAGGAAGAACAAGAACCCGAACACCCTAGAAAACAGGGCAGGAAACAGGGTGTAAGCAGCTCAGCGAAACGATTCTCAAAAGCTATGCTAGCGACCTGGGGTGATTCAAGCGAGGATGAGGAAGGGTCTGAAGCCGAGGAAGCTGATATAGCACTTATGGAAAGAAGTGACACTGATTCAGATGATGAATCAACAAACAGTCTAACTCAACTTAAGAACAAGGTATGTGGTCTCAATAAATCAACCCTTGAAGAATTGGTGTACACTATAATGGATATATGTGCTGAGTTAAAAAGGGATGTTCGAGACCTAGAACTTAAAAATGAAACTCTCAAAATGGAAAAGCTTGAAGTTGTCAAAGAGACACTTGCCTTAGATGAAAACATTAATGTGCTTAAAGAGACCCTACTCATGAAAGAAGAGACTTGTTCCATTAATCTGACTGACCTAGAAAAGGAATCTCTTAACTTAAAAGGAAAGGTCGAATCCTTGCTGGGAGAAAACAAAAACTTGCTTGAGAAAATAAAACAAATGGAATCAGACCTTGCTACAAACAAGCTCTGGAACAGGTCCTCAAGAGCGCTTGAATGGTTAAACACACATCACAATCGAAATAGAAGAGGACTAGGTTTTGTGCTTAAGCGGATGACCTACCCAGTGAATAGAAAATACGTAGGATTATTTGAGAATATTGTATGTTATCACTGTGGTAAAACGGGTCATTACCGTTACACTTGTCTTTCGAGAAAGTATGCCATTGAAAGAAACACAGTTTATGTAAGACAAATATGGGTTAGGAAAGATGAGATTCGTACATCTAAAGGAATGGGACCTAACTGGATCTGGGTTCCCAAAACTAACCTTTGATTTGTTTTGCAGGCTAAAATGAGAGAAAACAACCCAGCAAACAGCTCGGGGAACAACCTAGGGAACAAGCAGTTGTGGTATGTTGATAGTGGGTGTTCAAGCCATATGACTGCTGAAAAATCCAATTTTCTCACTTACAGCTTCAGAAGGAGAGAGTGTGGCATTTGGAAACGGCAAATCCGGGACAATTGTCGGTATAGGTAAGATAGGTGAGTCACTCTCCCATTCAATTGAAAATGTTTATTTTATGGATGGATTAAAACACAACTTACTAAGTGTGTCCCAACTGTGTGACAAAGACAACCTAGTAGTGTTCTCTCCAATACATTGCTTGGTTGTTAATATGAACACAGGAGATGTTGTGTTGAGGGGGAAGCGACACAAAAATATTTATAAAGTGTGTATTTCTACTCTTCCCCAAAATAATTTAACTTGTTTGAGTGCCTTAAATAATGATGTTATGCTTTGGCATAAAAGACTAGGTCATGCAAGCCACTCGCTTTTGAATAAACTTGTAACCAAAGACTTAGTGGTTGGCTTACCTTCCATCAAATTCAATGATGACAAAGTATGTGATGCATGTGCCAAAGGCAAACAAGTCAGAAATTCTTTTAAATCTAAAAATTGTGTAAGCACTACCCGACCGCTTGAATTGCTACATATGGATCTATGTGGTCCAATGCGGATCATGAGCAAAGGTGGAAAGAGGTATGTGCTTGTGATAGTGGATGACTACTCTCGTTACGCTTGGACCCTGTTCTTAGTGTCTAAAGATGAAACATTTGAGAAATTTCTTGCACTTATTAAAAGGATTGAAAAGAGAGTAGGACACTCATTGGTTGGCTTAAGGTCTGATCATGGTACAGAATTTGAAAATTCGAGCTTTATTGGCTATTGTAATGAGCATGGTGTTGTTCATAACTTTTCAGCCCCAAGAACATCCCAGCAGAATTGGGTGGTAGAGCGTAAAAATCGTACTCTACAAGATATGACTAGAACAATGCTTATTGCTAGTGGTCTTTCTAGAAACTTTTGGGCAGAAGCTTTGAACACATCATGTTATATTATAAATAGATGCATGATTAGACCTATTCTTAACAAAACTCCTTATGAATTTCTCAAGGAAAGAAAACCCAATATTATGCATCAGAGAGTATTTGGTTGTAAATGTTTTGTGCATAATAATGGGAAGGATGCCTTAGGAAAGTTTGATCCAAGAAGTGATGAGGCAATATTTCTTGGTTACTCCTCACACAGTAAGGCATACAAAGTGTTCAATAAGCGAACCTTAAGTGTAGAGGAGAGTGTGCATGTGCTATTTGATGAAACTAACTCTCTAATTGAGAATGATGCACAGGAAGAGGATTACGAACTGGGCCTTACTAGAAAAGATTTGTTACTCACACATGAGAAAGGTAAGAGTCCTGAGGATGGATCAGGGCCTGGAGCTGTTTCCTTGGAAGGTGGGCAAGGTTTGAACCAGACAGGGGGAAGCTCTGCTGAACCTGGTTTGGATCAATACTAGCCTAATTCTTCTCGAACAGGCCAGGAAACAGGCTCCAGAACAGGCTCGGGAACAGGCTCGGGAACAGTTCCTGAACCTGTTTCGCCGAGTATTCCAGCAAGAGTAGAAAGCGTGTCTGTGGATCCACTTACTCCATGACCATGGAAGCACCAAAGTTCGCACCCTCTTGATCAAATTCTGTCTGACATTAATACAGGAGTGCAAACTAGATCCAAGCTTAAAAATTTCTGTGTTTTTTATGCTTTTCTCTCTAATATTGAGCCAAAAAATATTAATGAAGCTCTTGCAGATTCAAATTGGGTCACGGCAATGCAAGAGGAGCTTCATCAGTTTGAAAGGAACAAGGTGTGGCACCTTGTACCGCAGCCAGAGGATAGATCAATTATTGGCACCAAGTGGGTGTTCCAAAACAAGCTTGATGAGTTCGGGACAGTCACTAGGAACAAGGCCCGGCTGGTGGTTCAAGGCTACAACCAAGAAGAGGGCATTGATTATGAGGAAACCTTTGCACCCGTTGCAAGGATTGAGGCTATCCGCATTTTGGTAGCCTTTGTAGCTCACATGGAAATAAAGTTATATCAGATGGATGTCAAAAGTGCATTCCTCAACGGATACCTTAAAGAAGAGGTGTATGTGATGCAACCCCCTGGTTTTGAAAATAAAGAATTGTCTAACCATGTTTTTAAACTTGACAAAACGCTTTATGGTTTAAAACAAGCTCCTAGAGCTTGGTATGAACGTTTGTCAAACTTTTTATTGGAAAATAGTTTAAGAAGAGGCAAGGTTGATAATACCTTGTTTCTAAAATCTAAGGGGAAATATTTGTTGATTGTTCAAGTGTATGTCGATGACATTATATTTGGTGCAACACATAATGATTTATGTGAAGAGTTTTCAAAAATGATGGGGAGTGAGTTTGAAATGAGCATGATGGGTGAGCTTAAGTTTTTCTTAGGCTTGCAAATCAAACAAACTTCAAACGGCACCATGATACATCAACAAAAATATGTCAAGGAATTACTTAAGCGATTTGGAATGGAATCGGCCAAGCCCATTGATACTCCCATTTCTCCTTCAACCAGGTTGGAAATGGATGATGGGAGTCCCTCAGTCGAGGACAAATATTATAGGGGTATGATAGGGTCGCTTCTTTACCTAACTGCTAGTAGACCTGACATTGTTTTTAGTGTTGGTTTGTGTGTCCGTTTTCAGTCTAAGCCTAAAGAATCTCATTTAAAGGCTGTTAAACGGATCTTTAGATATTTAAAACACACACCTGATTTGGCTTTATGGTATCCTAGAGGATGCAACTTTAACCTTGTTGGTTATGCTGATGCTGACTATGCAGGCTTTTTGGTTGATAGAAAAAGCACCTCAGGTATGGCTCATTTTCTTGGACCCTGTTTGGTATCTTGGGCAACCAAGAAACAACACTCAGTTGCCATATCCACAGCAGAAGCTGAATATGTTGCAGCAGCTTCTTGCTGTGCTTAAGTGCTGTGGATAAGGCAACAACTCAAAGACTTTTGTGTTGACACGGGATGCATTTCCATTTTTTGTGATAATACAAGTGCAATTAATATTTCCAAAAACCCATGTCAACATAAAAAAAACTAAACATATTGACATTCGTCATCACTTTTTGAGAGACAATGTTGAAAAGGTCTTGGTTTCAATGAATTATTGTGCCACTAATAAACAAATTGCTGATATTTTTACTAAGGCACTGAATAGAGAACAGTTTGAGAAGAACAGACTAGAATTGGGTCTAATTAAAACAACTTGAGCATGCTCCATTAACCCCCAATGCTTGTCTAGTTAAAAGGTTTTTCAGGTCAAACATCTTGATTCATTGGAAGCAGTCAAGTTTTGTGTCAAAATTAGCACATGTGTGGATTACAACCTGCTGACAATCGTTGAGATCTGATGATATTTCCCTTATTGTCCTATGTTACCGAACAACTGACCGTAGGAACAAGCACCAAGAACAGGTATGGCCACTGTTTATCAAACCTGTACAAATCAGGTAGTTAATTCAGTTGTTGAGAATTTTTTTTTCTTTCCCCGAAGTGTGCGCGGCTGGGAGACTTAATGCTCTTCGTTTTTGGTTGAAAGCCAGTCGACTCTTTAGCTCCCTCGCCTACACACTTCGCTCATCAGCCACCGAAAAATCTCTCTCAATCTCTCTCTCTCAAACCCAAAACCCTAAAAACCCAAGATTCTCCCCAGCTCCAAAAAGGCAAAGAAGGCAGCACCCACCACATCAAAATTGGCCCAATTTCTTCAGAGAAATGTGGCACGGGGCAAAATTGTGAAAGTGCCATACTTTTAGGAACAGGGCCTGGAGATGTTCCTGGACAAGCGCAGGGCCCAGGGGTAGCTAGAACTGTTTGCAAACACCTGCCTAGGGTATTCTGTCCCAGATTTAGCCTACTTTTGTGTGAATTGCAATGTCACCAATGCTGTGGTGACAAGTGAAGTTAATGGGAAGAAATTGAAATTCAATGCCAAAGATCTAGGTGCAATTTTGGGTGTTCCTGCTGAGGGTTTCGATGTGTATGTCCGGGTGGACAAGACCGTGCTTGGGACAGCTCGGCTGCTGCAATTAACTCAAACACTGAGCCAGCAAACAAGGCTGAAAACCCCCCAATCCGTAAAAAAAGGTGACATGACTTCTCTTCATCAATTGCTCTTTTGGTTCCTTATTAAGAATATCATCCCTAGAGGTCAAGGCAACAATCTCGCGGATGCTATGGACCAATGTTTTATTGACCTTATGGATAGAGGAGAGCAAATCAATCTCCCAGCAACCATGATTCGCCATATCTCCAGGATTGCGAACACCTCAGGAGAACATGATCTGAGGTATGGTTTCTTGCTGACTCTTGTGTTTGAGCACTTTGGGATTTCTCTTCAGAAAAAAGTGGGGGTGTAGCTGGTTGATGAAATAGGGAATAGCACTCCAATGGGGTGCGGGTTCAAATTGGTCAAAGGAGCCCACGTAGCTTTGGAACAGGGGTCTAGAACACCCTTTCCCCCCGTTCCTGGTTCTTCCTCCAGTGAGCCTTCTATTGATGCCCTGCTACTGGATCAATCCCGGTTGAAGACCGAGCTCACTAAGGTTAAAGTTGCTCTTGCTGAGGAGAAGGTTCTCAATGCCAAGCGCCATGAGGGTCTAATATCGATTCTTTCCGCCCTCACCGCCAAATTCTCTTCTCCTCCTCCTTGAATCAGCCCTACCCCCTGATCCCTTCCTTGTTCTGTCTTCCTTGTTTTTCAACCTGTTCTCAACACTGTTCTAAACTGCTTGTCTTGCACGGTCTGATAAATTGTAGTTATCCTAATCTTGGTTGGTTATATTTTCATGATCTGCCTTGCTTGTTTCTTGTTGTTGTTTGTTTGTGCATGACTCGGATGGACAATATCATTACCGTACCATATACTTGAGTATATCGCTTGTTGTTTTTCCTCCATTACCCAAGTGGTGATGATTGCAAATGCCCTGTTTTCACCTGTTTGATCTGACCACCCTTTTTCGATGATGTCCAAAGGGGGAAGATGGGCATGACCATGATTGATTTAGTGTGACTTGGCTTAAGTTGACTTCTCAACATTTTTCTCTTCTATGGCTTGACTGTTTTGGCACTAACTTGCTTTTGCCTTTTATGTCAATATGGTCATTTGGTTTGTCATCATCAAAAAGGGGGAAATTGTTGACCCTATCCTTATGTAATGTGAGGTTTTGATGATAACAAACACAAATGAAATATATACTTGAGTGTGTTGATTAAACAGGTTCCAAATATTGAATACTTTGAAATTGCTTGGTTAATAATGCTTAAGAACAGGTCCTAAGAACAGGTACTCAAGATCAGTTGGCTGGAAAGATCTCCAGAACTTCAGAACAACCTTAACAACAACTCTTAGGAGTGTTTGGAGCAGCAAGCTATGTTTCTACAAGATGTCTGGTTGATTCAACAAGAGCCTTTGTTTTGCTATGGTTTTTATTTTATTAGATTCTTGTTAATATGCCAATTAGAAAGTCTTGATTTAACATTCACTTCGAAATAGTTTTTCTCTTTGAAAATAATTTCAGAACACTATCTCAGAACAGTTCTAAGAACAAGGTGTTGAAGGTGTTTTCAAGCCAAAGCTGCGAAAAATGGTTTTACATGATTCTCTCTCTGATTTTGGGCAGCATCTCTGAGACTTGCAAACAAGATTTTCTGTGGAGTATTTTAACCCCAAACGGTTATGTTTAACTAAGGGGATCTGCAAGATCTTTTTCAAATAAAAAGAATCTCTAATTTTTGGCAAGTGGATAAGTGTGTTGAGAAAATCATGGGCTAGTGGTTGAGTCCTTATGGCTGAGAACTACCGCCTTACTCAAGCAGTTAAGGAATTTTTTTCCAACTCTCGTTACTCCACTACTTGCGGCTAAAGGACTCTATTTCCTTTAGGGATTTTGTTTTCCAAATCTGAAAAAAATATATGAGAACATAAATCGTCTTACCTTTCAAAGTTCTCTATAAAAGGTTGCTTTCCACAACTCATTGATACATCGGTTTTTACAGCAACTTTCAAGAGTATTATGAGATAAATTTTCAAAGAGAAAACCGACCAAAGTATGTGCAAAAATTGAGATTTCAAAATTAGCATACTAGGAGCTTAATTGTACCTTACACTAGCTTATGGGAAGCATTCAAAAGTAAGGTGTTCATCTTGTTCACTCTCGTTTAAAAGTGAGTTGAGTGTGCCCAAGTCAAGGGGACTATTGGACGTGGGGTAACTAGTCTTGGGGAAGACAGTTACGTGTGTGTTACAAGTTGTAACGGTGAAGGTTACTTTGTAACGTGTTTCGCCCGTATAGTGAAATTGTGTGAAAATCCTACAAGGGTAGGTCGTGGTTTTTCGCCTCAGTTGGGGCTAGAGGTGTTTCCACATAAAAATCCTGTGTTCACCTTTTTCTTCTACTTATTTTCGCTGCATTTCAGTTTCTGAGCGTGTTACAAACAGCCTGTCCAAACAGGGCCTAAGCCTGTTCCCAGAAAACTGCGAAAATTTGGCAACACAATTCACCCCCCTCTTGTGTTTGTGTACTCTCAAAACTAACAGTCGTACACCCTCTAATTAGTTCAAATATAAAGAACATCTTACAATACTGTATGACAACATTTTTGTAGCTGATATGCATTTTCAGTAACTTTGGTCATTATAATCCAATGGTAGTTTTTTGCTCAATTGACATATGGGATAGCACTACCCAATTAATCTCAGTGATTGGGGCAATTTCATTATTCCAAACAAGTAGTCTGAGTTCAGTGACTATGATGTTGAACACTTTGCCTGTTCAATTGTCGCAATTTCCTGTTCCATACTCTACTGAAGCAAATGGAAACCTAAACTCTTCCTTTAGGTGACAATATCATCTAAATCGTTCAATCTACGTTGTTAGATTAGAATTGAACTAGAACAATCGGGTTGTTGCTCTTCTTACGAGATAGGTTTACTTAACGATGGGGAAAGACCAAGCTTTCTTTTTATTAAATTTGTGTGGTAGACTGCATTACGTACATTAAATTTGTGTGGTAGATTGCATTACCTACAACCTCCTCTTTTTAACCTTAATTGTGCCCACGAGGTGTTCAATGTTTTGTTTCAATGACAATCTATGCTACCATAACTTTCCGAAACAAAAATGGAACCAAGACACCTCTTCTTTTTCAGCTCATCTTCCATTGCCAACCAAAAAACCAAATAAAAATAGAAAACCAGTATCTTAAAAATAGGAATAATCAAGTCGCTACAACACAATTCCGTTTGAGTGTATAGAGCACTGTGAGTGGAAGCTTAGGGGAGCAAATTGTCGGGTCAAAGACTACTCACAAAAACAATTAATCGTAACCCATAATTATATAACACCCACAAGCTAAAAATATGTGAAATTAAAAGCATGAAAATGATTAAACAGGACACAAAAATTTAACACAGAAAAGCCTCCAATGTAGAGAAAAAACCATGAGGCAAACCAACCGAAAATGTTTCACTATTACAGTATTAAACAATACAATGTACAATTATCTCAAATTATATACCATAATTTAAGACCTACAACAATTCAAGAACAATACAGAAATTACTTTTAGGCTTGAATACAACTGAATAGTACCATCAATTGTTTCTATTACCACCTAGATGACCACCCAAATTATTGTATATATCTACCGAACACCACCTTCCCTAAAACCGTAAAGAACCTAGCTCCTCCTTCTTTACACCAAGTCTCTGTCAAATATTTGGCTGAGTGCAGACCACTGCATCCGTGAGTGGACCGACTACAAAAGCATAAGAGCTTTTAGATATCTCTAATTTCTCATCCTTTGATTGTGAACAATACCTCTTGCTTAACTTAAAGTGGGTGACAAGTAGGGTACTAGTTGGCTTTACTTTTTTCATGTTAAAATTTTCAAGTACCCATTCAACATATTTGTGTTATAACAACCATTTTCTTATTCTTTCGATCTCGAGTATTATCCATGCTCGAAGTTTGCCTGTCAGGACCCAAATCCTTTATGTCAAAAGATTAGGATAGCTCCTCCAATTTGGCAACCAAATTAGCATCTTACCTAACAATCAGCATGTCATTAACATGAAGCAACAAGATAATGAAGTTACCAATGTGAAATTAGTGAATGTATATATAATGATCAACTTATGTCATCTTATAACATCTTGTACCATTGTGTAGGAGTCTATTTTAACCATACATTCTTCTTCATCCTACAAACCATGTGCTTCTTCCCTTCAAGTGCAAAACCTTCAAGTTGATACATGTTGATTTCCTCCTGCAAGTCTGTACGTAAGAAACTAAGAATGTTGTTTTCACATTCAGTTGCTCAGTTCAAGATCTAAGCTAGCAGCCAATCTAGTACAATCTGAATGGAACTCATCTTCACTATAGGAGAGAAGATCTCACTAAATTGAGCGCCTTTTTTCTTAATGCATCCTTTTAACACCACTCGAGCCTTATATTTTATGATCTGGCTGACATCTTTCCTTAACTTGAACACCCATTTGTTTTGGAGTCCTTTTTTGCCTTTTGGAAGTTCTAATAAATTATTGGTGTCATTATTTTCTAAGCATTTCATCTCTTCGTCCATGACTTGAATACAACACTACTTGTCCCTGTGAGACTGCACCTCTTTCAAATTCTCTTACTCTCCCTTGTTAGTTAGACAAACATAGTCAAAAGTGTTATACTTAATAGATGGCTAGAAATCTCTGAAACTCCTTTTTATTGAAGGAATTGCAATAACTTCAGGGGATTGCTCGCCCTGATCAAGACCACCATCAATAGCAATATCATATGTAGCTGGCTGTTTAGTACTCCCAAATTTTGTCTCTAAGACTGCTTCCGCATCTATGGCACCTCCAGATGAGATAGATACTGGGGTCACATTAGCCACACTAGTAGGATACTGAGTGTTCTTCTTAGAGCGATTAATGTCAAATATGGTCTCATGCTTGTGGAAGATAACATCTCTGCTTCTTACTATTTTCCTCTTCTCTAGGTCCCATAATCTATAGCCGAACTCCTCATTACTAGAGCCCACAAACACACAAGGAGTAACTGTGCTATCAACTTTCGATCTCTATTCCTTTGACATATGCATGAAGGCCTCACACCTAACAACCCTCATGGTCGTCAAAAGCATTTTTTTTTCAACGTAAACACACACTTGAATATCAAACTGCAAAGGAGTTGATAGAGCTCTATTGACGATATAAACTGTTGTACAAACAACTTCACCCTAGAATGTCTTAAGCGACTTGGACATTCTGAGTATCTATCTCACTTTCTCCATAATGGTCGTATTCATCCTTCCTACAACTCCATTATGCAGGGGTGTACTAGGTCCCATCTTCTCATGGTGAATACCATGCTTCCGGCAGTACTCCTCAAATTCATATGAGATGTACTCTCTGCCATTGTTTGTCTAGATAGCCTTCAAATGCACGTATGTCTCCCTCTCCACCATGGCACGAAAGTGCTAAAACTTTTGAAAGACATGACTTTTTGCTTTCAACATACATATCAAAATGTATCAATTCTAACCTTTTTTTCCCTAGCTTTAGGTGGTTGTGAAAAGAAACTCTATGATGCTTACCAAAATGGACAATATTCACAAGCATTAAGAATTTTACCTTCAGATAGGGACATTAGGGATTCCTTGCTTAGAATTTCAACCCTTTCTTACTTATGTGAGCCAACCTCCAATGCTAGAGGTCTATTGAAGCATCATCCTCAACAACATTAATATGTCCACCACACACTTTCACATGTGTCTTGTAAAGTGTACAATAGGGCTGATCTCTAGCCCCAAGTAAAGAGGCCTTGGTGAGCTTTCAATTATCATTACCAAGTTGATGCTAGTAACCTTCCTTGTCTAGAGCACTCATCGAGATCATATTCAGGCACAAGTCTAGAATATGTCTTACATTCTTCATAACAACTGTGTAGCCAACGTTGGTCTAAATACATATATCACAGGTTCGAATAATATAAGCTACACTATTATTACCATCTTAATAATGCAAATGTTTCCAACCCTATAGGAGCTCAAATTCTCTCTTTTGAGAGCACATTGATATAAAGCAGCAGAATCGATAACCCACTTAGAATCAGAATCAATAATAAGATTACACTCCCTGGTTGCACAAACTGATGTGGCAACATCATCGCTTGAACATTCATGTGAAATAATTGCTGCAGTAATTTTCTCTATAGCCTTATTCTAATTCTTGTCATCCCTTTGTCCTTATTTTGTGTGTTGCAGTACTTTTTGATGTACCCTACTTTTCCACACTTCCATCATGTGGTTCTACCCTTACTCTAGGATCTGTCATTACCTTTTCCTTTTTCCTTCGACCCCCTTTCTCTTACTTTGGCCCTTCCGTTCATTGACAAGATCTTGGCCTATATCATCACCCGTCTCCTTTCTACGGGCTTCTTCAGTAGACAAGCAATCTTTAACTATAATCAATGACAACTTATCGCCTGGAGCTAAGTTACCAATAGTAGCCACTAAAGTTTCCCAACTGTATGGCAAAAAACTCAAGAGAAATTCCTTGTGTAACTTTTCATTCAATGTAATTTTCAAAGTAGACAACTGATTAACAATATCTTGACAGTCACTCAATAGCTGAGCAATAGTACATATCTCCCTTTCAATTTTCAGTTAACAAGTCTCTTAATTAGCAAAGCTTTATTTTGGGCAATCTTTATTTGGTATAAACCTTCTAACTTAGTCCACAAGTCATAGGCATTAATCTTATGGGCTATGTGTTCAAAGAAGCTAATATCCACCCTTTGCCTGATTGTACAAACAACCTTTCTATTTAATCTGTTCCACCCTTCATCCCTATCTTTTCAAGTTTCTTACCTTTGAGTCCAATAGGGTCATATAGATCCTTGCAATTAAGTAAGTCTTCCATCATTGGCTTCCAAATCAAATAATTACTAGCAACTAATTTAATAATTGAGGAACTAGTTGAACTCTTCATAGTTTTCCCAACTGGTTATCCCCTTAAGCTTTGATACAACCAATTAGGTCCAGGACTACCCACAAGAACTATTAGTTGCAACTCAGTATTTATATAACACCCACAAGCCAAAAATATGCGAAATTAAAGAAGGAAAATAATAAATAGGGCACCAAAATTTAATGTAGAAAATCTTCAAGTGTGGAGGAAAAAATTATGGGGCAAAATCAACAGAAAATATTCCACTATAAGAATATTAATTAGTAAAACGTATAACCCTCTCAAATTATTTGTCCTAATTCGAGACCCACAATAATATAGAAATTACATCTAGGCTTGAATACAACCAAATAGCACCATCGATGGATTCTATTACTGCCTAAATGACTACCCAAATTGTTATATACATCTAGGCCTTAATTTATTTTGAATATGTGCTTGGACAATAAGGGAATAACTTGCCTAAACTCACCTTGCCGCAACTGATAAATCCACCCCTTAACAAAATTAATCAAGACATCTTGGAAGTCTTTTCATCAATCACACAATAATTTTTTTTTCCCTTTTCATTTTTGATTCAAGTATATTGGCCGGCCCTAATATTATTAGGGCTGACTGTCACTTAAAGTCTTAAACCGCTAAGGGACGATAATCATAGTCAACCCCAACCTATGTAACAAGGCCTATGGGGTCGACTAAACATATATTAAACATAGAAATCCCTAAACCACCTCTCCCTCTCTCTCACGACCTCCCTACTATCTAGTGGCATTTGGGTTTAGGGTGTGATTTTTCAAGACGAGTGTAGTAGCTGTCTAGTAGCATTCATATTACATGGGCTATTCTCGACAGTCTATTCAGCATACATGGTTAGTCCTTTATTTTCTAATAGTGGTATCAGAGCCTGAATTATTCGGTTTAGCCCCAATTGATGCGTTCATGATTAATTGTTTAGTTTTTGTCATTTACCAATTGAATTATACTAAGCATGCTCTTATGACTGATTGCTTTAAAACATGCCTTTTTATATTGCCGTGTGTTGTTAAATGGTGAATAATACAAGATTTGCTTTTTGCAACTATGTGTCTCGTTTCTTAAGTCTTAACTCAGCATAATATGCAATTTGTACCAACAAACTGACGATTGTGGTCCATCATTTAATTATGCTAAGATCACTGTATCACACCTGCTATGAAAGCAATTTTTTTCCGCAACTAGGTTCACTAAAATTGATGATAAATACAATCTGATGCAATTATACTATTGTTAAATGCGTGATTTTGTGGTTGCTGAGTTTTGTTGAGAAAGCATGTTTATTCCTTTTGGTGAGCTCTAATTGTTCATAAAGGCACAATTTGTTTTGCCCTGACCCCTAAAATCGACCTCCTAATTGATCTAGTTGAAACCCACAATATAAAAGATCCAAAACTCCAAAACCCTAAGGACCTGAAGCTTCTTAAGTCTGCTCTCTTGACCACAAACCATAACTACGGCGTCTGCTGAAGTGGTCTCGGTAGACAGATACATTCTTCTCGTAATGAACATTTAGTTAATAAGAGATTGATGTTTCTTTTTCTAAATAATTCATGATTTGTTTTTATTTGTTAGGCATATCGAAATTTCACAGGCTTTTGATTGGCCTACTCACACAACCAATCACCTTGACGCTTGAGTAGTTGGCATGATGAGACTGAATCATATTGCCACTACGCGTGCAATATTGATTACTCATACTGAAAGTGTATAAAAAAGAATGAATATAGTCATCTTAGTGAGTCTAAGATGAGAATCGAGAGAATAGTAGAATATGAAATATGATTTGATGTTGAAACCTTAAAAAGTCGAATCTTGAGTGTAAAGTGTAGCATTTAGATGTTAATCTAATGGCTCAGGTTAGATTTTTGGGTAAAATCTTGACTTGCGTTTTGCATGAGATATACAGTGATGAGCTCAGTTAAGTGGGAGTTATGTCTTGACACACATTTTATACTATGTGCTTAAAAGAAGGCTCATACGCTGAGTGACAATCGACTTCACCATCTGTTGTCACTGAGTGACCCTATGAACGATGATCCTTTAACTTAAAGCTATGATACAAAGTCAAACTTTGATGTTGTTATTTTCATGTGTCGCTTACGGGCCACTATATATACAGTTCAACGAGAACACGTTAAGAAAGCAGTTAAGCAGCGATGTAATATCATGAGTGTTTAAGGAAAAATCTATCCATCTTCACCATATCAGCCTAGACGATTATATTGAGCATACAATCAATGATATATCATATGAGATAAAGGGATTAGAAACGCTACTGCTGATGTTTAGGATAATTTGGGGTATTGTATTTCGTGAAAGTTTTATCTTAGTTAGATGATTACTTAATACAACACCATTGGTTACGTTTGTGGTCGCGTGTCCTATTCCTGGTATGAAGTATGAAGAGCTGTGATATATGAAGAGCATATGATTTGCGGCCTACGTGGCTGAGTGGAAGTTGTTGGCCAGCCCTAATCCTATTAGGGTTGACAGACACTTAAACCGCTAAGGGGCGGTAACCCTAGTCGACCCCAACGTACATAAGGAAGCCTAGGGGGTCGACTGAACATATATTAAATATAGAGATCTCTACATCTCCTCTCCCTCTTTCTCTAAACCTCCCAACCATTCAGTTGGACTCGGGTTTAGGGCATGATTTTCCAAGACGACTCTAGTAGTCGTCTAGCAACATTCAGATTATATGGGCCATTCTTGATAGTCTAATCCACACATACGGCTAGTCCTTTATTTTCTAAGAAAGTCCATCGTGGACTTTAGCACTGCAGGACATATATCTGTTTCCTTTTATCTGTTTCCTTTAATTGCTAATTGTAAATAATTGGGTTGGAACCAACATGGGTAATGGAGCCAATCCAACACAAATAAGTAACTAGATTAGCAAAGAAAAAAGTACATCTACAATTGAGGATAATTAAATTTCTTACAACCTCTATGATGAGCACTCTTTTCTTTATTTTACACTCAGATTAGGCAGCGGCTCATGGTGGAGCCAGCGACATCTCGAGGATGAGTGAATTTCTTAAAGTCAAATGCCCCCCATTTTTTCCAGTTCCAAGCTCATAACGAAACTAACCATGGGTTCAATTAAGATCATGACAACAGTTGTAGTCTTATCGGTTCCATACTGCCATTGAAGGAGTAATTACCACAGAAAAAGTGGCAAGCGACTCTGCCTTTTTTCTATTTTATTAGAGAATAATATTTTATTGTCTTGATTTAAAAAATAAAAAAAGTCTGACGTGGGGTTAGGTAAGCTTGGGTGAGCCCAATCGTTGGCACATATACAACCATTGTTTCGTATACTGCTAAAAGCTTTTTGTTTTTACCTTAACTCATGAAGTGTCTAACAATGTTACTTCTCTTTTTTTTTTTCTTTGGTCAACCACTAATGCAACATGGAGATAATCCAAGCAGATAGAGCCTTCCCACAACCACATCTAAGCAACGTATAAAGTGACATTGTCTAATACAAACCTAGGGGCGTAAACTAGATGGCAAGAATTGACCGTAGACAAAAGAAAGGAGTTCTGCTTGGGGCATGGGCTCATAACGTTCTCCGGCTGATGCTCGTATCGTGTGTCATTTGTGTTTTTCATGATATTCAGAATTGAAGAGAGCTCAAATTCAACCTTTCTCTTACCAAGTCATACCAAGCCGAGATCACTGGACTTCCTCTGTCTGTGTCCAAAAGGATGGAGTTGGCGATGTTTCTTTAACCTGCACATCATCTATCCTGCACCAAACAACAGAGTAGGATGAAACCAGCTCAAGCTCCCACCATCACCCTTTCTCCTCTCATCTAGATCCTTCAACTTGTGCTGGTAACTGAATGCAATTCGTCAAATTATCCTCCACCACCATTGAATTAACTTCATGAATCGATGAGTCCACTATGTTGCCCAGTCCTTTCTTTCCCTCACTTGACGATGCTGAATCATCCAATGACATCGCACCATTCCCAGTGCATATAAATTTGATTCTCATCAGACGAGAAGCAAGCACACTATTAGAAGATATCAGAAATTGTAATCATATATGTATCTTTGTTAAGATATTATTTTGTATTTATTACTTACCTTTGTAGGAGTTTGTATAGGATGCTCTTTTCCATACTTTGTATCATAGAGGATTTTGTACAGTTATTACTCCGGTAATATAAAGGAGGACGCGGGCTAGGGGAGAGGCAGAGGAAGATTTCTCCCTAAACGCAAAGGTCTACATGGTATCAGAGCCAATTAACAAGATATCTCAATAGCACAATATCATAAACAATGTGGCTATGCAGGGACATCCACTGAAAGAGGGCATATGGTAGCGTCCCCATAAGTCACAATGTATTAAGGCAAATGGGTTACTGTTCGTTGTTTACTGTCTATTGCTATTGCTAAGAGATGGGACCTCCATCAAATAGACATCCACAATGCCTTTTTGCATGGAGACCTTGACAAAGATATATACATGAGACCTCCTCTGGGTGTTCATACACCCAAACCCAACTTAGTCTGTCGGCTTAAAAAGTCGTTATATGGTCTACGACAGGCACGTCGATAGTGGTTCTTTAAGCTCGTCTCGGCTCTTGAACACTATGGCTTTCGGCAATCACCACTGGATCACTCCCTCTTCATCTATAAGCAAGGTGATATTTTCCTTGCAATTCTTGTGTATGTTGATGATTTGATTCTCACTGGCAACCATTTTTTTCATTGTCGCCTCTTTAAAGAATACTTGCATAGTTGTTTTAGATTGAAAGATTTGGGACCCCTAAAGTATTTCCTTGGCATTGAGGTTGCTCGCTCCCCTGAGGGTTTATTCTTGAGTCAATGCAAATACACGCTTGACATACTCACCGAGAGTGGCATGCTTGGTGCTAAACCAACATCGTTTCCCATGGAACAAAAACACAAGCTCTCCTCTGAATCTGGCGACCGCATTTCTGATCCATCTTCATATCGAAGGCTGGTTGGACGGCTTATTTATCTCACCATTACTCGTCCTGAACTCACCTATTCTGTTTATATGCTTAGCCATTTCATGCAATACACCCGACACTCACATTGATGTGCCGCCATGCGGGTATTGCGCTATTCGAAACCATCCCCTGGCGTTCTACTTCCATCAGATAATATGTTTGATTTGTCTGTCTACTGTGACTCTTATTAGGGAAGTTGTCCCATGTCTCGTCGATCAGTTACTGGCTACTTTTTCAGCCTGGTAAGGCTCCTATCTCTTGGAAAACAAAACAGCAAGATACTGTTTCTCGTTCTTCTGCTGAAGCGGAGTATTGTGCCATGGCCAATGCTACTAGTGAGGTTGTTTGGCTTCGAAACCTGCTAACCTCCTTTGGACTCTCGATCTCCCCGGCTAAGATGTAATGTGACAATCAGACAACTCTTCATATTGCAGCTAATCCTGTCTTTCTTGAATGGATGAAACACGTTGGGATTGATTGTCATTTTGTTCGAGAAAAACTCTTATCTGGCATTATTACCACTTGTTACACACCTACTCATGAGCAGCTCGCTAATATTTTCACTAAGGCATTAGGGTAACGTCAATTTCAATATCTACTTGGCAAGTTGGGCATTTCGGATCGTCACGCGCCAACTTGAGGGGGAGTATTAGGAGATATCAGAAATCATAATCATATATGTATCTTTGTTAAGATATTATTTTGTATTTATTACTTACCTTTGTAGGAGTTTGTATAGGATGCTCTTTTCCATACTTTGTATCATAGACGATTTTGCACTATTATTACTCTGGCAATATAAAGGAGGACGCAGGCTAGGGGAGAGGCAGAGGAAGATTTCTCCCTAAACACAAAGCTCTACACACACAACTTAGCTCTCGACCACTAGCGATCGCTTCATAAGCCTCCCGAAATATCGTAATACTTAGACTCAATTTTTTGGAATTAGAAAGGTAATCAGGCCATTCTTATCTATATCATAACTTCTGCCAGGCCTATGACTAGAAGCTGAAATAAACTTCTGTGCAAGACCTATTCCTACTACATCGGGACACACTCCTCAAATCGTCTCAAAACTAGGTTCTGTTTTATGATCAATGTCAACAGATATGTCACTCACACTGCTACGGTCACCAGCTTCCCAGACGACACATTTAGGAGTGCCCTCCATCATTAATGTGCTAGTTACAGAACAGTTATCAGTGTTTTGATCCATAGAAACAAAGTCTTGAACTGATTCTTGATTCCCCTTAGCTCCTGGAGGGCTCTTTCTCTCGACCAGTGTAGTGGTGGTGCAGGAAAGTCTGTCTACTTCAGGCAATACTGAGTCTACATATAAAGGTAGCATATCCTTATGGACAATATAAGTATTCTTAAATGTCCTGATTGAGGATGTTGTAACTGAGGTAGATCCATCCGTAATACCTGAGTCGCAATTCTCTTGATCAACCTCACCTTTTGCCTAGGTTTCAGTGACCTCTACTAAGGATGAGTCAGCACAACAATGTGGAGCTGTCCAATTGTTGAGCTGTCCCGGCCTTGTCATAGTACGTCAAAGAGTTCTTTGCCTGGGTCCGAGTTAGCATCATGCTGAACCCCATACCTATCTTCTGGCTTCTTTACTTCCCTAGACACATTTGTATTGTTTGGTTCAAACTTCAATCAATCTCTAAATCAACTTTGAGCATTTTCAACACAACCTAAACTCAGAAAAGCTAACACACGTCTGTGTAATGCTTTAACATTATAAGTATCAAATCTCACAGCAAGATCACAAAGGAATTTTGCACCCCCAAGTTGGTAAAGCATAAGCTAACATGCAACCAAGTTTGAATAAAGGAAACGTCGTATTTTATATCAAATCCACATCCCTAGGCACAGAAAGGGTCCCCAACGCAAAGGAATTGTCGAGCTCATTTATACCATATAATTGCTTTTCAATACCCTTGGTTTTTAAAAAGCAAGTTCCTGTTGTCTTTTAAGCCGATGGCTCATGCTTTCAAGGCATTTTAAGACATTCCAAATCCTTACCTACTTGTTAATCGCCCGATTCAAAGAAGGCCTCCTCAGAAACAGGATCCAAAGTACAAGTGACCCAAGTACCACTAGGGACGAACTTTGATGCCAACAAACATCTAGCAACAAGGAGCTTTGATCCCAATGCTCAAAGCACCAAACAAACCAAACGCACAAACACCCAATTGACACCAAGAGGTAGCAGGTAAAATATAAACACCGAAAATATAACAACACAGAACACAAACCAAGCGAATATTAAACACTAACAAATCAAACCTGAGCCAGTAGAACAGTGCAACTATACCGATAATATAGAGAAATCAAGCAGGATTGTGGTTTTAATTTCTGTATATCTTTATTGCTTGAGATAGTGCAAATATTTATACACAGAGGTGCCCTGTAAATTAGGCAACTTCAACCAAGATTACAGCAACTACTACCAAAAAAATACAACCTAAATATTTGCAGAATAATTTGGCCAATATTTAGTCCCTTTAATTAAGGAACTAATTATGGTTATTTCTACACTCCCCCTCAAGTTGGGCATTCGGTGCTCCAATGCCTAACTTGCGTAAAACCTCATTGAATGCTTCAGTGTTGACAGCTTTTGTCAGGATATCAGCTAACTGATCTCTTGATCTGACAAATGGAAGTTTAATCGTCTTATCTTCCAGTTTGTCTTTTATGAAGTGTCTGTCTATCTCAACATGCTTCGTTCTGTCGTGTTGAACTGGATTTTCTGAGATGCTTATTGCAGCTTTGTTATCACAAAAGAGTTTGCATGCTGTTTTCTGTGGAAAACCAATTTCACTCATAAGTTTCCGGATCCATAAGATTTCAGTTATCCCTTTTGCAATACCTCTGAATTCTGCCTCTGCACTTGATAAAGCCACTACTTTCTGTTTCTTACTTCTCCAGGTGACCAAATTACCTCCTACTAGGGTGAAGTACCCAGAGGTGGATTTTCTACCATCACGATCTCCTGCCCAATCTGCATCCGTGTACGCAATTAGATCTAGGTGATCATTCTTGTCAAAGTAAATCCCAGTGCTACTTGTACCCTTTAGGTACCTCAAAATCCTCATTACTGCTGTCATGTGTTGTGTTTGTGGAAGATGCATGAATCTGCTCACTACCCCTACTGCATAGGCTATGTCTGGTCTTGTGTGAGCTAAGTAAATAAGTTTCCCCACAATCTTTTGATACTGCTCCTTATTAGTCAGCTTTGCACCTTCAATAATTTGAAGGCCATGATTTGCCACAATCGGTGTTTCCGCTGGTTTGCAACTAAGCATTCCTGTTTCTGCCAGAAGGTCAAGGATATATTTCCTCTGGTGAATGAAGATCCCTTGCTTCGATCTCAAGACCTCTATGCCAAGGAAGTATTTGAGGTTGCCCAAATCTTTCATCTCAAATTCCTGAAATAATTTTCCCTTTAAGTCTGCAATCTCCTCCTCATCATTTCCTGTAATAATCATGTCATCTATATAGATGATTAAACAGGTAATTTTCTTTTTTTCTTTCTTTAGGAATAAAGTATGATCGGAATTACTTTGACTATATCCAAACTTCTTCATAGCTTTTGTGAATCTTCCGAACCACGCCCTAGGAGACTGTTTCAGTCCATAGAGAGCCTTCCTCAATCTGCATCCTTCCCCATCTCCAAACTCATGAGAATATCCAGGAGGAACCTCCATATGCACTTCCTCGTCAATGCTTCCATGAAGGAAGGCATTTTTCACATCAAACTGGTACAGAGGCCATTCCTTGTTTGCAGCTACAGAAAACAGAACTCGTATTGTGTCAATTTTAGCTACAGGGGAGAAAGTTTTCGAGTAGTCTATTCCATATGTCTGAGTGTATCCCTTAGCCACCAGTCGTGCTTTGTATCTCTCAATAGTTCCATCTGCTCTGTATTTGATGGAGAATACCCATTTACATCCCACCTTCTTCTTCTCCTTTGGTAAGGTGCATTTCTCCCAAGTCTTGTTTTTCTGTAGGGCCTGATACTCTTCTTCCATAGCCTGCTTCCATTTTCCATTCTTGACAGCTTCCTCCACATTTTTTGGAATGTCTGCGGAATACAAAGAAGCATTGAAAGCTATGGCTGTGCTGGATAGATTTTCAGTGTTGATTCTTTCAATCGGATATTTAGACCGTTGGTCCTCATATTCAGGATCATATCTCCTTGGTGGAACTCCTCTCGTACTTCTAGGGGGTAACTCATACCTGTTTTGTTCACTTTCACCGGAGACATCAGTAATTTCAGGCATATTATAAGAACCAGGAGAGCTATCGGATGGTACCTCTACTGATGAGATATCATTAGATAGATGCTCATTTGTCGTATCATTAGGTGTAGGCGGAAGAGGGAGTAAGTCCGCTGCTCCAGGGGCAACATCGATGGTATTGCCTACTTGTGTTGTAGGTTCTGGGTCTACCATTTCTGGATATGTCAACCAGCTTAGGTCATCACTCATATTCTCCCCCTGAGGACTTAGTTGGGTATAATAGTAAGATTGTTCAAAGAACTCACAGTCTAAGGTGGTGTAGACCTTTTTTTGAATTGGATCATAACAACGGTATCCCTTTTGATGAACCCCATACCCGATAAAGACACATTTAACTGCCCTAGGCTCAAGCTTGTTTCGAGCCCGTTTTGGTAAATGAACATAGACAATGCACCCAAAAACTCAAGGGGGTAAGAAATGGACTGATGGGATGGTGACATGAGAGGATAAGGTGTCAAGAGGTGTTTTGTAATCAAGTGGTTTACTGGGAAGCCGGTTTGTGAGATAGGTGGAAGTAGCAATAGCTTCTGGCCAAAAATAGATCGGGACATGGGACTCTATCATGATAGCCCTGGTTATTTCAAGAAGGGTTCGGTTTTTACGTTCGGCAACTCCATTTTGTTGGGAGTATCTGGGCATGTGGTTTGGTGGATTAGACCATGATCAGTAATGAATTGTTTCATATCTAAGGTTATATATTCCCCCCCATTGTCAGACCGTAAAATTTGTGGGTGAGCATGAAACTGAGTGCATATCAAATGATAAAATTTGACAAAGACATCAAACACTTCAGATTTATGTTTTAAGAAATAAACCCAACTCATACGAGTACGGTCATCCACAAATAAAACAAAATACGAATAGTTATGACACGCAAATGCAGGCGCTGGGCCCCATACATCGGAATGAATCAAAACAAAAGGTTTAGAGGCATGGCTTAAACTAGGATAGTAAGTATGTTTATGACTCTTAGCTAAGACACATGCTTCACAATTCAAGGCTACTTCAATATTTTTAAATGAGGGAAATAAACGTTTAAGATAACCAAGAGAGGGGTGACCTAGCCGACGGTGCCACATCCAAAGCCAGTTTTCCGGTGATCCATGAGCAAGCAAAGCGTTGCCCTGTTGAGCCACCTCATCCACATAGTACAAACCCCCTCGTTCAGTACCACGCCCAATGATCCGTCCTGTCAGAGCATCCTGCACAATACAACCAGAGGCCGTTAATAAGACAGTACAATTAAGCTCCTTAGTCAATTGACTAACAGATAAAAGCTTATGAGTGAGACTGGGAATTAAAAGACACTTGTTTAAGTGAATATCTGAGGTAACATCAACAGTCCCAGCCTGGGTAACAGGAATATATTCCCCGTTTGCCGTTTGAATTTGAGTACGATAGGTGGTTTGAGTGATTCCAATATCTAACGGGTCACAAGTCATAGTATCAGTGGCTCCACAATCAAAAATCCATGGGATGATTTTATTGCAAACAAGGCTAAAGTTTTGTTGGGGTAAATTATTGGGCTGAGTAGTTTGGGCTAGGGATTGAGTTAGGTTTCTTTTGGTTGCTTCCCCTTTTTCCGCCGTATAAAAGAAGGAAGAAGGCTCCTTCTTTCCATCTTCACCTTCTCTTTCCATTTTCATGGATCTCCCTTCCTGACCACCGTAGTTCTCGGTGGTTCTATCTTCTTTCCCCATACCGGCGGTCCTCTCTGAGAACCTCTCGTCCCTGTCGGTGCCGTTTCCACTGCTGTCTGGGCAACGGCGTCCGTTTCCACTGCTGGCTGGGCAAGGTTTCACGGCAAGGTTGGCCTTGCCGCCGGTCGCGTTCGCGCCGACCTTGGTGGTGGCCTTCTTCTTCGTGTATTCTTCCCACCAGTCAGGGTACCCGATGATTTCGAAGCACCCTTTCTTGGTGTGCTTCGTTCCTCCACAATGGCTACACTTAAGGTGAGACTTATCTTCACGCCGGGATGAGGATTCCGACCGGCGGTGAGCAACAAGGCCACTACCAATCTCTGAGGGACCTTGTCCCAATGATGAGGCGCTAGTCATAATACCCCGGCGCATAATTTCTCGCCGGATGGTGGCGTATGCGGCGTCGATGGTGGGGAGAGGGTCTAGATGTAAGATGTCCCTCTTTTCTTTGTCCAATGAATTATCAATTCCAACCAAGAATTGATATAAACGTTGCCTCTGTATGAATGAGTTGAACACAGTAATGTCCTCTGCGCATTTCATCGGGTTTGGCATTCTTCTGTCAATTTCCTTCCAAAGTGTATTTAATTTGCTAAAATACAGTTCAATTGTATCTTTTCCTTGGGTCATGGTGGCTGCTTTAGAACTCAGATCGTAGATCTGAAGTTCGTCCCTTCCACTACTAAGAAGCGTTTCGATGCCCTTCCATAATTCCCGGGCTGTTTTATAATCCAGAAACTGGTTCACTAGATCTCCATCAATGTTCTCAATAATCCGTGAGACTACCATGGAGTCTCGCTGAGCCCACTGGTGATAATCCGGGTCGTCTGATTGGACGGGGTCGGCAGTGATATGGTTGAGCCTTCCCCGCCCACCGATAGCTATTTGCATCAGTTTACACCATTTTGTGTAATTCGTAAAGGTTAGTTTTTCGGCCACACGCACTGTTTGTGATGTGCCGGATTCTGGGTTGTTTTGGGTTTTATTTAACTTCTGGAATAACTGGAACATTTGTTCCATTTGTTCCATGGATATTAACTGGTTGTTTGATGGTGGTTGTTCGTCCACTGCAGGTAAGGACTTCTGGTAAATGATGAGGAAAAACAAGGTTTCGTATCCCCAAGTCGGAACCTTACGGCTCTGATACCATATAGAGAAATCAAGCAGGATTGTGGTTTTAATTTCTGTATATCTTTATTGCTTGAGATAGTGCAAATATTTATACACAGAGGTGCCCTGTAAATTAGGCAACTACAACCAAGATTACAGCAACTACTACCAAAAAAATACAACCTAAATATTTGCAGAATAATTTGGCCAATATTTAGTCCCTTTAATTAAGGAACTAATTATGGTTATTTCTACAGATAATGTTATACGACCATCACGTATCCAACCAACAATGATCCCAAAAGCAAATTCAAGATATGGAAGGAACACACCTGAAGATTAGTTGGTAATCGCGAGCCTGACAAGGACATCTGCTGGCTGTGAATCTCACATTAGGAACAATTCTGGTGACTCGAGTGACTCTGTGATTTGGTTCATAGAGAATTGCTCAGATCATACAATAATTTAACAAACAACAGGAAATCGGAGAATGAAAATAGCACAGATAATATGACTATTTTACTTCTTTCCCGTCAACTTGCATCCTTTTTAATAGTCAACTTCTCACCACTAAACTATTCTGTGGGTCGTAATCAGTATTTCTTTTTAATCAAAGCATAATGATTCACTCCATTGTTACGGAATTTTGAAGTGTTGAACAACATATATCATATAATAGTATAGTATGTCCCCTGTCTCATAAAATTCATACAAGAGGAATTTAGAACTTTCCCAAAGACACAAATGGACTAGTTATACGGAAATAGATTAGGCTAAACTGGCAAGTTTATTTCATCCAAAACTTATGCAAATTTGGCACCCTAATCTTCAACTAAATTTAGATCACAATGATCTCTAATTTAGGATTTTTAAGGGAAGTTTATACTTTTGCAAACATTAAGATAATATAGATAAAATTTAGGGACATGGGCTCCAAAAAGCATGAAGAACAAGGAAAGCAGGCAACCACAGCTAACAATGCAACTAGCACGTTACTGCCAACACCGCTAGCCTGTACCTTCCACAGCCTGGCTGTGTTCGGATACCTAACTTGTTCAGGTTCCAAGCTTTAGCCATTGTCTCATCTCATCCCTTACTACATATTCTGTACTCCAACGAGCTACATGGGCCGACTGCGTGGGTGACACAACCCACTTTCAAGATCTATAAATAATCTCGTCTTATTTGATTATTGAGGGCCCATGTTAAGTTTTAGTTTAGGGAGAGGTTAATTTAGGATACTTAGGGCTAGTTTTAGGTTAAGATAATTATTGTAAGGACAGTTAAAGTTAATAAGGTCTTAGTATTATCGATCTAGCTCTCTTCCTCTCTTCTAGCCTAGGTTACATTCAAGTCCATACTATGTTCTATTTTTTGCTTGGTCTTTTCGTGCTTAAGTTTAATTCTTTCCTTTTGAATAATTGATGCTAGAAGTTGCGTGAACTTAACATTGGAGTTAAGACGTGGCCTTGAACTCCATAAAAGCTGAGCTTTTTTAATTAAAGACAAACTAATGTAGAGATGATGAAACTCATCCATGAAGATCTTATATTATGTCTTACGTACATGTTCACAACAATCATAAATCTACCATAGCAGACTTGTGGTCACACTATATTAAGAGTTCTTAAACCAACTTAGGGTTCATCTGGTCAGATTGCTTAGCTATTTCATTAATCTATCTCTGTGCTAAGTTGAATAACTTGTGTTAGTGGCAACGTCCACTAAGCAGAAAATCAGGAAAGAATGAGGGATTTTAGGTAGCTATTTTTAGTAAATAGTCATGTCTAAGTGGCATATAAAATCCCATCCATTTGACAGAAATAAGTGAGGATTAAGTCATTGATTAAGATTCTCTGCAAACTGCTAATTCCCATTTTCTCTAAAACGTGAGTGTGTGTCACTTGTTCGGGTTTGGGTCGTGGTCGCATTGTCGGGAGTCTTGTAGCCACCGGGGGTACCGTTCGTGGAGTATAAGGCATCATAAAGATCCGTTCGTTTCCGCCAGTTTAGGTACGTCCTAAACCCTATATTGTTTAACAGTGGTATCAGAGCGCAGAATTGATGTTTTTGCTCTCGATTAATAGGAAATGCGTGCCTAATTTATATGTTAAATTCATGCATTTTTTTTTATTCCTCCATGCCGTGTTTTGTTTTCTTATGAGGCTTGGCAAATCTCGGTTCTGGAAGACCCACCCTGCCCTTGACACTATAAAAAAAAAGGAAATAGTAGTTTTAAAAAACGTACCATCAGCCGCCGCCGAAACCGACCCAGAGGGGTGGTGCGTGGGTTGCACGTGCCGCCGAGAGAGATGCGTTTTCTCTCTTTCCTCTTCAATTTGCCCTCACGAACCCCGATCTGTCGCCCGTAGCAAGCAAAACGCACAAACCGCCCACCTATGACGGCGCGTGGGTAGCACGCGCCACCGCCTGAGTGGCACGTTGCGCGCGTGCCACCTACCCACGTGACTGCCGCTGGTCGATCTATGTGATGGTGTCGGTGGTTTGCAAGGAGGGCGACCAGAAAGAGAGATCATGGGGGTTTTTCAGATTTGGGGAGGCGGCGGGTTTTTCCTCATTTGGTGTTTTTTTTCGGTTTTGGGATACCGAAAAATGACCGGGAAGACCAGCAGGCCGACGAACACCGGGTTTGGTGTCGGTTTCCATGGAGGTCGGGCCTTCCCAGGCCTATTTCCGGCGAGAACCAAAGTCGAGGGTCGAAGAGATTGAAACCCCAAAACCAAGAAGGAGCATGGGCTACGGGCTGGGTGTTCGGCTCCCATGGCGGGCGGCCACGGCTTCGACAAGTGACCCATGACAACCGACCAGGGCTTAAGCAAGAGAGTGAGGGAGGAAGTGAGGAAGAAGAAGGAGATGCCTCAAGATTGAAGCAGGGGAAGTCTCGAGAATGACTCGAGTCTTAATAAAGACTCCTCTTCCATAAGGCACATATTGAATCGGCCCCCCACGTTCCTCTCACTCTTCTCCTTTTGGTTTTAATATTTTAAGGCCCCGACTCCTTTGTATTATTAAAAAAAAAAAATTAAATTATGCTTAGCCTCGGAAAATTATAATAATGTGTTTGTTTTTTCCTGGGCAAAAGCTATTTGTTTGTCTAAATGTATCATTCTAAACATGTCTGGTTAAATGTTTTAACCCGTGAATGAGTTTCATATTTTTTTTCTATGTGACTTTATGGCATGAAAACTGATATGTATTTGTATATATGTCGCTATGTGTTCGATTTATATATAAGAGATTAGTTCTTTAAACGTAAATAAATGTGTTTTATATTATGTTCTAAAACGTCTATGTGATGATAGATTGTGGAATGTTAATGTGTTTAAACATTGTATTCATAAAAATGTGTTTTTTTTGTGTGAAATATTAGTAATCAAAGTATCTCATTTTTGGATTCATGGAATATGTGATGATTATGAGCTTAGCGAAATTTTCGAACATATAACATGAGTTGTAATCTTGAGTTTTCTTTGATTACGTACAAGATATGCCTAATGTCCATTTTTCTTAAAATTGTAGATATGACTTCTAAGACTTCTATGATTGGTGAGTTGACCACCAATTAAAGGTTGGATGGGTCCAACTATGACATGTGGCGCTGGAAGATTCAGTTTCTTTTGAAAGAGTGTGAGGTGTTAGAACACCTCACAACCACAATGTCAGCACCCCTGACTAGAGACAATGACGACAAGGATATTACTCATACTGATGAGTATAAAACCAGCTTGGCTGCGTACCAAGATTGGTGTAAAAAAGACCGTAAGGCACGTTATACTATGCTTTTCTGCATGCATAACGACCTTATCGGTGAGTTTGAAAATTATCCAACTGCTAAGGAAATGTGGGATAACATTCACTTCAGGTATGGTCAAACTTCGGAAACGAGGCTTCGTGCGTTGCATCTTAAGTGGATGACGTACACGATAGACTCGAACCAAAGTATAACCGAGCATGTGCGAACTTTACAGGCCATGCTGCGGGACCTAAAAGCTGCTGGTGTGGACATTTCCGAACGCGAACAGCGAACGAATGTGCTTCGTGCACTTCCCGCTGGGGACGAAAAATGAAAACCGTTCATCACCATGATGACTGACAACGAGAGCATCAAAACTTTCGCCGACATCACCAAGCATCTTGAGCTGGAAGATGAGCGCTTGAAGGCCTGTGCTCCTCCCCCTGTAGCTTTAGTGGCCAGGGTAGACAGGCCTAAGGGCAACCAGTTAAGACGAGGGAAGAACAAGAGTCTTCATCCCTCCAAGAAACTTGGCCCTAAAGGCGGTTTTGCTAAGAAGCAATTAAAGGCCAAGGGCAAGGTGACGGATAAAATGGCACGAGTGACGTGCTATAACTGCAAGAAGAAGGGCCATTTTGCTCGGGAGTGTCCCGAGCCTGCTCAGGTACCTTCTTCATTTCCTACTGTTGAACTACTTGTATGTTCCCATGCATTCGTTGCTAAATCCTTTCCTAATTGGATTGTAGATTCGGGAGCAAGCAAGCACGTAGTTCGAGATCGAGTTGGGTTTGTAGACTTTCACCCTTGTCCGGTGGGGTTGCAAACTGTGACTCTTGAAAATGGCACTGCAGAGGACGTTCTAGGAGTCGGAACATATCGACTTAAGTTGCGTGGAGGGAATTCGTTACTTCTTCACGACACTCTCTATGCGCCTAGAGTCCGATGTTCCTTAGTGTCTTATGTCTCTTTAATGAGATTAGGTTTTAGTTTGTTTCTTGTATTGACGGTTTAGACATTTTTTATAGTGGCAATTTGTTTGGCCACGCATGTTTGGTAGATGATTTCCTTATTTTGGACTTGGATAATGAGTATTATAGTAATACTATGCCTTCTGTTTTTGTGCCATCTGTTGATTCAAACCATGATTCTGTTGTTTGGCATGCTAGACTAGGCCATATTGGTCAAGAAAGAATGACCAGACTAGCCAAAGAAGGTCTATTAGGATCGCTTACTAAAGTTAGGCTACCTAAATGTGAACCTTGTTTAGCTGGCAAAGCAACCAAGAAACCTTTTGGTAAGGCTTCTAGGGCGCTTGGTGCCTTAGATCTCATTCACTCCGACATTTGCGGACCTATGAATGTAAAGGCACGTAATGGTGCAATTTATTTCCTCACTCTAATTGACGATTACTCTAGATACAGATATGTTTATCTGTTATCACATCGTCATAAAGCTTTAGATGTATTCAAACGCTTCGTATTAGAGGTAGAGACTAAGTTGGATCGAAGAGTTAAGACTCTTCAGACCGACCATGGTCGAGAGTACCTCTCTGATATGTTCAAGAGTTTTTGTGAGGAAAAGGGTATAGTTAGACATCTTACGATTCCTTACACTCCACAACAAAATGATGTTGCCGAGCGTAGGAATCGTACATTACTTGACATGGTCAGGTCAATGATGGCTCAAGCTAATCTCCCAATTAGCTGCTGGGGTGATGCGTTGCTTTCAACAACTTACATCTTAAACAGAGTACCCAGTAAGAGCGTTTCAACTACTCCATATGAGTTATGGAACAGTCGGAAACCTCTTTTGGACCATTTACGACCATGGGGGTCGGCAGGCTATGTGCATAACCCGACTCATAGATATGGCAAACTTGGTCCAAGAGCCACCAAGATGGTCTTTATTAGATACCCTGAACATTCAAAAGGTTATGTAATGTACAGAGAACATCTTAGTGGCGGCGTGAAGGAAATTGATTCCCAAAATGTCGACTTTCTTGAGGATGAGTTCCCAACTATTGGTGAAGTCAAACAGGACTTACAGTTGTATGAGTTACAACTAAACCTACCTCTCGGTGAAGGGGAGGATATGTACACTAACCGTATCACCGAGGATAGGGAATTTTTTCCTGATGCTGGAGATAGTGGGAGTGCACCCATCATTCCTGCTGAAGGAAGCTTGTCTGCTCAGGATGCCCAACCTGACAACGAGGAAAACCCTCAGTCTCCCGTTAACAGAAACGAGGATAGTCCTCGTACTCACCAGCCCACACCCCAAGGGGTTAGTGGGAGTGACACCACTCCTACTCGAGGTTATGTGCCTCGAGGTACTTCTCCTACTCAAGGTTTGGTACCTCGGAGAAAAAGGGGGAGAGAAGAGTTGGAATCTGAACAGACAATGCAACCAGGTCCTAGCATAACCCGAAGGAATGAGCGCGGAAGAGTTCCTCGCCGATTTTTTCAAATCGAATAGAACGTTTTCTTCTGCATGCCTTTCGAAATAGAAGAGCCAACCTCTTATGTAGAGGTTGTTGACTCACCAAATAAGGAAGAATGGATGGATGCCATGAGGGATGAGTTGGACTCAATGGCTAGGAATGAAGTATGGGATCTAGTCAACCTTCCTCCTGAACGTAAAGCCATTGGAAACAAGTGGGTTTTCAAGGTAAAACGTCGGGCGGATGGGTCGATTGATAAGTTCAAAGCCCGGTTGGTGGCGAAAGGCTACACCCAAGTTGAGGGAGTAGACTATGAGGAAACCTTTTCTCCTGTGGTGAGATTAGCCTCTATTCGCCTACTTCTAGCACTAGTTGCCCATCTGGACTTAGAACTGTTCCAGATGGATGTGAAGACTGCTTTCCTAAATGGATCCCTTGAGGAAGAGATATATATGGTACAACATTTTGGTTTCGTATCAAAAGGGCGAGAAGACAAAGTTTGTCATCTCAGAAAACCCATATATGGCCTCAAACAGTCTTCAAGAGCATGGTACTTCATATTCCATGAAGCCATTACTGCGTTTGGCTTAACCATGGTCTCAGAAGATCACTGCGTATATGTCAAGAAGACAAAAGCAGGAATTATGTTTCTTACTTTGTATGTCGATGACATTCTACTAGCTGGGAGTGACTTGGAGATGATCAATGCCACTAAGCGGTGGCTGTCCTCTGTCTTTGAGATGAAGGACATGGGTGAAGCTAGGTATGTCCTAGGGGTGGAATTAATCAGAGATCGTTCTAGGAAACTTCTCGGTTTATGTCAAAAGGCATATATTGAGAAAGTCTTAGAACGGTTTCGGATGCATTATTCCAAACCTGTTGATACCCCGATCGACAAGGGCTTAACCTTGAGTCTAGAACAGTGTCCAACAACAGATAAGGAAAAACAGAAAATGAGTAGTGTCCCTTATGCTAGTGCAGTCGGAAGCCTAATGTATGCCATATTATGTACACGGCCTGACATTTGCTTCGCGGTTGGTTTGGTAAGTCGTTACCAAAGCAACCCTGGGAACGCTCATTGGCAAGGCGTCAAGAGGATAATGCGTTATCTTCGAGGAACTACTGACTTGGTACTTTGCTACCAAGGAGGAGACCTAAGATTGAGGGGGTACACTGATGCTGACTGGGGTGGAGACTTAGATGAGTCTAAGTCCACCTTTGGATATGTTTTCACCCTGGGTGGGGGAGGCATATCTTGGTGCAGCAAGAAGCAAGATTGCATAGCCTTATCGACTATGGAAGCAGAATATGTCGCTTGTTGCCTCGCCACTCAGGAGGCCGTTTGGCTGAGGAGTTTTCTCCAGGATCTTGATCTTACTCCACGAGTTAATGATCCTGTAGAAATTTGGTGCGATAATAAGGCTGCTATCCAATATGCTAAGGATCCTAAATTCCATAGGAAGGCCAAGCATATTAAAAGGCGTTATCATTTTGTAAGAGACGCCATAAAGTCGAAAGAAGTTATTGTAAAATACTTATCTACTATTAAGATGATAGCGGATCCATTAACTAAACCTACTCCAAGAGATGTATTCAAAACTCATATGATGAGTCTTGGTCTCCGTAGAGTTTAGTTAATTAGGATATCCTGTTTTTTGGGTTTGGACAAGTATGTAATGAACATTTTATTGGTGTTTTCATTATTTTACTCTGGTTGTTTTGATTAGGCGTATCTAAATGTCACTAGGCTTTTTGATTATCGTGTCACACGGATAATCAATCCTAACGCTTAAGTTGCGAGTAGGGTAAGACCTGATCATATTGGCACTAGGTGTGCAATATTGATTATCATCGTACCTTGAGTGGTACGAGTGATGTAAAGAACTGGTCGCCTTAGTAAGTCTAAGATGAGATTCTGAGTGAATCGAATATAACACAACCTTATATCAAAGCCTGAAGTCGAATTTTGAGTGTCCAGGTTATGTTAGGTATGTTAACCGAGGAACTCGAGTCAGTTCTGAGAAGGAACCGGACTTGTAATTCGCATGGTATAAATAGTGACAGTCTCACCTCAGTGGGAGTTATACCATGACTGTGTGTGCTTAAGTCGACCTAGTGGAGTGACGACTGATTCCCTTCCTTGTCACTGTGTGATCCCTGAAACATCGGTGTTTCATATAACAAATCCCTTGGACTTAGGGCTATGACATGAATCCCCGATGAGATGTTGCTACTTTAATACGTACTCCAAGAGTTATGGATTTATGCAGTTCAGCGGAACGTATTAGGAAAGCAATCTTATCGAGATGTAATGTTATGAGTTGCTAAGGAAAACCATTCATATTCACCATATAAGCCCGGGCGGTTATATTTCGGAATATAACCATGATATATCAGCAGGCATAAAGGGACAGCGTGTGCCTCAGGTGATGTCTTGAATGGTTTAGGGAGTTGTCTGCCTTTAAAGTGTTTTGTTAGACTGATGGTGTCTTAAATCACTACTTGTTTTTGGTCGCACGTCCCATTCCTGCTATAACACGTTTAAAAGAGGGAACAATGTTTAGAAACATTGTTACAACTTGAGTGGCCGAGTGGGAGATGTTAGTGGCAACGTCCACTAAGCAGAAAATCAGGAAAGAATGAGGGATTTTAGGTAGCTATCTATACTATATATAAAAGTAATGTTGTGATGACGTGGCTTTTTTGAATTTTTTCATAAATTTGAGATTTTGAGCCGTTAGATTATTTGATTATATAATCACAATCGTCAAATTTTCAATAAAATAATTGCCGTCATAATTAAAAATATATAATATCTTGATTTTTGTTTTGACAACAGAATCTCTTAACTACCTAAAAACAAAATATACGTTTATATCCTTTCCTAAATCAATAAAAAAAATTATCATCATAATATCATTAGGTTATTTGATTATATAATCACAACCATCAAATTTTCAGTAAAAATAATTATCATCATAATTCGAAGTATATTATTTCTTGATTATTTTTTTTTGTGTAGTGGAATCTATTAACTACCTAAAAACAAAATATACTTTAATAACTTTTTCTCAATCACTGAAAATATTTGTGTACTAAAGTTTATGGATGGTATTAATATTTTAGTGATCCAAGGAGGGAATAAAGTATTAAAGTTTTACTTTTCTTATTTTAATGGTAAATCCGAAATTAGCCACTTTACATATTATTATTAAATTAAATAGAAGATATCTATACTATAATATAAAAGCAATGTTGTGATGACATGGCTTTTTAAATTTCCTCATAAATTTAAGATTTTGAACCGTTAGATTATTTGATTATATAATCACAATTGTCGGATTTTCAATAAAATAATTACCATCATCATTAAAAATATATAATATCCTGATTTGTTTTTGGCAACAGAATCTCTCAACTACCTAAAAACAAAATATATTTTGATATCCTTTCCTAAATCAATAAAAATAATTATCATCATAATATCATTAGATTATTTGATTATATAATCACAATCATCAGATTTTTAATAAAAATAATTACCATCATAACTAAAAGTATATTATTTCTTGACTTTTTTTTTGTAATGGAATCTATTAACTCCTAAAAACAAAATATACTTTAATAACTTTTTCTAAATGACTGAAAATATATACGTACTGAAGTTTGTGAATGGTATTAATATTTTAGTGATCCAAGGAAGGAATAAAGTATTAAAGTTTCACTTTTCTTATTTTAATGGTAAACCCGAAATTAGTTACATTACATATTATTATTAGATTAAATAGAAGCGATGTGAATCAATAGAAGAGCTAGACCTAGACGAAATTTTTTTTCTTCCCAAACGTTCTTAATGCGGGATAAGGTGTTTTTCTTCTTATATTTCTTGGTCAGGAATTAAAGTTCCTAAAATCACAAAAAAAAAAATTATGAACAAAAATTCACACAATGACATTTAATTAATGGTCGAAAATGTTCATTTTAAGTGGTTGATGAAGTTTTTTATTCTTTTAAGTGGTAACAAGTATTTCTATACCCATATAATAAGTGAAAAAAATTATAAGTTTTTAATTGTAACAATTATTTATAAAATATTACAATATTCCAAATAGCAACCAGTCATATACAATATTTTGAGTTTTTTAAATAAATTAATGAATAATTTTTTAAGAAGAAGCAATTATTGATAGGTGCAAATTATGAGAAACTATCAACTAAAATTTCTAATATATAGAAATATACTACAACAAGTTTAGCAAATATTTTTGATAGCAGTTATAGTATCTTAATTTCTCCATAATAATTTGAAAATTATGATAGTCTAAATTTTTTTGTAGTTGGATGTTTATAATATACTACAATAAGGTCAGACCCTGATTCCTCAGTTATAATATCTTAATTTCTCTATAATATTACAAAAGATCCATCTTGCTCTCTGCTCTTTCGTCTTCTTCTACTTGGATGTTTATATTTTTTTTGCACTCATTTTTCTTTTTATATTTTGTAATTTGTAGGGATCAAGATACATTAAGGAAGACGTCTTCATCAATTCCATATGTACACTCTTATATTATTAATTCTTTTCTACATGCGGATTATCTACAACAATAAGAGAAATAAAAAATTAAGAAAGTTTTTCAACCAATGTTTAAACTTTTAATTTTATCTACTGGCATGTATGTGTTTGTGTATATGATTTTCTAAAGCACTCTCCCTCCTTAATCTTTAGCTGACTTATTGTATTGCAATTGGAAAGTGGAGAAGTTGTTGTTTGTAGCTATTGTGGAATTTGGAACTTCCAGTATCAGTGATATTAGTATACACCCTACTTTTACAAAATTGACATGTTGTCTAAATTCAGAAAAATGGGGTGCACCCAGAAAAGATTGATATGTGTCTAAAACATACCGGTGCATAATTAACTTGATGACATTTGAATTTTAACATACAGGTGCGCATAACTAACAAACAACTCATAAATTGATATGCTGTCACACAACAAACGGGTGAAGATATGTTCCCCTATCTCTTAGAATTTATGCACCCCATTTTTTTAAAACAAAAATATATATATATTTCGTAACCTTGCATCATCCATATGATATGAACAATGAAGGCATAGAAGAAAAACTACATTTGAATTTATACACTTAGTTACAATTATATGTCCTTTTTTGAATCTTTTTTATTTTATCTTTAATTAACTAAATAGTTATGGGATTTTGTAAAACACTCTTTCTTCTAATCATAAGCAAATCAAAGTAATTTATAATTCATATGATCAGCATCTTTATCATTTGGAAAAGAATAATTAAGCATAATGAAACAATATTCTATTATATTAGTTTACTTACTTAATTTGGTTCTTTGAACAATATAAAGCTACAATATAAAATCAAGGCTTAAAATAAGTGGTTGATTATTCATGAGATGTAAAGTGATCCTCATGGAAATATGAGCATATGAGATAACTAAAGCAAATCCATTGTAAGTACATCAATGCATGGATTTTTGCATTCATGGAATACCTTTTCTAGCCACCCATAAAATGAATTATGTATAGTTTGATATGAATTTTTCTCACTGGAAACGCTTGATATAGAGTAATAACATATGTGTAATATATATGGAACCAAAAAATTGAATTAATATTTCTATAATAATATTATGATCTATTTATTTTATTTTTTT
>JACYFF010031959.1:71469804-71482595 GCA_017589665.1 Selenicereus undatus | reverse complement strand
GTTGTTTTGATATGTTTAGCCTTGATTCGAGTAATTAGCGATTCATGGAAGAGGATTCAGTTTGAAGTTATAAGAACATGGTTAGCTTGAATGTGACTAAAGTTAACTAATGTATAAAAAGGGTTAAAAACGAAGTTAGTTTAGTATGCTTAGCTTCTATTCGAGTTAAACTAACTAATGCCTGTAATTGAATGAAACTTGAAGTTATTGAGATGTGCTTAGCTTCATTCAAAGTACGTTCATGCTTAGGAAAGCTTCCTTTAAAATGCATCGTGTATGTTAGATTTGAATCATGTTTGGTTTACTTAGTAAAGTGTTGTCAAGTGACGACTGAATATGGTTATATGTGGCTGAAAGGTGCTGTTTGCACAGGTAAGAGCCTAAACCTCACCCTCTTTAATAAGTCTTTATGATAACTTATTATGACAAATAAATTGATGAAACGAGCTAGTAGTTGGATGGTTTGAGGATAACATTATGAGCGTTTGAGGTCTTGTGTGTACGGTGAAAGTGAGGAGGGAGATTGGGTTGTGAATTAACCGCAATCGTGTGGATTGCGAGGCCATGTGTGGCTTACTGTGTTGAATTGATATGATTGATATGAAGTGCTTAAATGTGATATATGCAGTATATGTGCTTAAATGCTTAGATTGCATTATGTGCATAAGAGTGAGTTTTTAAAGTAAGATTTCATGTTTTGAAATGATAGTAGCCATAACTATTATTGCATGATGGCCTATTTTAAGTAAATGAAATCAGTTTTGGGAGTGACCTCGCTTGAACGGGGGAATCCCTAAAGAGTTTTACAAAAGCGTGAGTTATATGATAAAAGATTTTGCTGTGAGAGGCAGCAGCAAACTTATTAGTCGTTAAGACCAAGTTTAAATGGCTAAGATAAGTGCATAGGTACATCAGATAGGGAGTGAACCTGCGTGAACGGGGGAATCTCTATATAGCCTAGGGCGTAGCCCCTAGAGACCCTGATGAGGGTTAAGGTCCAAAAAGTTAGTTGCCATCCCGGGAGTAAGAGCTTAGGGGATTGAGTGTAGATCTCTCCCAACCAGCACTTCATGATCTTATGCCCAGAAGTAGTTTCTTATTAAATAAGAAAAGCAGTTGGCACTTTGCCTTTTGAAATATTTTAGAAAGAAAGTTTGAAGGGTCATTATTCGACCAAGATGAAAGAAAAGAGTTTTAAGAGCCTCAAGAGGCTAACAGAACAGTTTTAAGAGCCTGAAGAGGCTAACAGAAGAGTTTTAAGAGCCTCAAGGGCTAAATGAAGTGTTTTCAGTAAAAAGAAAGAAAGTTTCCTATGTGTGCTATATGCATGCTCTAAGTATACTTTATGAATGAGTTATGTTTGCAAAGAAAGAAACGAAAGTGTCTGCACTTGAAACTTCAAAGCATGTGATCGTAAAAAATATGTGACTTCAAAGTGAGTGTACAAGCATTATAGTTAGAAGCATGTGTTCAAGTAAGCAAGTGGCCATGTTTTTTTCATGATATATCATGAGGTGACTTCTTAAAGTACATATTGAGCATATAGGTGATAGTGCATCCCAAGTTTGTTTAGAGTCACATGATATGTAAGCAAGTCCCTAACATGCCACCTTTGTTGAAACTAAGAACCTATCATGAAACTGAGAATCTATCATGTTTAAGTGTTTACAATCTGTGACATGTAGCTTATTATTATAGTTGTTCATTAAGTGGATATTATGAGTTATGTTTATGAGAAAGAACGTTATGTGTTTAGCTTCATTGCTTGCCTAAGTGCTTAACTGCCTGTAGTCAAGAAGTTGGTCATTTAAGGACCTAGAAATATGTTAAGTGGGTAAAGTGAAGCTTATGGTTAGTGATATTTCTATAAGAACTTCGTCAATGCCTACTATAATATTAAAGTATGATTACATGATATGTGATAAGTAAAGATATTATTGCCTGTAACGGTTTTGGTTTTAAGGGCGTTGGGGGACACTGACTGAGCATGTGGTTGCTCATCCCACTACTCTTTCCCCTTTTCCCCCAAGTTTTCTTTATGACAGGAAGAAGTTGAATCAGCGGGAATCGATTGTTGCTTGCAAGGTGTCATTAGTGCCTATTTATGTCTTTAAGGAGTTATGCAATGCCCTTTTTAGTTTGTAAACGTTTGTAAACAGTATTCTAAGTTCATGTAATACATATTGGTTATGAGTCGCTCTGTATGGCCATATGAGCCAACCATCTGGTCAGTTAGATGTCTTTTGGTTGAAGTTGGTTATGTTTTGGGATGTAAACCCCATACTCCGGTTGTGTGAACCGTCGAGTTGTATCTTTCACTGTTTCAGTATTAATGAACTATTATGTTTGGTGTACTCCGAGCGGATGGCTCGTCGAGTTATGAACTCCGGCGTGTGGCCGTTGAGTTATGTTTTAAATGTTTACGCTTCTGTTGATTTACAGGGACTTATTGTAAGGCGTTTAGCCTGGGAACGTTCAGTTTTCAGTGGAAGTTCTGTCCGTTTCGTCTCAAAATTCAAGTAAGAAGTTAGGAAAACGTAACGCTTTCGGCCCTAGGGGCTGGGGGTGTTACAGTCCAACTTTAATTTCACATCAAAATGCTAGGTCTAATATGTTTGATTTTAGCTACGATGTTTAACTTAATTTCAACGAGTTCAATTTTAATTATATGTTCAATTTTAACTACGATGCTCTCTTACTTTGCTTAACTTCTGTCACAAGTATTGCAAAATGAATCACCCCTCTTCTTCATCATCCATGGAATCATCAAACGGTCTCAGCTTCATACTAGAGTCATCCTTTTCTAGTGACGACTCACCGATACTTGAAACCGTACTAGACAATCTATCTCAACTGAAGTCATTTGAGCTAGCTTTGAAACTTAGACAAGAGGGCAGAGCTTCATCATCCAAATGATCAAGAAAGAAGAAAAGATTCATTCGGATGGACCGAGAAGACGTACATGATTGCCTCCACAGAGACTACTTTGCAGATGACTCCATCTACAACGACACCCACTTTCGGCGTAGATTTCAAATGCAGGAACACTTATTCCTCCGCATTGTGAATGCCCTCACTAGTCGATTTGAGTACTTATAGTTGAGGTATGATGGTGTTGGTCGGCGTGGGTTGTCGCCGCTCACCAAGTGTACCGTAGCGATGTGCATACTCGCCTATGGGATATCGGCAGATTGTGTCGATGAGTACTTGAGGATTGGAAAAAGCACGGCCACAGAGTGCATGAAGAACTTTGCTGCTGGTGTCATTCAAGTGTTTGGAGAGGAGTATTTGAGAAAACCAACACAAGTTGATGTTGATCGACTATTGCAAGTTGCCGAGGCCCGTGATTTCCCCGGCATGTTAGGGAGTATAGATTGTATGCATTGGGAGAGGAAGAACTGCCTATCGGGTTGGAAAGGAATGTTCGCAAAAGGGATTTATAGAGTCCCCACCTTAATTCTTGAAGCTGTTGCTTCGTATGACCTTTGGATATGACACGCCTTCTTCGGGTGCTCCGGTAGCCTCAACGACTTAAATGTTCTTCACTGGTCAGATGTTTTCCAAGAAGTGTGAGGGTCGGGCTACAAAATGTGAGTACGTTGTAAACGGTCGCGAGTACAATATTGGATACCTTTTGTCTGATGGTATTTATCGAAAATAGGCAACATTCGTGAAGACTATCCCTCTTCCCCAAGGGCCAAAGGCAAGATTGTTCACCGAACATCAGGAGTCTGTTGGGAAGGATGTGGAAAGAGCGTTTGGGGTTCTATAAGCCCGCTTCGCTATCATTCGAGGTCCTGCACGAAACATGGACAAAGCTGAGTTGGGTATGATAATGAAAACATGTGTTGTACTCCATAACATGATCGTCCAAGATGAACGAGATTCGTTTGACCTTGCTTTTGACTATGATGATGTGGAGGACAACACCTCGCAAGCAAATGTCCAACGGGACTATCATCCGTGCTATGCTGCCTACCTCCGTAGAGTCGCAGAAATTCATGACCCAACACTACATGCACGTCTCTAATCAGACCTTGTCGAGGAAATATGGAATCGACAGAGGGTGCCACAAAGCTCACAACCATAGGTATCAAGGGTTATTCGTCATTCACTGATGTTGTATTCTAAATTAATGTTTTAAATTTCGAACACTCGAGTTGTAATTTTCTTCAATGTAGGAAAAATTATTTGCGCTTGCATAAATTCAATTCCACATCATATTCCATATGCTTTGTATTCGTTCAGCAAATATAAATTAAGTCATCAATTTTAGGAGACTTTAAAATAAATTAGTAGAATTTCAGGGAAGCTAATTACATATTCCTTTGTTCGGAAAATACAAATTATTTTTAACTTACACAAAATTAATTATGTAAAAAAAAATTTACAACATAAAACAAATAAATTATATTTAGTGGTGGGCTCCATCAACAAATATTATATCATTTGTTTTGAAATGAGTTCCACTGGCTAGGAGAATGAAGGAATGCAAGTTCCAGAACTGTGGAACTTCTGCTGACGTGGTATGCAAGAGTTCTGAAATGAGTTCCACTGGTTGGGAATGCTCTAACACTCCCTGACTCTCTCTCCACGTGTGTGCAGCAGTGTGTGGGCGTTGCCCATTTGATAACCAAACAGTAGCACAACCCACCTTCACCATTTCCTCACACTTCCTCTCTGTCCAACCATCCGGGCTGGTTTTGGTTTTGTTCCCCACAACCCGTAGCCGCAACCTAGCTTGCTTCAGCAGCACCTTCCTTTCTTTCGTGTGAGCATCTCCTTTTTTTCCGTGTGGGCAGCCTCAACACTCCCTCACTAAGTTCTTCTCTTGTGAGTAAGGTTAGGTTGACCTAGTCAAATATAATTACTCAAGATTAATTTTTGACTAAAGGCTAGTGTTTTCTCGCGCTAGTTAATAATGTAACAACTATGTAATTAATTGGAAATTAATTTTATGCAGTTAAGAGATGCTGAAATTTCACTATAAAAAGGGGTTATGGGTTGAGGTAAATCACTCATCCACTCATCCGAGCATTCTTCCCCCATCTTCTATCTTTATTTTTTTTTTAGAGAGTCTTTGTAAGACAAGATTAATTGGGTTGACGAGCGTAGAAGAAAATAAGTTTTTTTGACTATTTTTCTCTTCTCTTATCACCTCATTTGTGAATCAAATTGGAGAGTTTATGCTTAATTGTACAGTTTTATGTAATTGATTATCAAATTTTAGACATAGCGAGTGAAATATACTCCTAATTGAAAGTATGGCTACACCAAGTTAAATGGTGTTTTCACTGACTTTGGCTTGCTAAATTACTCATGTTGGATTTAGATAGATCCTTGATTTTACTAGTTTATTTTGTGCTTATTTTTCTCTCTTATGTTGTATAATTTTGAGTTTATAATTGATCCTTACTTATTCATGCACATTATTGCTATTGCTTATACATGTTGATTTCAATAGTTTAATTTGCTCTCTGAATTATATATTAGAGCTTGAAAACTAATATGATATTGTTCAATTATGCTTAAAATTATAGTTGTCAAAGTTGAATAATTTATGATGGAAATTAGATGAGTTATCTCTAAAATGAATAATTCATGCTAACTAGTCGATAAGTTATATCATGTGATATTTGTGATTGATTTTTTTAATTTATGGCCTAATACTTGTAGTTGAGGCTAAACAAGAGACTAATTGAGCCCCCATTTGAGTTGCTAATTCAATATTTAAGTGATGCAGTCACGCTGCGAAGAAAAGGGATTGAAAACAAAGCTCAAGTGTTTAGGGAGAAGAGGGGAGAATGACGTGGGGGAGAGAGAGGAATGCCACGGTTTAGGGGGTTGAAAGCTGAAAACTGATAGAATTGAAACGTTTCCTAGATATAGATTTCACTACTAAGAACTGCTTCAGGGCCCTTAATCTTAGATTAGGATACAAATTTCACCACCTAAGTAAGATTAAGACTCACTTGAATAGTACTCTAGTTGGCCTAATTAGAGATAAGCAAGTAGAGATTTCAAAGTAACAATACAGTGGAGTTTCTAACTCAACTTCTGATTTCAATTTCTCAACATTGAGCACAAAAGGGACATCAAACCTACTTATAAGGCATGTCCAACCTTTTCCTTACTCACTACATAATCCTTAAGATATTACTTAATTCTTAGGAAAGCCACTAAATACATTTAACTAGCTAAGCACATGGTTTACTACATAAACGAATCAAAGTAAGAACAAATGAGTGCATTAGCTTCAAATAATTCACTTAAGCTATTCCTTAATGCTTCTAGGCTTGATTATTTATGTTTTCCTCCCTTGGAAGGAAAACATACGCGGTTGCCATCTCAAAAGAACCAAGCGTATGCATGCTTGCCACTTCACGCCATAGTGTTTGAATCCTTGCTTGCAAAATGGCTTCCTTTCCTTACTCCATGTGGCTTTCTCTTCATGGATGAGTCACATAGTGACTAAGCACTAGTAGAAATCCATGCACACACTTACCTTGGTGGAGAAAACCCACCTAAGAGGGCGAACCCTCTAGGTGAAGAAACTGGTTGCTAGGTAGCGTGTAAACCAGCTGCTTTGCTGCTATTCGACCACTGCATTTTGATGACTAATCTGTGTTTTCCTTACATGGGGGAAAAGCTCACGATGTCTAGAAACCTCCCCTTTTTGAAAATCAAGATTTGGATATCATTAAGAGCCTTAATCATCAAGATCTTTCCAACTGTGCATTTTTAGGTGCCTACTAAGTAGCTTGGCAAAATGGGTTGAACTGAGGCCCTTAACATGCTTTTCTTGGTGCATGGTTGACATTCTTGTAAACTAGACATCCTAAATGAACTAACCAAAAAAGAATTACAATAATTGGATGTCGTTTAGTCTAGAAAATGAGAAAAACAAAACCGGGTACATTAGAGGGGTGTAACACGGGTACCATCACTTTGTCAGCTTGCAAAACGGAGCTTGTTTCTTGGACTTGGATGCTTGAAAATGGATTACCTTGACTTGGGGGAATTAGTTGGGACATGTCTAATTGATTTACATCATCCATCCCTTGTTTGAAATGATTTGTCCTCAAATCATACAGGTAATCATCTTCTTCGTAAAGGCTCAAATCGGCTACGTTGGACGTAGCTGAAACTCCATAGTCCCCAGGGAGATCTACCTTGTATGCGTTGTCATTGATGCGTTCAAGGACCTCAAATGGACCATCTGCTCTTGGCATTAACTTGTGTTTGCACCTTGCTAGAAAATGCTCTTTTAAAAGATGGATCCATATTAGGTCACCTGAAAATGCTCTGATACCAAAATTGATGTAGTCATGCTAGGAAGAAAAGGAAATGAAAGGAAAGCTCAAGTGTTTAGGGAGAAGAGGGACAATGGTGTGGGGGAGAGACAAGAATGGTGTGGTTTAGGGGGTTGAAGTCTGAAAATTGATAGAACTGAAACGTTTCTTAGATACAGATTTCACCACTAAGAACTAGTTCAGGGCCCTTAATCTTATATTAGGATATAGATTTCACCATTTAATCAAGATTAAGACTCACTTGAACACCACTTTAGTTGGCCTAATTAGAGATAAGCAAGTAGGGATTTCAAATTAACAATACAAATGAGTTTCTAACTCAACTTCTGATTTCAATTTCTCAACACTGAGCACGAAAGGGACGTCCACCCTGCTTATAAGGCACATCCAACCCTTTCCTTACTCACTAGGTAATCATTAAGAGATTACTTAATGCTCAGGAAAGTCACTAAGTACATTTAACTAGATAAGCACATGGTCTAGTACATAAACGAATCAAAGTAAGAACAAACGAGTGCATTAGCTTCAAAATAATTAACCTAAGCTATTCCTTAATGCTTCTAGGCTTGATTAGTTATGTTTTACACCATAGGAAGGAAGACATACACATCTGCCATCTCAAAAGAACCAAGTGTATGCATGCTTGCCACTTCACGCCAGTGTCCGAATCCTTGCTTACAAAATGGCTTCTTTTCCTTACTCCATGTGGCCTTCTCTTCATGGTTGAGTCACATAGTGACCAAGAATTAGTAGACAACCAAGCACACACTCACCTTGGTGGAGAAAACCCACCTAAGAGGGTAAACCGTCTAGGTGAAGAAATTGGCTGCCAAGTAGCTTGTAAACCGGTTTCTTTGCTGCTATTGGCCACTGCATTTTGAAAATTAGGATTTGGACATCATTAAGGAACTTAATCATCAAGATCTTTCCAACCGTGTATTTTCAGGCGCCTACTAAGCAGCTTGGTAAAATAGGCGAAATTGGGCCCTTTAACGTGCTTTTCTTGGTCCATGCTTGACATGCATATAAACGAGACATCCTAACTGCACAAACAAAAAAAGAATTTCAATAATTGGATGTCGTTTAGTCTAGAAAATAAGAAAAACACAACCGGGTACATTAGAGGGGTGTAACCTGGGTATCATTAATTTGTCGGCTTGCAAAATAGAGCTTGTTTCTTGGACTTGGATGCTTGAAACTGGATTACCTTGACTTAGGGGAATTATTTGGGACATGTCAGATACATTTACATCATTAAGCCACTGGTAAAATCTAATGTCCTAGATTTTTTTTCTAATTTGATTTCTCTCTATGTCTTCACTCATATGCTTTTCTTTCTTTCTTTAATTTAATTTGATAATTGAACTCCTCCCTTGAATTATTCTTTGAATTAATTAGAATAACTAAATTTGAAGCTGCCATTGTTTCTCGTGGGATCGACACCCTTACTTGCTAGTCTACAATCGACCTTGTGCACTTGTGAGTAAACTATGTTTTAAAAACTGAACATAAAATCTACACCAAGTTTTCCGATTTTATTTTTCCTTGTTTCCTTTTATTATTTTTCTTTATTCTGCTCTTTTTCTTTTTTATTAGTTAACTAAAACAAATTTTAAAAAATGGTTCTTGTTTGGTTATTCTCGTGTCCAAAGTGTGTTACTTATTACTTGTTTGTGGGTTATATGCATGATAGACAGTCTTTATTCGTTCTCTTAGTAGGATAAGAGATAGGAAACATGAACCTAAGAAAAAGATGGCTATAGAACAAAACCACCTAACCAGCTTAAGGAATACTTTAATCCTACCACTTGTGATTCACCTATAAGAACCTATATGCCCCCTGTCACGGGGCCATATGAGATTAAGCATTTCCTAATCCACATGCTCTTGTCATTTTATGGGCTAGAATCTAATTGACGCATTTTTAAAGATTTGTTCCATTGTTTTCTTAGATAATACTATGATGATGCTCTATTGGTAAATTGGTTGAGTAGTAAGACAAGCATCACCACTTAGGATCAAATACAAAAGAAATTTTTGAAAAAGGTTTTCTCTATTGGTAAATTGGCTTCTTTAAGACATACTAAAAGCACTTTCTCACAAAATAAAAATGAAAAATTGCATGAAGATTGAGAAAGGTTTAAAGAGTTGTTGCAAACTTGTCATCACCATAAGGTCCCCATGTGGCGCGAGAGCTTCTATCTTGGCTTAGATGAGCGCAATAGGCAAATGATTGATGCTTCTTATGGCGATAGTTTTTTTTTATGTCAAACTCGTAAAGAAGCTTGGGAATTGTGTTATCATTTGAGTGAGAATTCACATGTACATGCTACTTCCTTATATTCTGATTTACCTAGGAAATTGGGAAGTAAAGGGGGGATTTATGAGGTTTAACATTCAGTTGACCTATCTAGTGAAGTTGATATTTTAACTAAGAAAGTTGATCAATTGTTGTGCATGAACAATGTGTATAATGCCCCTTCTATATAAGATTACAGCCGGGTAATGTGGCGTGTCAAGTCGGGTTCATATTCGTGTTGAACTTAAACAGGTTGAAAACCCCGGAACCTGAACTCGAGCTATTTAATAAACGTGTTGAAAGTTTTCAACACAAACCACTTTACATTTAAACAGGTTGACCTAAACCTAACCTGTTTATATAAACGGGTAAAACGCGTTAGGTTCGGATTACCCATTCACCCACCAACCTGTTTAATTACAACAAAATTTTCAACCCAATAATAATATACCAAACACAAAATTACATATTTTTCAGCCTCTTAAGGCATAGCTACTTTCAAAAGTACACCAAATAGTAGCTAACTTACAGGCTCCAGCATATTTAGAGCCTATTCTAGCAAAAAAGTCAGCAACAACATAATTTTACAACCCAGAAAGTTCACATAAGAACCAACTACTTAATTGACAAACCCCATCCAAGTCAAGTCTTAAACAACGGCAAATAAGGTTCAAATTGTCTGAAATTCTTAATAACATAACCTGCAAGCCAACAACCAACAAGTTTATAAGAGAGACCATAAAGCCCAGTTCTCCAAAGCAGATTTTTGTCCAACTCCACTGCTAGTCTCACTCTTGGATGCAAGAGAACTTCTAATTAATTAAATATGTATTTTTCGTGTCGAGATTCTCAACTTTAACCTAACCCAATTAATTAAACGGGTTTACCATGTCAACCATTTTACGAAACGGTTCAAACTTCATACCCAAACCCACTTAACTTCTTGTTGGGTTTGGGTCGATAATTGTATCAGGTCAGCTTTTCCTAACTCTATGTAGGATGTGTGTTCAATTTATGCCATTCCCATGCATGCTTCTTCTGATTGTCCTTGTGTTGGTATGTTTGACAGTGTGATTAAACAAGTAAATGCTATCCAAGGATTTCCTCCAACTAGTAATCCTTATTCTAACACTTATAAAGGAATCATCCTAATTTTTCATGGAGGTTCCAAAATGTTGAGAATCTAAAAGCCTAGTCTAGTAGTCCTACCCCTCTTGGTTTCCAAAACCAAAGATATGGTCTTCCTATTTTTTATCAAGCTCTATATGGGAGCTTTAAACTAGACAAGGTAGTTTTTGCTCTCCTTGACTTTTATCGTGTAAAATGTTGATTCTAAGGTCTAAGAAATTGAGTATAAAATGCATATTGTTGATTCACACTCATAATCTATAGCTAAATTAGAAACCCAACTTGGGAAACTAGCCACAGCTATAGGCAAAAGAGAAGAAGGAAACTTCCAAGTCATCCAATATAGAATGCTAAAGTCCAACAATTTGAGTAATTGAAAGCTTCAATGGTTCTTAGGGGTCGTAAAGAAGTGAATAACAAAGTGAGTGAAAACAAATAAGTAAAAGACTTATGACCATTGAGAGGGACCTTGAGTCTTACCCTTTTTCCACTTATAAGCCAAGCATTCCTTACCCTCAAGCTTTGGATTCACCATTCTCGTCTAAGAAAGAGAAGCAAATGGATGACATTTTGGAGAGTTTAAGCAAGTTAAGGTTAATCTTCCCCTTTTTGAAGGGATTTAACAAATCCCAACATATGCAAAGTTCTTTAAAGACATGTGCACTTTTGAAAGGAAATCTAAAGATAACAAGTCTAAAAAGGCTCTTCGAAGTGAACGAGTGAGCTCAATTTTGAAATTTGATGCTCCACCTAAGTTCAAACATCTTGTTGTTCTTACTATTTCATGCTATATTGGTAATCGCAAAATTAAAAGGAAACTCTTCGATTTGGATTCTAGTGTTAATTTGATATCGTATTCTATTTACTTAGAGTTAGGATTGGCTAAATTAAAACCTTCTGATTGCACCCTTTAGCTGGCTGATAGGTCAGTGAGGACTCCTATGGGGTGGATAGATGATGTCTTGGTTCTAATTGATAAAGGTTTCTTTTTTGTTGACTTTGTTGTATTGAACATGAACCCTAGTCATGCTTCTAAGTAGATCCCTCTTATTTTAGGATGTCCCTTCCTAGCTACAGATAATGACACCATTAACTGTAGGTCGGGAGTGATGGATGTATTAGTTATGAACATGAGAGTTACGCTCAACATTTTTAAAGCTTCTTCTCAACTTGTGCTAGAAGATGAATTGTAATGTTTCTTTGTTAATGTGATTGGTGAAATGATTGAAGAAGCATTACTTGCTATTCTAAGCACAAATGTCTAGGGAACCTGTATTTACCATGGGGATTTAGGTTATTTGATTTAAGGGCTACAATGGATATGATGGATCATACTATTGACTCGGCTCCTCTTCTTTAGTCTTCGTGTTGGGTGTCCATTTATGAGTGTCTCCTACCTTTGGCAAGTTGTCCTATGCCACCTTTTGTTGTCTCTCCATGCACACTTTAGTTGAAACCTATCACTGATTCATTCAAGTTTGCATTTCTAGGCCCCAAAGAGACCCTACGTGAACTACAACCAATAAATTGGTCATAACAGGCATAATTAACTCTTGTCAAAAGTATTAACAACCCAAAAAATGTTGCCTTGTCGTTCATCGTTAACACTAGTGACGACGACTTAAGCAATTCCGTTGATATGGTAGAAAAAACAAAACAACATGCCATCGTTACTACATAACTAAATAACATTGAACAACATTTTAGTAATGACCAAAACATTCATCGTTAAATTTAAAAATTATAAAGAAAAATTTAAAATCATAATCAATCATGACGAATTTTGTTCGGCGATATTGCTCAAATTGAATTTCATTTGTCGCTATTGTTTTAGTGGAGTTTAACAATTAATTATTTAATCATTAAAAGTTTAATTAAGCATCTATATATATGCAAATATGTACATATATAGATAGAACTATATATATAAATATATATAAATATATATATATATAAATATATATATATATACACATATAAGTATATATTTATATATATACAAGCATATGTACATGTATACATATATATATATATATATATATATATATATA
>JACYFF010031959.1:71399245-71449804 GCA_017589665.1 Selenicereus undatus | reverse complement strand
TGTGTGTGTGTGTGTGTGTGTGTGTGTGTGTGTGTATACGCACATATATATATATATGTACATATATATGTCTATATATGGGATGCAATATCGCAGGTTTGTGAATATATACTACAAATCATAATTACGGTAACAAAAAAAATGCATCCTGAAAACTGTCAGTCTAGAATACAATTACGAAAATTAGAAACTAGAATGCTTTATAAGCCAAAGGTGATCAACAGTCTGTCGTGCACATCAACTTTAATAAGGCTTGGGTAGGTATCAAACTTAAACAAGCATTGTACGTCTTGAATCATCTACAAAGAGTGAATGAGGGTTAGAACCAGGTTCATGGGTTGAATAAGTTAAGTTTATATAGGGACTTTTAACTATAAGTCTAACAGATATGTCCATATGGTTATTGACTGGAAGAGGAAAAAATGAGGGCACCAATGTGAGCCTTGAAAGCACAAGTTTATGACTCCTGCTGGGATACACAGTGGATGCAATCGTAGATAGAGATACAGTAGCCCCTACATTACCCTATAGCAGTAGTCAAGCAACAGAATACCACAAGTTGTGTATAGAGCACCAATGATTGGATTGCTCGAGCAAATATTAGTGCCTGTGTCAAAATCAGTATCTCAAAATACAGGTTATATTTTAAATATAGTATTAACATTTAGATCGTTTGAAGATTACAACTCCCTCCTCGCACCCACTGACAACCCCCCCCCCAAATGAAGACACTGAGTTTATAGATATCAAGCACACATGAATGAAAGAGCACTAATAAGCTAACTTCCTAGTTGATTAGGAAATTATACCGTTGTCTAACAATTTGGAGGACTAGGGGTAGGTGACCAGTAGCAAAATGTCAACCTTCTCTATAAATGGTGTTGCTGATCTCTTATTAACTTATCAGCCATGTGATTTGCTGATTCATAATAAAAATTAACATATGTTTCCAAAATAAATCATTCCTATGGAATGAGTAATATGGAGAGAGAGAGCAAAAACTTTCTCTTAAAAATTGAATCTAAGGTTGTATTTAGCCAACAACGTTTTGTGGAGGTGGGATATGGGATCCTCAAGTTTTGGCATAATAGATGGTGGATGGACAATGACTGAAACATATCTTTGGTGCATTTTCTTCCGTTTCTTTCGAAAAGCAAGAGGTCAGTAATCAGATGGAGAGGGCTAAAGCAAATCAGTGCTAATGGTCATTGAGCTAATAAGAGAACTTGCTTGGGAGATTCAACATTAGTGTAGGCTGTTAAATATTTTGTAGCTACAAAACTTTGATATTGACAATGATTATTTGCAGACATGGAAACCCGAGGCAAATAAGAGTTTTTCAATCGAATCTATAACAATGACAATTCTCAACAATAAAAGCTCAACTTCAACGAAGGATAACCTAGTTAATCAAATGTGAAGAAATTTGGCCCCACCTAATGTGGAACTGATGGTCCGATTGGAAGTCATGGGAAGGTTGAACACAAGTGACTTGCTGTCACACATGCATCATCCAAAGTAATGAAAACAAGTATGCCAATCTAACTATCGAAACTTTGGACCATGTGCTTTTCCATGGAGATTTCTATATTCATTATAATGCATATGGTGAAATAGTTGAAGAAACCAACTTCCATGCCCTCAAAACTTAAGAGAATTATCTAAGAGGCTCCATTGAGATACAACAAAAAACTAGAAACATGATCAAAACTAGCCTCGTTTGACTTCAAAGAATTTAGAATGAGTATTACCAATCTAATTTAGCGATATAAAGTTAAGAGATGGACTAAATACTACTACAATATTACACAAAAATACTATACAATCTTTAAGAAAGATGATTATTGTCCATAGCTTAATTGAAAAAGGGAAAAAATCTCATATTGGATTAAAGTGTTCATCTTGACATTTTGCCGAATAGGTAATATGCACATGAATAAAGTCTCATCCCAAACCTATAATGCTGCATTCATTAACATTAATAATCAAAATTGCATCTTCATATGAAATTTCTAGCATAAACTAATAAAATCTCAACCAATCAATAATATATGAAAACTTAGAATGCTTGGCAACTCAAAATGAATTTATTTTTAAGGAGAGATTCGAAAATCATAGTTAATAAACATAATGTAAACAAAAAGCGTATGAATGTTCCAAAAAAACTCACCGTTGAATTCACTGCAAGTGAAACTAGTCGATCTGCAACGGAAAGAAGAAACAATTCAGATTGATGCCAAAATTCTTGCAATTTCAATGAACGAAGCACTCTTTTGGGAGAAATTCAGATACAATAAAGTGTTAGGGAATGTAAAAGTGCCCCGATTACTAAATTGAATAAGAAACTATGCAATTCCATCAGTAGAAATCATGAGAAAAGCAGAAGAAGGCTGGATTCAAACATGCAGAAGAGAGAGAAGATTGAATGCTCTTTACTTTCTACGGTTACCGTTTGACTAATATGCTTCTCTATTTCCACTATTTAAAGTTCTTAATTTTATCCTTGTTTTTCTTCTCTTCAGTACATAATTTTAGTCTAACAGCAAAACTTGAATTTTATTTTTCATTTTCAGTGAATATTCCCTCCTATCTGGCTCAAAAAAGATCCTTAAGAACATTAATGATGAAATTTAACAAACCAATAACAACGAGTTTTGTAACCCATCGTCTAGTGGTAATTTCATGATGAAATTAGATGACAAAAAAATGCCTTTATCGTTGTTAATATCGTATAATGACAAGTTTTTTTTTTTTTTGTGTGGTCTTTAAAAATTAGTTGTTACAAAGCCAATTTCTAATAGTGGTGTCATTATATCTTCTCTTTTATCTTGTGGTGAAGAGAATGGGATTATTTGTGTTTTCTCTAATCATAAGGGTGCAATTGGTGGACGATTGCTAATTTTAATGGGATTAGTCCAACTATTTGCATGCACAAAATTCACTTAGAGGACAATGCCAAACCTGTAACTCTGTTAGGCAAATGCAACGTACACGGAATCCCCAATATGAAAGAAGTTGTAGAAAAGGAGGTAGTGAAGCTTTTGGATGCATGCATTATCTATCCAATCTCTGATAGTTCGTGGGTCAGTATTGTTCAAGTAGTCCATAGGAAAGCTGGTATAACTGTGGTTCGGAATAACGAAGGTGAACCAGTTCCTACCAGACAAGCCACGGGGTGGAGGCAGTGCATTATTTACAAAAAGATGATTTATGTCACTGGAGAGGACCATTTTCCCCTCCCCTTCATTGATCAAATTTTGGAAACTAGCTAGATAAAGTTTCTATTATTTTGTAGATGGGTATCATACATGACCATCAGGTATATTCGCCTATTGGATGATGCACTTCAGCTTGTGTAATGCACCTTCCATATTTGAAAGATACATGATGGTCATATTTTGCTTCTATATGGACAATTTTATGGAGGTGTTTGTGGATGATTTCTCTGTTTTTTGTTCTTCCTTTGATATGGGTCTTGCTAATTTGTCCACCATGCTACAAAGATGTGAAGTTGTGAATCTTGTCTTGAGTTGGGAAAAAAAGTAATTTCAGGGTTCAAGAAGAGATTATTGGGTCATAAAGTGTCAAAAAAGGGATTGAGGTTGATTAAGCCAAGGTTAATTTGATGTCTAATATGCATGTTACCACTTATATGAAGTAGGTCAAATCTTTCCATAGTTGCACTGGTTTTTATAGGAGATTTATTAAGAATTTTATTAAAGTGGCTAGTCCTCTTACTAACCTCCTTTCATAGGATGCTCAGTTTGAATTTCATGAGCCTTGTGTGGAGGCTTTTGAGAAGCTTAGATTTTATTGGTGTCAGCCCCTATCGTGTAGTCCCCTAGTTTTTCTCTTCATTTCGAGATTATATGTGATGTATATGACTTCGCTATTAGGGTTGTTGGGTCAAAGGCTGAATAGAATGCCTTACGTGATTTACTATACTAGTAGAACTGTAACTGATGCTCAAAAGAATTATTCCACTAGTGAAAAAGAGTTGCTAGGCATAGTATTTGCACTTGATATATTTTGCCTACACCTTTTGTGGTCAAAATTGTTTGAATTTATTAACCATGCTGTACTGAAACATTTGTTAGCCGAGAATGACACCAAACTTGGACTGATTAGGTGGATTTTATAGCTATAAGAAATTGACATTGAGATAAAAGATAGGAAAGGTTCTAAAAATTTAGTTCCAAACCACAAATCTAAAATCTTCACTGAGTATAATAATGACTTAGTTGGATTTTCTGACCATTTTTTTACAAGCAACTACTTGGTATGTCACATACCTCTCCCCTTTGATTTGTTCACATTGTGAGTTACATTATCACTGGAGGTTCCTCCTTATTGGTCCAAACAAAAGAAAGATAAGTTCTTCTCAGAAGTAAGACACTACTATTGGGAAGATCATTATCATTTTAAACATTGTCCCGACCAAGTGGTACGTAGGTGTGTCCCTAACAGTGAGATTTATAGTATTTTGACCTTTTGTCACCCATATGTTTGTAATGATCATTTTGGAGGTCGTGGGACAACTACTAAGGTGCTATAAAGTGGATTTTATTAGCCCACTCTGTTTTGTGACACTCACCATTTTTGTCTTGCTTGTGAACATTGTTAGTGTACTGGTGCCCTATCCCATCGTGATATGATGCCCCTTTCTCCTAATTTTGATTATTGAAATATTTGATGTATAGGGCATTGTTACCACTGCCACAAGCGCACAGGTAGTCGTAGTATAAATAAAAAGATCGTCCTTAGAGACCAATGTAATCTATCGAGCTTTGTCTATCAGAATATGCTAAGTAAAAATCTAATTCAAGGATTTTCGATTCAACAACTTCTAATTCACTAATTTTAAATTAATTAAGGACAAATGCCTAGGAATTCATGTGGTTATGAAAGGTGATTGGATCAAAATGATAAGCATATGCTTTTCTCTAATCGGCTAATCTCGAGGAATTGCAATCTCTCCAAAAATTTCTTCTATTCTTTTGAAATCAACCAAATTTGCCTAAACCAAGCAAAAGTTGTGCGTTCAAACTAATTTGTGTTAATCCAAGTTGAATATCTTCGATTACACTTTAGTCCTCCTAACATGCAAATCTTTATTTCAAGACGACGCTATGTTAGGTTTCATCAAGCAGTCTAACAATTAAATGTCACCTTTCAGTTTTTCACTCAATTGTTTCAAGTGCGCAAGCAAATTTTGGCCAAATTCTACTCACAACATGATGATCACTTGATAGAATGAAATCAAAGCAATCATGCGTAATTTCTGTAGATTAAAACATGATCGAACTACATTTTCATAATCTACTAAATCCTTGGACAAAATAAAATACTCAAACATGATTAAAGATTAAACAACTAACCAATGTTTTGAAGAAATCTGAAAGAAAGGGCTTGATTCAGATAGCCTTTCAACCTAAGGCTTCAAACCGCCTCAAAATCAAATACACACTCAAGATTTCTCATCAAAACAATAATCAAACTAAAAATCTTAACTAAAAAGAACAAAACTTGAGAAAGAAAATGGACTATGCTATGCTTCCTCTCTCTTCCATTGCTGCTGAACGACTCCTTTTTACAGAAGAGTTTGGATCATTTCAGCCACACAGCCGAAGGAAGATGATGAGGTAGCAGTTTCTCAGGTGCCATGGTCCAACCGTGGTCTTGGTTGGAACGGATTTTCCGCTCTTTTGTTGCTCCACGGGCGAAACATCACATGGGTGTCCGTTGGGGAGGTCAAAATACATCCAATAAGGGTCAAATGCTGGGTAAAAAGTCCCAAAATTCTGCAAAATACATCAAACAACCATACCCAAGCATAAATCGAGAATATGAGTATAGATTATGACTTAAAGCACATAATTCTCCTAAAAATGTGGCAAAATAGCCCTAAAATGATGTATACATTAAGCACTTGTCAAAATCCCCCATGCTTGAGCTGTTGCTTGTCCTCAAGCAATGCTAAAACCAAAAATATACACAACCTCCTCAAGATAGATATAGGTAACATTCCAACTGCAAAGCTGATCCAAAGGTTGCCCAAAATGATGCAAAAATCACTAGCAAACAGATTAGTGAATGAAATCTTCGAAAACCACTTGACAGACCACAATGTCAAACTTGAATCAACCCCCCAAATCATCAAATACAGTCATTCAACATATGAAACAAGTGAGACTAGCAAGGCTAGTAGAACCTCACTATAGTTATGTGGCACTCATCACTCATGTGTTTGAAAATGTATACATATATAAAGGTTCCATCAATTCTCATTCCTTAGACTCAAATCTACTATAAAGCTTGACAAGACCCTCAAATTCTCCATCACTAAAATGCAAACACACTAGACAATCATGAGGACTTTCATAGGGTTGTAATTGGGCCATGGGTAAAGGTAAGAGGTGAACAAATGTGTTGGAAATGAGAAGCTAGAAGCCATAGACTAAGAGCAAAATGATTCCAATGCATCATACCACATCCTTCTTAGACCATTGTAATTTATCAACAAAATACATCCCCAATTGAAGAGAGAAAGAGTTGAAAATCACAAGAATTTACAATTCCAACAAGGCTAACACTTTCTTCGTTTTTTTTTTCACTTTTCTCTTTTTTTCTTTTTTTCTTTTTTTGTTTTCTTTTTGTGTTTTTTTTCCTCTTGTTTTTTTTTTTAAAAAAAAATGAGTTAGCCAAGGGAAATCCATAACGAACTTTAAATTCCGACTCTTATCTAAATTTGGTACAATTAGACAAGGAATTTATCAAGATCTAACATCCCTTCACCAAACAACCAAAACCCACTAAAAGAGAACAGTCCACCTTACTAGTGCCCTATCAAACTTGATGCAAAAGAATGAAATGCTCCTGTAGTCTTGGCTTAAGGATAAGATAATCATTTGGTCATAGGATATAATAGGAGGTTTAAATAAAAAAAAATGGATATAGGCTCAAAGGGGCTAGCAAGGGATGTAATATACAACAAAGGTGGCTATTTGGTCGTTAGGTTTAGCAAATCAAAGAAAAATGCCTCAATCATATTGCCTAAATGCATATGCAAAATATGATCTTGAATGAGAATCAAAGCAAGTTATAGAGAAATAATGTCAAAGAAGAGGCCCACATGAACGAAATATGAGACTAAATTGATAAATAGTCTCTAAAAGCTCAAAGCCTCAAAGGACATCTACCAAGGTCATAACTAGGTCATTAGTAAATACATGCCAAAATTCATGTAAAGACTCATAGGGTAATCAACTCGCATTCAACATGTGGTCAAAACATGGATCTCGTTTTCGCAAACTCATTCTCAAACATTTTAAGCACAATTTGGGCGACTCAAAGGATCAAACTAAATCAAATAAGTCTACCAAATCTAAAAAGATCATCATCAGATGAATTTTTTTGCTTGCTCTTTGTTTTTTAAATTTTTTAAATTTTTTTTATACATGCTCCTAATAGCAATGCAAACTAAAAAGCAAAGGGACTAATAAAAGAAAAAAACTAAAATAAAACCTAGAATGAAAAGAAAACTAAATGCACTACTAAAATACTACTAAACAAAACTAAAACCTAAAATAAAAAATCCAAAAACAATGACAAACAACATATACAAAGCACAAGCACACCAAACCAAATCAGGCATCAGATGCCAAATATAATGACTGAGTCTCCTATGCTTGAATCACACATTGCCCTCAATGTGGGCACATAATAGAAAAAGGGAAGGGGAGTAGCACAAGGCAATCAGAAAGAAGGTGGTGGAGGAGGATGGGGTGGTTGGCCATAAGAGATATGCCAATCCCGTCAGGTCTCTGAACATGCCCTATAGTCTTGGGAATATTGAGTCTCGGTAGCAAGCATCCCATGAAACTCATCATGGCACTCTTGGACAAAGTCCCGAAGAGTGGCGTTCTTAGAAGTAACAATTGCTCGAAGGAAATCTTGCTCCTCTTGAATGGATCTAAGGCTATCTTGGAGGTCGGTATAGTCCAGAGGGGGTGGTTGAGAGGAAGAACTTGGTTTGGCTTCACTGGAATGAGGGGCTGGATGATGGGGTGCGGGTTGAACAACCTTGTCATCACTAGGTACCCAATAAAGGTTAGCCCGGTGAAATAAGGTAGTTCAATCGACATTGAAAAGTGGAAAAAACCGGTCCTCGGGGTAAATCCAACATAAACGCCCAGCCTGAACTTTACAAAAGTTCATAATTTCAAAAGCAGCTTGATCAAGACGTTCATACCCGGAAACTCTATCCTTAGGGTTGGGCTTAATACCCAAAAATCTAGCAATAGTAGTGACAATACCACCTATGACCATCCTACCTTTAGTGCTAATAGCAGCATTGTACAATTGCTTGATAAAAAATGAACTGGGGTTAAGTTGGGCACCATTAAGCATACAATATAAGAAGTATAACTCAGATAATCTCAGGACATTCAGACTATCCTCCCGAGCAAAGAAACAACAAGTTAAGATTAGTTGAGCTACTATAATGCAAGGGTTCCTAATATGAGTGCACTTAAGTGAACTAATGCTATACCTAACACTCCCCAAAAGTTCGCCCCAAAATGCATTCAGATTGAATTCGCTGGGGACTTGGAAGCTCGGTAAATCCATACCAGGTGAAAACCGAATGTACCTTTAAAGGTACCTAAGTTGAACTTGTATAATTATCCATGCAAATAAAATGATATGTACCCGGCTTGACATTGAGGCCCTCTAGTGACCTCGACATGGAGTGCACTCAGGAACTATAGGGTCAGGTTCCTGTATGTATGCTCTTTTACTTCTAAAAAGTGTCCCATACCACCTCGTACAAATAACAACAGAATATAATCTAATATTCATAATCGAGCTAACAATTCCTTATCATAATATATAGTTGCCACAACCATGCGTTCATTCAAACAATTATATCTAATAACATGATCAAGATTTGTCAAACCAAGGGGGGTTAAGGAATGTCACCTTGAGCTCGCGTATTGGTGGAGGTTCGGGATGTCCTTTGAGGTCGGGTTGGAGCTTGACTTGAGGATCCAACCTCGTTGATAAGCCTTTATCTCTTGGTATGCGCCATTGTTGCAAAATGAAACAAAAACAAAAACAAAAACCTAAATAAGAAAATTTGAAGAAGAAAAATAAAGAAATTAAGTAAAAAGAACAAGAATAAGAGAGAGAAAAAGATAGGTATGGTGGATGAGTGAAGCGAGATGAGTTTGAAGAAGAAGAAGAAGAAAGAGATGAAATTTGTATGGAAAGAGGAAAGATTGAGTGAAAAGGGATGATTTTGAGTGAAAATGGGTGAAAATTGAGAAGAAATGAGGTAAGAATGAGGGTTGTAGTTATGGAGGGTTTAGAGAGAGAAAATGAAGGTAGAGAGAGAGAGGCTCGTGGAAGAAGATGAAATGTGAGGGAAATGGAGGGGAACTGCGGTAAAAAACCTAGACCATGGGCCGTAGCAGGTTACCATGGACCATGGTGTCTACTGACTCTATTTTTCTCTAGTTTTCTGGGTTGGCACCACACGACCGCGATGCTGGGTATCCTAGCCGTGGTGCCAAACATTTTATTCTATAGTTTTTTTTCTCTTCTTTTTCTTTCTTTTATTTTTTTTGTCTCTTTTTTTTTTCACAAACTAGAAAACAAAGTAAAAATCAAAGCCAAGGAAAGAAAAAAAAAAGGAAAAGAGCTTGGGTTGGCTCCTAAGAAGCGCTCTTTTAAGGTCAAGAGCTTGACCCTTCTTCTATGCTTGCTTCTAAGTAGTAAGTATATGGACGTTGGCTTTATCAATAGGTTGTCCCACATGATATAGTTTTAATCACTGTCCATTGATCGTGAACGCACCGGTGGACTCACTCCATATTTCAACTGCTCCATTGGGCTGAACCTTGGTGATCTTAAATGGTTCTGACCATCGGGATTTTAGTTTGCCTTGAAACAATCTCAATCTGGAGTTGAATAATAGGATCATGTCCCCTTCTTCGAACCCCTTCTTTATGATATGTTTATCGTGCCATTTCTTAGTTCGCTCTTTGTAAGTACCCGAACTCTCATAAGCTTTCAACTTTAGCTCATCTAGCTCGTTTAGTTACAAAAATCTCCATTCTTCGACTGTCTTAAGATCAAAATTGAGTGTCTTTATAGCCCAATATGCCTTATGTTCCATCTGTACTAGCAAGTGATAAGATTTCCCAAACACCAACCGGTAAAGAGTGGTGCCTAGAGGAGTCTTGTAAACAGTGCGGTACGCCCAAAGAGCATCATCAAGCTTGAAGGACTAATCTTTGTGAGACCGATCCACTGTTTTCTCCAATATGCTCTTGAATTCTCTATTCGAGAGTTCCACCTGCCCACTTGTTTGGGGGTGGTGAGGCATAACGACCTTATGAAATATCCCATATTTTCTTAATTGTGACTCAAGAGGCTTGTTGCAAAAGTGTGTTCCATTATCACTTAGAAGAGCTCTTGGCATGCCAAATCTTGTGAAAATATTTTTCTTCAGAAACTTAAGGACAACCTTGGAATCATTTGTTGGGGAGGCAATGGCTTCCACCCACTTAGAAACATAGTCAACCGCCACAAGGATGTGAAGGTTGTTATGGGAAGAAGGAAAAGGACCCCTGAAGTCAATTCCCCATACATCAATCAAATAACTCTACCTCAAGTATGCCACTTTGAGGCATTTCATACCTCTTGGAACTGTTCACTATTTGTTGACATCTATCACAAGTAATGACAAATTTCCTTGCGTCCTTAAAGAGTGTGGGCCAATAGAAGCTTGCTTGGATTACTTTCGTAATTATTTTATCTGGTATAAAGTGGCCACCATAGGTTGAAGCATGATAATGGTGCAAGTGTTATCGTTTTAATTACCGCAAGTGCACGGCGCAACTGTAGCTAGCAACCGGCAAGTACGGGTCGAATCCACAGGGAACTTGGCTTCAACTACCAGAACTGATTAAACTACTCAAGCTAGGCAATTATAGTTGTGGGTTGAAGACTAAACTAAGAGAAACGATAGCAACTAAAAAGTGAAGTAAACAGCAGAATAGAAAGCACCTAGGTTGGAATTAACAACACGAATATCCTAGTGAATCAGTTACTAACCCAATCACACATTCCCAAGCATGTATCACAAATAGATAAATTGTCAATTAAGCCCATCTCCTCCCTCTCTCAAGGGTCGAAGACTAATCCTAGAATCATAGTCGCCTATTTTTATGGGACTAAAGGTTGAAGGATTACAAGATTCACAATCTCTAATCTCAATTAGAACTTAACTATTTTCATGTTAAAATCCTAATTGTCTACTAAGACGCACTAGGTAAAGCTTTCGTCTCTCAACGCTCCCCTAAACCCCCATAAAAATGATGAATGTTCTTTCGAGCATTTCATCGAGCATGTGGTGTGCATAGCAGAATTCGTAATCGCAAAACAAAGGGGGAACATGGATTGGGTCAGTACAAGATTCAACTAAACATATTCGGCGTCAATCCCAACCTAAGTTGAAGGATTTAGCCACATATCACTTCACAATCAACAACCATAATCTCAATTCTACCAAACATTTACAAACCTTCAAATAATCAAGAACAAGAGAGGAGAGAGAATTAAGAACCTGAAATTGATTGAATGAATACAAAAGTAGAACAAGCTTCAATCCGATAGCGTATTTAAAAGTATGAAAAGCAATAACTCTCTACTAAAGCCTAAAATCGCCTAAAGAACGTTTTTCGGGAAAAGACAACTGAATGAAAAACTGAATAATGTTCAAAGCAGCCCGAAGGAGGATTTAAGTCGCGACGCGGAACGGGGGCGGCACGGTTGTGCCCCTAGGCACGGCAGCACTGCGCCAAAACACTGCTCCTATCACCCCAAAACGGCACAAGTGGCACGGGTGTGCCACTCGGCACGGCCCAACCGTGCCACATGGCACGGTCGTGCCACTTGGCTGCCTGGCCAAGTGTGTCGGCTTGGTTGGGGGGTGGCCGTGCTACGTGGGTCCGGTTCCGTGGGACTTTCGTGCGGCGCTCTTCCGCAGCTTTTCATTCCTTCTTGGCGCTCCTTTATGCTAAATATTGTTCATCTTTCCGTTTCTTCAATGCAATTCCTGAAAATATCGAAAGATGCTGTATGAGTAAAAAACATGCAAAAGGAGGCCGATTTGACCCTTCCTTAACACAATAAAGCGTGAAGACGAGGAAGGAACTGGGTCAAATACGGGCTAAAAATAGTGTAAAATAGAGGTTCATCAGCAAGACAATACGGACATTATCTTCAAGCAAGCACCTTCTGTAAATCCCACCTCCACATAGCTTGTAAAGGAAAGGATCTTCCCACACATAGTATTTGGCATCAGTAAAGAACTTTTTTTGTTGGTAGGATAATCTTGGTGGTAACACTTCGCATACCTTGAAGTTCACCAAATCAGCATACCATGGGGTAGCTTGTTAGGATATAAGGAATAGCTTCTCATTGGGGAAAGAGTCATCACTAGGAGTAGTCCTTGGGCCTAAATAAGATAGATGATCAACAATCACATTTGCCAACCCGGCCCTCTCGTTGATCTCTAAATCAAACTCTTGAAGAAGGACCCATCGGATGAGTCAGGGTTTAGAGTCAGATTTCTTCATTAAATGATTTAAAGCAGCATGATCCGTGAAAATAATGACCTTAGAATTGATCAAATAGGATCAAAATTTTTCCAAGGCAAAGACAACTGCTAAGAACTCCTTCTCAGTTGTAGCATAATTCACTTGAGCCCCATCAAGAGTGCGACTTGTATAGTATATGGCATATGGCTTATTGTCCTTTCGTTGGCCCAGAACAAGCCCTACTACATAGTCACTTGCATCACACATTACTTCAAAAGGTCGCTCCCAATCTGGCGCTTGCATTAATGGGGTCTTGATTAATGCCTCTTTTAACCTCAGGGATGAAGGGAGAGGTTTTAGTTCTACATCGGGAGCTTTTGCCTCATTAGATAAGGGCTTATTTTCATCTTGTAAGGATTCCACCTAAGTAAGGGAAGGCAAAATCGGTGGAGAGGCTTCCAGAAGTTGAGCACAGTTGGCTACTTTGGGATTTTCATCCTTAGTAGTGCTATTGTTCAACATCAAGTGCTCAAGTGGATAATTGGAATCAAGGTTAGACATGGTTTCCCATATTAAACCATCAACCGCACCAATCTTATTAGACTCATTAGAAATGGAAAGAAACTTAGCAGCGTTTAGTAAATTAAACTTCACATGATCATTTCCCACATCAAAAGATAGTGTACCGTTTTTCACATCGATATGGCACCCTGTGGTGGCTAGGAATGGCCACCGAAGAATGATGGGGGTCTGTGTATCCTCTTCCATTTCTAGAATCACAAAATCTACTGGTACATATAAATCCCCTACTTTTATTAGAACATCCTCTAAAATACCCACGAGTTATTTCAAAGAATGGTCCGCCAATTGTAACGAGATAGTAGTTGGTCTTCTCTCTCCTAGTTCTAATTTTTCACACATAGAAAGGGGCATCAAGCTCACACTTGACCCTAAATCACCTAAAGCACAGTCTATAAGCACATTTCCTATCATGCAGGGAATTGAAAAACTACATGGATCCTTCAGCTTAGCTAGAAGCTTGTTTTGGATTAGCACACTACATTCTTCATTCAAAGCTGCAGTTTCATGTTCTTTAAGCTTTCCATTATTGGATAGAATTTCTTTCAAAAATTTAGCATATGAAGGCATTTGAGGTAGGGCTTCAGTAAATGGAATGTCTATCTAGAGTTTCTTAAGGACTTCTAAAAACTTCTCAAATTGCAAATCGAGTTTTGCCTTAGCCATCCTTTTAAGGAAATGGTAAAGGTGGTGTGTAGGGCATTGGGGAATGATCTTAGGGTCCTTAGGAACCTCATCAGGCTTATGCACAACATCATCAATCACTTCCTTAGATGGTGAAGACATCTCTTTCTCGACATTCTCAATATGCTCATTCTTATCATGCAAAGACTCATCATTAGTAACCTCCTTAGGTCTGTCATATTGTTTCCCTCCTCTCAAAATCATTACATTGCATTGCTCCCTAGGGTTAAGCTCAGGCTTACTAGGAAGTCTATCCGGGGTCGTAGATGAAAAGCTAGGTTTCTGGCAATCTGGGCTTCCAACATCCTATTATGAGTAGTAAGCACATCAACCTTTGAGGCTAATTACTTAATATACTCATCGTGTTTTTATTGTGCTCGAATCATACTTTCCATCATTGCTTCTAAATTGGAGTTTTAGGGTACTTGAGAAGGGAATAGAGGTCTCTGAAAACCAAGAGGTGGTCTAGCATTCATTGGGGGCATATGTGAAGGGTTTGGATTAGACCTATATGAGAAATTAAGATGATTCTTCCAACCTGGATTGTAGGTACTAGAGTAAGGGTCATTGGCCAGTCTCGAGTTAAAGTTTTGAACATAGTTAACTTCAGTAAGGTATTGGAAAAAAGAATTCCCAACTTGACAATTCAAAGTCACATGCTCAATAGAACCACAAATTTCATAAGGGGAAGGGGCACTAGAATTCACAACATTAACATTCATTCGGTCCAGTTGTTGAATCATAGCATCTACTTTAGCAGGAAGCAAAGTAAGTGCATCAACTTCAAGCTTACCTCCAACCCGTTCGGGTTGGCCTCATTTAGTGGACCATTGGAAATTGTTAAGTGCAATATCCTCAATTAAGTTATAAGCTTCATCCTCAATTTTGTTCATTAAGGTTCCTCCCGTCACTGCATTAATAGTGGACCTTATAGATTGGGTCACACCATTATAAAAAGCTTGGATAATCATCCAACGTTGAAGACCGTGATGGGGGCATAAGCACAGCAAATATTTAAACTGCTCCCAAGCTTCGTAGAGCGTCTCTTCATCTTTTTGCATAAAGTTGGTGATTTGATTCCTTAAGCTTCCCGTTTTGCTCAGAGGGAAAAACTTAGCGAGGAAGGCTCTTGTTAACTCATCCCAAGTGGTAATACATCCCGATGGCAAAAGAGTGTAACCAAGCCCTTGCTTCATCTCTCAATGAGAAGGGAAATAAGCACAATCAGATTGCTCCAGTGGAGACTCTATTAAGCTTCAATGTGTCGCACACCTCTAAAAAGACTGAGAGGTATAGATCTGAGTCTTCCAAAGGAGTTCCTCCAAATTGGGATTATGGCACCATGAAGGAGTGCCAGTTTGAGCACGAAATTGTTGGCATCAACATTAGGGCGAGCGATGCTTGAGGCAATCCCTTGGACTCCAGGGGCAACGAAATCTCGAAACGTCCTTCTTTGGTCACCTCCTCTTCTTGCCATGTTTGTTGTATTCCTTCTTGCCTCGAGTCTTTGTTCTTCAATCCTTTGCTTCTTGCTCCTTAAGTGGAAAGTCTTGTCAATCTTGGGAGCGGAATTGTACAGAATTAGACTTCGCATAAACGAGAAAAATTCTTGCAAGCACTATCACCAACACTACCAGCACAATCAAACAAGAAAGTTAAAAGAAAATAAAAGTAAAAGGCAATAAAATACTTAGTCACTTTCGTAAAACTAACTTAATAGTTAACAGATTGATCCCCGACAACGACGCCAAAAAACTTGTTCACCACCGCAAGCGCATGGGTAGTCGTAGTATAGATAAAAAGATTGTTCTCAGGGACCAATGTAATCTATCGAACTTTGTCTATCAGAATATGCTAAGTAAAATTCTAATTCAGTGGGTTTCAATTCAACAACTTCTAATTCACCAATTTTAAATCAATTTAGGAAAAATGCCTAGGATTTGATGTAGTTGTGAAAGGTGATTGGATCAAAATGATAAGCATATGCTTTTCTCTGATGGGCTAATCTCGAGGAATTGCAATCTCTCTAAAAATTTAGTCTATTCTTTCGAAATCAACCAAATTTGCCTAAATTCAAAAAAAGTCGTTCTTTTAAACTAATTTGTCTTAATCCAATTTGAATATCTTTGATTACAATCTAGTCCTCCTAACATGCAAATCTCTATTTCGAGACGACACTATGTCAGGTTTTATCAAGCAGTGTAATACTCAAATGTTACCTTTTAGTTTTTCACTCAATTGTGTCAAGTGTGCAAGCAGACTTTGGCCAAAAATCTACTCACAACATCATAATCACTTGATAGAATAAAATCAAACCAATATTGAAATAAGCACAATTCTATAGATTAAAACAAGATCCAACTACACTTTCATAATCTAGTAAATCCCTAGACAAAATAAACTAGTCAAACATGATTAAAGATTAAATAACTAACCAATGTTTTGGCGCAAACTGACAGAAAGGGCTTGACTCAGATAGGCTTTCAACCAAGGGCTTCAAACCGCCTCAAAATCAAACAAACACTCACGATTTCTCACGAAAATAATAATCAAACTAAAAATCTTAACTAAAAAGAACAAAATTTGAGAAAGAAAATGGACTATCCTATGCTTCCTCTATCTTCCGTTGCTACTGAAGAGTTTGGATCATTTCATCCACACAGCCGAAGGACGATGATGAGGCAACAGTTTCTCAGCTCATCACGGTCTGTGGCAGGTACCATGGTCCGACCATGGTCTTAGCTGGAACCAATTTTCAGATCTTTTCTTGCTCCACGGGCATAGCATCACATGGGTGTCCATGGGGGAGGTCAAAATACATTCAATGAGGGTCACATACTAGCTGAAAAGGCCTAAAATCCTGCAAAACACATCAAACAACCATACCCAAGCGTAAATAGAGAATATGAGTATAGATTATGACTTAAAGCACATTATTCTCCTTAAAATGTGGAAAAATAGCCCTAAAGTGATCTGTACATTAAGCACTTATCGCATTGATTTTGTGGGTCCCTTTCCCCCATTTTTTGGCTTTGTTAACATATTGGTTCACGTTGATTATGTGTTAAAGTGGGGTGATGCTTTGGATATAGGACCAATGACTACAAAGTGGCGGTCAAGTTTGTTAAGGACTATATTTTCTATTGGTATGGGACCCCTATAGCTCTAATTAGTGATGGAGGTTGTCATTTTTGTTATCGGTCGTTTGATGCTTTGCTTGGAAAATATTACGTGACCTATAAAATAGTCACCCCCTTCACCCTCAAACTAGTTGTCAAGTTAAGATGTCTAACCAAGAAATCAAATGCGTACTTGAGAAAACGGTTTCACTTGATAGAAAAAACTGGTCTTTGAGATTGGATGATGCTTTATAGGCCTATCGTGTCGCTTATGACTCCCATAGGAATGTCCCCTAATCGAATTCTTTTCGGTAAGGCTTCCCGCTTGCTAGTTGAGATAGAACACCATGATTTTGGAGTATTAAACATTTGAACTTTGACATGAAACAAGCGGGTCCTAACTGTAGGCTTCCATCGAATAAGTTAGCTGAGTTTGCATACTGAAGCCTTTGAGAATGCTAAAGATTTATAAAGGCGAAACCAAAGCTTTTCATGATAAGATGATATCTTGTAAATCTTCTACACTTAATCAGAAGGTTTGGCTTCTTAACTCTATGTATAAGCTATTTCTTCACAAGTTGAGATCGAGATTGGATGGTCCTTTCATTGTCCAATAGGTATTTCGCTCTGGGGTAGATCAAATTTTGGATCCACCAAATGGTAATGATCTTATTGTCAATGGTCAACAGCCAACGTTTGAAACTTGTTATGAGTAATAAGATTAAGCCTCGTATAATTGAGTCCGTCAAACTAGTAGACCTCGTTTGAAACTTAGAACTTGTTGGGAGGCAACCTAATCTTTTTAGGTGAGTTTGCGTCTTTCATTTGTACTTTCATTTTGTTCAAGGTTCACTTGTGTCTTATCGTACAATATTTCACTTGATTTTAGCTATTGTGGCTACTGATGGTTTTGAAGGTACCTTTGGAGTTGGCTTGTTAAACATTAAGAATGCTTGCGTCGCGCTAGCAGGTTGTATTCCTCTTTTCTGCATCTTTTTATTTATTATTGTCTTTTACATTGAGAACACCTTAAGGTTTAGATATACGGGGACAAATGAAAATTTTTGAGGAATATTGAATATTTTTGACATGTGAACTTGATTTTAGGAAGGGATTAGGTGTTCTAGTTATGTTTGTCTTACTCTTATGTGGATGTGATTTACGTGATTCATTCCCATTGGAGATTATTTCTAGTTCTAACAAGTTGATGGCGAAAATGTGTGATGTGCTGATGTCATCGTATGGTCGATTCTGGGTTTGAGATGTAACCCCATTTTCAAAGTCATTATGAGGATTTAAGTATTGAGTTCCCCATTGAATTTTCAATCAATACATAAAATAAATTGAATTAATTAAATTTTGATTCCGATAACAATCTTCAGGTTCTATCCATGCATAAAATAAACAAGCTTTATTGGCTATTTTCTATTCTCTTCTCACCTCATTGGTCAGCCACATTAGAGAGTTTGTGCTTAATTATATAGTTTTGTGTAATTGCGTATCAAAGTTTTGACATATGAAGTTGTGAGATATGCCATGTTTCTCATAATATTCAATGAAGTCTTCTTAATCAAACTCACTTCTATGATCACTTTTGATTGACGTCACTATCAGGCCCTTTGACACCTGCACTTGTTTGATTAGTGTGAGAAATTCTCTAAGGGTTTCAGTTTTGTCCTTGAGAAATAGAGTTCATGTACATTTAGAATAATCTTCAATAATAAAAAATATATACTCTCTCCCACTTTAACTCTACATTATAATAGGTATGCATAAGTCAATGTTTAATATTTTGAAGGGTTTAGTTGATACACTTACTAACTTAAAGGATGTTCGGACTGGATTTCCCTTGACCCATGCATCGCAAACTTTTTCGTTGGTTATGTTTAAGGAGTCCCCTTGCTAGTTCATATTTTAAGATTTTATCAATGGTGTATATGCTTGTATGACCTAGTCTTTTATACCAAAGCCAGCATTCATTATAATTCACACATCTGAGATACAGTAAGCAAATTAAATATAAAACTGCATGTCAAATGCCCATTATCAAGTGAGATGGTGGATTTCTGATCAACTTTGCCTCACCTTATGATCTTCCTTTCCCTTTATCTCCAAACGTGACTTTTCCTTCATCTTTGTTTTGATTTCAGTGAAGACTGATGCACTCCTAGTCATATGCTTTAAGCATCCACTATCTGGGTACCAAATGTCTTCCTTAGTCTTCAGACACACTTATAAAAGTAAAATTAAATCCTTTTTATAGTGTCTCACTAATTCTTGCATCCTCAAGTATAGAGCAGATTTTCAACGTATGCCTTCCTTAAGCTCCTAAGTTTGTTTTTCTCTTCTTCTTCTGTCAAATGTGTTATGATTGCTCCATCCTCTAGAGTTGGAGTGATATTGAGGACTTTTAAGGAGTTCAAGATATAAGGATCTCTCATCAGAATGTGATTGCCTATGACATATGCGTGTAAGGGTCAGCTGAAGAACTAAGTGCCCAGTTATGGACCTAGAACTGATTTAGACATGGCGGCTACAGACCCGAATCCGATTAGATCGATTCTAAGACCGGTTCCAAAATTTAGGACCCGGTTATAATTTGGTCCGGTACTGAGTTCTGAAATTTTGGAACCGGACCCAGACTGAGTATTCTGTACCCTATCAAAATTTAAAGGATTTTAATTAACAAATCTAAAATGTAAACCCTTATTCCTCAAGTGATGTATCTTTTGTATCGAGACCCAACTCTCAATTAGCTTAGTTTAACTCTTTTAATTCATCCCCAACTTGCTATTTATGTATCTCAATAACTATGCATTTCATCGTTCAAGCTTTGGTTCTTCTCTTCATGAGCCTTGTTGCTTACTAGGTATTTGTTTTTATGTCTTTTTGATAGCCTCCCTCTCTTTTTCTCTATTTCAAGTGAATTAAAATAATTTATAATTTTCTCGTTCGTTTTGTAATCTTGATTTATGTGATCTTAATTAACATTGTCTCCAATTACCTTGGTTTCTTTTAGAGTATGTGAATCTTCTTTACTGCTTATTGCATATTTGATTGGGCCTTATAATTTGGATTTCAAGAATTTAGATTCAGATATGCGTTCTCAACTTCTTCAATCCCATCTTTCCCTATTTTATTAGGGAAAATGAGAAGAAAAATAAAAACACATTTCTTAGGAACCGGGTACCCAATATCGAACCCCGTTCTAACCGAGTCAGGGACCAATTCCAAATTTTGGGACTTGGTTCCAACTAGGTTCAACACTGGTTCTAAATTTTAGGACTTAGTTCATAAAAATCGAACCAGGTACCTGGTCTCCCTCAACCCTATATGCATGAATGTTTAGAGTGGTAGTGACTTCCCCTAAAGCTGGAGCCTCTATTGTTCCCTTTGCGAAACCTGGAGCCTCTATTGGTTCCTTTGGAGTTGAGATTTTTGTGGTCTCCTTCGAGGTTTCTAGATTGGTCCTAACTTCTTCTAAAGTTAGCACCTCTCTAACGTCTATAAGATAGTTAGGTTCCCTTTGTTCTCTTCTAATAGAGTCTATTTGTTCGCTTTAAAAAGTTGTTGAGCTTTTAAGCTCATCAGCTCCGGAACTATCATGTTTGTATTTATCATTCACACATGTACTTCCCTTTACAAATAAGTTTTTATAAATAACTTTTCCAATTGAGGGATCAAAATCTAATCCTTCTTTTTTCTTAGGAAAACACGTTATGAATTGAGAATCTTTTCTATGTTTTCTTGCCTTGTTGTGAATTTTGAAAGAGTTTTTACAATTTAATTATTTTCTTTCTTCAAACGTTCTACTTCATTTTCAATAATTTAAACCTCTTTGATGAAATGTTCATAGAAATAATAGAGAGAATGTTGTTCCTTTAAGGCAGCTTCTTGATATCTTTTCATATCATCAACTCCTGTCTTATTATCATCGAGTTTTGCTGGAAGTTCTTCATAGACTTACTGTCCACCTTGAGTTTCTAAAGCTTCTTCTCGTTTATTAAAAGATTCAATCTTATCACGAAGGGACTTGATTTGGGATTGGTGAGAGGCTTCACTATTCATGTCATAAATACCAAGTTCAATAATATCTCTTGTGGAAAGAGATTGAAGTTGAAGTTATGCCCACTTGGAGGGTGATGGTTGGACTTATTGTTTGAGTAGTTTTGTACTAGCTTTTTTGTTCTTCTAGTTCTTACTCTGGCTTTCTAACTTTCAGTATAGCTTGTGTAAGAGGACATATTTGCTATAAGGTGCAGATTAGTTGTCTCCTCATTCTCATTATCTTCGTCACTCGTTGTTGCTCTATGTTGCTATCCTCTTTCCTTTGAAGTCCATAGTTTCGATAGGCTTCTTGAGATTTGGATAATCCTTCTTCATGTGTCCACAACCAAATCATGTAATGTGATTGGAAGAGTTCACCGGGGAAGCAGTCCAACGTTGGCAGGTGAGGAGAACAAAGACCTCTTTGTAAGGGGCTTGATACTTCACCCTGACACATTTTAAACCAGTGAGGGCCTTGATGCAAAGCAGACAATATCACAAGTGGGAGAGCTGGGCTGTTACAATGTTATCAAAGCTAGGCCCAGGTTGATGCAGTCGTGAGGATTCCGGGCCCTCGAGGGGGGTTGCTACTGGAGGACCAATCCCACACCAGTTCCTCTTTACAAGGGGCTGGATACCTTACCCTTGTGACGTGTTTTAAACCCATGAGGACTTTAGCCCAAAGCAGACAATATCACAAGCGAGGGACTGGGTGGTTACAGTGGTATCAGAGCTAGGCTCGGGTTAATGTGCCTACGAGGAGTTCAGGCCCTCGAGGGAGGTGTGATTGGGGAACCAGTCCCACATCGGTAGGTGAGGAGGATGAATGCCTCTTTATGAGGGGCTTGATACTTCACCCTTATGATGTAATTTAATCCCGTGAGGGCCTCGACCAAAAGCAAATAATATCACAAGTGGTGGAGCTAGGCTGTTATGTCATCCATAAATATGGTAAAAAGAAACGAGCTCAGTGCTAATCCTTAATGGAGCACAATATATGTAGGAAAGTCATCTATATCCCACCCTAAGGTCCTAACTCTCATCCTTACTCCCTCGCATATATCTTTAATAACTCAAATATGAGCATCCGAAATGCCTCTCTTCTCCAAGCACCTCTATAATACTTCCATGGGTACATCATTACATGCTTTCTCCAAGTCGATGAACACCATTCTGAGATTCTTTTTTCTATCCCTGTAGAATTCTATGAGTCTACATATGAGAAGGATAGCTTCCAATAGTTGGCCTACCTAGGATGCAACCAAAGTAGTTTAGCAAAATAGTTAAAACCTCCATAAACCTTTCCTCAATAACCCTACCACAACTTCATAGTGTGACTAAGCAATTTTATAACTCTATAGTTATTGTTGCTTTCGATATCACCCTTATTCTTATATAATGGGATAACTATGTATTGAATCTCCATTCTTTGGGCATCCCTTTGGTTATAAAGATGACATCAAATTGCTGTGTTAGCCAATCAAGGTCCTCTTCACTCAAACACTTTTAAATTTCTGTAAGGATACTATCTGGGCCTACTGCCTTTCTACATTTCATCTTCCTTAATGAATCTTTAATCTTTGCTTTAGTGATAAGGTGACTAGACCTATGATTTTATTGCCCGCCTTGATAACTTTGCTTACTACGTTGGGAATCTTCTAATCCGACCCCTTTAAAGAGCCTATAAAAATAATATCGTCATATTTCCTTTATTTTGTTATCATGAACTAGGACCTGACCTTCTTCATCTTTAGTGAACCTTATAGTCCCTAAATCTATTTCTCTTCTTTTGCTGGGTCTTACTAGCCTAATGACCTCCTTAACTCCTTTATTAGATTCTTGTCTCAGATATAGTCTTTCATATGTGTTACTGTTTGTTACTGTGACTTCTTTCTTGGCTTCTCTTTTCGTCATCCTATATCTCACTTTATTAACCTCTTTTTCGTCCTCTGTTGCACTACTTAATAAAGCATTGAAAACCTATTGTTTTGCTTTTAATTTCTCTATCACATCTTCATTCCACGACCATGCTCTTTTTATTCTCTTACTACCTCCTCTGGAGACTCCTAATATTTCCTTTTCTTATCTCTGAATGCGTTCTTCCATTGTCCCCCACATTGTAAGAGCATCCCCCGCTATTTTCTAGTTTCCTTCTGTTTTGATCCTCTCAGATAGCTTAGTCGTAGTCTCACTAGTTCGACTTCACTATTTAATGTTAACGCCCCCAGCAGTTCTCTTCTTTCTCTTCAAACTTTAAACCTCCACATCCAAAACTAATAGCCTCTGCTATGTTATCAAGCACTCACTTGGTATCACTTCGCAATCTTTACACCACCCCCTATTATTCGCCCTCATCAAAAAGTAGTCAATTTGTGTCTTTTCACTCCTGAAAGTCACCAAGTGTTCTTTCCTTTTCTTGAAATAAGAGTTAGCTATCGAAATTTCGTACGCAACTACAAAGTCCAAAATAGACAACCCTGCACTATTTCTCTCCCAGGGCTCCATGTGACACATTATAACCATCTCCTCTTGTTCCTATATGCCATTAAAACACCCTGAATGAAAAATTTCGTTGTTTGTGGTATACTTTGGATAAACTCATCTAATTCCTCCAAATGGCCTTTCAATATCTCCTCCGAACCCGGTTTGAGGTGCATAACCACTACCTACATTAAGGATCTCTGATTCGACCACTATCTTGGTAGACATAATATGATTACTGTTACGAATCACCTCCATTACTTGCTCAATTAACTCCTTGTTGACCAAACTACCAACTCCATTTTTGTCTCTATTATACCACAGATTGTACCCATCAATCCCCTTTGCTTTAGCACTGGCCCACTTATTTTCTTGAAAACAAGCAATCTAATCTTACACCTATGCAAAGTTTTGACTAGTTCTATAGACTTGCTCATAAGCGTCCCAATATTCCAAGTCGCTTAATGCATCATAACAAACCTTTTCGTGAATTTCCTATAGTTAAAATTTTGTTTCATGAGAAACCTCTTAAATTGCCTTGTAATCGTAGCCATTACTTCTTCTTCATCTTCAAATATTTTATCTTGGTTGTCAGAGTCATCTTTTGTGGCTTTCAAGGTTGCTCATTTTCTTCGTGGATCTCCTCACACTTCTTAATGGTAGACCTTATGGTGTCAAGTGATTTTGTGCTTCTTTAATGACTGTTGCATTTGGTGGCCACTTTGATCTAAAAAGGCTTCTCAGTATTTTTTTTGATAATTTCTCGTTTGAGTGGCTTCTTCCAAGTTATTTGGGATTGTTTATAATCTTTATGATGTATTTCTTTGATAGATTCTTTTGGTAACATTTTAAAATGTCCATATTGATGAACATAGATGCTTATCTTGGTTTCTCTGACTAAGCTTGTTCCTTCATTTGTGGTGACTGGTGCGTCCCATATCTATTTGGCAATTTTGCAGCTTGGGACCTTGTTGAACTCACATAGATTGATTGCAGATAAAAGTATGTTAAAAGTCCTTTCTCTCCTAGTTTATGGCTTGTTTCCTTTATTCATTCCTCTTCTTTCATTTGAATCATTTCTTCTCCTTTGTCACTTTTCTTTACATTTATGGGTCTATGGCCTCTTTTGTTTTGTGTGTTCTCAGTTTGTAGCTCTTGATTAGACTTGGTAAAACTAACCCGAGTCTCGAAACCCAAACCAAATGACTTGGGCCCATACCCGACCCGCCACCCGAAATATTCTGTCCTGAAAGTGGACCTAAAACCCAAACCATACCCGACCCAAATTTTTCTACAACGTTGCTTGTTTTGGTATGACGAGCGTATTTGACCAAAAATTGGTTGATCCAAAATCAACCCGAACCGAACCATACCGGACCAAAACCTTAACGAGCCGAAATGTCACTTAACCTGAATATGACCTGATTTGAACTTGACCCGACTCGTACCCGAGCCGAATGACCCATTTGTCAGGTCTACTCTTGATGCTTCAAGATTATGCACTTGAGTTTTTTCAGCAAGCAAAAGTTTGTTATGTTGAATAAGGGAGGTGTAATGTATAATTTGCCTTGTAAATAAGACATGCTCGGACACTAATTGCTAGTCACTTTTGAATAAGGTTAGTCATCCTAGATGGGGGTAAATTGTGTGAGTGCTAAGATATGGTACTTTTTGAAAATAATTAGTCAAACTAAATAATGCTAGATAAAAAAGGTGTAAGAAAGGTTGAAACAAATTAATCAAGATAAGTTAAGCTAAAATGGGATAACGAAACAGAGTAATAGATTAGGGAGTTAGAGTTGAGACAAAGACAGGGATTTTCACGAGGTTCGCCGAAATCAACCTTGGACTACGACCCTGCCGATCATCCTTTCTTGACACTAGAAGTCAATAAAATTACTATCACCAATGACAATTTAGCTAAAGTCCTCTAAGTCTAGCCTACAATCAGGATATCTTAAGACACTCTAACTAGGTCAACTTATAGATTTTCCCAACTCTCAGAAGCACAATAATTGATAAGAGCCCTACTGCTCTTTGTGGTATGCAGAGGCTTTCCCTAAGCATTCTATAATAGCTTGTATATAGTTCAGTAAGAGAACTCTTACTCCTTCCTAATAGACTGAGTTTTCACACTTTAACTAGCTTAACTCCTAGAGTTCACTCATACTCTTGGTAGAACAACACTCTCAATGTAGAGGTAGTGTCATGGGCTCATTTCTGCTACACCCGAAACACAGAGCATTCAAGGAGATGAATGTAAATCTTAATGCCATAAGATGAGTACAATGCATTCATTTTCTATTTAAGTGTTGTAACCTTTGGCCTTCAAATGGGCACGCTATTTAAAGATGTGCTTTATAGAGTTTGAACCATTAGACGTTGATGATACAACCATTATAGTAGCTTTTCATCTCAGCCCTTCATTTGAAGTTTTAGAGGTGATTCTAACATCCATCTTAGAAAGTGTGACCCTTTCCTCTTAGAGAAAATCTTTTTGATTCATGCTTTATCAATCTTTTCTTTAAAGGGACTAGTTTGGTGTTGTCTCTCTTAAGAAAGTAACCATTGACGTAGTCATTGACCATTAATCTATTGGGTAATCCATGGTGATCATGTTAATCAAGAGGCCTAATTGAAAAGTGCCCAAATAGCATTAAAAGCTTGATGTTGACAACAAGTGATTTCTCTAGCAGTTTTAAAATTCAACTTGTTAGATGTTAGTGCTCACTTTTCATTATTGTGTTGACGTAAATTGTTCCAAAAATGGTCAAGAGAGATTATGAGAGTAATCATCAAAGATCATGTTAAGAAAAATTTTAAATAAAATTAATCTTATTTGTTGATGAATTTCTTTCAAGTTGAGGCCAATATTGCCCACGGAATATCAAAAAGCTCCTTTCATTAGAGGAATATTTCAAATATTAATATCTATAATGACCTTGAGCAATATGTCTTCACTTATAAAGGAAATATTTTATTCCTCAATATTCATAGTGACTCTGACTATCTTATGTGGTCACTTTAATTAGACTCTAAAAGATCCTTTTGCCTATTGCAAATACTGGGCTCTTACTCATTTGCCCCAATAGCTGAAGCCATTCAAGAGGACATAAAAAATTTTACTCGATCAGGAAAAATCTTTAAGCTACCTTAGATTGCATTAAAAACTCAGAACAGATTCCTACAAATATTAACAAAATGTAAACAAGACAAAGACTGACCTTATAATACGAAGCTTCTAACATCCTTTTTTGACCATAGGCAAGCACTTCTAAATGCACACCTGAGTCACACCTGAAGAGCCAGTGGGATTCTTGGACTACAAAGAGGTCCTTAGCCATCATAACCTTTGATGATACCAGGTTTCTCCCTAACGGAGTTAATCATAACAAAGATCTCTACTTGATTGTGCCTTATATACACAAGTACATACCTATAGCCCTAGTTGACAATAAGTCATTTGCTAACTTTTTTCTAAGACAGCTGAAAAATTGTGCTCAACAAAAGAAGACATAATTGTTATGCAAGGGTTAAGGGCCTATGATAGCAAACACTATGCCATTATAGGAGCCACAATCCTCAACATAACGGTGGGCAAAATTGAATAAAAAGCGGCCTTCCAAGCAATTAACATCCCTACAACCTTTAATATACTATTAAGGCAATCTTGCCCTATGACTTCAGAGTGGTGCCGTCCCCCTTACATCAAAAAGTCAAAATAATAGTTAAAGGAGCTATAGTAACATCAATATAGATCACATGGTAGTCAACATTGAAAAGGAAGCCTCCATTCTAGAGGTAGAACATGACATGAAAGACTTAGAAATATGGGCTTTAATTTTGATGAGTGTGCTATCAACACTCAAATGATCTGGCTCCCTTTGACATTGAACTATACTCATATCCAAAAATCAACCCATGATGCAAAAAATGGGCAACTCTAATAGCCTCTTACTGGGAAAAAATGCTAAACCACAAATTGAAGGCCCAGAGCATAAGAAGTTTGCTCACTTGTTTAAGTTGGGGTATGAACCGCCTCCAAAAGAACTCCATCTTGCTATTCAACAAGAAAAATAAAGGAAACACCTTGCTAGCACAAGAAGACATGACTATGTGCACTCGCTTTATATTCTTACTTTTAAATGAATAATACCCTTGTGAAGGGGACGCAAATATCCCCTGTAAACACCTAAAAGTTTGAATCCATTTTATTTATAATATTGAACCTGAATAATGTAGCAGACTTTCGAAGCGCAAGTTACTACCATTATTTTCAAACAAAAATACGAGGCTGATGTCAGCATAGTTAATAAAAGATGTAAAAAGTGTAACACCCCCCACCTCATCGGGTCGTGTTACACGCCATAGTCTTCCCTGGGAAAGACTGTTAAGGCAACTTACTTAAACTTATTTGAAGCATAACATGAAAGAGACTGGACACTTAAGCCACTATAACATAATTGAGTCTCGAGTTTAACCCTCGGGTTAGGAATGCTAGGATTCTTAATTTTTTTTTTTGGGACAAAACGGGCAGAGTTTCCCCTAAAAACTGACCGTTTCCCAGGCTTACAGCCTTACATTATATCCCTGTAATACATAAGGTAGTCAACAACTCAACGGCTACACGCTGGAGTCCCCAACTCTACGGGCCACACGCCCGGGGTATACAGAGCTTTCTATTTTTCATAAACTTTATAAGGAAAAAGATAAATAATTACATAACCTTACAATCACAATCGACATTACATAACAATATCATAAACACGGCAACACAGTCCAAGCAAGTCCACTCTCGGTGCTCCACGCATCAGTCACATACCTGTGGATCTGGGAAAAGGGGAAAAGTAATGGGAATGAGCAACCACCGCTTAGTGAGTAAACCCTCTCTCCCAAAACATACTTAAAATACATATTAACCTACGAAAGCCTTTCATAATTCATTTTGGTTGAAGAGCTTACACATAATACGTCATATTCATACCATAAACCAAGTGAAGGAATAGTCATACTCAAAAAGCTTAACTTTAGTAGAAACCGTCCATAATAAAGTTACGTAAACCCAGTAACATAGCATAAAAGGGGTTTTACGCATAAGTTTCACTTACCGAAAAACATACATAGTAACTTATGCACGTAAATGTGGAGACTAGACTCTTAGAGGTACTTTGTTACTGTCATCTCGAGTCGGCCAAACTCGAGCGGCAACATACGCCCATCCGGACAGACATCATACTATGCTAAGATGTAATTTTCATACTTAGACTTCAGGCGGGAATCAAACCACCATCCCTGAATCTAACATAACATAACATACGTGATACCAGGCAGGAACTAAGCCACCATCCCTAGGTCTCAGACTTAAGCTTAAAGTTTCTAGAGTAGCTCCTCCACGCATACATAGACATAAACATAATCGTTCGTACACATACATACTTATACATAGACATAAACATAATCATTTATACACGTACATACTTATACTTATTCGTATACATATCTTAGGGACTTATAACAATCAGACACATACATACTTAGTAGACAAACATGCTTATAATTAGTCATATATAGGTTTTATGAACTTAAAACATGAATACGTAATTTTCTTACAACTTTATCTTCAGGCCAACGATGAGAAAGACCTCTTAAAAACATGGTGAGTATACTAACTCACAATTCAAAACTTGGATAATTACTAGCATGCACTTCAAAGCTAGGATTCGCAATACACAACCCCAGTTGCCCTTTTTAAGATCGTTTGAACCCTTTTAACCGCAAGAGAAGGAATTTGACACAAATCAAGTTTAGTAACTCATAAATCGATTTTGCGAATAGTTTAAAAGCTTTTCATAATCGAAATAAATTTGCGAACGTGTATAGTACTTTGTCAAATACGTTTACCAATTCATTTCTAACTTAAAAGCTTCGTAAAAACGTAATTAGTTTGCTAAATCGTGAAATGATTTCGTTTCTAACTTAAAAACTTCATAAAAACGTAATTAGTTTGCTGAATCGTAAAACGATACTCGTTTGCAGCATAACGTGTTTAGTTGATACTTAATTCAAACTAAGTTCGAAGTTTAAAAGCTTCTTATAAATGTTATAAGTTTATTAATACATAAATCGACTTCCTTTGAAACTTCTAAGCTTCTTAAAAACATAATAAGCGTGTTAAGTCGTAAAATAACATCGTTTTAAATTTAAGAAACTTCCTATAGATGTGAAACGTTTGCTAGTTTGTAAAACGACTTCATTTTTGACTTAAAAGCTTTTAAAACACGTAATACGTTTATTAACTTGTAAAAGGACCTCACTTTTGACTTAAAAGCTTCCCATAAAGGTAACACATTTACTAAATCGTAAAACGACTTAGTTTTCAACTAAAAGGCTCTTTATAAACATAATAAGGTTGCCTAATCATAAACGACTTTGCTTCTAACTTGATAATGTTGCTAAATCATACAAACGACTTCTTCTAACTTGGAAGCTTTGCTAAATCATAAAACCGACTTCGTTTGTTTACAAACATAAAAAGGTTGCTTATAAACATAATAACCTTAATTCATTTGTTTGTCCACACATACAATCGAATACATACAACAACTTTGAATTAGCATCTCGAGGATAAATCAACAAAATTGATTCGAATCGATGCTAAACATATATAACTCACTTCGAATTAACACCTCAAGTATAATTCACCCAAATTGATTCGAACCGAAGCTAAACATATACAACTCATTTCGGATTAACATCTCTAGCATAATTCACCCAAATTGATTCGAATCGAAGCTAAACATATATAATTCACTTCGAATTAACATCTCTAGCATAATTCACCAAGATTGATTTGAATCGAAGCTAAACATATATAATTCACTTTGAATTCACACCTCAAGTATAATTCACCCAAATTGATTCGAATCGAAGCTAAACTTCGAATTCGCACATTAAGCATAATTCACCCAAATTGATTCGAACCGAAGCTAAACATATATAACTCATTTCAAATTAACATCTCAAGCATAATTCACCCAAATTGAGTTGAATCGAAGCTAAACATATATAATTGACTTCGAATTCACATCTCAAGCATAGATCACCCAAATTGATTCGAATCGAAACTAAACATACATAACTCACTTCCAATTAACATCTCAAGCATAGTTCATAATGATTATGCATAAGTACTTATAACTACCAATCCCATAAACTGATTCATATAATTCTTCTTTGAAATCCTTAAAATAGGAGGGATTAAAGGATTATCCACCTCGAATCCAAGCTATTTTCGTGCAAATTGGCTAGGTTGAAGCTGAATTCGAACTCCCCACACTCAAGAAATCCGACTGCCTTTGCGTGAGGTTCGAACACCACCAAACCCAAAAACTCTAACTCACGATTTTTGATGAAATTAAACGCAATCAGGAAGAATCTAGGTCAAGAATACGATTTATAGATGGATGAGGAGTTCGAAATCACCTTGGATGCACCGAGGTTGCCGGGCGTCGGTTTTGGTCCGGTCAAAATCAGCCCAATCGTGGCTGATTTTCGGCCAGTGGCGTTGTGGAGTAACGACCGGCAGCTGAGGTGGGTTGGCTGGGGGCTCAAGGCTGGCGGTTTGCTCCGATGTGCATGGCGGAGGAGCGAAGCAGAGGAGGAGGAACAGGGCAGACGGGAAGAAGAAGAAGAAGAAGAAGAAGAAGAAGAAGAAGAAGAAAGAAAGAGGAGAGAGAATGTCGAGAGGGGGGTGTGTCGCGGCAGGGGAGAGGAGAAATAAGGGGGCGCGCGAAATTACCAGATTGCCCTTCCCTGCTCTCTTTTGTTCGACCCAAGGTAGTTCATACTTAACACCACTAGTCGAATTCGTAAACCGATTTCTAAACCCAAATCGATAATATAATCCTTCATCAAATATTCTTTCCCAAATCTATCAAGGTTCGATTTAATAGCATCAAACTACTTCCAAGGTTGACGGGTATTCAAGTAAAATTTTCCAACCCAACAGGCATAATGTTCATTAAACAAGTACAACAAAACTCCGGGTCTCACATTCTCCCCCCACTTATAAAAAGTTTCGTCGTCGAAACTTATACGCTTTGGTCACAAGATACAAAATAAATCCATAATCCCTATATACTTATATAAATGGAAGTACTTAAAAGAAAGATTTCTTACCGACTTTCATTCACGTCATGGAGTTGTGTGCTTAGTGGAGTCATTTTCTTGCTTGGAGATTGTTGCCGCCTTGCCTATTTGCTGACTGGGTCCTTTAATTAGCTTGCATGTTTTCTTGTACTTTCTTCGGACATTGGTTTTGGTAATGCCCAATTTCTTCACACCCAAAGCACACCCCAGTTACCCTTGCATAGGGCCCATTGTGGAGCTTGCCACACGTATCGCATCGAGGCTTTGGCTCATATGGAGTGCGGTCCTTCTGAGATTGACAATTGGGATTAAGCTTCCTCCCATTCCCACGTACTCCTCCTTGTGAACTCTCGACCTCACACTTCCTTTTCTGTTGCATAGCTAACTCAGATGCCTCAGACTCATCTATAACACGCTCCACTTTGATGGCTTTTTGGTACATTGTTTGGAGGTTTGGAAAGGTTAGTGCAACCATGTTTGTTTTCAACTTAGACTTGAGGCCTCTCTCAAATTGTTCCATTTTCATTTCCTCATTTGCCACTTGATGAGGAGCAAACCTACCCAATTCATTAAACTTAGACATATACTTAATAACTGGAATTTTTCCTTACTGTAAGTTCAAAAATTCCTACTCCTTAGCCCATTTTACCTCCTTAGGATAGTATTTTTCATCTAATAACCCCTTGAACTCTTCCCAAGTTAGTGGTTGTTTACCTTCTCTTGGCTTAACAGTATCCCACCAAAAGCTAGCATCTTTCTCGAATAAGTGAGCTGCGAACCTCACCTTATGATTGGCAGGACACTCTATGACCTCAAACAATCGTTCAATCTTCCTCTTCCAGTACTCATACTGAATTGGGTCTGGTGTTCCGTCAAACGTAGGTGGCTTAAGCTTCATAAATTTAATTAGCATCTCCATTCCATCATTTGGAGGCGGAGGTGGAGGAGGATTTTGCCTTTCTTTCGACATATCGTATACTATCTTAACTCCTCCACTCGTAGCAAGGCTGCATGTCACTTATGTGCGTCATAGACATGTATTACTTATGAACGAATTTCCATCAGCCCCCTCCTAGTAAGCTGACAACAATTTAGCACTTAACACTTAACACTTAATATACAACACATATCACATAGCACATAACACGTAGCACATAACATATAACTCTTAGCACATAAAAACATATCTAGGAGTCAAATCTCATTTTCTTTTATCATTTTATAAAACCCTATAGCTCTGATACCACCAAATGTAACACCCTCGACCTCACCGGGTTGTGTTACACGCCACAGTCGTCCCTGGGAAAGACTGTTAAGGCAACTTACTTAAACTTATTTGAAGCATAACATGAAAGAGACTGGACACTTAAGCCACTATAACATAATTGAGTCTCGAGTTTAACCCTCGGGTTAGGAATGCTAGGATTCTTAAATTTTTTTTTTTTGGGACAAAACGGGCAGAGTTTCCCCTAAAAACTGACCGTTTCCCAGGCTTATAGCCTTACATTATATCCCTGCAATACATAAGGTAGTCAACAACTCAACGGCTGCACGCTGTAGTCCCCAACTCTACGGGCCACACGCCCGGAGTATACAAAGCTTTCTATTTTTCATAAACTTTACAAGGAAAAAGATAAATAATTACATAACCTTACAATCACAATCAACACTACATAACAATATCATAAACACGGCAACACAGTCCAAGCAAGTCCACTCTCGGTGCTCCACGCATTAGTCACATACCTGTGGATTTGGGAAAAGGGGAAAAGTAATGGGAATGAGCAACCACCGCTTAGTGAGTAAACCCTCTCTCCCAAAACATACTTAGAATACATATTAACCTACGAAAGCCTTTCATAATTCATTTTGGTTGAAGAGCTTACACATAATACGTCATATTCAAACCATAAACCAAGTGAAGGAATAGTCATACTCAAAAAGCTTAACTTTAGTAGAAACCGTCCACAATAAAGTTACGTAAACCCAGTAACATAGCATAAAAGGGGTTTTACGCATAAGTTTCACTTACCGAAAAACATACATAGTAACTTATGCACATAGATGAGGAGACTAGACTCTTAGAGGTACTTTGTTACTGCCATCCCGAGTCGGCCAAACTCGAGCGGCAACGTACGCCCATCCGGACAGACATCATACTATGCTAAGACGTAATTTTCATACTTAGACTTCAGGCGGGAATCAAACCACCATCCCTGAATCTAACATAACAAAACATACGTGATAGCAGGCGGGAACTAAGCCACCATCCCTGGGTCTCAGACTTAGGCTTAAAGTTTCTAGAGTAGCTCCTCCACGCATACATAGACATAAACATAATCGTTCATACGCATACATACTTATACATAGACATAAACATAATCATTCGTACAGATACATACTTATACTTATTCATATACATATCCTAGGGACTTATAACAATCATACACATACATACTTAGTAGACAAACATGCTTATAATTATTCATATATAGGTTTTATGAACTTAAAACATGAAAACGTAATTTTCTTACAACTTTATCTTCAGGCCAACGATGAGAAAGACCTCTTAAAAACGTGGTGAGTATACTAACTCATAATTCAAAACTTGGATAATTACTAGCATGCACTTCAAAGCTAGGATTCGCAATACACAACCCCAGTTGCCCTTTTTAAGATCGTTTCAGCCCTTTTAAACGCAAGAGAAGGAATTTGACACAAATCAAGTTTACTAACTCATAAATCAATTTTGCGAATAGTTTAAAAGCTTTTCAAAATCGAAATAAATTTGCGAATGTGTAAAGTACTTTGTCAAATACGTTTACGAATTCATTTCTAACTTAAAAGTTTCGTAAAAAACGTAATTAGTTTGCTAAATCGTAAAACGATTTCGTTTCTAACTTCAAAGTTTCGTAAAAACGTAATTAGTTTGCTAAATCGTAAAATGATTTCATTTCTAACTGAAAAGCTTCGTAAAAACGTAATTAGTTTGCTAAATCGTAAAATGATTTCGTTTCTAACATAAAAGCTTCGTAAAAACGTAATTAGTTTGCTAAATCGTAAAACGATACTCGTTTGAAGCATAACGTGTTTAGTTGATGCTTAATTCAAACTAAGTTCGAAGCTTTAAACTAAGTTCGAAGCTTAAAAGCTTCTTATAAGTGTTATAAGTTTATTAATGCATAAATCAGCTTCCTTTGAAACTTCTAAGCTTCTTAAAAACATAATAAGCGTGTTAAGTCGTAAAATGGCTTCGTTTTAAATTTAAGAAACTTCCTATAGACGTGAAACGTTTGCTAGTTTGTAAAACGACTTCATTTTTGACTTAAAAGCTTTTAAAACACGTAATACGTTTATTAACTTGTAAAAGGACCTCACTTTTGACTTAAAAGCTTCCCATAAAGGTAACACGTTTACTAAATCGTAAAACGACTTAGTTTTCAACTAAAAGGCTCTTTATAAACATAATAAGGTTGCCTAATCATAAACGACTTTGCTTCTAACTTGATAATGTTGCTAAATCATACAAACGACTTCTTCTAACTTGGAAGCTTTGCTAAATCATAAAACCGACTTCGTTTGTTTACAAGCATAAAAAGGTTGCTTATAAACATAATAAGCTTAATTCATTTGTTTGTCCACACATACAATCGAATACATACAACAACTTCGAATTAGCATCTCGAGGATAAATCAACAAAATTGATTCGAATCGATACTAAACATATATAACTCACTTCGAATTAACACCTCAAGTATAATTCACCCAAATTGATTCGAACCGAAGCTAAACATATACAACTCACTCCGGATTAACATCTCTAGCATAATTCACCCAAATTGATTCGAATCGAAGCTAAACATATATAATTCACTTCGAGTTAACATCTCTAGCATAATTCACCAAAATTGATTTGAATCGAAGCTAAACATATATAATTCACTTCGAATTCACACCTCAAGCATAATTCATCCAAATTGATTCGAATCGAAGCTAAACTTCGAATTCGCACATTAAGCATAATTCACCCAAATTGAGTTGAATCGAAGCTAAACATATATAATTCACTTCGAATTCACATCTCAAGCATAGATCACCCAAATTGATTCGAATCGAAACTAAACATATATAACTCACTTCGAATTAACATCTCAAGCGTAGTTCATAATGATTATGCATAAATACTTATAACTACCAATCCCATAAACTGATTCATGTAATTCTTCTTTGAAATCCTTAAAATAGGAGGGATTAAAGGATTACCCACCTCGAATCCAAGCTATTTGCGTGCAAATTGCCTAGGTTGAAGCTGAATTCGAACTCCCCACACTCAAGAAATCCGGCTGCCTTTGCGTGAGGTTCGAACACCACCAAACCCAAAACCCTAACTCATGATTTCTGATGAAATTAAATGCAATTAGGAAGAATCTAGGTCAAGAATACAATTTATAGATGGAGGAGGAGTTCGAACTCACCTTGCATGCACCGAGGTTGCCAGGCGTCGGTTTTGGTCCGTCAAAATCAGCCCAATCGTGGCTGATTTTCGGCCAGTGGCGCTGTGGAGTAACGACCGGCAGCTGAGGTGGGTTGGCTGGGGGCTCAAGGATGGCGGTTTGCTCCGATGTGCATGGCGGAGGAGCGAAGCAGAGGAGGAGGAACAGGGCAGACGGGAAGAAGACGAAGAAGAAGAAAGAAAGAGGAGAGAGAATGTCGGGAGGGGGTGTGTCGCGGCAGGGGAGAGGAGAAATAAGAGGGCGCGTGAAATTACCAGATTGCCCTTCCCTACTCTCTTTTATTCGACCCAAGGTAGTTCATACTTAACACCACTAGTCTAATTCGTAAACCGATTTCTAAACCCAAATCGATAATATAATCCTTCATCAACTATTCGTTCCTAAATCTATCTAGGTTCGATTTAATAACATCGAACTACTTCCAAGGTTGACAGGTATTCAAGTAAAATTTTCCAACCCAACAGCCATAATGTTCATTAAGCAAGTACGACAAAACTCCGGGTCTGACAAAAAGTCTAACGTCAATGTCAAATTCTAATTGCAATAGGCAACTAATCAATTAGAACTCAATATCATTAACAACGACCTTTTTCATCTACACTTGGTCCCATCCCTATGGATGTTTTTGTCAGTACCTAAAAACAAAACATATCAAATATTGAGGCATAGCGTAACAGTGCGTAACCCTAGCAGTCAAAGACAATTTCAATTCATCTAAAATATTTGGGGGTGAAAGGGAAGTGGTTCAAATAGTCTGAAATAACTGAGATCCTGGCCACTTCGAGCCCTTTAGAACTATTATGTTCTTAATTTCCAATATACACATCTATTACAAGATTTCAAATTTAGGGAGTGACCCATCTATGTGTCTCACAACCTTTCACTTAATGACCTTATGGGTTATCAAATCTGTGTTACCCATTACTTGGCATACATCCATGTACTATAGAACACACCCAAAGAAATGCTTGTTGCAACCTAGGGAGAATATTTTATCTCAATATTAGGATAATCTTACCCTGATCCCAAGAGGCACACTCCCATAACTCACCATTGTCTTCCACTTTAATATTTAGGTTTTATGAATAGGTCCAGTTGGCTTCTTGCAAGCCCAATCTATCACAATCAACTTCAAAATATCTTCAATAAATCCAGTTAGGACATAAATTGCTTGAATACAAAATATCAACCACAGAATAATATCTCAACATTCAATTCATAATAACATAGTAGTTTAAGTTTTTCACATAAATCCCCTTTAGGATGTAACATTTTATTGTGAGGACCACAACTTGGGGCCTTACTCTCAGGTACGGTCCCCCGCGAATGGTTGGGCTCGCTTGCTAGGTAAGTTTGGATTCAAATATATATATTTTTTAATTTTAGTAAAGAAAATCGGGCAACAATAGACTTAGGCTGCCTATGCATAAGACTAGGCAACAACCTTGATCCAAAATCCTGGACTGGCTTAGAGTTAGGCTAAGTTTTCTAGTCCAGGCACACCCAAAAGTCTCTTTGGTTGGGCTAGAGGTTGGGCTATAGAAATGAACTAGGAACGCAGTCGGGTTCCTGAGCTAATTCTAGGTCTGGGCCTCAGGCTCAAGCAAAGCTACTATTGGGGATCTCAACACTGCTCAATTTGAAGCAACAAGAAACCTAAAAAAATTATAAATGTTAGCAGTAAAGTTGCCAGTGAGTTTTAGAAAAAACTTCCAAACCTAATTCACTATTTCAAACGACTAATAACCGGAGGAATAATGGGTTCATATGAACCATAAACCAAAGGGACACCGATAAGGACTATAAGCTCATTCTAAAAAGGTTTTGAAAGGTCCCTAAGTAATACCTAGTGTGGGGACCATATGACTCCATAAGCTCAAATCAAGGATCCAGATCTGGGGCCAAAGGCATAATGTCATGATGGAGTGCATCACACCACTGCTGTCGTCACTAACGACCTCTAGTATTCAACATAGGAAATTACATCTAGATACAGTTAAAACAATAGGCATGCAACATATTAGGATTAACCACCTAAAAGAATAGAGACTGAAGTACAATGTCTGTATAAAAGAACGTAAAGAAATAACTCAAATTCATGACAACGGGTGAGGATGAAACCAATTAAAGATTAATCCTTTACCAAACCCCAATAGAAATAGCATACAGAGAAGGAAAATAAAGAGACTAAGTGTGGGGAATATTAGGTTACACCCTCAGGATGTACCACCCGATTCACATGAGAACCTAGCAAAATGATGCCTCTTTAAGGATTAAGGGATTCCTAATTCTTGACGCCTCTTAAGTTTTGGAGCACTTTTTGTCAAATTCTCTCTCTAATATTTAAGTATCTTTGTAAGTTTCTCTCTAATTATTTGATCTTTCACATTGAGTTTTTCATCGTGATTAACCCTACGGGGCAATCGTCGTTTTATAGCCCTTAAGAATACCGAATTGGCTAAGGAAAGGGACTCCTACATCAAGCTTAATCTAAATAGTTAGCATATTTGGATCAAATTCTACTAAGAGAAATTAGACACAGTCAAGGGAAGATAAAAGCCAAGGGTTTCCGGGGAAGAGATCCTAGTCGGTTCTTGGCAGAGAATCCGATTGTGTTCTAGGTCAGGTCAACTCCATTGGGCCCCGTGCTTCCTTTCTTTCCTTATCTTTTCTCTCTTTCTCTTTGTCTCCTTTTTTCTTTTTTTACTTTGAATTTTAGGACTACTTTGATGGGCCCCAAAATCCATAGGTTGGGCCATAATTTTCGTCAACGGGCATTTTATAAAATTAGAGATACCATTTTTAGGCGTCTACAGTTAACCTCCAGTTTGATCAAGCCTGTATAAGGCAAAGGCTAAAGTAGGTGGCATTTATGCTTACATGTTTGGGCCATCCTTAAGAACTGGACCTTTCACCAATCTAGCAGATCTTGATGTCCACCTTTCACCGGTCTGATAGACCTTTCGTCAGTCTAGCGGATCTTGATGTCGAGCTTTCGCTGATCTAGCAAACTTTGATGTTAACATTTTGTTGGTTTAGCAGACATATTAATGGTCTAGCGGATTTTAGTGTTAAGCGTTTGCTTGTTTAGCAGACATTTTGGAAGTCTAGTGGACTTTAATGTTAACCTTTTGCCGATCTAGCGGATCCTGAATTTGAGAGTGGATATTGAATTCTGTCTAGTGAAGCTTAAATTGACCTAACTTCCTTACTTTGGTAGCAATTTTAAACTCCTTCTCACATGTAGGTTTCCTTGTTTGCTTGCTTTGTTGACACTTTACTTTTATCTTTTGCAAATGATTAAATTTTTTTCTTTATATGCATTCATCACCTAAGGAACCTGGCAGGGTCCTCCCTATCATGCCATTTTCCCTTCACTGTTTTTACTGGAACATATGGTAATGTATGTGATGTTTGAGTACCAATTGTCCCGGTTAGGTCTTATGACATCTTCTTTGACTTCTTCTCCTTATTTGCAAGCATCTATGATGGGAAAATTTGGTTTCTTATTGATTTTCATTCTTACGTAGGGAACCCAGCTAGGTTCCCCTTCCCCATAGCTTCTCGTATCTTTTCTCTCGTTGCTTTTCCCTTACTGAGGATAACATTGATGCATCTAAGGTTGATTCCTCTTGTAACCCGGCGTGGTCCCCTTACCTGCCACGTTTTCTTATTTGCATGCTTGTTGGATTGTCAAGCATGGATTTGGCTCTTTGATTTTTCTTAGCTAGAATCTAAACCGGTTCCTATGGCATCAACGTTCGCTTCTTCTCCTTGGTCGTTTCCTCTTGCTTTCTATGATAGTTTTATCCCGTTGACAAGGCATCCATGAGATGGAACCCGGACGGGTTCCCCTTTTTCTTGGTGTCATTTCTTCCTATATCCTCTTACTTGTTTTATGCAAAATAATGCATATGCCTTATTCATATATGTCATGGTGGAACTCGATCGAGTTCCCGTCTTTTCTTGACTTTTTCTCTTGCCTTTTGTGGTTGTTTTATGCAATTATATTGCTTATGTTGCATGCATGGGAACCTGGCTGGGTCCCCCTTTTGGTGTGGCCTTCTCCTCTTGTTTTTGTTCCTCTGTTTTCATTATATGTAGTATATGGATGGGGAAACCCGACCAGGTCACCTTGGTTTGCCCTTGTCCTCTTGCCTTTGCTTAGATATTGCATGCATTTAGGAGAATTTCTTCACACCTTACCAAGCCTAGTTATTGCTTGTGTTCTTATTTCTTGCTATCTTCATCTTCTTAGTCAAGAGTGTGTAGTTATGCTCTAAGATCATGAGTGTGAGAAAGGTGCATCCACCATAGACAACTAGATAAGAAAGGCTTCCTTAGGAATGTTTTATTGTGATGGAATGGAGATCAATTGAAGATTGGAACGAAACATACCTTTTGATGAACGTACGATGCCTTGCATCTAGTTAGGCTGCTTCGAAAGTAGTAAGTATTTCCCTTTCTTTTTCTATAGTTTATTTTTATCATGATCATGGGTTTAATATTGCTTGTTTTTCATCCTTTTATTTAAGGAAATCTTGCTAGGGCTATGGGTGCCCCTATGAAATTTATGAAAGACCTAAACGGTAGAGAATCTTAGGTTCGATATAAACTTAATAATGCTGGGTTTAAGACCTTTCATCCTGCTTTAAAAGGAGCAGTAGATTAAACTAATCATTGCATTACTTGACTGGTGGTCGAGACATTTTTTAGGATACCACCAATACTTTTTCACCTCCCATTTGGGGAGATAACGATAACCCCTCTTCTCTTTTCCATGCTAACAGGTCTCAACTGTTCAATGAACCCTTTTGCTTTTGAAGAAGACTTTTATCTTCAGCATGACTAACCATTTTAAGTCTTCGGTCCTATCTTAAACAAAATTTCTCATGGGAACAACTTGTTCTACAACATTCTTTTCAATGTGATAACTGATGATGAGTGCTGTGCTAAGCATTCTACTGATCACCAAGCCCGTATTATTTTACCTCTTGCTATTAGCACTACCATTTTTGCTGAGTTGGACAATCATTGTTACTTCCGCTATCTAGTTAACCTTGTTGACATTGATAGAGTGAAGGATACTAGGGGTTCCTGCATATTTCACCCTTGTTTGTGGTGTGGGAGTCGGGGTGCGAAAAATAGAGAAACCTCGTGGAGAAAATAATTCTAGTTTTCTGTCAGTGTTGTACGGAGGGTAATTGAGGTAATGATCTCTCTTGAAAATTTATTTGTTGTTCTTGGCTTATAGTTTTCATTATTGAATCTTATTTTTTTAGTTAGTTTTATACATATTTTCCAGAGCATTTATAAGCATTGAGGAAGCCAACTTAGTTTTTGGCCATGGTCTCACAGCCTAGGGAAAATCAAGTTTGGTGGCAATTGTGAGTTAGGAGTCTTCAGTGGCTTCAAGAGGTGATAAGTGCTTGACCATGGCATCATTCTCTTGATTGTCTTCGCTCGTAGAAATTTATTGCTTTTTATCTGCCTAATTATTCTAATCTCCTCTTGTTATAGAAAAATTTTCACCCATAAGAAAGTCGTGTCTCCACCCCCAAGATGTAGGCAGTTTGGTACTACACGCGACATCAAATTCTTATGGAAAGACCATTCCGCTTTGTTTAGTACTTGGGTGTTATTGCCCAACAAGCTAACCAATAGCCTCCTTTTGTCCCCAAAGATCGACTCAATCCATGATTTATGCACGAACTTTATCTTTTGACGATATGGACGAGATGAAAATAGGTCTTCATTTCATTGATTTTATCGACCACGGGTGCGACTATGCCACTAATCTTGGATGCGTCATGACCCTCTTAGTAACCTTCCTATCATCATTTCCTCATTCACCGTGTTTTTCAAATCTCTAATCTTTATGAGTCTTTGCTGGAAATGCCTGCTACTGGTCCCATACCCAGATATGAGGGTTAGCATGGCAAGAGAGGGAGAAAATCTAATGCTTATAGATATCATGTTGGTAGTGCGACCGTTTCAATCAATGAGAAAGGCATTTACAAGCTCTTTACTTGTCGGCACCCTCAGATGGATTGGATAAGCTACCTCTTTTATTTTCTTGATGTGATTTTGTGGAACTTCCTTCTTTTGTGAAACAAAGGGACCTGAACCTGACGTTCGACAAGCAAGTTATCAAAAATCCCATTCAAGACCTCGTAGATCCCTATTCGAGAACAATGTGATCCACTAGGTTAGAAGATATGCTAGGTTTTCTCATGCTAGAGAGACGGAGCTTCACTAGGATTCTCCGATTAAGGTGGAACCACTCTGAATCGGTGATCCATGGGATCCCTGTACTAGCACTACTTCTTATAGGGAGCCTTACGTGCCCTAGAGTTTGTATGGATAGTCATCATCTGGGATGATGAATAGTGATCATTCGTGTCATTCTTTGGTAGCAACGAGTAATCCTTTACCTAATTTTGGTACTAATCGCTGAACTATCAATTCTAGCTTTGCATCAAATTATGCTGACTACATCTTCGATTGATGTAGCAGTGGGTTCCTAGATGACCAGTAGGGGCAGCCTAACCAACTTATGTATAATGATTGTGTTATGATATAATATTGCTCTGATGCAATGCCATTTTTATGAAAGCCTTATACAAACTTTATATCCTAATGCAAGATACACCCATGCACTGCCATTTTCATGTAAGCCTTATGCAAACTTTTCATGCTAATGCAAGCTACACTATGAAAAGATGCCAATAAGCATCAATAGCTTTGTGGTTTGGAGAAATAATCTTGAAATTTTAATGGATAATTTCAGAATTAAAGTTAGTTAGAGGTAGAAATATCAATGACAAAAGAAAATAAAACGAAGTAGCGGGCTAACCCAAACTTCGATGCCGACTAGGTCCTTGTCGCGCCCACCTAGCCTTAAATTACTTGGATTTTTCTTAGTGTTACATTTGAGGCCCGAAGTTGCCTAGGTTCTTGTTAGCATACCAATCTGAAACGCACTTAATTTTGGATTAGTTGTTTTGTGTATTTATAAATTGAGGTTGCTTATCATTCGATTTTCATCTATTGTAGGAGCAATCCACAAGAGTTCACAATGTCTTTTGAAAAGGTCTTAACCACCTACTCATCTTCATGCTAGAGATAAGCATGAGCTTAGAAACCTTTGTTTAAGTAGGCTTCCTAGCCTTGGATAAGTTAAAATCTATTCGGAGCTTCTTAGAGCTGCCTTTACATTTTGGGATTCTGAACTTCATGTCCTTCAGTTCGGGGGTACGAGTTCTGCCCTTTAACTAATGAATTTATTGGTATACTAGGTTTTTCACTTTATTACCCTATTGTAGTCCCAACTTATTCAAAATATATGTCCTCTCATTATTGCCGTTCGTTAGGTATAAGTGAGGAGCACATCTCCGCCATCGTTGTTGGGGATGAAATGGATTTTATGTGCCTAATTTTCCATTTACAAAGAGAGAGTGCGCAGGCTCTTGAAGGTATACACTGACGAAGGGCAATTCTCTTATGCTTTCTTGGGGCCTTCTTATTCATTAGTGGTTCTAAAAATAGGGGATTGACTATGCTACTAAAGGAAGGAGAATTCATCCTGATCAAACTCCTATATGCCCCTTGTATCTGAAACCATATTGTGTTTTGATCGGCTCCCCCACCATCCAGATAAGTTTTTTTAGGGAACACCCTGCTACTTCAAGTAGATCTTTCCTCGTCTTAGGCCTTGCTTCATTGCTAAATGGGCCCCCGAATTTGGCCGGTTTTCCCTAGGCTTATACTAAGATCTCTAACTTGCTTTTTACTCCCCCTCCTTTTCTTATGCATGCTCTATTTTTACAGTGGCCTGGACCATAAAACTTGGCCGAGTTCCTACTGCTTCTGACCCCCTTTTTTTGTTTCTATTGGCATGCGGATTTGGTTTCTAGAACACCTTTAGCTGGCCGAGGATCCTAAGAATCTAGGCACATATTTGGCTACTCAATTCTTCCAGAGGAAAAGGCTATTCAAGGATCGTTTCATGGCGAATTAGATAAGCTTTTGGAAGAGAAACCCGCCTGCTTGTTGCCTGATTCGTTGGTGGCCCATCCGACGATTTGTCACAAATAGGGCTGAGCAAGAAAACCGGTTTCCCGGACCCGGTCTAGACCCAACGGTTCCGAAATCGGAACAGGTTAGACCAGAACCGGGACCGGTTCCAAAATTAAGGACCCCATTGCGACTGGTTCCGGTACTGGGTTCTAAAAATTTAGAACCGGAACTGGTCCCCGTACCCGGTTACCTGGCCCACATCTTAAAATTTAAAAAAAAAATTAATATAAATTTGCAAACCCTAAAACTTCACCAGAGCCCCACGCCACCTCTCAAATCTCAATCCTCCTCAGTTTTCTTTGCTCTACTCCTCGGATGTCCCTAGACTCCGTCTCTCTCTCTCTCCACTCTCCAGGATGCTATAGCTTTTTCTTAGCTCACTCAGTCTCCCTTTCTCTCATCCCGCCGATGGCCAGCTGTTTAGAAGGCCAGACGACGAGGCTACGCGTTCGTTCTCTCTGCCCAATGGGTCTAGCGTTCGTCCTCTCTACCGGATGAGTCTGCGTTCGTCCTCTCTGCTCTCTCAGGTGAACTGCGAACCTCCAATGGCCCAATTCCGTGTTCGTTCATCATCTCTGGTCTCTCCAGTGAACTACAATCCTCCAACGCCCTAATAGTGCGTTCGTCCTCTCTGCTCTCTTTGGTGAACTGCGAACCTCCAACGACCCAACAGTGAGTAACTCTTCCCGGTGGTGGATACCGGGTACCCGGTGGTGGAACCGGTCCCAACCGGTTCTGGGACCAGGTCCAGAAATCTTGGACCTGGTCCAACTGGGACCGGGACTAGTTCTTATATTTCTGGAGCCGGTCTAACTGGGACCGGGATCGGTTCCTCAAAAACTGACCGGGTACCCAGTTGTGCTCAACCCTAGTCACAAATGGGGGTGTAATGCTTGTACTTGTCTCCTTGGCTTGTCCATGGGGACCTATTTCCTTCTGCGATAGTTACTAAGAAAATTTGATCATAGGCAAACTATTCAGACCTTGGACTATGTTCCTTCCAAGGGCTACATGAATCACTCTTCTCGTATCAAGTCTTGCCTTGAATATTGGCTTCGTTGCCCCACCAATGTGATGCCACCTATCCCACGTTCTACATATGCCTCAGAATACTATCTGAATTGGATGAAAGCAAATGACGTTAAGTTCAAAAGGTTATTCCATATATAGGGAATGCCACGAAATCCTTGAAGACTAGAAAGATGAAGATAAATAAGGACAAGTGCAACTTGTCTCATAGTAGAAGGAAGAAAATTAAGGATCTAACCCCCCTCACACAACACCTGAAGCTCATAAGAACAACAAGATAAAAAGAGATTAAGAACTGCCTTTGTCTCTTACTTTTAAATATAGTTTTACACTTTTCGTAGCATAATACTATTGGGACTTTCATTACAAGGTGTATGCTTTTTAGAATTTTCAATGAAAATAAAAGCATGAAAGCATTTTAGGTAATTTGTTGCTCTTATTGTGAATTTGTTGACTGCCAAGGTGCATGGCTCATACGACCTAGCTTAGCGTAACCTCCATTGATAAAAGCCCTAAGCGTGACCCTATTCCTGCCAACTAGAGCTCAACCCGGTGTCCTCTAAGAACCTAGCTCAGTTCTGGCTAGTAGTTCTTGTTCTTTCTAGCTGGGCTGATGAAGTACTGGCAATGTATTGTTTTCTTATTCTTTTCTTCTTCTTTTTTTGAAAAGGGTGAATGGTTAATAAAGAGTAATGGGGTCGAACCGTTAAGGCTTCCTACATATTTGCATTATGGAATCAGGCCTTCATAGTTCATTACCTTATTGTTCTTTTATTTTTTGGGTTTGGGATGGCCTTTTTGAACTTGTTATGGGTCCAATTTGAGGGAAACAAATTTCCTATTATGGGACTTGGAACATATTAGATGGATAAACATAATACATCTTCAACTAATCCAGATTTGTATATTTGAGTATATTCCTCTCCATCCATATCCATAAGTTTTGCTACTCTACCTGACAAGATTGTTTTTATAATATATTGGCGTAGCCAATTGGGCCTACATTTTGCCCAAGTGTTGGATTGGATTCCTTATTTCCTTCAAGACCATATCTCCTTCCTATAGGCCTTTAGGCTTGACATTTTTATTGAAAGGTCTTGAGATGTAAGCTCGGTATAATTTAACATTTTGTAATGCCCTCAATCTCCTTTAATCTAGCATCACAACCAGGTTCTCATGTCGAGCTTTTGCCTACTATGACTCCAGAATTTGACTATTCACTATTACGCTGAGTGAGGGTATCCCTACTTCAAATTGAAGTACTGCTTCCATCCATACATTTGGGAGTATGGCGTTGCTCTCGTTCAAGTGTGAGTGGGAGTTCTATGTCCATATAAAGCGAAAGATAGCTTGTCGGGCTCGTCTTTGTAGTCTCTAGCCATTTTCTCAGTTATCCTTCAGATATCGTTATTAAGTGCTTCAATTGCACCATTCGTTTGGGGTTGGTAAGGGGAGGACTTATGGTGCTGGATTTTATATTTTTCCAGTAGGCTTGCCGCCTCTTTTCTAAAATGGCTCCCTTGATCACTTACCAATTCATACGATATTACATGCCTGCATATAATGTTATTGATAATAAACGTTGCCACATGCTTTGTGATAATTTTAGCATAGGAGGCTTTTTCTACCCATTTTGTGAAGTGGTTAACTTTTACGAGCACATGTTCATGATCCTTAGTTCCCTTTGGTGTCATCTTTCTAATTATATCAATTTCCCATACTGAAAATGGCCATGGTGAACTAATTGTTGAAAGAAAAGAGGTAGGTTGATGCTGTAAGTTGGCATATATTTGACATTTATAATATCTCCTCACATATGCATGACAATCCTCCTTGATTGCGGACTAATAATACCCCAATTTTTGAACCTTTTTTGCTAAAATTCAGCCATTCATATATAGCCCACATTCTCTACCACATACTTCATTATTTCTAGTGCCTCCTCCTATTTTACAAAGAATAGGTTTATGCCCATATCTATTTCCTAGTATATCTTCCTCTTATCCTCAAAATATTGCAAAGTTGACCACCGTTACACCCGTTGGGTTTGGGAGCAACCTAGTGGGTACTCTTTCTTTGTTAAGTAGTTATAGTTGTCGTAATACCAAGTAGTAATATCGATGTTGCATACTTCAATGGCATAACAATGAGCTGACCTATCTCTCCTTTTAATTGATAATGACATTGAATGGATGCCACTAGGAACATTAATCATTGAAGCTAACTTTACTAGAGTATCAGCAAATTGGTTGTCTTCTCTGAGAAGGGACATGCTAGTAGTATGGACGAAGTTTTTAGTGGGCTCCACTAAATAAGCTTGGTATTGTGCTAAGGCTTCACTTGTTGCTTTTCATTTTTGTGAGATGTATGTTCTTTATTCCTATTTCTATGAAACTTGCAACCCAATAATTTAGGCCTCATATTTTGCCACATTATTAGTAAACTCAAAATCCAGCTTGATAGACATTGGGGTATGTGGCCCCTCAGGGGATACTAAAAGGATACATACTCGAAATCCTTTTTGGTTTGAACCCCTTGGAACACATTCTTCATACATCTTCTTATACTTGAATAATAGCTTCATGGGGAAATCAAAGGTTTCCTCCCTTCGATCTTTCGTTGGACAGTTAACTAAGACTTCTGACATGACTGTTCCCTTAAATGATTTTTGTAGAATGTAGTGTATGTGATATTCTGATAGCATTAATGTCGACCCAGCAACCTTACCATTTATCGCTGGTTGTTGTAGTAAATGACTTATTGGGTGGATTTGTGCCAATAGATGTACCATATGGGTTAACTTATAGTGCCTTAATTTTTTGGATGCCTAGGGTAATGCTAGAGGTCGAGTTTCGTATTCAATAAATTTTTTACTCATATAGTAAATGACCCTTTCCTCTTTTTTCATCTTTTGGGCTAATGTGACCCTTATTGGTGCTATCATCATCATAAGATATAGAATGATGGAAATGTCAGGTTGTGGAGGCACCAAGGCCGGTGGATTAGGTAGGTACCACTTAATCTTATCGAATGTTCACTTACACTGCTCATCCCATTCTAGTTTCACACCATTCTTCTATTTTTGAAGATAGGTTCACATACCATGGTCAGCTTTGACATGAAGCAATTGATGTATTGTAGGGGCCCCAAGAATCCTCGAATTTCCTTCTTTGTCCTTAGTGGTGGCATTTCTTGTATAGCCTTGATCATTTCAACTTGATTCCCCTCAAAAGCTAACTATTTAATAATAATTTTTTTGGTTGATTTCGAATGCACACTTCAGTGAATTCAACCACATATTGTATTTTCTGAGTCCAGCAAAGAGCTTTCTATTGGTTTGAATATGCCCAATTCTTTCTGTAGACTATATGATCATGTCATCTACGTATACCTGTGCTTGCTTATGCACCAAGTCATGTAGTAGAGTTGTAGTAGTCCTTTGGTAAGTGGCCCCAGGGCTTTTTACTAGAATGGCAGTCTTACCCATGTCTTCCTTTGTCATGATACCATCTATAAGAGAGACGAAAACATGTCCGATGGTATTATCGATTACAATAGAGATATATGGCAAAGAAAAATCATCTTTTAGACTTGTCTTATTAACATCTCTAAAATATACCCACATTCTCACGCTTCCATGTTTCTTTGGAATCAACATAATGTTGCTACCCAATGAGGGTACTGTAAAAGCTTAATGAAACCTACATCCAACTATTTCTGGACTCCTTTGTTTTCTTTAGGGCTGATTATGGTTTGATTAGAAAACCTTTATGATCATCATCATTGCATTGTAATTTGGTGATCGATCTTATATTTTACATTTGTGTTTTTGTATGGTGACCTAGGTCCTAATCTATAAGTCCAGGAAGAGAATCTCATCTAGGGAGGTTCTTTGACCTATCTTCATTTTATTTCGCTTTCCTATTTTATTCTTTTCCTTTTTAGTAGAGGCATGATATATATTAGGATTCTTTATTTAAGTCATTCTTTATTTAGAGGCATTTTGTTTTAAAAAACGGCAATTACACCATTTTGGAAATCTTTATTCTTCCCCCTTTTTTTCCTTTCTAGATTCCATGGCACTTAAGAAAGCAAGACAGGGCCATCCTAGAGGCAAGATAGCTTTGGAAGGCTGATCAGCCCATCATAACTATGCTCTCAAGAGTCTAATCTAGTCTAGTCTATAACAATGTCTAAAAGAAAACTCTCATCTTGCTGTTAATGAGTTATTGGTCTAATAGGTGGAAAAATTCGGGCCAATTCAAAGGAATAGCAAAATTTAATTTGTAAACAATAAAAGATCATTACTTATTTACTTTTAAAAAAGAGGAAGAAACATGCACACTATTCATGATGGTCTAAAATCCAATTAAAGAAAAGGTTGAAAACCTTGAGTAGCTACTTAGGACTTCATACATATTTAAGAATTGTCCGATATACACTACCCTACTCAGACCATCCGCAAAGGCAAATTACCACACCCATTCATCTTACTTGAAATTCTTAAAGTTACAAAGATAGGTAATTGTGCTTCCAATTTAGGGAATTTCATTGATTTCATGAGCTCAATAAGAATTGATAAGAAAACACTTCCCCTATATTTTCCCCAAATTTTAGGACAATTTGAATTGGTTTTATTAACTTCATCCACAAAAGGTGGATACATTGAAAAGAATAATAAAAGAAATATTGACCAAATATTCACATAACCCTAAATCATCTCTATCCATTGAAGATCTTAAGCTTCTGAAATAAGGAGAAAAATAGCGTTTCCCAAACTAAATAGCCCGATGGAGCCAAGGTTGACTTAGTGATTAATAAGCCATGAAGAAAAAGAATGGGTCTGCATGATTGTTAGGAATTGACAACATTCTTAGCACTCGTAAATGAAGCTCCAACTCCGTGGAACCTTTGAACAACTACATAAAGCTAGCATGCTAATAGCAGCGCACATGCAATGTAACCCAACGACAAATAATATTAATAGGAAAAGCTACTATAATGAACATAAAATGGCAACAACATCCTCCAACACTAGAAATAAGGTTCATATAGCGGACATATGTAATCTATGTGACCTTACAGGATCTATACACCTTTGGGCGTGAAGCTATCAAATTCCTTTAAAAGGTCACAAAGTCAATGCATCCTTAAGTCCATCAAGCCAATTTTTGATCCTGCTAAAGATAAAAAAAAAAACATAAAAATTGAAAACCAAATGGCTATTTGATGCACTTCTAAGACCTTGAAATGAAGATCAAAGAAGGGATCTC
>JACYFF010031959.1:71373517-71391083 GCA_017589665.1 Selenicereus undatus | reverse complement strand
AGCAATGTTTTTACATAATGACAGCATCCTTGTACATTATTGAGAAGCAGAATGAAGACAACATCAATCAAGATGAACCTTCAGATTGCAGGAGAAGTAAAATTTGAACTTTCCAACACAATTTCCTTAAGCACACACAACTTACCAAGATACTAAGAGAGAGGAGAGGAATGAAAAATTACAGATAGCCACTAGATATTAAAAGAATCTGCAATCGTTGTACATATAAAACTGTCTTCTCAATATATTAGTTAGCTACACAACAACATAACCATCTTTTGAAAATTTGTCCCATTCATTTTCTTCAATGAGCACTACTAGTGGGCAACAATGAATTTCTAAACGAGATAACAAAGCTCTAACTCGCAAGAGGTGCTATTCAGTGTCAAAGTAGGAAATTGAGTATCAGTGAACTGGCTGAAAATCTGATCAAAACATTCAAGATAACAGATTGAGGCATACACATCAAGTTTGAGGACAATCAAAAAATTAATGATACTCTGGCTACCAGCTAGTTTAACTGCTGAAATGTATTATCCTATATTGCAAAAACTGATGAACACCAAAACTGATAAATGACTAACTATCAGATGAGTTTGGGTGATAGAACTATCCAGGCAAATTAACAAGATACATACCAAAACTGATATCTTAAACAAAACAAGCATTCAGCAGGGGAAAGCTTGTCACAAATAGCCCCACGAATTGAACAACCCAACAAATTCAAAGTGCTCAAAACTCTTTATTCCAATTAGCTACTACCTTAATTGCCTTTCAAACCCAACAAATTTAATGGAATTGCAAAAACACCCTACCTTCAACGAATTGCAAATTCAACACCAACAAGCCTAATATCTTGCGTTTAGCCCCTCTTTTCTGGCACCAAAGACTCGATTTTTCGCCACCAAGCTGTCCAGAAGTTCGCTTCAATGATAAAATACGACATTCAGAAACTAACAGGAGATTGAAAGAGAAGATCGGAAGAGCAATGAACACCTTTGAACCTTCAGAATTGAACACCACGAGAGCAATTTCAATGGCGATTGATGCAGATTTTCACACCGCGAACACCCAAAAAGCAACACCAATGGCGATTGATGAAGAAGATGAACTAGGGTATGCGTTTGATGGGCGAAGATGAAGCAATGCGACTGCTCTGTTTGAAGGTTTAGGCGGTTTAGCGTGCGTTTGCTGGGCATTCGAATTTGGTTGAGTAAAACAAAAACAAACCTATTTTATTTTGGGCCAAAGCTAAAGAAACGTAGCTGTTTTTTTTTTTTTTTGATCAGGAAGAAACGTAGCTGATTTTATTTAATATTGATCATGATAAATTAATTTTATTTTGGTACTGCTAATTATAACAAAAAAATTAAACATAATCATTATATATATATATATTTATTTAACCTTGCTCATAATAAATTAATTTTATTTTGGCACTTCTAATTATAACAAAAAAATTAGGCATAATCATTAAATATATATTAATTTAATCTTGATCATAATAACTTAATTTTAGTTTGCCACTCCTAATTTTAACAAAAACAAAATTAGGCATAATTTCTAAATATATATTGTTATAACGGATGCAAGAAAGTATGAACGGACTCATACATCACGTACGCCGTCAGTGTTGGTATAACAGATTCAATGCATTCTAACATATATTTATTTAATCTTTTTCATGGTATACGCCATAGTGAAGCAATACCAACATAACTCTTTACTTTTCGAAATTTGTTGGTATAACTGTAAAAATACCAACAGACCATTTGGTCATCATAAATAATGTTGGTAATATATTAATAATACCATCAGATGCATTGCTTTTGTTGCAATTTATTTGTGTTTATTTGGCGCCAAAACTCATAGTCATTTTACCAACAAAAACATCAGTCTGATGGTACAAATAAACTTTTACCAACAGAAAATATTATTTGTTGCTATGCTTCTATTGCAATAAGTCCCTTTTTTTTGTAGTGTTGACTTAGCAAATGACCTCCAAATGACTTGAAACTTGATTTATTTTAAAGTTAACATCTTGAACTTAAAGGGGGCGGCCAAGGCAATCAATTATTCCCAGGCTTTGCTCAAAAGTTGCACAAAACAAGGCCAGATTTTGCTCAAACAAGACAGTAGGTGCAAGGGCTAGCTCGTGACCTCTTAGAGCAAGGAATGTGCTTTCCTGATCTCCTTGGTGCTGGGGGAGTCCTCAATGCTTACTAGTTGGTCTTTAAAATTCTCTAAGGATGGTCCCCATCATAATCCCCATATCGGTTGGAGTTTGACCTCAAACTTGAAAATTCTTCGTCTTCTTCATAGTATGGGCTGAGATCAGGCACATTGAAGGTGGTCGAGACTTCATACTCACCAGGAAGGTTGATTTGATAGGCATTAGGACCAACCCTTTCAATGACCTCAAATGGGCCATTCGATCTCGGCATAAGCTTGGACTTGCATTTGCTAGGAAATCCTTCATTCCTTAAATGGATCCATACCAAGTCTCCAGGTTGAAATTAAGGGTCCCTTCTATGCTTGTTAGTATATTGCTTTGCTTGCTCATTAGATTTCTCAATCCTTTCCCTCACCTTGGCATGTAGCTCTTGGATCTCTTTTGCTCTCTTCTCGGCCTCCCAACTGAATTTAGTGGGATTAGGGATTGGAACAAGGTCTAATAGAGTCCGAGAATTGTATCCATACACCACTTGAAAAGGGGAAAGATTGGTTGCCTTGTTAGTTGCTCGGTTGAGTGCAAATTCCACACGAGGAAGTAAATCATCCCACCCTTTTATGCTCTTCTTCACTAGAACTCTAAGCAAAGTGCCCCAAGTTCTATTAGTCACTTCAGTTTGGCTGTCGGTTTGGGGGTGGCAAGTACTGCTAAACTTCATATGAGTACCAGGCTTCCTCCACAAAGTAAGCCAAAAGTGACTCAGAAACTTGGTGTCCCTATCCGAGACCATGCTCGGAATCCCATGAAGTGGTACTATCTCCTTGAAGTAAAGGTTTGCAATGAGAGATGCATCATAGGTGGTATGACATGCCATGAAGTGGGACATTTTTGAGAACCTATCCACCACCACCATGATAGAATCCTTATGCTATTGTGTCCTTGGCAAACCCATAATGAAATCCAAACTTACATCTTCCCAAGGGCCTTGAGGTACGGGAAGGGGAGATTAAAGGCCTTGGGGTCGTGAGTGACTCTTGGCATGTTGGCAAGTCGAGCATCTTTTTACAAAGTGCTCAACATCCTTGGACATCTTAGACCAATAATAATGATCTTTGAGCACAGAGGAAGTCTTTTCCATGCCAAAGTGTCCCACCAATGCTCTTCCATGGTGCTCTTGAATCAAGAGTTCTCTAAATCCATATCTTAGTATGCATAATGGGTTTCCCTTGAAAAGAAACCCATTCTCCAAATGGAACAATCTGTGAGCATTGCTAGTGCATTTCTCATAGATTTCCTTGAAATCTTCATCTTAGGCATACATCCCCTTAACACACTCAAGCAAAGGAATTTGGATTCCAAGGTAGATAAGAGGAGATACCTTCTTGATAATGCATCCGCACCCTTGTTAATCTTCCCAACCTTGTAGTGGATCATGAAATGGAAGGATTGCAAGTATTCAACCCAGTTTGCATGTCTTGGATTGAGCTTATGTTACCCTTCAATAAACTTACATGCTTCATTATCCGAATGGAGAATGAATTCTCCTCCCACTAAGTAATGTCGCCAATGCTATAAAGCCCTTACTTTGGCATAAAACTCCTTGTCATTTGTGCAATACTTTCTCTTGGCATCATTGAGTTCTTCAGTAAAGAAGGCCACAGGTCTCTTTTCTTGAGATAGGACAGCCCCTATCCATACTCCGAAGCATCACATTCCACCTCAAAGACCTTAGAAAAGCTTGGAAGGGCTAGAATAGGCGCACTAGTAAGCTAGAACTTGATGTCCTCAAAGGCCTTTTGAGCTTGTTCGGTCCACTGAAACCGTTTAACCTTGAGAACCTTGATCATAGGAGCTACAATGGTACTAAAATCTCTCACAAACCTCTTATAGAAAGATGCTAGACCATGAAAGCTCCAAACTTAATGTATAGAGGAAGGTGTAGGCCACTCACGGATGTCCTTTATCTTGCTCTCATCGACATGAATTCCTTGAGTCAAAACCACATAGCCCAAGAATATGAATTGTGAGGAGAAAAATTGACATTTCTCCAAGTTCCCATAAAGCTTCTCTTGAGCTAAAATGCTCATGACTTGGTGCAAATGCTCTGTATCCCCTTCTTCACTATGGTTATACACCAATATATCATCGAAGTAGACAACAACACATTTGCTGATGAGGGGCTTTAGAACTTGATTCATAAGCCTCATGAAAGTGCTTGGTGCATTTATCAAACCAAAGGGCATAATAAGCCACTCATATAATCCTCCTTTAGTTTTGAAAGTCGTTTTCTATTCATCCCCTTCAAAGATTCGGATTTGATAATAGCCACTTTTAAGATCAATCTTAGAAAAGATAGTGGCTCCATGTAACTCATCAAGAAGATCTTCCAATCTTGGAATGGGATAGCGGTACTTGATAGTAATCTTGATGATTGCTTGACTATCCACACACATCCTCATGGAACCATTCTTCTTGGGAACAAGCAAGGCTGGAACGACACTTGGGCTAAGGCTCTCACCGATCAAGCCTTTAGTCAGAAGCTCGTCTACTTGTTGTTGCACTTCTTGAGTTTCTTGTGAATTCATTCAGTAGGCCGTCTTGTTTAGGAGTGTCACACCGGGGATGAGATTGATTTTGTGTTACGTGGATCTTTTATGGGGGAGGCTGTAGGGTACCTCACTAGGGAAGACATGGGCAAAGGCTCTTAGGAGAGGGACAAGCAAAGGATGGGATGAATCCTTAGCTTCGGCTAGTTCATAGCCAAGTAGTATCCATTCTTTGAAATGATCGAATTCATAGAGTTAAGAATGTATGAGGGTAGTAAGAAAGACATCCATCCTAGGAGTGTCTTGGGGCTTTCTTTAAGAGGTGGGTTTGAGGGGAGTAAGGGTGATCCTTTTGTGGTCTTTAACGAAGGTGTATGTGTTTAAACGGCCATCATGCATCAGTCTTCTATCAAAGAGCCAAGGGCATCCTAAAAGGATGTGGCAAGCATCCATGGGTACAATATCACACCAAATCTCATCCTTGTAGTTCTTTCCAATTGATGAAGTAAGCAAACATCAAGAAGAGATTTGCAAACCTACACCTTGATTGAGGCATTGGATGGTGTAGCTTAGGTGTGGTGAAACCGCAAGGTTAAGCTTCTCTACCATGGACTATGAGGCAACATTAGCATAACTTTCCCCGTCAACGATTAGAGAACAAACCTTCCACTCATGGTGCACTGAGTATGGAAGATATTCTCCTATTTTTCTAACTCATTTTGGGAAGCCAAACCACTAAGAGCATGCCTAATCACAAGCATTTCTCCTTCATCGGGTCCCTCCTCTACTTCTTCTAGAGCCCGGGTCATGGGAAGCTCCTTCTTTCCTTCATCATTTTGCCCCTACAATTCCTCATATGAAGCTTGCTATTCATCCAAAGTTACCACTCTCTTGTTAGGACATTTAGATGCGTAGTGTCCAAGGCTGTGACACCGAAAGCACCTTTTCTTGTCCATGGGTTTGGGTGGCTGTTTTGAGGGAGTTAGTGGGGCAGCAGGTGGGGAAGGTGTCAGGTTTGTCTTTGAGGCAGATTTGGGAGGGTTGTAAGATGGCTTTTGGAATGGGTAAAGTCGAGGGTTAGGCTTAGAAACATGCCCTTGCCTTTGATTCTCTTTCGTAACTCCACCTTGTGAGCTAAACCACTAAGCTCATCTAGGGAAGCATAAGGGTGTAGCTCAACAACATGAGCAATCCCCTCATTCAAACCACTCAAATATTGAATCGAAGTTTGAGATTCGTCCTCTTTGAAGTCACACTACAAAAGTAGTCGCTCAAAGTCTCTAGTGTACTCCTCTACGCTCTTAGAGCCTTGTTTGAGGTGGTGGAGTTTAAGGAAGTTTTCTTGTAAGTAATGGGGTGGTAAAAACATGGACTTGAGTTTGGACTTCATTTTCTCCCAAGTTTTAATCTTCCCTGTACCCTTCCTAACTCTCTTAGGCACAACATTTGACCACCAAATAGATGCATACTTTCTAAGTTTTAAGGCAACTAGCTTTACCTTCTTCTCCTCAGGGATGTCTTTGAACTCAAAGACTCTTTCAACGGTTTGGAGCCAATCCAAGAACAAGTCCGGATCTAGTTGGCCCTCAAATTTTGGAATATCCACCTTGAAGTCATTGTAGCTTCGCTCATGAGGCCTATGGTGTCTCCTTGATCTTCTTGCATACACATCTTTACCGGAATCATCAAGGGAGTTGCTTTCTTCCCCTATAGAGTCATCCGACTCAACTTACTTGCTTGTACTTCTAGAACTCCGCAAGTTCCTCCTTTTCTTTTGTAACATTTGACTAAGTTGTGGTTGTAGATGCTTTACTTGTGCCACTAATTCGACCTTTTCTCTTAACGCTTGCTCAGCCACTTGCTCGGGAATAAGGCTAGAAGACATTATGTAACCGGGTTCTTTATGGATTGGTTTGTGTTTGGGTAAAGGTTGCGTTTGGGTTCGGGGAAGCTACAGCCAAAATAGGGTAGCCAAGCTCTGACACCACTTGATGTATTCTAGCCTCATTAATGCACAAAGTAGCAAGATGAAATCAAGAATGCACATGGGAAGAATGTAGGGTGTTTGGAACCGAATGTAACTAAAAGGGCTAGATAAGTAAGTCGGCTAGCGAGGGTAGATTCGAAAGAGCCACCTTGGTTCACACACTTAGGCAATCTTCTTAGATCAACTAGGTTATAGAAGTTCATCACCATCCTAGTTGAGTTAAGAAGACCTAGAGACCCACTTGAGGTGCCACACTCAAGATACAACACAAGGATTTCAAAGTGAGAGAGAGTTTTCTTAATTCAAGCCTTTCATTCATTCAAAGTTGTCTTCAAAAGAGAGATGCCCAGCCTTTTAAGTGAGAACTCAGCCAATTCACACTCAAAATCAGCTAAGGCGGGCCGAAAGTAGAGTAGGGGAATGGGGAAGTGTCAATTCAGTCACCTAAGTACAAGATCAAGTCTAATCTAGCTTAGGCCACCTCATTAGGACTAATGACACTCCTAAATGAGGTGTCAAGCTTATAAGGCAGCTTAAATACATCATTACAAGTCAACTTCCAGCAAAAGTACAAGAGAAACCCAAGAAACAAGACCCTTGTACCGGCTAGTGCTTAGCAGTGTAAAAGGGTGTTTTCCTTGTCCTTTTGGCTAGGTAAAGGCAGCACAAGGGGGTGTTTTGTGGACCCTTTGGGCACTTGACTTGATAAATATTCATGTCTTCTTTTATGCCCTAAAATTTCAAAAAGGTTGGACGTTGATAAGTCATCTTAATTCCCCTTGAATCTACCCTTCTCTAGATTGCTACTAGAACTGCATTGTTTGAAAGATCTTGCTGGTTGGCTTAGTAAATGACCTCCAAACGACTTGAAACTTGATTTATTTGAAAGCTAGCATCTTGAACTTAAAGGGGGTGGCCAAGGCAGTCAATCGTGCCTAGTTGTTCATTGCTCAAAAGTTGCACAAAACCAGGCTAGATTCTGCTCAAACTGGACAGCAGGTGCAAGGGCTTGTTCGTGACCTCTTGAACCAAGGCATGTACTTTCCTGATCTCCTTGGCGCTAGGGTAGTCCTCAATGCTTGCTGGTTGGTCTTCAAAAGGCTCTAAGGGAAGGTCCCCATCATGTGGTTGTGTGCTTCTTAGTTGGGTAGTTTAAGTCATGCTTTGCTTTAGTTGTATTGATTTTTGATCTTATTTTTATCAGTTATAATTGAGCACGTTTATGTTAAAATAGGATTTAGTTAGTTAGTTTAATCATGTTTAGTTGCTTGTTGGTTCTAGTCTAGTTTAATATTATAGTGATTAACCGTATGTTTGACACACCAATTTTTACCTTACAATGCTACTATAATTAGCAATAAATGTAATAAAACATTCCTTGTGAAACTTTCGTTATTCGATTAGGCTTATATCTTACATGCTTCCAATTCTAGCTATCTTAGATAATGGACAATTTTAGAATAGGTTATCATGGAATTGATACAAGCCTCTACATGTATATCCTTTTTCATAAAAGTAATTAAGATAGATACACCATTTACGGGGGCTTTCTCTAAACTCCACACTCATAACATGTCTCCAAACCTAGCAAATGAGTCATTCACTTCGATTTCAAATTAGAACTTCATATTAGGTCATGTTCAGCCAAATGAGATTCGATCTAATTTTAAATTTGGGTAGATTTATTTCCAGCTAGAGTTGATTTATTGTCAATTGATATGTGGTCTAACAAGCTTCTCTTAAAATGGAAAATAACATTATTGAAAAATATTGAGGTCAACTATGGTTTAGTTTAAGTTTTTTGAATTTTGGTCTACTTCGGATTAGTTATTTTAGGCATAAGTTCAGGTACGAATTTCGGTCATTCATTAAGGCCACTGTTGCCATGTCCACATACCTCTACTGAGCCTTGTAGGCCATTAAAAGTATTAATGTTGCCAACGTTAATTGCCACAGAACAAATGTATTGTATTGAGGTGGCTATTTAGCTTCTAAATCTATCATACAAATATATGTTGTTGTTTTCATTGTTATCAATATTATTGTTGTTGTGTCATATAAATATATTTAAATTGAGTGGAACACCGGTGGCGCGACATTTAAATATCCGTCACTAGGTCGACTTTCTTTTTTTTGAATTAAAGTGCTAGATATATTTTGAGTGAAACAATGGTGGAATGGCATTTGGTGATCCCTCACTAAGTGTAGGTTTACTTTTTAGTTTCGAATTAAAATGCTAATTCACGTGTATTAGATTTATTAATTATATGAACATATGCATGCATCTTAACTATTGTTGCTAATTTTTGCATTTGACCAAATTAGATTAACGTTATAAACATTTTATAGTTGGTTGTTTTTTGCATGGTTAATCTGTTATTGTAATATGCAGTATTATTAACAAAATTACAATGCTTTCCAAAACATATAATTTAGTTCGGTTAGAATGAGTCAACCACCAAATTTTTGGTCCACCCTAACTATAAGCCATTAGCAAAGAAGAACGTAAAAAAAGAAAATTCAGTGTCTTAATTTGATCTTCATTTAGTAAGTACGCTTTGGACCTGCGTAAAACGGAAATGCATGTAACTGTTTTCTTGTGCACATGTTGGACTTGAGTAACGGACGTATGGCAAGCCATTTAAAGAAATTTTTTCTTTGTTCTCCATGCCATTACTACTATCAATTAAGGCCTTTTGTGGCCTTGGTCAATCGTCACGGCAAAATCAATCACATAAGGGGTGCAACAAGGGTAGATTTCAACAATTTGGATGTTTGTCTATCCAGTGACAGGTGGTGCTATTGGATATTGGAGCCTTAAGGTAACTTTTGTATTGTGCTTAAATTGTTGTGGGTCTCAAATTAGGCAAATAATTCAAGACGATTATTTGTTTTATTGTTTACTATTCTTATGTGGAATATTTTTGTCTGTTTGACTTGTGGCTTTATCCTCTGCACAAGAGGATTTTTACATTAAATTCGGTGTCCTATTTAATTATTTCCTACATTTTATTTTGCATATCGTTGGCCTGTAAGTGTTATACAACTACTGAGTTGTAACTAATTGTTCCTATGGGTAGTCTTGGCCCAAATAACTAATATTAGAGTTTGGTATGGTGTAACTAGTTGGGAAACTATGGAAAGTTCAACTAGTACCGCGATGATTAAGTTGATTGCTAGCAATTATTCGATTTGGAAGCCAACGATGGACACTTAAGTTATTGTAAGGACTATTATGACCCTCATGAATTGAAAGGTACAAAACTTGACAAGTAGGGGGTTGAAAGTGGAAAAAAATTAAATAGGACGGCTATTGGTACAATTAGGCAAAGAATGGATATTAGTATCTTTCACCACAAAACATGCTAGACTAATCCCTGTACTTGTGGACCCAGTTAAAAAGGCTTTAGCAAAGAAAAGCCTGAGTAATTTCCAAAATGTTGTTAATAAGTATTCTACTTTGAAACTTGCTATAGGTGAAGAGTTATGAGCGTTATTTCTCTTAAGTTCTTTACCAGATAATTAGGAAACTCTGGTGGTTAATGTTAGTAACTTAGGTGTAGGTAGTAAGTTGTCTTTGAGTACAGTCAACAATTGCCTATTCAAAGAATAATCCCATAGAGAGGAGATAGATGCTAATATCGACTAGTCCCTTATCACTAAAGGAAGGTTCACAGTGAGAGTAAGGGTAATAACAAATCCCGTAGCACGGGGAGAGCTATAGGTTTCCGGTGTGGAAAACTAGGACATATCAAAAATTACTACAACTCATCGAAACATGGACGAAGGGACAATGAGAATCAGAAGAAGGCTGATGAGAAAAATATTGTGGTAGTTTGTGTAACTGGAGAGTGCTACCATAGCATTGATTCTAATAATAAGTGGGTTGTGGATTTAGCTACTTCATATCATTGTGTTCTCAGGAGAGAGTATTTAAACTCTTACAGAGTGGAAAATTTTGGCTGTGTCAAGATGGGTAACAATAGTGCTGTTGTTATTCTTGGGATAGGTGATAAATATATTTAGTTCAATATTGTCTACACATTTGTTCTAAAGAATGGGAGACATATTCTACAATTGTTTTTGAATCTGATCTAGGGATGGCAATGGATCGGGTCTTGATCGATTCCACCAAGATCCAAATCCAGATCCATTTTTTGGACCTGGATCCAGATCCGATCCAAAGTTGCAGGGTCCATAAAATTTGGATCCAGACCCGGATCCTCTAGATCTAAACCGTTTAGTGGGTCCTTAATGGGTCCTGCTACTTTGAATGGCTTTTTTCCACTTTCTTTTTTTTCTCAACAACTTTTCTCAACAAAACAAAAGTGTATAAATAAAATTTTATCATATAATTGACTTCTCTACCGTAATACATAGGAAAATATTGAATTATCGAAATGAATAATATACTATCAATTTTGTTCTTTTGACATTGTATAATAAACTAATTTTATTAGCTATTATAAGAGAAGTCATGCAATTTTGGGGTATTCAGATATTGGTTTGATATTAAACTTAAGGAGTCCCGCATGCTTTTGGTTCTTAAAGGGCAATTACATAAGGTATCCCACTACAAAAATGCGTAGGTGTGAGTAACCATAACAAAATGCAACAAATATGAAATTTTATTCAGAACTGCAGATATTGGTATGTTTCTGATTGGGGTTTGAGGTTTCATACTTTGTCACATGTGTCTGATAGATATATGGTGGAAGAGTATGTGGCTGAGGATGCAGAACAGGAATATAGCTTTGATAAAATAACTTGGGAGTTTGGATTGGGGTGCTGAAAAATGGACAGAAGTGTCAAAAAATAACCAACATGTGAAGGACTAGCACCAAGATGAGGGTAATGTGGCTAGTTCTGGTGAAACCATGACGAACAAGACCAAAGGGTCACCAGAAAGAGGGAGGAGGCCGGCGTGAAGGTCCTGGACTCTGGAGAACAAGGAATGGAGGAGACGATGTGGAGACGTGCAGTGGTGGATGCTGGAGGAGATGACGTCGCGAGAGCAGAAGAGTAAGGAAGAGATGCGTGATCAGTGCTTTATATATACACCTTTTTAGGGCTATTTTGCCACATTTTTAGCAGAATTGTGTACTTAATGATGTTATTTACTATCCTATTCTCGAATTATACTTGGGTGTAGTTGTTTTATGTGTTTTACATGATTTTTAGTCTTTTCACCTAGCATTTACCCTTCAATGGTTTTGTTTTGACCTCCCCCACAGTCATCCATGAGTTGTCACGATCGTAGAGCAAAGAAAGAGCAAATTTTCAGATCTAGCATAGACCACGGTCAGCCCGTGCTGGAGTACAAACTGTGGTGTGCCTGTAACTGTTACCTCTTTGTTTTCCCTCAGCTGTGTGGCTGAGACCAGTCGAAGTTCTCTATAAATAGAGACATTTTGCAGCATTCCAGCATATACTCACCACACTCAACTCATTAGCAATATCAAGTAGAGTAGTTTAGTTAGATTAGTTTATTTTCACTCTATTTTTGTTCTTAGTTTAGTTTTGAGTTAGAGAGTTTTGATTCTGGGCGGTTCCAAGCCCTTGGTGAAGGCCATCTCAGTCGAGAGTCCCTTCCGCTCAAGATTTCGCTGATCTTTTCTGTTAGTTTATCTTTAATCATGTCTAAGTAGTTTTCTTAGTCTAGGAATTCATAGTTTTTGGAATTGTTATTGGAGCATGTTTTAATTTATTCAATTATGCTTATTTTCATGATTGGTTTATTTCGTTCTATCAAGTGTTATTCATGTTGTGAGTTGATTTTTAGCCAAAATTTACTTGCCCTTTTGAAATAATCGAGTGAACATTCAAAATACGACATTTGGTTGTTGGACTGCTTGATTAGACCTAACACAACTCTATATCGAAAGAGCGATTTATATGTTAGGAGGGGTAGTAAGTAATCGAAAATATTAAACTTAGATTAAGCCAAATCAGTTTGAAATAATGAAGTTTGCTTAGTTTAGGCAAATTTGATTGATTTCGAAAGAATAGATCAAGTTTCTTGACAAGATCACAATTCCTCAGAATTAGCCAATCAGAGAAAGCACATCTTTATTCATTTTGATCCAATTATCTTCCATAGCTACGAAAATTCATAGATGCTTTTTTCTTATTAACTTAGACAATATTATTTGTAGTAGTTAATTGAATCCACTTAAAACTGAGTTTTGCTTACCATATTCTAACAAGACTAGGCTCAATAGATTACTTTAATCCCTAAGGAATGATATCTTTAGCGCCGTTTCCAAGGACTAAATTGCTAACTATTGAGAATTGTCTTAAGAACGTGACAAAGCATTTTTATTTTTTTGCTTTATTTTGTTTTCTTGTTATATTTCTTTTTCCTGTTTAGTTGCACTGGTAGCCTTGGTGAAAGTGCTTGCAGGAATTTTTTCTAGCTTCTGCGAAGTCTGATTTTGTACGAGCCCAATCCAGAAATTGAGAGGACCTTTCACTTAAGGAGGAGAAAGCAAAGAATCATAGAACAAAGAAGTGAAGCAAGAAGGAATTCAGGCATGGCGAGTGAAGAAAGAAGGACCCTTCGTAATTTCGTTACTCCCGGAGTCCAAGGGATAGCCTCAAGAATAGCTTGAGGCCTGTTGTCATTGCCAACAACTTCGAGCTCAAGCCAGCACATATTTCCATGGTACAGGAATCTCAGTTCGGTGGAACTCCTTTGGAAGACCCGAACCTGCACCTATAGATTTTCTTAGAGGTGTGCGATACAGTAAAGTTAAACGGAGTCTCCAATGATGTGATTCACCTGCACTTGTTCCCTTTCTCATTGAGAGATGAAGCGACAGCTTGGTTGCACTCTTTGTCGTCTGGTTGGATAACAACTTGAGACGAGTTGATAAGAGCTTTCTTTACCAAACTCTTCCCTCTAAGCAAGACAGCGAGCCTGAGAAATTAAATCACCAACTTTCTGCAAAAATGAGGATGAGACGCTCCACGAAGCCTGGGAGCATTCTAAGGATTTACTGCGTTTGTGCCCCCATCATGGTCTTTAACACTGGATGATTATCCAGGTATTTTACAACGGTGTGACCCAAGCTGTGAGGTCCATTATTGATGTGGGGGCATGAGGGATTTTAATGAGCAAGACCAAGGATGAAGCCTATAACCTTGTTGAGGAGATGATGCTTAACAACTTTCAATGGTCATCTAAACGAGCCCAACCTAAGCGAGTTGGAGGTAAGCTTGAAGTTGATGCTTTTACTTTACTTTATGCTAAAGTAGATGCTATGACTAAAAGACTTGATCAACTGAATGTTAATGCTGTAAACTGCAGTGCCCCATCCCCTTATCAGATTTGTGGTTCAATTGAGCATATATCTTCGCACTGTCCAGTTGGGAGTTCTTTTTCCTAGGGCCCTGATGAAGTTAATTATGTTCAAAAATTCAACCCAAGGCCGAACAATGACCCTTACTCTAATACCTATAATTCAGGTTGGAAGAATCACTTGAATCTCTCTTATAGGTCGAATCCAAACCCTACGAATATGCCCGATATGAATGCTACAATACCCTCTAGTTTTCAAATACCCCTATTCCCTTCTTGGATGCCCCAAAAGTCAAGTTTAGAGTTAATGACGGAAAACGTGCTTATGGCACAATAGAAACAAGATGAGTACATAAAGCAATTAGCCTATAAGGTTGATGTGCTTACAACTCATAATAGGATGTTAAAGACCCAGATTGCCTAGAAAGCTGCTTTTTCATCTGCATCCCCATAAAGACTTCCCAGTAAGCCTGAACCCAGCCCTCGTGAACATTGTAACTGTGTCACCATGAAAGAGGATGAAGAGGACTTAACTGACTCTGAGGAAGTACCGAAGGAAGAAGATAGAGAGATAACTATGGCTGGTAGTAAGGAGAGCAACTAGGGCGGCAAGAATGCCTCATTTATAGAAAATGACTCTATTTAGATCCCCACCATTTTTGCCCGTAAGCTTCCTAACCCAGGTAGTTTTTCTATCCCATGTGTTGTAGGAAAGGTAGAGATTGAAATACGGCTATGTGATTTAGGTGCAAGTGTTAGCATAATGCCTTACTCTTTATTTAGTAAGCTGCACCGAGGATTGTTACTAGCTGCTCCCTTTTCACTACAGTTGGCTGATGGTTCTATAACATAGCTCATAGGCAAGTTAGAAGATGTGCTTGTCAATATAGGAGACATTTGGGTGTTAGAAGACTTTATTGTAGTCGATATGCCTGAAACTTATGATGCCCAAATTATCTTAGGCAGGCCCATTTTGGTGATAGGTGGTTGCCATATTGATGTAAGAGAGGGTCGTATTTCTTTTGAGGTAGAGGGGAGGTTTGGTGTGCTTAGTCATAGGAACGATGATGCGGTTTCTCCTCATTCTTCTATATTGGAAGCATTAACCCTTTCCCCTGAATGTAATATGGAGGATGTAAAGGCAGCTAAAGATCCTCCTAGCTCTGAATGGATTTCATGTGAGGACCCTGACCAAAGGTATGTTAAGGAGGAGTTTTATGCTCCTATGCCACCAAACAAACCCGAGGTAGAGGCCCCTGTCTCTAATGATTCCTAAGTGAGTATTGAAGGTTTGCTCGAGTTGTCCACTCTATGCCCCCTTTAGAAGGTTTCGATGCCGATTTTGATGTAGGGGTTAAGCAAGTAGATGTTAGCCCATCTGATGGGCCAAGAAAGCAGTTTGTTTTATATGCGGATGGTGTGTTGTGGCACTAAGTTATGAAAACAAAGGACCTACAACCAGAATTGCTAAGATGGTACCTTCAACTGCAGAAGTTTGATTTTGTGGTTCGTGATGAAGGTGATTCGGACCAAACGTTGAACAAGGGTCAAGCTCATGACCTTAAAAGAGTGCTTCCTGTGAGGCAACCCAAGCTCTCTTTCTCTTTCCTTTTTATCGTTTTGATTTTTGAAATTTCATTTTAGTTGTTATAAATATATATATATATATATATATATATATATATATATATATATAAAATGTTGGCACCACAGTCAAGAACATAGCAATACAACTGTGGGTGCCAACCCTGGGAAAAAAATAGAAAAAAGTGAGCAGTAGCAGACAGCACGGACCGGCTGTGGTGAGCCCCATGGGCCGTGGTTGGCTGCTATGGCCCGTGGTCTAGGTTTTTTACCACAGTGCCCACTCCCCTCCCCCTCATTTCTTCTTCAACCTTCAACACTTTCTCTCTCTTGCTCCATTCTCTCTCTCTAAAACCTTGATAACCAATACCTTTAACCTCCCTTAAATCTTCTCCATTTTTCTTCATTTTCACACCAAATTCCCTCTTTCACTTAATCTCCTCATTTCATCCACAAATTTCATCTCTTTTCTTCTTCTTCTTCAAAATTCATCTCACCCCCCATTCGTTCACCATACCCATCATTTTCTCTCTCCAATTCTTCTCATTTTTAGTTATTTTCTTCAATTTTCTAAGTTTTTGTTTTTACTTTTACTTTTAGTTTTGTTTTTGGTTAAGTTTTTGTAACCATGGCACTCAACAAAAGGCAGAGGAGTACCAAGGAGGTTGGTTCATCAAGTCAGACACCACCCTGACCTCAAAGGATATCCAGAACATCAACTAATGGGTGTACTAGAGGTAACGTTCTTCACCCTGTTGGTTTAACTCATCCTGATCATATTGCTAGGTATAACTGTTTGAATTAACGTATAGTAGTAGCAACTAGATACTATGATCAGGATTTGTTAGCTCGATTGGGACCGTTGGATGATAATCGTTCGTTGTTTGCTAAAGGTGGTATGAGCCACTTTTTAGAACTTAAAGAGCATACATATAGGGACCTGACTTTAGAATTTCTAAGTACACTCCATGTCAAGGTCACTAGAGGACCTAAATGTCAAGGTGGATATATATCATTTTATTTGCAGGGACAGTTGTATGAACTGAACTTAGGTACCTTCTACGGTATTTTTGGTTTTCCCCCTAGTATGGATGTATCACACCACCAAGCCCCCGAGAATTCAATCCGAATGTATTTTGGGGTGAACTTTCAGGAAGTGTTAGGTACAGTACCAGTTCATTGAAATGCACGCATATTACGAACCCCTATATTATAGTAGCTCAGCGTATCCTTGCTTGATCCCAGTTCATTCTTAGCTACGCAATTGCATAGTGTTGTTGTTAACACTAAAGGTAGGATAGTTATAAGCGAAATAATAACTACTATTGCAAGATTCTTGGGTGTTGAGCCCAATGTCGAGGACAGAGTCTCTGGGTCTGAGCTGCTTGACCAAGCTGCTTTTGAGATTATGAACTTTTGTAAAGTTGAGGCCAGCCGTTTGTGTTGCATTTACCCAGGGGACCAGCTCTTGCCAGTTCCCAATGTCGATCGTACTACTTTGAGTCACCGAGGTAACCTTTACTAGGTGCCCAATGATGATGAGGCTGTTCGACCTGTACCCCACCAACCTACCCCTCCCTCTAGTCAAGCAGGCCATAGTTCTTCCTCTCAACCGTCCCCACCTGACTATTCTGATATCCAAGACACCCTTAGGTCCATTCAAGATGAGCTAGTTTCCCTCCATGCCTTTGTAGCTTCAGAGAGCGCCGCTCTTCAAGACTTTGTCCAAGAGCACCACGATGAGCTCTGTGGGTTGCTTGCCTCCCAGAACCAATATTTCCAAGACTATAGGGCATTTCTAGAGACCTGGCGAGATTGGCATATCGCATAATGTAATAACCCAACCCTAACTCATATTTATTTATTTAAATCATCTTTATTTATTTCATTAATCATGTTTATTCATTGACTTTACCATGTTTATTGACTTAATCATTCATGGTTATTTGTTTAACCAAATCATATTCATTAAATTC
>JACYFF010031959.1:71359612-71373507 GCA_017589665.1 Selenicereus undatus | reverse complement strand
CAGGAATGTATGTACTGAGTTTTTGCTCATGTTTTCGAATTGTTTTCGTGTTTTCCATTTTAGGTGATGAAGTGCCACATATTCCTCCTTTTAGCAAGCCTTTTTGAAGATCATTAGATGCTCACAGTGGATTCAGCATAGCTTGAATATTGGAACCGACCTTAGGGTCAAGTACGTGTGTGGTATGGAATGTGAGTTAGTACATGGTATGGTTAAACTATTATGAGCTTCGGGCTTGAAGTGTTTCAGTTTACTAGTTTTTGTGATTGTAAGCACGAGTTGCGAGATTAAATGGTTTCAGTGAGCCTTGTCCTTATCAGGACGGCGATACGCCTTCGGTTACTGAGTCTTTCGCTGCAATTATCAGTAATCATGTCATTAGTATTTTTGGGGGCGTTACACATAAGGACAACCACCCCATCCTCCTCCACCTTCTCCTCTCTAATTCTGATATCTACTTTCCCCTTCCCCTTTTATTTTGATGTGCCCACATTCAGGGCAATATGTGATTCAAGCATGGTGAAGTGAGTAAGTTAGTTATTACATTTGGCATTTGATGCCTGCTTTTGTTTGGTGTGTTTGTTTGTTTTTGCTTTGTACATGTTTTTAGTGGTATCTTTTCTAATTTTTGTTTTAGTAGTGCATTTAGTTTTCTTCTAGGTTGCATTGTAGTTTCTTTTTTTTGATTAGTTTCGTTTGCATTTTAGTTTGCATTGTTTGTAGGAGCATGGATGCATTTTGGGAAAAAAAAATTCCTCCGATTATGATCTGTATAGATTTGCTAGCTTTCTTTGGTTAGTTTGATCCATTGATTCGGCCAAATTGTGCATAAAAGTTTGTGAATGAATTTTCGAATTGAATTCCATGTTTTGACCATATGTTAAATGCGAATTGATTTTCCCCATAAGTCTTTACATGAAATTCTGGCATGTGTTTGCTTGTGAGCTATTTTTGACTGTGGTAGATTTCCCTTGAGACTTTAAGCCTTTAGAGTTCATCATTATTAGCCTTATATTTTCTTTCATGTGTGACTCTTCCTTGACATCATTTCTCTAGAGCTTATCTTGATTCTCATTCAATACCACAATTCGCATATGCATTTAGGCAATATGATTGAGGCATTTTTCTTTCTTTGATTTATTTGAAACCCACGGCTAAATAGCCACCCTTGTTGTGTATTTTATCCTTTTTTAGCCACCCTTTGAGCCTATAATCGTTTTCCTCGATTTAAACCTCCTACTTTTAGCCCATGGCCAAATATTTGTCTTACCCTTAAGCCAAGGCTAGAGGAGCATTACATTCTTTTGCATCAAGTTTGAAAGGGAATTAGCACGATGGATTGTTGTCCTTTTTAGTGAATTTTGGCTGTTTGGGGCAGGGGATGCAAACATTTGATAAATCCATGCTTTTATTATGTAAAGTTTGGAGAAGAGTTTAATTTTGAAGCTCGTTATGGAATTTTCTTGGCTTTTCCTCTCTGAAAAAAAAAAGAAATCAATACCAAAACAAAAACAAAAATTAAAACACAAAAAGGAAAAAAAAAGAAGAAAAGAAAGCGAAAAAAAATTTTCGAAGAAAGTGATTAGCCTTGGTGGGAATGTAAGATATTTGTGATTTTCATCTCTATCTCTTTTCATTTTTGGATTTATTTTGTTGATGTGTTAATATAGTTCGAGGAGGATGTAGTATGATGCATCAAAATGGTTTACACTCTTAGTCTATGGCTTTTAGATCCTCATTTCCAAAAACATTTGTTTTCCTCTTACCTTTACCCTAAGCCCCGTTACATCCCTCTGAAAGTCCTCATGATTGTTTAGTGTATTTGCATTTTAGTGGTAGCGAATTTGAGAATCTTGTCAAGCCTATGGTAGATTTGTGTCAAAGGAATGCAAATTGAGAGAACCCTCATATATATACATTGCCAAACATATGAGTGCTGAGTGCCACATAACTATAGTGAGGTTCTACCGGCCCTGCTAGTCTTACTCGTTTCATATGCTCGAATGATTGTATTTGACAATTTGGAGGACGATTGGTTCAAATTTTGCATTATGGTCTATAAAACGTTTCAAAATTTCATTCCCTATTCTATTTGTTAATAGTAGTTTTGCATCTTTTTGGGCCGCCTTTGGATCATCCTTGCAACTTGAATGTTATCTATGTCCATCCTAAGGAGGCTATGTATATCTGTAAAACTTGCATTGCTTGAGGACAAGCAACAGTTCAAGCATGGGGGAGTTTGATAAGTGCGTTATATATACACCTTTTTAGGGCTATTTTGCCTCATTTTTAGGAGAATTGTGTTCTTAATAATGTTATTTACTCTCCTATTATCGATTTATGCTTGCGTGTAGTTGTTTTATGTGTTTTGCAAGGTTTTTACTCTTTTCACCCAACATTTCCCCTTCAATGGCTGTGTTTTGATCTCCCCCACGGTCATCCATGAGTTGCCACGATCGTAGAGTAAAGAAAGAGCAAATTTTCAGATCCAGCACAGACCACGGTCAGCCCGTGGGGGAGCCCACGGACCGTGGTGTGCCTGTAACTGTTGCCTCTTCGTTTTCCCTCATATGTGTGCCTAAGATTAATTAAAGTTCTCTATAAATAGAGATGTTCTACAACGTTCCAGCATATACTCACCACACTCAACTCATTAGCAATAGCAAGTAGAGTAGTTTAGTTAGATTAGTCTGTTTTCTCTCTAATTTTGTTATTAGTTTAGTTTTGAGTGAGTTTTGAGTGGGAGAGTTTTGATTCTGTGGCGATTCCAAGCCCTTGGTGAAGGTCATCTCAGTTGAGTCCCATCCGCTCAAGATTTCGTCGATCTTTCTGGTTAGTGTATCTTTAATCATGTCTTAGTAGTTTTCTTAGTCTAGGAATTTATTAGTTTTTAGAATTGTTATTGGATCATGTTTTATTTATTCAATTGTGCTTATTTTCATGATTGGTTTGATTTCATTCTATCAAGTGTTATTCATGTTGTGAGTTGATTTTTGGCCAAAATTTACTTGCACATTTGAAACAATCGAGTTTTGAAAGACGACATTTGGTTGTTGGACTAGTTGATTAGACATAGAATAACTTTATCTCGAAAGGGAGAATTATATGTTAGGAGGGCTAGTAAGTAATCGAAAATATTAAACATGGATTAAGTCAAATCAGTTTGAAAGAATGAAGTTTGCTTAGTTTAGATAAAGTTGATTGATTTCGAAAGAATATATCAAGTTTCTTGACAAGATTACAATTCCTCGAAATTAACCAAGTAGAGAATAGCACATGTTTATTCATTTTGATCCAATTCTCTTCCATAACTGCGAAAATTGCTAGACGTTTTCCTCTAATTGATTTAAACAAGTTTATTTGTAGTAGTTAACTGAATCCACTTACAATTGAGTTTTGCTTAGCAAATTCGGACAACACTAAGCTTGATAGATTACTTTAGTCCCTGAGGAACGATGTCTTTATCTATACTGCGAACACCCGTGAGCTTGGGGTAGTGTTAATCAATGCACAACTGAGAGGAGTGAGAAATGAGGAATCTGATACCAAAACTGAAAGCCCTAACGCCTATGTTATACGAACATTAAAAAAAAAAATCAAATGGGTCTGTATAAGGGTCAAGGGTCGGGTCTAGGTCTCAAAGTCTCAGGTCCAGATCCAGATCTGACCCAGATCTAATAGGACCCAGATCCTTTAAAAATCAACGGGTCCAAATTTTTTGGATCCAAATTCTTAAAAATGGATCGCGTCTAATTGATTTGGATTGGGTCAAGGATCCACTACCATCCCTAATCTAATCTCAATGAGTGCTCTAAAGAAGGAAGGCTACATTCATCAACTGGGTGAGGGTACTTGGAATCTCACAAAGGGTTCTTTACTTGTTGCTAAAGGCTTACTTTGTTGTATGCTCTAAAAGACACATGGGAAGGTATGTGGCAGGTTGAATAATGTTGTTGAGGACAATGCTCGACTAAATCTTTCGCACCAAGATTGGCTGACATAACTAAGAAAGGGTTGAAGATCCCATCAAAGGAATCCCTCATTTCTTTATCTAAAGGTAAATCTCTCAACCCTTGTGGTTATTATCTATTTAGTAATAAAGTTTCTTTTTGCCAGCACCTAAAATACAAAGAAAACATGTTAGAATTGACATATTCTAATGTGTGTAATCCAATTGACGCGGAGTCTTTGCATGATGATAGATATTTTGTCACCTTTATTTATGATGTTTCACGTATGACTTGGGTGTACATGTTGAAATCAAAAAGTTACATATTAGGATAAATTTGAGTGAAATAAAAGTCGTAAGCGTATAGCTTTCGGTGTAGTACTTGAGGATCGTGTCCTCGGAGACGAGGATGAGATTAGGGCCACTACGTACAAAATTAAATTAATCTAGCGATACTCTAAGCTAAATAAAATAATTAAAAAAACTTATAGATTATGAATGGATCTAAGTATGGATCATCACTAATTGTTCGTATCAGTCCCTAAACTCAACATACTACTGTTTAAACAATCATAACTTAAACCGAAATCCAGAATCAAGAACAACCTAGATTTGACCAATCAAGTAGGCTAAATGACTAAACCAAACAGAGAAGGGGGAAAGAGCAGAATAGTAAACCAGGAACATTACAATCAACAACTCAAAGCAAACCAGCAAACATCCAGACATCTAGTATCCAAATGTGAGCAAATGAGCAACCATGATTGAACAGATAGTGAAGAACATAAAACAATGCAGCTACTCGAATCATGAACCAGAGAAGAAGAGGGTGAGGGGATTTCAGATTTCAGCCATTACAAGCATCAAACTCCAGAAAATAGAGCAGCAATTAAGCTAAATACATAAACTCTAAGCACCAGGAAACCACATACAATCTCAGAGCATAACCAACAAAAATCAGCTAAATCATCCAAGCTACTAAAATCGACTACATAAACTAAACCATTGAAATCAACTAATCCAACTCAATCACTAAAATCAAAACATTGTTAAATCAACAAAACTACTAAGTCAACAAAAGGAAACTGCGCTATCGGGACGAAATTGAGAACTGAAACAGAGAAACAGAGAAACATAGCAACGATGCAAACCAGAACTGAGGAACGGACTTCAAAACTTCAACCAAAATGAACCATACATGAGCTTCCACGCTTGCTCAATCACGGCAGAACCACCATAGCCGTGCATCAAGATGAAATAGGGAAAGGGGATGCATCAAAATTTCAGAAAACCCAGATTCAATTCGTACAAAAACAAATTAAAACCGTGAATTACAATTGGGAAACTTAAAATTGTAGCATTATTACATGAAATTCGAACCCAAAACCGATCAAAAACCAAACCCTAACTCGAAATTTTCGAACCCTGACTCTGATAATCCGAGAAACACGAATGAAATTCAAGCATAAATTTCGAGAATTAAAGCTAGCTTAACCTAAAGACTTCCTAGCCAAACCTAAACCCTCGATTACCTTTCTTCCAATGTTGTAGCCTCTTTATACTCAGCCCTCTTTCACTTCTCTGCCCTTGGATTTCGACAGCCGTGGACGATCACGATGGGGGACAGCGATGGTGGTGCATTGACGTTTGCTGCGTGAATCACAGTGGAGATGAGAGTGGTGTGTGGTGCTGATGCTAGTGAGATAAAGAGAGATGAGTTTTAGAGAGAGAGAGAGAGATGCGAACATGGTGGATGAAGATGAATGGGGAAGTATCAGGTTTTTGGATTTTGGGGCCTGTTTGGCCGAGAGAGAGGAGAGAGAAAGTAAGAGGAGGAATAAGGGGGCTGGGCACGGATCATGTGCACGACACGCGTGGGTGGGGGGAGTTAAGAGATCACGTGCCTTGCACGTAATAGCTGGGTATTTTTTCAATTTGTTTTTCCTTTTTTTTTCGGATGATGGATAAAGAGAAAGGCTGAGCTGCTTCTTCAATCTTTCGTGGCCCGAATTTTCATTTCCAGCATTTTTTGAACACTTTTTCGTATTTTTCCACGTTTATTCTCATTTGTTCAAAATCTACAAAACAAAATAAAATGAAATAAAAACCTAAAAATAACGATTATAACAAGCATAAATCATGTATAAAAGTATTACAAAAATAACACATTTTTAGTACGAACATTAGGTATTTCAAAAGTTTCAACACTTTCATGCCATGGTGGAGATGGAGACAAACATGTTAACGAAGGCTCTCTAGACAAACAATTGCGGGGAGTAGACCTCTTATGAAGTTGAGGAGTAATGTAAGAAATATCACATTTGCTATAAAACCAGGTACAACATAGCACCAACAGAGTTGGGAAAAGAATAAATAGGACCATTTTGGAGATGGTAAGATTAATCCTCTAAATGTCCAAGTTACGAAGGACATTCTGAAGTGAAGTTGCTCTGTATGGTAGTTTATGTCATCAATAAAACTTCATGAGTGTCTTTTTGCAGTTTGACATTCCAGAGTGAGGCTCAATTCAAAAGAATGCTTCTTACGATCATTTGATGTTTTTTTGGTGCAAGGCCGTCATGCATGTACCAAGGGAACAGAGATTGAAGCTTAATAACTAGGCTACTCTTTGTGTATTTATTGGATATAATGATTGGAAGTTTGGCTATAGGATCTAGAGAAGAGGAAAATAGCAAGAAGCAAAGATGTTATCATCCACTAGCATGAGACCAGTATCTATCTTATATGGAAGTGTCATAGACAGAGGACTAGTGTTAGAGACAAACTCTAAAAATGCTACAGAGCTAGCAGCATATGATATTCTTGGTTGTGGTCTAGATCAGGGGGGAACAATCTCCTAAAGTTGATGAGATCCTCTAATAAGAATGCATTTAAGAGATCACCAATTGCCTATTAGGCATCCTTATTTTGAATATACTCTTTTAATTGTTCTTCAAAGAGGTACAATCTCATAAGGACAAGTAGTGCTGGATTTATGTCAATGGATGAAGAGATGAAATTATTAAAAAGGAATGACACTTCTGATGTAGTGAAACTTCCACAAGATAGAAAGCCACTCACAAACAAGTGTGTGTTCGAATTGAAGAACAATGACAACTACATCTTGAAATATAAGGCTCGCAGGTTGGTAAAAGCGTGCACACAGAAAAGGGCATTAACATCAGTGGAATCTTCTCTCCTATAGCGGGGACAAGTTCTATTTGGTTTGAACTAGGATTAGCTGCTAGCTTGGATATTGAAGTTGAGGAACTAGTGTAAAGACTGCATTCCTACATGCGAACATATATGATAAAATCTACATGCATCAACTTGAGGTTTTCGAAGTTGAAGGGGACGAGCACACGGTTTGCCCATTTTTAAACATTGATGCAAGAAATTTGACTCGTTTATGACATGTGAAGGATATAAGATGATAGACGTTTATTGTTATGTGCACATTCGCCAAATTTATGGCGGTAACTTCATTAATCTATTACTTTACGTTGATGACATGTTGATTGTGGTTTAGGATGCTAGTTTGATTAGCAAATTAAAGGAGGCATTATCCAAATCTTTTAAGATTAAGGATTTGGATCTAGCGAGGAAAATTTTGCTTACGAACGTAAAAAGGGATCGAAAGAATAATAATTGCGGCCCTAATAAGAGAAATATGTTGAATGGGTACTTGAAAAGTTGAACACGAATACTACCAAGCCAGCTAGTACCCCCACTTATCACTTAGTTTAATTTGAGGAAGAGATATTGTCCACAATCGAAAGAGGAGACATTCACTACAAAAAAAAATGGTTTTTTTTTGTAGCACCGAACTTTGCCATAATAGCTTTTCACAACATTTTAAAAATTTGCTACAACTCACCACAGATACCTCGTTACAAAAGCCTTTGGTGACAACTTTAAGATTTCCAAAAATTGAATTGTTTTTGTTCTAGATTTTACATTACCACAAATGTTAGTTTGCTACAATAGCTCGTAATTTGTAGCTACTTTAAACTTGCCACAAAAGTCTTTTTGCTACAAAAGAATGATATTTGTGGCAAACCTGACTTGCTATAAATCTAGTTCACTAAGGATACCAAGTTCCATTGGAAGACCAAGCACATTAAGAGGCTAGTGTGAGATGCCATAAAGACAAGGGAAGTTGCCATCAAGTATATATATCCACTAAGAACATGATTGTCGATCTGTTAACTAAGTTGATTTCTAGAGAACCTTTCAAAGCTCATGCGTCAAGTCTAGGACTTCGTACGGTTTAGTATTTGAATGAATCTTGTTATGTTACAAATATGTTCTTCTTGTAATGAGCATTTATGTAATAAGACATTGATGTTTCTCTTTTTAAAGGCTTTGTGATTTATTGTTATTCATTAGGCATATTGAAATTTCATAGGCTTTTGATTGGGCTAGTCACACAGGCAATCACCCCGACGGTTAAAGTGTATGGGCACTATGCATTCAGTATTGATTACTCATGTGGAAATGCATGAACAGAAATGAATATAGTCGCCTTAGTGAGTCTAAAATGACACTCAAGTGAGTCAAATATAAAATATGGTTTCATATTGAAGCCTTAAAAGTCGAATCTTGAGTGTTAAGATTAGCATTTATAGTTAATCTAATGGCTCATATTTGATTTTTGGGTAAAAATATAGATTAGCAATTCAGATGTTATATAGAATGATGAGCCTAGTTATGTGGGAGCTATGTCATGACATATATTTTATACTGTGTGCATAAAAGATGACCCATATACTGAGTGACAATTGACTGCCCTATCTCTTATCACTGAGTGACCCTATGAGCGATGACCCTTTGACTTAAAGCTATGATACAAAGTTAAAGCTTTATATACTTAAATGTGTTTCTTAAGGGTCACGATATATACAGTTCAACAAAAACACATTAAGAAAATAGTTAACCAAAGATAGAATATCATCTGTGTTTAAGGAGAAATCTACCCATCTTCATCTTATCAAGTTCAGTGATTATATTGAGTATATAATCATATGATATATCATATGGCATAAAGGTATTAGAAATTCCACTGGTGGTGTTTCAGATTATTTAGGGTGTGTATTTTGTGAAAGTCTTATGTTACTTAGATGGTCACTTAATATAACACTATTAACTACTTTGTGATCACACATCCTACTCCTCGAACGAAGCGTAAAGAGTTGTGATATGTGGAGAGCATGTAATTTGCGGCCTACATGGCTGTAGGGGACCTGTTGGCCGATCCTAACATTATTAGCATTGACAACCACTTAAACCGGTATGGGACGGTAACACTAGTCGACCCCAATTTATATAAGGAGGCCTAGGGGGGTCGGCTAAACATATATTCAACACCGAGATCACTAGATCTGCTATACCTCTCTTACACGACCTCCTTACCATCTAGTGGCATTGGGGTTTAGGGGGCGATCTTCAAAGACGCCTCCACTGACCGTCCAACAGTATTCAAATTACGTGAGTCATTCTTGACAGTTGTTCAACCCAAAATAATTACATTTTATATCCTTTATTATCTAATATTTGTTCAAAACAAATATTTAAATTAGAATTTAAATTATGTTTTTATTTATTTTGTAGGAATTTGGAAGATTTGAGAAGATGAATAAATTTGTTAGAAAAATGGTATCAATAAGATGACTAAATGATGTTGAAGGAAAGAAAGAAGAGGATGAAAAGGGGAAAAAAAAGGAAATAGAGCAGATAAGCAGCCAGTCTGGTACCACAACCCAAACGAAGCTCAAGCCTAACTCAGAGTGGCTAATTCACTGCCTAGCCCAACCAAGGCTTCTTCCCTCTTCCCTCTCAGTTTGGGCTTGCTCTATTCTCATCCCCGCGGCCCAAGATGTATAGAAGTCACCTAAGCATCCCTTTTCACCTCATGTTGGGTATGTTCTTCTTGTGTTCACGCAGTCCAACAGCCAGCCTCAGTGCTTTCCTCCCCATCTTTACTAACGGCCTGGCCCAATCATTCTCAGCTCTCCCCAGTTGTCCTCTTCACCAAGTAGGCTTGTTCTACCTCTCTTCACAGCCCAAACTCATAATTCTCCATCTCTCACTCATGTTCCATGATCATAGCACATGATCTTAAAGGCTCCCCACCATCCTTCTTCTTCTCATTCTTCGTGAAAATTAGACGCCCTAATCAACTGACCTTTCTTCTTCCTTGCTTCTCCAAATAGCCATTGCTATTCCCCCTCTCTCTCATCCGTCAATCACTTCATTAATTCTCCCATGAATTCAACCTGTTACCCACCACTTCCATTATCATCACCATCAAGGATCCAACGGTTGCAAGGGGTTTAATTGAAACATTCATCAAAGTGATGACGACCCGGTTTTAGGGGCTCAGAATCGACAATAAAAGAGTGGCTAGTCAAGTTAAGAAGGAGAGGAGTAGTTTGAGTTTAAATTTTCAGTTTTTCCCTAACTTCGAATCATCAATTTCATATTTGAAGCTATTGTTGTCAAATGGTGCAATTCAACCCCAGTTTTGTTAGTTAGTTTAATTGATATTCCTGTTTTCTTTTGGCATTCAATTTATACTTCGTTCGTTATTGTACTTGTTTCTAGTTCCTTCCAATTGCTCTGGTTTGAATTCATGCTCAAATCGAAGTTTTGTTTGATTTGGTTGATGGCCGATTTTATGCCAGTAAAGGAGCTTGGTTCAATTTTTCGTGGTCTTTATAGGATTGTGTATGGACTCTGGTTACTGGTTTCAAGTTTGTGTAATTGATTAGGTTGCTTCTTATCTTCAGGCGCCAATTTCAATTCCATGTCCAAATTTGGGGTTTTGTTTTAGTGTGTATGAATGAGTTTGAATGGTGGTAGCTTTTGTCCTATTGCTTTTATAAACTTTTTTATTTCCATTTGTGAATTTGGTTCTTGTTTTATGATTTTGATGTGAGGCCTGTTGAATTGAATGATAATATAATAGACTTACCTTGATTTTCATGATAATGGTTGTTAGTTTCAAGCTCATCATGTTGAGAGTGTGAAGTTAAAAGTTAGTGAAGTAAGTCGTGTGTGGTGTTTACAAAGTTTTTCTTAGGTTGTAGTTATTCGTTAGTTTCGATTAGAAATTTAGTAGTCTAAATTCATAACCCATCCCTGAGGATGACATCGTAAGTGCTACAACGATAAATCGTGCACTTGTAGTTTAAACCTATCACCATTAAAAATCACAACAAGTTTTTGGCGTCATTGCCAGGGATGTATGTTGTGAAATTACGTTGCGAATTGAGTCATTTGAGTCTTTTTCATTTTCGTTTCACATGTTGGATCTTTGATTTTGCTTGTGAGTTAGTTTAGCTTTATTATATTAGTTTACAGTTGTTTTGTTTTTTATTTTTGATTAAAGTGTTATTTTGATTTCCATTTGGTTCAATTAAATTTTGGTTTTTAGTGATTATTTGCTGCTTGAAAAATCACATCTAATAGTTTTGGTGTTGTGGATTGAGTACAGGGCAGATCAGAGAAAAAAAATCATCTTGTCGAATTTTCTATAGATTTTCAGTCGCTGTTTCAATTTAACAGTGCTATTCTAGTTTTTTTTTCTGATCTAATATTTTTAGTAGAATCTTAGGGATTTTTAGAGTCCAACTGAATTGTTGTGGAATTTTTACGCATTTCTGGAATTTTATGTGATTTTTAGAAATAATTTTCTAGTGTGAATTTTTTTGTACCTTTTTGAGACAGAAAAAAATTAAAAAAGAATATATTCATGTCCCTTGTAACTAGATTGAATTTTCTATGTATAGCATTCGGATTTTGGAGTTGGATTTTTTATTTTATTTTTATTTTTAACTTTTGCTTTTTTAGGTTTTTGTTTGTTTTTTGTTTACTTTTAGTGTATTTTGTGATTTATGTTTTTGTTTTGTTTTTAGGATTTGTTTACTTTCTATTTTTTTCTTTTTGTGTAAAAGGGAGAATAAAAAATTAAAATAGAAAAAAAAGTAAGGAAATCATAATTCGAAAAAAAAAACAAAAAAAGAAACAGACCAAAACACAATTTGGTCAGGGTTTGAGAATTGCATGAGTGGTTGGGTTAGACATCCTAAGAGCAAAATACTTATTAGGAGTGAACCCGACCCTAATCTAGAACCCAAAACTAAACCTGAGCCTAAATTTAAATCGTAAGAAATGGCACAAGAGAGATCTTTGAGTGATATTTTTTATCCCGCTAGGACCACTTTGCCATCATGTTTTAATATGCCTGACCTAGGACCTAATGTTACCTTTGAGTTTAGACCTTATTATACACAAATGCTCCGTAAATGTACTAGTTTAGAGGATGCATATTTGTTTTTAAGGGAATTTGAAAAAGCATCTTCCATGATGCATTTCCCTAATATTCCTATTGATGTTGTGTGCATAAAATTAATTCCTTTTGCTTGAAAGATTCTCCTAAGAGATGGATGTATAGCTTGGTTGCTAATTTTGTTTTCTCTTGGAATGATTTTGTTAAATCATTCTTAAGAAAATACTTTCAAATGCTTGGACTATTAAGGAATGAAATTAATCAATTTGTGCAACTAGAAGGGAATCATTTTGGAAATACTTAGATAGGTTTAAAAGTTTCTTAGCCCAATGTCTCCATCATGGTTTAGACCAAACACGTTTGTCCCAAAATATTTATGAAGCACTAGACCAACATAACCGAACCATGTTAGAGTCCATGAGTTAGGGTGGATTTCATTATAAGAGCACCACTACTGCTTGGGAGTTTCTAGAGAACTTAGCTGCATAGACCATGTAATGGGAAACAGCTAGAGATGACCATATAAGCTATAGGTTTGCTAGGGGTGGGTTGCTTTTTTGCTTCTAATGTGAGTCACTTAGAGTCTAAGATAACAATTTTAGAGAATATGTTGAAGGGGTTATCTCCCCACACTCCCTAGATTTATCAGACTTCTATGGTATTTTGTTCTCACTATTGAGCCTTAAATCATTCATTGAGTGCATGTCCTTATTTTGCTCATCAGTTGTCAACTAGACATGAGCAAGCGAGTATGGCCTTTTGGAGACCTAAGAATGACCCATTTTCCCCTTCTAATAATCCAGGGTGGAGAAATCACCCTAACTTTTCTTGGAGTAGTGGACCAATGCTACTATCCCTAACTCCTAACATGGAGTGTTTCATGGAAACAACTCCCAGTCCATCTCCTACCCCTCCAACACGTTTTAGAGACCAGATTTTCTAGGTATGTTTAATACACCTAGACCTCGAATCTCTTGTAGCTCAAGTTCAACCTCCTTCTATTTACATTGAGATTGATAAAATTGAGGGGAGAAATAACAATAATATGGGAAGGATGGTTATTGCTAATATGAAAAAAATGATGAGAATGATGACTATAGTTTCCCCAATTAATGTCATCTTCTAGAGAGATAGATACTTTTCCTAGTCAGCCTAAGGTGAACCGTACACGTCATGCCTCGTCTTCTTCTAATGTAACCCCTAGTAAGTCTGAGGAAAGTAAATGCAGTCATATCTCTTTGATCTAGTCGAGAGATTGATAATCAAGTAGGAAATTCTAATGAACCCTCCAAGTATCCTCACAGTTTCTTCTAAAATTCTTCTACCTCTTCTTCATCTCTGAAAACTTATTCATCCAATAAGTTAGGGGATGCTACTTCTGGTGTTCCCAGTGATTTTGCTAATCCTCTGTCCACTTACTTATCTTCTGATAAAAAGGAACCTAAGGAGAAATATTCAGCTGATTCGGTGGATCGTTCATCTCCTAAGGATTCTTCTTTGGCATATTTTGCTGAAAGAGCTTATAAGTCTTTACCTCTTTTCTATAACGCCCCAATTAATACATAAATCAGAGCTGAACATCAAGAACTCCATGGATGGGCGTTACCGCCGTCCGCAAGGACAAGGCTTCTCTCAAATATGAAAGTTTAACCATAT
>JACYFF010031959.1:71332371-71359602 GCA_017589665.1 Selenicereus undatus | reverse complement strand
TGAATGAAATGAAATTAATAACCAGAATTTAGGGTCGGACTATTACACTTTCCCCCATAGAATGAAAAAGAAAGATCAAGCCTATGTTGATCAAAAGAGAGAGACCTTCTCTCAAGTCAAAATTAATATTTCATTACTTAATGCTATTCAACGCCTCCGTTTGTTAGGTCTTTAAAGGATCTTTGTACCACTAAAAGAGCTACTATTGTCTCTGAGAAGGCTTTCTTATACTTTGGTGCTAGTTTTGTCATTTTTCACCAGATCCCAGTAAAGTATTAAGACCCCAGTTGCCCTATTATTTCTATAGTCACAGGGGACCAGTTTATTCAAAGAGCTTTGCATGATTTAGGGGCTAGAGTCAATTTCATACCCTTAATTGAATATGAGAGGCTAGAGTTAGGTGAGCTGAAACCCACCAATTTGGTCATCTAGTTGGGTGATACAATGACCAGGTTACCCAGGGGTGTAGTTAAGGATGTGCTGATTAGAGTGGGTGAATTCATCTAACATGTGTATTTTGTTATGAATGAAACTAAGAAGGCGACTAATGCCGCTAGTTACGTCCTTGTGATTTTAGGGCGTCCTTTCTTGGCCACTACCTATACCTTCATTAATTGCAGAAATGGCACAATAAGATTGTCTATTGGTAACATGAGCTTAGTGTTGAATGATATGGAGTTTTCTACTCTTAATTGTGTAGAAGATTTTGTGTTTGATGATGATTTTGATGGCATATTGGCTACTGAGTAGGAGTCTTTCCTTATTGATGATGAGCCTAAATATGATGTGCGCGAATTTGATGACTTATGATCTGCGGCCAACTGTTTGCTTACTTCTGCTTTAATTTTTGTGTCTGCTTCTAAGTATGTTCCTCCTCTTGCTTCTCTTGAATTGAAACCTCTTCTTAACTCTCTTAAGTACTCATTCCCAGGACCCGATGAATCCTTGTCATATTGCTTCTGACCTAGATTGGGATCAAGGAGACAAATTGATTGCTTTACTAAAAGAGAACAAGGAAGTCATATGTGGGACCTTAGGGGACATCAAGGGTATTATTCCCTCCATTGTGCAGCATAGAATCCATTTAAAGGATAATGCTAAACCATACGGAGGCCATCAAAGGTGTTTGAACCCGGTTTTATAGGAAGTCGTTAGGAAGGAGGTGCTTAAGTGGGTAGACCATAGGATTATCTATCTCATTTATGATAGTGAGTGGCTTAGCCATGTTCAAGTTGTTCCTAAGAAGATCGGTATTACCATGATTAGAAATGATAAGAACAAGCTAGTTCCCAATCGAGTCCAATCTGGGTGATGTGTTTGTATTGACTATAGGAAATTGAATGTTTCCACTAGGAAAGACATTTTTCCATTCCCTTCCTTGACCAGATGTTAGAGAGCTTTGCTAGACATTCATTCTACTTCTTTTTAGAAGGATATTATAGCTATACTCAGATCTCTATTGCTACTGAGTATTAGCAGAAGACTACTTTCACATGCCCGTTTGGGATATATGTCTTTAGGAAAATGCCTTCTGGACTTTCCAAAGCCACTGCTACCTATCAGAGGTGCATGATTTCTATTTTCTCAGGTTTAGTGGAGCAATGCAACGAAATTTTTATGTATGACTTTTTTATGTTTGGGTCTTCTTTTGATGATTGAGAAAAGTTTTACAAAGGTGTAGGGGGAAAAATTTGACTTTGAATTAGAAGAAATGTCATTTCATGAGGAAAAAGGGGATAGTCTTACGCTATATTATTTCTAGATATGGAATTGAAGTAGATAAGGCTAAGATGAATTTGATTGTTAATCTTGCCCCTCCCACTTGTGTGAAAGAGTGAGGTCTTTTCTTAGACACGCTGGCTTCTATTGTGGTTTTTGTAAGGACTTTAGCAAGATAGCTAAGCCTTTGACCGACCTTTTAGGTAAAGATGTGCCATTTCACTTCTTTGAGGAGTATGTTGAGGCATTTACTAAGCTTAAAGAAGCCTTGACCTTTGCCCCCGTTCTTTATCCTTCGATTCGGGGAGAGCCTTTTAAGTTAATGTGTGATGCTTCTGACTATGCTATTGGGGTTGTTTTAGGATAACGTGCTGATAAGAAGCCCAATGTTTTCTGCTGGTCATGCTTTGAATGATACCCAACTGAATTACACTGTCACAGATAAAGAATTCTTGGTTGTGATCTTTGGTTTTAAGAAGTTTAAACCTTACCTAATTAGATCGCATGCGATTGTTATACTGATCACTCTACTCTTAAGCACCTTCTTTGTTAAAAGTATGCTAAGCCTGGACTTGTAAGATGGATATTTCTTTTGTAAGAATTTGATTGAAAAATTAGGGATAAGAAAGGTTCTGAGAACCTTGTTGATGATAATTTATATAGGATTCTCTATTGTAAACAGCACGAGTACATTTTTTTGGAATGCTTCCCCAATGAGCAATTGTATATAGTCCACCCTAACCCTTGGTATGATAACATTGTGAGCTGTCTAGTGTCTAGTAGGATCCCTGTGGGTTGGACTAAGAATGATATAGATAAGTTCTTCCACCTTGTGCAATTCTTTGTTTTGGAAGGCCCTTCCTTGTTTAAGTATTGTTCTAACCAAGTCCTTATGGGGTGTATTCTCGATCAGAAGGTGACGAGTGTGCTTTTGGCCCATCATAACCAAGCATGTGGGGGCTTTTCAGTGAGAGAAAGATGGTAACCAAAGTTCTTCAATGTGGTCTCAACTAGCCTACCTTGTTTAGGGATGCTTTTGAGTATTATCATAGCTACCCTAGGTGCCAACAGTTGGGTAGGATAAATAGGAGACATATGATGCCACTTAATCCCATCATTATGATGGATATTTTCGATGTTTAGGGTATAGATTTCATGAGACCATTCCCATTTTCTTTTGGGAATGAGTAAATTTTATTAGCTATGGACTATGTCTCTAAACGGGCAGAGACCATTGCTGTGAGGACTACTGATGCTAGGGTGGTTGTGAAGTTCCGTAGGGAGAACATTTTTGGTAGATTTGGCATGCCTCAAGCTATTATTAGTGATCATGGTATCCACTTTACTAATAGGTTTTCTAGTTCCTTCTTGAGGAGGTACTCTATAGTTTATAGACTTGCTACCCCGATCATCCCCAAATTAGTGACCAGGTTCAAGTATCTAATAGGTAAATTAAACATATTATAAAAAAGACTATGGGCAGGAAGAGAAAGGATTGGGCCGACAAGCTTGCAGATGCTCTTTAGGCAAATAGGACGACTCTCAAAACTCTCTTGGGTATGTCACTTTATAGGGTTATTTACAGTAAGCCTTGTTATCTCACTATTGAGATAGAGCACAGAGCCTAGTGGGCCATTAAGATGTTGAACGATGACTTGACTAAGGCAGGTAAGGAGAGGAGATTGGAACTTAGTGAGTTAGAAGAGATTAGAGCTAAAGCTTATGAAAGTGTTCGATGTTACAAGGTGATGGCGAAGTTGTTTTATGATAAACATATTCTCAGGAAAGAGTTTCTCCTAGGAATGAAAGTACTCTTATATGACTCTAAGCGTTGTTTGTTTCTAGGGAAATTGGGATCCCGATTGATGGGTCCCCAAACACGTTTTCACGTGTTTTTCCCTATGGTGCAATCGAAGTACAAGACCTCGAGAGTGGTGCCAACTTCAACGTAAACAGTCAAAGGTTGAAGCAGTTTATATACCTACACAGCATAGAGGATGTGTAGTGTCTGATACTTCGGGAGCCAAGTCTTGATAAGTGATGTGCTTCTGAGATAACTCAGGTCTACTTAGCACCCAAACTAGTTCCATTGAGATTTGTTTCCTTCATTTCTCTTTTTCTTTTTTTTTCTTTTCTTTTTGTATATTTGGATGCTTTTCATTTTATTTCTCCTGTGTGTATATGTTTGTATGTTTGATTATTAGAGTCGTGTCCTTTCCATTTTTTAGTCTTCTTATTATTTTTGTATATTTTTTTTCTTTTTTGGTTTGATTTTGTGTTTTATGTTTCCTTCCACTTCCAATGAAGACATTGTCTGATTTAGGTGTTGCGCTGGGGAAGCTAAGTCTAAAAGAAAGAAAATTTTTGAAAATTCAAAAGATTTTTGTTTTGTTTTTGGGGAATATATGTGCTCTTCTATTGATTGTTTCTATTGTACCTTAGAATTAGGTTTTGTGTTGACACGATGTGCATGATAAAACTTGGCCCAAAGTGTGACGTTTGTATATGGTCCTAATGTCCGACATTTTTCGAATGCAAGCTTTAGTTTTGTAAATAACCCTCGAGATGTTGTGCCTTAAAGACTAATTCACCATTTATAGTCTCATATTTTCTTTTATATGCGTCTCTTCCATGATTGCATCTCTAGAATCCGCTTTTATTCTCTTTGAAATAACATTTAGCATGTGCATTATGATAACATGATAGGTTCATTTATTTGTTTTGTAAGCCACCAAGCCAAATTGGCACTCTGCTTTGAATGTTTACCCTTTACTAGCCCTTTGATGCCTAACTGTTTTTGTTTTGAACCCTTCGCTTTAGCCTTTGGCCTAAACACATTTCCTTTACCAAATCCAAGGCGAGTAGAGTAATACTTCAATTGCTGGTGGGTAGCTTTTAGGAATTTTATGTAATTAGAGGTTAATTTTTGTTATATGATGGGACATATCCATGTGACCATTTGGAAGTGAGTTGTGTTATTTTTGTACATGTCATTAATTCATTTTCTTAATGGGAAAAAAGGCAAGAAAAGCAAAAAAAAATAATAATGAAGAGAGTATACAAGGAAAAAGATTGGCGGAAAAAGTTTGAAAAATCTCCAAAAATATTTCAAAAAGAGTTGTGAATAAGAGTGATTAGCATGAATATGGTGACTGTATAAACTCATTTCCCATGGTTCATTTGTGTGGGGTGTGATTTTATTTTGTTTTGAGGGAATGAGTGGTTAATATAGTTGGTGTAAGTGTTGGTTGCTCTTCAGTCACTTGGCTTTTAGCTACTCATTTCCGAAATCGCCACATTACAACCTTAAAAAGTTCTCTTGATTATCGTGTTGTGTATTCCATTTTAGCGGTGGAGAATTAAGAATTTTAGCAAGCGTATGGTAGTTTGGTTGGATGGAAGATGAGTTGAGTAAAACTTGTTATATCTTAAACACATAAGCGAGAGGATTCTACATATCCTCAAAGTGAGATTCTACCAGTCTTACTTGTACGTATTTCTTAAGTGGGGTGAAAGATTGTGTGTAGATGTCATCAGTTAGTGATCTAATGCCTAAGTTAATTGAGTGATGTGGTTGATTGAAATGTATATATATATTTTGCCGCTGTTATATATATGAGTTTTGAAAAAAAAATATTTTAAAAAAGAGATCTTCTTCTTATAGATTTTTTGGGTATATCTTCTACAAACTCTTACGAAAACTTACTGGGCCACTAAGGGTAACCTAGGGGTTTAAAAGGCTTGTTGCATATGTTAAGTGGAACCGTGATTCTTACGAAAGTTATTAGAATTTTAGTTTGTTTTCTAGGATCTTTTGTTTTGTTTTACTTGAGGATGAGCAAACTCTGGGTGTTGGGGCATTTGTTCAACCCAAATTTACTATATTTTATACCCTTTATTATCTAATATTTGCTCAAAATAAATATTGAAATTAGAATTTTGATTAGGTATTTATTTATTTTGTAGGAATTTGGAAGATTTTAGAGGACGAAGAAATTCGTTGAAAAAATTGTATCAATAAAATGACTAAATCATGTGGAAGGAAAGAAAGAAGAATATGACAAGGAAAAAAAAGGAGAAAGAGAAGATAAGCAGGCCAATCTAGTACCGCAACCCAGACAAAGCCAGAACCCAGCTGACAGTGGCCCATTCATGCCTTAGCCCAACTGAGGCTTCTTCCTTCCCCCTCAGTTTGGGCTTGCTCTATTCTCATACCTATGGCCCGGTATGCATGGTAGTCACCCAAGCGTCTCTTCTCACCTCATGTTAGGCTTGGTTCGTCCTGTGTTCTCTCAACCCAACAGCGACCCTCAGCGCTTTCTTCCCCATCTTTAGTATGGGCCTAGCCCAATCATTCTTAGCTCTCTCCACCAATCCTTTTCGCCAAGCGGGCCTGTTATGCCTTTTTTCATAGCCCAAACTCAAAATTCTCTCCCTCACACTTATGTTCCATGAGCATAGCACATGATCGCAAACGCTCACTTCCCTCCTCATTCGCATTGAAAATCAGATGCCCGCATCTGCTAACCATTCTTCTTCCTTGCTGATCTAGACAAGCATTGTTTGTCCCTCTCTTTCTCCTCCTTCAATCACTTCATTAATTCTCCAATGAATTCTAGTCGTTACCCACCAATCCCATCATCATCACCATTAACAGTTAAGTGGTTACAAGGGGTTTAATTGAAGCATTTACTAGGCCCTGTTTGGTGAGAAAAAATGAAATGAAACGGAATCAAGAGATGATCCCTGAGGGATGAAGGGTGGAACTTGAATCCTAAACTCATGTGTTTGCAGAGAAAAGGAACGGAATCAAGTTCCAATCCTCATTGTTTTGGGCATAAATTATGGAATGGAATCAAATATATTTTACTTTAAAAAATAATAATGATTAATAATAACAAGAATAGTAATATTAATGACAATGATAATAATAAACATTATTATTACAGCCAATAACAATTATTATTAATATTAATAATAATTAATTATTATTATTATTATTATTGACACCAAAAATAATTATTGTTAATATTTTTATTAAGTAATATTAATCATTAATAATAATAATAATTTATAATTTACAGTAATTAAAATTATAATAATAATTATTAATAACAATAATTAATCATAATAATTATCAATATTAACAAAAATTAATAATAATAATTACAAAAATAATTCTTGTTAGTAAAAATAATAGTCATAATAATTATTAATATTAATATTAGTATTATTAGTTATTATTAATTATAAATATTATTAATAGTAATAATTAATAATAAACATAATAATGAATATTACCATAATAATTATTAATATTGATATTAATGTTAAGATTATTAATTATTTATTAATTTTAAATATTATTATTAATGTTAATTAATTAAAAAAAACTTGATAATAATATTAATAATAATAATTATTCCTAATAATAATTAATAAGAATAATTATAATTATAATTATTAATTATAATTATTAATTATTATTAATTATAAATAATAATAATAATTAATAATAAAAATAATTATTACTAATCATAATTAAAATTATTAATAGTAGTAATTAATAATAAAAATAATAATAAGTATTCATAATTGTAATTATTAACTAATATTACTCGTAATAATTAATAATTATAATCATTATTATTGTTGTTATTAATCATAATAATAATGATTAATATTATCAATAATAATTAGTAATTATAGTTATAATTATCAATTAATATTCATAATAATAATAATTATTATTAATATTACTAATAATAATTATTATTATTGTCATTAATAATAAATAATAATTACAGTAACACTTATTATTAATGTTATTAATAATTATATTGTTAATGTTAATAATAATTATTAGTAATATTAATAATAATTATTAATAAAAATAATTAATAATGATGACGATGATGACAACAACGATGATGTTGATTCCAGAGGGTTGGAAACTTGAACACCGTTGGAAATGGGAGGGTTAAAGTTCCTTGAGATTGGGGGGAACTTGATACCTCTAGGTATTAAGTTTCATCCCCTTGAAGTGCTCACCAAACACAAACAGGGGCAGAGCCAAGATTCAAAGTAAGGGGGGCGAGATTAACAATACGTATAACATAAATTTTTTCATTGATGGGTAAATCTCTAAATTAATCACTTATTCAACACAAATTCAATTACAATTAGTAAACTAAACATAAACGCGCAAGCAATTGCAAACAATATTAGCCCAACTTTAAATCTTCAACCAAAAAGACAATTAGGTAAAAATTCACATTTTTCAATTCATGAATCATGAGTAATTCACTAAGTTAATCAATTATTTAAAATGAATCTAACTAAAATCAATAAAATAAACATAATTATTTACAAAATAACAAAACTAAAAACAAAAACTGAGAATTTTTGGGAGCTACTTGCGAAAATTTTGAAACAAAAATTGGAAAAATTGAAGGTCACTTCCAAAAAAAAAAAACTACAGAAAAGATGGAATGAAGAGTCAAACCAGGAACCTACTGCATAGAACAAGAAACAGCTACCACCCTACTGTGCACACCTATGTTGTGTATTTATGAACTAATTAATATATATCTACTTTTTTTATATACAAAAATACCCTACATTTATTTATTTTTTTCCCAAAAAGTTGGGGGTCAATTGACTCCCTTGCTCCAATATAGCTCCACCCTTGAACACAAAGGAGTGAAACTTGATACCTAATGGTTCAATCTCCATTCCATTTTATTTCACCAAACAACCACTTAAACTAATGAAGGCCCCATTTTTGGGGATGAGAGTCGACGATAAGAGAGCGACTAGTCGAGTCAAGAAGGAGAGGAGTAGCTTGAGTTTAAATTTTCAGTTTTTTCCTTGCTTCGGATGATCAATTTCAAATCTGGAATTATTGTTGCCAAATTGTGTAATTCGACCTCAGTTTAGTTTGTTAATTTCAAGTGATGTTTCTATTTTCTTGGGCATTCAATTCATCGTTCATTCATTATTGTACTGGTTTCTAGTTCCTTTCTATTGCTCTTATTCGAATTCATGCTCAAATCCGGGTTTTGTTTGATGTGGTTGATGGTCAATTTTATGCCATTCAAGGAGCTTGGTTCGATGTTTGGTGGTCTTCATGGGATTGAGTATGGACTCAAGTCATTGGTTTCAAGTTTGTGTAATTGATTAGGTAGCTCGATATCTTCAGACGCGGGTTTCAATTCCATGTCCAAACCTGGGGTTTTGTTCGGGGTGTGTATTGACTGAGTTTGAAGGGTGATCGTTTCTCTCCTATTGCTTTTATAAACTTTTTATTGCCATTTGTGAATTTAGTTCATGTTTTATGATTTGATGTTAGGACTGTTGAATTGAATGATAATATAATATACTTAGTTTAATGTTGATGATGTGCTGTCAGTTACAAGTGGATCATGTTCAGAGTGTAAACTTAAAAGCTAGTGAATTAAGTCATGTGCGATGTTTACGAAGTTTGTCTCGAATTGTAGGTATTCGTTGGTTTCGATTAGAACTTTAGAAGCCTAAATTCATAAGTCATCGCTGCAGATGACATCATAAGTGCTCTAACGATAAATTGTCCGCTTGCAATAAACCGTGCTCCAACAACCGTCCAGTAGCATTCAAATTACGTCAGCTATTCTTTACAGTCTAATCCACATACAAGCTTAGTCCTTTGTTTTCTAACAAAATCTATCGTGGACTTTAGCAATGCAAGACATGTATCTATTTCCTCTTCTTTTTCCTCTAATTGCTAACTATAAATAATTGGCTGGACCAAATTGGATAACGGAGACAAGCCAATACAAATAAATTATGTCTACAGTTGAGGATAATTAAATTTCTCACAGCCTCTCTGAGCACGCCTTTCTTTATTTTAGACTCATATCAGGTAGCGGCTGACGGTGGAGCAAGTAACATCTGGAGGCTGAGTGGATTTCTTATAGTCAAATGCCCTCCCTTTTTTCCAGTTCTGAGTTCATAACAGAACTTACTATGGCTTCAAAGATGACGACGGCACTGGCAGGCTTGTCGGTGCCCATTAGGGAAGAAGCAGCAATTACCACAGAAGACTTTTTATGCGACTTTGACTTCTTTCTGCATTATTAGAAAATAAATAAGAGAATAAAAAATGTCTGATGTGCAATAGGTAAGCTTTAGTGAGCCAATCGTTAGAACATATAGAATCATTGTTTCATGTACTTGTAAAAGTTTTTGTTTTTACCTTATCTCATGAAGTATCTCTTAACAATATTACTTTTGTTTCTTTGTCAACCAGTAATGCAACATAGAGATAATCCAAGTAGATAGAGCCTTCTATAGCCACATCTAAGCAAGATAAAAAAAACCAATGAAGTCTTAGCCTAGTAATAAAGATTGAGGTATTGGTTACCTTAAGTCCCATGTTCGATTCCTCCCTCCCCTATTGTATTGTAATTGTATTGTATTACCTTTTGTGGTGCCTACAGATTAAAAAAAAAAAATCTAAGCGGCATACAAAGTGACATCGTTTAATACAAACCTAGGGCGTAAACTAGATGACAAGAATTGATGGTAGACAAAAGAAAGGAGTTCTACTCAGGACACGGACTCATAACATTCTCTGGCTACGGACTCATAACATTCTCTGGCTGATGCTCGTATCATGTGTCATTATTCTTCATCATGATATTCAGAATTGGGGCTGACATTCAACCTTCTCTTACAAGGTCATACCAAGCCGAGATCATTGAACTTCCTCTCTCTGTGTCCAAGCGGATGGAGTTGGCGACTTTTTTTTACTCGTACCATCATGTCTCCTGCACCAAACAACAGAGTTAGGATGAAACTAACTCAAGCTCCCACGCTCACCAGACTTATTCAAGAGAGCTGTCCTTCGTTGGGAATCAAGCTTTCTCCTCTCATCTATATCTTTCAACTTGGGGACTGGTTTCCTTAATTGAACTTGTCGTGAAAACTAAATGCAATTCATCAAATTATCCTCCACCACCATTGAATTAACTTCATGAATCTATGAGTCCTCTATGTTGCCCGATCCCTCTTTCTTTCCCTCACATGACACTGCTGAATCATCCAATGACATCTCAACATTCCCTGGGCGCATAAGTGTGATTCTCATCAGACGAGAACGAAGCACACAACTTAGCTCTTCACCACTACCTATCGCTTCATAAGCCTCGCGAGATATCTTAATACTTAGACTCAGTTTTTTTGAATTAAAAAGGTGATCATGCCATTCTTATTTATCTCAAAACTTTTAGTATGCCTATGGCTAGAAGTTGAAACAAACTTCTGTGCATCAGGGCACACTCCTTAAATCTTCTCACTAGGTTTTGTTTTATGATCTATACCAACAGATTTGTAACTTACACTGTTATAGTCACCAACTCCCTGGACGACCCATTCAGGAGTGCCCTCCATCATTGTTAGTAACAGAACAATCATCAGTGTTTTGAGGCTTAGAAACGAAGTCTTGAATTGATTCTTGATTCTCCTTAGCCCCTAGAGGACTCTCTCTCTCTACCAGTGTAGTGCTGGTGGAGGAGAGTTCATTTGGATCAGGCATTGCGGAGTCTATATATGAAGGTAACATATCGTAATGGACAATACAAGTATCCTCAAATGTCCCAATTGAGGATGCTGTAACTGAACTAGAAGCATCCATAATAGCTGACGTGCAATTCTCTTGATCAACCTCACTTTTTGCATAGGTTTTAACGACCTCTACTGAGATTGGATCAACACAACAATGTGGAGGTGTCTAGGCCCTTGAGCCACAGTAAGTCAAACAGTTCGTTACCTTGGTTCGACTGTAGGAAGAATTAGGACTAACCTAGATGCAGAAGTACACTGTCGGTAATAGTCCACAATAATAAGAATACCAGTCTTCGCCAATCAGAATACCAAGCGGCTACTAGAGTCGCATTAGGGCTTCACGTCCTAAACCCGAGGACTCAATAGATGGTAGTTCATCCATGAGAGAGAAGTAGGAGAATATGGGAGATATAATATTCGCATCATAGCGTCACACTAGGCTAACCCCCTTAAACTTCTTTATATAGGTTAGAGGGTAGCAAAGGTTGTCGCCCTAGGCGACTTAAGTGGCCGTCGGGCCTAATCTCATTAGGCCCCTCTAACAGCTCCCACTCGACCACTTAGGTCGTAAACACGTATTCTCCATTTATTACAATTGCTCACACTTCATACCAGGAATAGGACGTGCGACCAAAAATAACAAGTAGTGTTATATTAAGTTACCATCGAACTAACATAACACTTTCACGAAATGCGATACCCCAAAAAATATCACAAGACATCACCAGTGGCATTTCTAATCCCTTATGCCTGATATATCATATGATTATGTTCTCAACATAATCGCCCGGGCTGATATGGTGATGGTGGATAGATTTTTCCTTAAACACTCATGAAATCTCATCTTAGCTTAATTGTTTTCCTAACGTGTTCTCGCTGAACCGTATACATCGTGGTTCTTAACAATCACATTAAAGTAGCATCATTAAGCTTCGACTTAATATCATAGCTTTAAGTCAAAGGGTTATTGTCCTTAGGGTCACACAGTGACAAGTGATAGGGAATTCAATTGTCACCCCCCGTATGGGTCGTCTTACAAGCACACACAGTATGAGATGTGTGTCACGGCATAGCTCCCACTTAGTTGGGTTCGTCACTCTTTATGCCATGCGAATCGTCAGTCTAGATTTTCACCCAAAAATCTAACCTGAGCTAGTAGATCAACATACTGAATATTGATCTTGACACTCAAGATTCGGCTTTTAAGGCTTCAATATGAAAACTTATTTCATACTCGACTCCTTCAGTCTCATCTTAGTCTTACTAAGGCGACTATATTCATTCCACTCACACACTTCCAGTGTGAGTAATCAATATTACACACCTAGTGCTAATATGATTCAGTCTCATCCTACCCGCTACTCAAGCGCCAGGGTGATTGCCTGTGTGACTAGGCCAATCAGAAGCCTGTGACATTTCAATATGCCTAACGTACAACAATGAGCGTCTTGCCCATAAAAGAAATGTGTCCATCAAGTAACAGAACATGTCTAGATACAAAACCTTATGAAATCCGAGACTCAACCAATGAGTTTTGGACACATCACTAGGAATGCGTTTAGTTAGGGGAACATAATCACCTGGTTAGTCTATATATATATACCCAATGGCAAATGCTTTTTGTCTCTATGGTACAAGATACACAATCTACCTCCACAGCCGACATTGTTGTGTAGTTATGCTTCTTTGCTGCACCATGACATGGCTCTCCCACTCAGGGTGAAGACATGTCCTGAGGTTAGCTTAAATTCATCTGAGTTACCACCCCAATCAAGATTTAAGCATCCTCTCAAGTTAAGGCCTCCTCCTTGATAGCAAAATGCTGAGTTATCAATACCACGAAGGTAGCATTTGATTCTCCTGATGACTTGTCAATCAGGAAGTCTTGGGTTACTTTGATAATGACTTATCAAATTATCCGCAAAGCAATATCAGGTCACATACATAACATGGCTTTCATTAAGCTTACTATGATACTAGGGTTAAGGACATTGTTCATTATCTCTATTTTGTCATCTGTTTTAGAGTATTGAGAAAGACTTAAGGTTGAACCCTTCTCAACTGGAGTATCTATGGGTTAGGAATTATAAACCCAAAATCGTTCCAAGGCATTTTTGATGTATGCTTCTTGGGACGACTTTGGATTATTTCCACTCCCAGGACATTCCTGGTTTCACCCATGTCCTTCGTTTCAGAGACATGGAATGGCTACCTTTTAGTAGCTTTAATCATCTCCAAGTTGTTCCTAGTCAACGGTATGTCATCAATGTGAGGAATGCAATCCCCATGTTGATCTTTTGACATACACAATGGCCTTCTAAAACCATAGATAAGTCAAGATGGCTTTATGGAATCTAGAGTACCAAGAACTGGAAGATCGCTTAAGATCACATATGGACCTTTTAGAATGACGCACATTGTCTTCTTGTCCCTTTGATACAAAATCAATGGGTTGGTCCATATAAATCTCCTTCTCAAGATCACCATCAAGAAAAGCAATTTTTTACGCCCATTTTGAACTACTCAAAGTCCGAATGGGCAACCAAGGCTAGGAATATTCGGGCCTGAACTAATCAATTAAACTATCCACCCAATGTTTTATCTTAAAGACTTACATCGGGGTGGAGTTCCAAGGGGTTCTTAAACCTTGTCAGTGAGTCCATCTCATCCTTTATGGCATCCAGTCACTCTTTGTAATTTGGTGAACCAACCGTCTCTTGATAAGAGGTAGATCCCTCAACTCCCAATGGAGTGCATGAGGATATTTCTTCTTCGATGTAGAAAAATCGTTGAAGAATTCTTCCATGCCAACTCCATCGGATTCTAGGACCTTCGTTATTTGTCAGATGAGGTGAGAAATCCCTCCCCCTCTCTCTAAGAGCTATGGGACCAGGAGTTCCTCCCCCTTTCTCTAAGAGGTATAGAACCCTGAGTATGAAGAGAAAGTTACTCCCACTATCCATTTGAGGTGGGATCCTAAAAATGTGGACTAACTGCATGTTCAGGAATGACTCTCCTCAACATTTGAAGATTGAGGATGAACCTCATTCTCCTTGACAGACAAAGCTTCATCATTCTTACCAAGTAAGGAATGTGTACCATCCTCGGTGACTTAGTGAGAATTGAAATCCTCCCCCTCACCGAGAGGTGGTTGAAGGTGTTGTTGTAACGCATACAAATTGAGGTCCATTTAAATTTCACCAAATGGTGGAGAACTCATCCTTAAGAAAATCGACACTATGGGATTTTATTTCACAAAGAAAATATTCATGATCTCGATTGGTTTGAAGAGTTTTAATATTTCGTCCCAATTGAGTCCTACTACCGCTATAAAGTATATGATCACATCAAGTACTTAATAACGGTGAGATAGTAGGTACATATACCTATATCATGAATATATGTGGCTCCATGACATGCTTTCATATTCATGGACCCGCAGATGTCTAAAGTGAACGAATGCTAAGGGATTCGATGCTCCTGAAACCTTACAAAAAGGATTTCCTATTGCTTTACTAGCTAGACATAACTCACATTTTGCACCTTAAGCCTAATGAGTTGGTCTTAAAAAGGTCATCTTTAGCTAGTTTGTTAACTCTATCTTGACCCTCATAGTCAAGCCGAGCATGTCTAAAACAGAGTCGAAAATGAGACAAGGATGGGAGATGTTCTATTTCATCCATTAAAAACACCTTTCAATGTGACATGGCCAAACAAATCACCATGCCATATGATGCCTAAGGCATCTAGAAGAAAATTAAAGAAAACTAAACTTAGGGATAGAAGACAGAAGGAAACATCGCACTCTAGGTGCATAGAGAGCATCGGGAAGAGACAATGTAGTCCCTTCAAGGAGCCTCAAATGATTTTGTCCTTAATTCAAGGACATCTTTTCTATTATCGTTACCCAAAATGACAATTTGTGAACCCACTGTGTTGTGGCGAAAGTTCACAAGGATTAACTCGTTCCTGAACTATGCGCTTCGTTGCTCCCGTATCTGCGATCCACTAGGGATCCCAGTTAGCAACAAATGCTTGGGAGTGCACACATTATCCAGGAGGGGCTGTGGAAGGAGGTACCTTAATCGACTTAGGACAATCCTAAGCATAAGATGCCTAATTTCCACAATCATAGCACTCACATGTGCTATATGCTTCTCTTTATTTCCTTAGCCTTTTTCCCTTTCGCAATACCATTCTTAGGTCCAGAACCTTATGAGGGAATAGATTCGGACGAACCTGATGCTAAGCTAATCCCACTCGTACTCAAAAGTAGGGTGACGTTTAATTCCCCCACTAGATCGACATTGATGCAATAGGACAAAGTATAACATCTTGATCGATCTATTCTCGAACCACTTTTGGTATGCTTTTAAGTTTTCTAGATACTGTTCACTTATAGTACCATCTTTGCCATCCTATGAGACCTAGAACTTAGTGAGTGTCCTAACATTTCACGTTCATTTAGAAGAAACTGAATCTTCTGACATTATGTATTATAGTCAGCACTATCAAGTTCTTTATTGGTAAACAAATTACCAACCTTATTTTAATTGCCATATCTAAAGGTGTATATTCTGTAAAGTGGACATTAGGCATATCTTCAAGTAAATAAATTATCAAAAACTCTATTATCCATGTCGTATGATCGAAAATTTCGTTAAGCTCATAATCATCTTATACAAGCATGAATTAGAAGTTTTTATAACTTATTTATCACAATTTTCCATGAAATAAAATTTATGGAGAACATTATGGTTAAACATATTAATATTCCAGAAATATCACGAAGATATCCAACTTTATGTAACCAAATTTATATGAAGTTATCTCATTATATATAACTTCTAATATGTCATTTAGAACTCTATCAATGATATCTCAAATATGAAATTTAGATTATTATATAAAACACATTTATGTAATAAAATTAATCCATAATGCAAAACATATTCGGAATATAACATGTTATAAAAGAAGTTCATAAAACGCCCAAATAGCATTATATAAAACACATTTATATAATTATATAAAATGAAAATTATTCAAATGTTACTCGCAAATTATAAACACATCTATAATATTACGAATTTAAATTTCATGAAACCAATTCATAAAGTACCGCTAAATTACATAATTAGCAAGTAACATGAAACAAATCCACATTCATTAATTTGGGCAAGGATAAAAAAAATGCTAAAACAATTAGCAAATTTACTACAACACCTGTAGTTCGTATATATAATACGCATTTATATAATACTACTAACTGGTGATTGGTATGAAACATATTCATGTAATCGAATGTAACATATTTTTGTAACATGAAATATATTCAAATTGTAATCGCAATTAACTATATATAGAACAGATCTATATAACAGTAAAGTTTTGATGAAACGAATTCATAGTAAGACTCGCAAAATTATATAAAACGTATTCATATAATATTGCAAATTTAAAATTTATGAAACAAATCCATAAGAAGATCAAATATCTTATATATCCAAATAAGAATCGCAATTAATTATATATAGAACAGATCCATATAATATTAGAATTTGGATGAAACGAATTCATAATAAGGCTTGCAAATTATATAAAACATATTCATATAATGTTGCAAACTTAAATTTCATGAAACAAATTCATAAAATAATTAAATAACCTATATATCCAAATAATAGCATGAAACTTGTTCATGTAAAACTCAATGAATCATTTTTGTTAACTACAACAATGACAGAACAATTAACTAATTTATAATTGCTCATGTTTTGCATAAAATTATTAAATCACGAAACATATTCATGTGACGAGATATTATATAAAACATATTTATATAATATAACTTATGAAACATATTCATTTATCGACCAAGGGGATCCTCATATCACATAGATATTTATCAAGTTCGAGTAAAACGAATTTACGTCTTACGTACTAATCATATATATGAAACGAATTCAGATAACTTCAACCCAATTGATTGATAATAAGTTACTTAGCATGAAAATTTCAAATTGACACATATATAAAACGAATTTATACACGACATTCAACATATTAATGTTTTGTAACGAATTCACACATTCAGGATTAAAACTAATTTGAAACCTTAATTCAACGAATGAATTAAATGCACGAAACTTTATCAACTTGAGCATTTAATTAAAATCATGCTATGACTAATGATAATAATTAAACAGTAATGACCGGAAAAAAATTTGGGCCCAAAAGCTAGGAGAGTGATAGTATTTGTGAAACAGATTTTTAGGTTCCAAAAATACAATTGGTCTAAAAAAGATGAGGGCCGGTCAAAGCAACAGGGGGGTTTTGATTGAGTCGAATTCTTTATCTCCTCCCCCAAACCCTAAGCTGAGTCACTCTCTCTCTCTCTTTTCTTCTCGATGTCCCTCTGCCCTCGAACTCTCTGCACCTCCCTCGACCCCTCTGTCCATTGGACTTCCACGACGCCATGGCCAAGGGCACGAAGCTCCTTTCTAGCCTCTGGCCGTCGTGACCATGGCAGTCCCCACGACCCTTTTTCGGTTTGTTTTAACGGTGCCCAAATGATGTGAAGAAAACACCACCGCCGACCCAAAAATTGCCCACGAGCCTCGATCTACGCTAGTCCAACGAGAGCCATCACCACCCCCTTGCAGATCGGCTGAAAACCATTATGGGGAAGGTGCCCACGCGCTAGACGCGCCACTGAGGCAGCGGCACGTGGGCTCCACGCGCTTCCTAAAATGATGTCTTTGGCTTTTGTTTTCTCAAGGTTGCGTAGATCGGCAATGAGAAGGGGCTATGGGAGGAAGAAGATTGTGAAACGACCTTCGTTGGCAGCGCGTGACGGTCACGCCGTGACGGTCACGCGCCACCCCTCCACGGTGTTTTCTGATGGGTATGGTTCGAGTTCCTCCCAGTTTTTCGTTGATTTGATTTTCGTTTTAGGGGAGGTCGAGTTTCAGGCAGAGGGAATTTAGGGTTATGGGTTTTGGCTTGACCATTGCATATTTAATTGGATATATCAAGACTTGTGTCTTCAAGATTTTGCCTAAATATTCAATCTTTAGACCGGTGTTACAGATGCATAATTAAAGACAACTTCTTGACTACAAATAAACATGCTTTCTGGGTTGTCATGGACTAATCATGAAAAATTAGTAGGTTACAGGCAAGCCATAGATCCAGTTTTTGTACAACCGTACTTAATTATAGGATTAAGCCTTTCAGAACGCATAAAAGCATGTCCAGATTGATTCAGTTGCACAAAAAAAACTGGCATATGTATTCTTCAATCTGATTCATTATGATTACACTCAGTAATAATAATAAAAAAACACGGTTTCTGATTGCATAATGTGATGATTACCCAACTAATCATGTAACTTGCATAATAATCTGTGCAGAATTAACACATAATTCCATAATTTGCATGAATTTACAAACGGCTGGAAAAACATGGTGTAATGTGTGTTCTGGACGCATACACAGAAACATGCTATGAATTTGCATAATTACATAAATTAGGCAATTAATTATATAAAGGAGCATGCTTTAACAAATCAGATTATTAATCTATTAATCGGGACTAATCCAAACAGTTCTGGCTCTGATACCACTGTATGAAGAATTAGGACTAACCTGGATGCGGAAGTACACTGTCGGTAATAGTCCACAATAATAAGAATACCAGTCTTCGCCAATCAGAATACCAAGCGGCTACTAGAGTCGCATTAGGGTTTCACGTCCTAAACCCGAGAACTCGATAGATGGTAGTACAGCCATGAGAGAGAAGTAGGAGAATATGGGAGATATAATATTCGCGTCATAGAGTCACACTAGGCTAACCCCTTTAAACCTCTTTATATAGGTTAGGGGGTAAGAAGGGTTGTCGCCCTAGGCGACTTAAGTGGTCGTCGGGCCTAATCTCATTAGCCCCGTCTAACAGATTAGCATCATGCTTAAGCCCATACCTGTCTTGTAGCTTCTTTACTTCCTTAGACACATTCGTGATGTTTGGTTCAAACTTCAATCAATCTCCAAATCAACTTTAACATTTTCAGCACAACCTAAACTCAGACAAGCTAACACACATCTATGTCATGCTTTAACATTATGAACATCAAATCTGAAAGCAAGAACACAAAGGAATTTTGCACCCTCAAGTTGATTCAGCATTAGCCAATTAACATGCAACCATGTTTGAATTAAGGGAACGCCTAATTCAGATGTCAAGCCCATTCAGCATTGGCCAATTAACATGCAACCAAGTTTGAATTAAGGGAACGTCTAATTCAGATTTCAAATCCATATCCTAGGCATATAAAGCTAACGCAAAGGAATTGCAGAGCTCGATCATACCATATAATTGCTTGTGAATACCCTTGGTTTTTAAAAAGCAAGCTCCCATTAACTTCCAAGCCGATGGCTCATGCTTTCAAGGAATTTCAAGACATTCCAAATCCTTGCGTAGAATTGGCCAATTTAGAGAAGGCCTCCTCAAAACCAGGATCCATAGTAAATGAGACCCAAGCACCACTAGGAACCAGAAAGATGCTTGTGACGATTTAAAGAGATACAACCCCCAAAACAACTAAGATTTCACATGATCAATGCAATCCGCATATGTACAATTACAAAAAATACAAATCTACCAAATCTTAAGCCAAATATTATTAAGTGACACAAGAATGGGTCGTTTCCTTTCAAACACTAATGCTTCTGACTTTACATTTTACGTTTTCTCTTGGAATCAAGGTTGGACTCTCAAATTTTAATTTGGGGGGGGGGGGGTTTGTTTGGCTCATATAACATTTACACGTAGCGAATAGGGATACTAAGACTTGCTTCTGTAAAGTGGTTGATGAAGAAGGGAACATTATGTTTGAGAGTCTCGGATCAAAGTTGGATTTTCTTACATAAGTACTAGTTGGGATTTCGACAAACTTAGAAATCAATCATTATCTCTACCTTCCTTATGAACCGCGCAAGCTTCTCAAGTTGTTTTATTACTTTGCTACTAATCCCTTGGACTCTGTTCATTTTTCGACTGAAGTGTTCCTCTATCATAAACATGTGCTACTTTTGTAATGTAATTGGTTGGTTGTAAATTCCAACAGTTGGTTTTTTTTTTTATTAGTAGTGCCATAATGGCTAAAATCCCCACCAGAAGGGTGGATAAAGAGTAAAGACTTGACAACACAAACTAGAAGAAAGCAAAAAAGAAAAGAAAAAGGCTAAGGAGCTAGAAAAGTAGAAAAGCAGAAACTTGAAGAGAGGCACTCTAACTGGACCAATTGCATCAGGACAACAACCACAGAACTGGACTAGAGGGTCTAAGGGAAAAACATATGCAAGGATCCAAAATTTCGGACAAGCTCCGCTGAGTGGTGTGGAATAGAATCCTTCCAAGTTTTAGACCATCACTACAAGAATCCGGTCCACTTGAGATCGGATTTTGGAGACCGGCAATAAAATTGGTCTCTAATTAAATTTGGAGAATGAATTCAGAGACCGAAAACTCTAGTATCAAATTAAAATCAATTTAGAGACCAAAAGTTACTATATGGTCTCAACTAGAGACCAATATGATGTCCGGTCTCAGATTCTGGAAACCGAAATAAGTATGTGGTCTCTACTGGAGACCAACATGATTTCCGGTCTCAGAAATTAGATACCGAAATAAGTATACAGTCTTCACTAGAGACCAACATGATTTCCGGTCTCTAACTGTTGGAGACCGAAATAAGTATACGGTATCAATTGGAGACCAACATGATTTTCGGTCTCAGATTTTGGAGACCAACTATAAATTTTGGTCTCAGATCTAGATTCAGTAGAGACTAAATTCTTTTTCGGTCTCAGATTTAGAGACCAAAAGAGTTTCGGTCTCCAATTTTACAGGTTTTACTTATCAGAAAGGGCTAGTCATTTCGGAGACCGAAGAATATAATGGTCTCTAAATAATTTTGGAGACCAAGTGTTTTGGTTTCAAATTGCAATTAAGATAGAGACCAATTACATTTTCGATCTCCAATAACAAGTAGGAATGATAATTGGCAAGCTCGGTTTGATTCCACGCATCTTATTCGGTCTCATATTTAGAGACCGACAAAAAAAACTTGGTCTCTACTTGAGACCAATCAGACTTTTGGTCTCAAGTACTCGAGACCGAATTTAGTTTCGGTCTCCAATATTGAGACCGGACTCTATAATTGGTCACTATTAGAGACTAAAACCATTTTTGGTCTCAGCTTTCGAGACCACCTACGTATCTCGGTCTCCAACTGAGACCAAATACCTCGGTCTCACTAGAGACCAAAACAGCAGGTCTATGGCTTTGGGGTAAAATCAGAACCTGGTGTTCGAGCGCGGGCACTCATCACTCAAACTCCACCATTTCCATTGTCTTCATGCTCCCTGCTCCCAGCTCTCCAGTCTCCGCCCTGTCACTCACTCCACCGGCTTCCTCCTTCAACCTTCCACTCTTTCAGTCACTCACAGAATTTTTCCTCTCACGGTGCTTGGTTGCTGGTCGGTCCTTGGGTCGTTGCTTCGAAGCCCAGGCAACCACCAAGGTATGGCTCCTATCTCAATAGCCTCTGCTGATGCCGCATTCTGCTTGTTCTCCTCCAATTCATGGGTCTTTACTCCTTCTAGTGTAGCTTGCTCCGAATTGAGGGGTGCATTTCAGGATTCTAGGGTTGTTTTCGGCATTCCTTTGCTTCCCCATCCCTGTGATTTGCTTTCTGTCTGGTTGAACGACCTGTGATTTGCTCTGAATTGAGGTGTAGCTTTTTGTTCTTACTCACACTGCCTTGTACGACATGTGTTCGTTAAAATGCCTCACTTATGTGTTTCTCGCAGGGCTACCTGAAGGAGGACCCACACCCTGAAACCTTATTGCTGACTTCCACTACCTAACTGCGACTTTGCTAGTAAGAGGTACAAGGCCTATGACTTTATTAATTAATTGGTGCATTTACAAAAAATACAACATGTTTTGACATGTTTTACTGAAATATGTTGTTAAATATTGTTAAATACGTTGTATGAAGCTTGTTAAATATGTTCTGCCCTTCTTTTTTGCAAAAGTTTCAGGGACTGCCTGTAAGCTCCTATCATGCCCTCTTTTTGTATCTCTAGCTAGTAATTGAAAAATGTTCTAAATCGATCCTTTCAATATTGTTAATATTGTTCTCCACAATATAAGACCAAAATGTTAAATATTGTTAAAATTTGTCTTCTACATAAATTAGGGTTCGATCTCACATATCTACCATATAAATATATTGTTATGTTCTAAATCGATCCTTTCAACTAGGCTTTTATACATGTTTAAAAGGGGATATCAGTCTATGATCATTCATATTTCCTACTATGCATTTAGTGATATTCGAGTTGCATCTGTTATATACAGCTTAATTGTTTCTTGTGTTTCTAGATTATTCACATAAAGAATTTTTGCTCCACATGAAGCAAATAGATCAAAGAGCATTGCTTCCTAGCAATTGACCCCTCCTTAATCGTAGGGTGGTTGTGTTAATCTTTTGTGTTATGATTTTGGAATATAATGATCTGAACTTTGGAGATGATGGAAACCAGTAATTAGACCGTAAGAAATAGCCTCCAACATTCTTAGCCTTGAGAGTATTCATTTCTAGTAGTACATCGGTCATTTTATATTGTATTTTTCAAGTGAGTAATTTGAACTTCAAAATGAATCTAAGCACGTTGAACTTCACGTATTTGTAGTGTTTAAAAGGAAATATCAGTTGAAGTTGACTGAAAAATACAATATGAGATGAACATATACTATTATTGAACATAAATATCCTCAAAGTTTGGATCGATATGAGCCATTGCTTAAAATTGCTTTATTGATTTCCGTCACATCTAAAGTTTAGACTATTAGATTCCCAACTCCCAAGTTTTTAAGGGGATAGAGTATGAATTGCCCACCGATTAGAGCCTCTACACAAGATTAACTCATGGGATATTGTCACGGATGAGGAAGGGTCTATAAATTGCAATCTTGAGGATTGTTTTTATAATCATTGTGTTGAAGCCACTTTGGATTCATTGTGTTGAATCATGCATAGATTTACTAACAATTTGGTTAGTAAGGGTTCATAACCATGAAAAATAGTACCGTATACATAAAATATATTTGTGATTGAAAAAATACCCCTTCAACCCTTTTGACCATATTCCCTAAATAATTTTGATGGTACATATTTTCAAAAACAACCTTTTTTTTAACCATATAACAAGAATAAAACAAAGTTAGATCCATTCTAACATCCTCAAATTGGAGGGCGTATAATTATTGCAACCGACAGTTCACATAATTTAATTTAATCATGACTAAGAAGATATCTCAATTCTTTTTTTTTTAAATCAAGTAAATGTTCTTACTTCTTTTTTTAAAGGAAGTAAATATGTTCAATTCAAACAAACTTTAGTCACATTTAAATTTTACCCGTGTGTGTGTGTGTGTGTGTGTGTGTGTGTGTGTGTGTGTGTGTGTAGACTGTGTAGTATGAACTTTAAAGGGTGGTCACTGGTAGGTTAAATTTAAGAAATACCCCAACATTCCAACTTTTAGGACGATATATTTGTTGTCAATATCTATACTAAGGAAAAACTATCGGTTTCCCTGCCAGTTTCAACTTGCCATTCACTAATTTTCCATAGTTTGAGGATATATAACTTAGGCGAGATTACACAAAACTTATGTATGTATGTATGTAAGTATGATTTGCAGTTTTGTATGTATGTCCATACACTTATGTATGTATGTATGTATGTATGATTTGCTATGTATGTATAGAGATCCTCTAGGGACAATGGATCCAAGTTGGGTGTGGATGTACAACAGAGTAGAGGGAAAGTATCTAAGCAAGACATTCGTTCAGAAAGTTGATGAGTTCATCAAGTTTGCTTGTGTGCAAGAAGAGTTCCAGAGGTACCAAAAACTGAAGTGCCCTTGCGTGAAGTTTCGTAATATACCGTACCTTGATATAGACATAATCAAGTTACATTTGTACCAGCGAGGGTTTCGTCCAAACTATTATAGGTGGGTGCGTCACGGTGAAACATTCCTCGAAGATGATGGACCTGCAACTTGCTCGTCCAATTCAGAAGTGATACCCAACCCTATAAGGGATATGGTGATGGATGCCTACGCAAGTGCGTCATCCGCGTCAGTGCAAGAGGTGCCACACAATGGGGACCATGAACCGATTCCCGAGGCGAAAAGATTCCTTAACCTGATCAAGGCAACAGAGAAACCATTGTACGAGGGATGTCAAATGTCACTTCTTAAAGCTGTTGCCCGACTCACTAATTTAAAATGTGAATATAATCTACCCCATCGAGCGGTTGATGGTATTGTATCATTTATGAAGGAAATATGCCCAAATAACAACGACATGGTAAGCAATTACTACGAAGTGAAGAAGTTGCTTGCGGGTCTTGAACTTCCACATCGTAAAATAGATGCATGCCCCAACGGTTGCATGTTATTTTGGAAGGAGGCCAGTGGCCTCGATAGATGCTCTGTTTGTGAGGAACGAAGATACTTGCGGACGAGCAAAGAAGGAAGACAAATCCCTAGAAAGCAACTCATATATTTACCGATCGGACCTCGACTACAACGTCTTTACGCAACAAAGAAAACAGCTGAGAGTATGAGATGGCACCATGAGCACAAGCGCCCTGTGGGGGTCATGGCACATCCATTCGATATCGAGGCGTGCAAACATCTGGATGCTTCCTATCCTTCGTTTGCTGTCGAACCACGCAATGTCCGGCTAGGGTTGTGCACCGATGGCTTCTCGCCATTTGGACATTATGGCCAAACATATTCATGTTGGCCAGTGATTGTGACCCCGTACAATTTACCCGCATGGATGTGCAAGAAAAGGCAGTTCATGTTCATTACTTTCCTTATTCCCGATCCAAAGAGTCCAAAAGGAAATCTAGACATTTATATGCAACCTCTTATTGAACAACTTGTGCAACTGTGGAATGAAGGAATACTAACGTATGATGTCTCCCTGAGGCAGAACTTCGTTATGAAAGCTGCCATCCTTTGGACTGTGGGTGACTTTCCCGCTTACGACATGCTCTCCGGCTGGATGACTGCCGGGAGATTAGCGTGCCCCTATTGTATGGAACACACAAAAACATTCAGGCTAGCCCAGGGGAAGAAGCAGTCGCGGTTTGACTGTCATCGCCAATTTCTCCCACCGGATCATAGATTTCGGCGTAACAAATCTGCATTTGTAAAAAACAGGGAGGATCATTCTGAACCTCCTCGTATGTTGACTGGGGAACAGGTTTGGAGTCGTGTGTCTTCCCTCCCAACGGCAGCAGATCAAAAGGGAAAAGGGGATGGATACGGACGGTCTCACAATTGGACTAGACGTAGCATTTTTGGGGAACTACCTTACTAGAGCAAGCTGTTAATACGGCACAACATTGATGTCATGCACATTGAGAAAAATGTCTTCGAGCAGATTATTAACACAGTGTTGAATGTGAAGGATAAAACCAAAGATGACCTCAACGCGCGGAAGGACATGCTTACCCATTGTAAACGTAGGCGACTTAATGTCCGTGTTGTTGAGGCGGGTGAAGGAAGCAGGCGAGAAGTTATGCCATAAGCTCCATATGTTCTACAAAAGGAGCACAGAAAGTTGGTTTGTGAATGGATTCGTAAAGTGAATTTCCCATATGGGTATGCCTCGAACTTGAGCAGGTGTGTCGATGTGAGGAGTGCTTCACTACATAACATGAAAAGCCACGATTGTCATGTTTTCATGCAACGATTGTTGCCGCTAGCTTTAAGAGATCTCTTACCCACCAATGTCTGGAATGTTCTCACTGAGCTTAGCCAGTTCTTCCGAGATTTGTGTTCGTCGAAGTTGCATGTTGACGACGTAGTTCGTTTGGAGAACAACATTGCATAAATTTTATGCAAGTTGGAACAAGTTTTCCCCCCTGCATTCTTCAACATTATGGAGCATCTACGTGTCCACTTACCTATGGAACTGAAAGTTGGAGGACCAGTTCAATATCGATGGATGTATGACAATGAAAGGTATGTTGTTGTAGGTGCCGAAATTTATGATTGCAGTTGTGTACAGAAATGGACTCTCATTATATTGGGTTACAGGTTTCTTCATCACATAAAGGGGAAAGTAGGCAACAAAGCACGTGTCGAGGCTTCAATTTGTTATGCGTACTTGATGGAGGAGATTACGAACTTCATTGCAAACTACATGGACGACAGTGTTGATGTTCGAGCAGGGGATTTGCCCAGAAATGTGATGAACATTGACAAAGACAAATCCGATGCTTACCTTCCAGACATTTTCTCCCGAAACGTTGGATACGCCCCGAACGAGGGTAGTGTGCGGTTCTTGGATCATTTAGACCATTGTTTGGCGCATGCATACGTCCTATCGAACTGTGGTTTATTAGGAGAATATGAACGGTAAGTTTCTGTATTACGTACGTCGAGTACTATACATTCCTTAAACATACCTATGTCATGTTCTTCGTACATTATGTAGGATGTATGAGCTGGAGATGGTCCAACAAAACCCTTATGTTCGGGTCGAGGATGTGTGGGAACAGTACGAGGAAAGATTTCCATAATGGTTCAAATCATATGTACATTCCGCCCCAATCTATTGTACCTACATTGGGGACGTATTTCTATTGTGTGAGGATAATGACAACATTTTTTACCATGGGTGGTTATGACATTTTGTAGGTCTTGCACTCCACTGTGGACAACGACATCTTAAGAGCACTTGCATATGGGCCTAAAAGGCATGTTCGTAGTTGGGATCATTACTACGCCAATGGCTTCAACTTCCACACATATGA
>JACYFF010031959.1:71319780-71331971 GCA_017589665.1 Selenicereus undatus | reverse complement strand
ATATATAGGTATATATGTATATGGATCTGTGTGTGTGTGTGTGTGTGTGTGTGTGAACATGTATATATATGTAACCCCCCCAACCACCCTCCCCACATTGTTTTTGATTTCATTTTGTTTTTGGGATGTAAACCCCAGTACTCCGGATGTGTGGTCCGTTGAGATGTATGCTTGGTATATTATGGGTGTGTGGCTCGATGAGCGTGCAACAGTCTTTTCTAATTCTATTTTGTGCAGGGACGGAATGAATGGTTTCAAAAGCCCAGAATGTGGTCAACCTATTGGCGGAACTCTATCCGTTTCTTTGCAGATATAAAGATATATATTTGTGTGTGTGTGTGTGTGTGCGTGTGTGTGCGTGAACATATATATGTACGCAACCCCTCGCCACAGACGCCCCCCCCCAACATTGATTTCGCTTTCCTTATTTCTTGGGATGTCAACCCCAATACTGCGGATGTGTGATCCGTTGAGATGTGAACTTGGTGTATTCCGGGCGTGTGGCCCGATGAGTGTGCAACAGTGCTTTGTATTTCTACTTTGTGCAGGGAGGGAATGTATGGCTTCACAAGCCTAAGATGTGATTAATTTTTAGGGGAAACTCTATCCGTTTCTTCCTCGAAATATAACTAACGAAAGCATAATGAATTTTTAGTAGTGTATGTGTTGTATATTTTCCTATAGTCCGTTCGGAACGTGACTACGTATTATGAGGTTCGTTGCAACTTAACATTTCCACTTTTGAGTACTTATGAGTTATGGTGCTTACTAATACAATGCAATCGAATGATGTTCTAATCTTTTGTGTTGCACGTGCAGGAACGATTTACATGTGATCCCGAGCATGAGGACCTGGTACAAAGAGAATGGCAGTAGAAGTTGCGTGTACGGCTGAAAGATATAGTGCACAAGGCCGCAAAGGACCCTCCGAATAAGATCATTCATTGGATGACAGATGATCTTCACACATCATTGCACACCAAGAGGGACACTAATAAGGAATTCAAGAAGCAGTCGGAGCGCAATAGGAGGAATGAGATAGAGGGACCCAAGGCTAAGATTGGGCACAACCAGGGGTCAATATCAGCGACAATGTGGGCTGAGAGACTAGTATAAAACTGTTAACTACTTCCCTGGAATACAGTGTTTTAACTTTGGAAGGTTGCTAATGTGGGTAGATATATGTGTATATGGCAGACGAAGCAACTGGGAAGAAGACCTTTGGCTGCGGAGTTGTTTGCCACCCCTCAATTAAAGGTTGATGAGAGTGGCCAACGGGTTTGGTGTGATGCTTACAGCCAACATGTCTATGTGAGTACTGTAGCAGTACTTCCTTGTCGAATGTAGACGATTGAATTCTAAACACACACTTTCTGTTTGACCTTTTCAACTCATTCCAATGGTGCAGGAAAAATATGAGCAACTGAAAGTAGGAACTGACGTGCAAGTCGGTTCTGCAGCTGATGATCACTTGTTCTTCAAGGCAAGTGGTGGCTAAACTGACAAGGGCACTATCTACAGGCTTGGCAGAGAGGGTCCCACCATGTTCGAGAAACCGACCACTTCAAGGCGTAGTGGCTCATCGGCATACTCCTCCCCGGTAGTAACCCAACTCCAGGATCGATTGCAAGCAACACAGAATGAGCTGCAGACAACTCAATCTCGACTGCATTCGACGGAGGATGATTTGAGGACTACTAGGGAGGAGTTGAGTAGTACTAGGCATGAGTTAGAAGCTACAAGGAAGCAGCTGGATGAGCCACGTATTGGGTTGTTGGAGCTGAATGCTCGGTTTGATAGCTTCTCGGTGCTGCTTGGCCATCCCACCCGTGCGGACAACTAGCAACCGTCGTCATAGATGTAGGTATGTGTAGTTGTACCCCTCAACTTAGTTAAGATATGTATTCGTGGAACACTATAACTTAGTTAATGAACACTGTAACGTTTGAACCCTGCATCTGTTGTATTCGTGGAATGCGAACTTGTGGATAATTTGGTGCAATTTTGGTTGCCAATTACGGCCTGAACATTGAGTTGGCATGCAGCTAGACCGAAATTGGAGTAGAATGTATATAGCAAAAAATATGGGTAGATTAGAGATCGAAATTGAAATTGCGGTCTCTATTTGAGACCGAAACTTAAGTTTGGTCTCCAATGCAGCTAGAGATGGACATTAGCCTGTATTGGAGATCAACTTCAAATTTGGTCTCCAATTGAGACAGAAAGTATTGGTCTCCATTAGAGACTGTTCATTTCGATCTCTAATTGAGACCAATATTTTTGGTGTCCATTAGAGACCAAAGTAGACCGGTCTCTAACTGAAACCAAAAATATTGGTCTCAATTAGAGACCGGTCAAACTTGGTCTCTATTAAAGACCGGTCAATTTGAGACCAGTAAATTTGGTCTCCATTAGAGACCAGTCCATTATGGTCTCTAGTAGAGACCACTGTGTCTAAATTTGGTCTCCAAATTTGAATTGCTACCAAAGATTTAGAGACCGATGCTTTTCGGTCTCTGTTTGGTCTCTAAAATTAAATGGAGACCCATTTTCCCCATTTAGAGACCGAAAAGCTTCGGTCTCTAACTGCACGGAATGTTGTTGTGCATAGAGCTATTCTCCAATTAATAGCATGACAAAGATCACTAGCATCTAGGTCTTGCTGTTCAAAAACCACACAATTTCTTTTCATCCATAGGCTTCGTGAAACTGCAAAGAACGTGACGATCCATAACTTTAGTAAAGGAAAATTATGGTAGAACACTGAAACATATTTTTACAGCGGTCTTAGGTAGGTGTTGTAGTCTACAAGATACGCAAAGAGAGGATTTGTAGAAATTTGCAAGGGAAAAGTAGGAACCTTTAGCACCTGGTGCATGATATAAAGTTGAGTCTGTAACTAATAGTTTAGAGTTGAGGGGAAATAGCAAACTAGGAGCCACTGCCAACAAACCTAAGGCACTCGTAATGTTGCAAACTATCAAAGGTTACCAATAATGCCTCACATGACAATAGTTTTCATCCAAGAATTTGGATCAAAAACCATGTGCTTGACCATTGCACTAGAAAGCAATGGAACAAAGAAGCCACATAGCTATACATGTGTGCATTTTGGTCTATTTGGGTGTCAGACTATAGTAAAAATGTACACATTCGTAACACCAGCCTTAATAAACAACTCCAACACCTAGCGAATTTATTTATTTTTTTCATACAAAAGTTGTATCCTAATTTTTCCTTCGTAATGGTACTTCGCTGAAAGGAGTTTGAACAATAAAAAACTGTCTATACAACATCAACGTATTTTCTGTCTCAAATTTAAAGAGAAACATGAGAGATAGAGAAACATTTGACATACATAGAAACTCAACTACCAAAATGTTTCGAAGTCAACTAAGCTAATTGAATAAATATAGAAAACTTGAAGGGGAAATGTTATGTTCACGGAGCGAATTCCCTGTAAAGTCTTGGAAGTCCGTATAAGAAGAGCCAACAAGTTAAAGAAGTATGGTGCCCACCCAAACCCATCAACTCCTCCCCCGCCCCCTAAAAGTGGTCCCAAACAAGTCTATAATTAACTCCAAAATAAAAGATCGAGCTGAAGTTTCCCATAGTTGCATAAGAGGGGAAGCAACAGCCATATCTTCAAGAGACTATAAAACTAGCCGAGCGGCATCAAATCACAATATCTTCATGCTTACAACACCGAAGGACCTAACAACCAAACAAGATTAAGAAATTTAATCCACTAAGGTTTCCTTAGAAATTTAAGCATTCATATTCTTCACTTGGCAAACACAATATAACCACCAACACTGATTACCCCAATGATTAGCAGAGCAAGCAGTAGAACAAGCTACCGCTTGGGAGACTAGAGTATATATAGTAAGACTTATCAGTAAATTACATTAGAAGAAAAGAATGACGAGGAAAATCCAGCAACCTAAAATACACTCAATGACTCAAAGAATTGAATATGCATAAATCAGCCAATATAATCAGATCTGGACCTAAGACTAATTTTGTATAGTGAAACACATAACTTAAATTCCATCAAAAACATAACGTCATTACAGAGAGGACAAAATTTCATGACTCCGGCATATTTCAGACCAAGAATTAGCAATCCGTCTAATAAAAATGATATTTGAAGCAAAATACAATCAGCCCAGAAGAACAAAATCCTACACAAACCAAGCAGAATTCTGTTTCACATATTCCAAACTTGGACTTTAAAACTTGCTGACTAAATGATAACCATAACATTTGCAACATCACACCTATGGAAGAAAACAATATCACTAACAAGACACATTAAGCGACCCAGGGAAATTTTTTTTTAAAATAAAAGGTAAAGGAAGTATATACAATTTTGCGTCTGAGAAGTATAATTGAAAAATATAAAATTAAAATCAACGCACAAAGGAATGCATTCGAAAATAAGAATATCACTGATGAATCTCAATTCAAAGCAAACTGTTGAAAGAGATTGGAGTAACTTGTATTAATTTTAAGCTTAATCTCTACAACAGGAAATGAATAAAGAAACCAAGTTCTCCCAATTTTACAAGAAATCCATATATTGGACCAAACCCTGAATCCATGAACTTTCCTCCCAAAAACCACATTAATACTGAATGCAAGTAATAATAATGATTTTAAAAAATCAGTAAAATTTTGCAACACATAATAAAATGCACAGGAAGACTGGAAAGCGACAAATAGACATGAAATGTAACTTCATTTTATCAAAAACATAACTTTATTGTATCAAACATAACTTATTCTTTAGCGGATTATTCTGGCATCCCTAAGTAGACATGAACGTCAATGCTATCTATGTTTGAAGAAGAAGTTTGAAGGCTTTGCCCTCCATTCGATCCATGAAGACTAAAGCTTTATTGACTGCATCTTAAAGCCTATTGGTTCCCTCCGCCACCCCTCCCCCTAAGAAAAAAAAGAATAGCAAATACCACATAGAAAGAGGTCCATCCCATTTTGACTTGATGTTCCAACGAGTTCAATCCAACAAACATAGCTCATATCACAAGCCAAGGAGCCAAAGAATACGTGCATTGGATGCTCAACAATATCAAAGGAAATTAACAAAAACATACAAGAAAATTAAGACAGTCGTTCCAAAACATAAGGTGGAATTGACAAATAGCCCAAAGAGGCAACAGAGAATGCATAAAACCAAGAATTATACAAAACATAGATGAAAACTAACATAATTATGTGCATAATAGATTATAACTTAGGGGTTATGAATTTCGTTTCTATACTTTGTCTTCAGATCTCATTTTTGACACCGAACTCCAGCTGCCCAGCAAACGGTGCCGGAATAAGGGGCTGTAGTGGCGACAAAACACAAGTCAGGAGCAGCGAATACAGATGTGAATGAGATTGAGAGGTCAAAAGGCACTTAACTATGAAAATGGAGAATACAACTGCAATTGATAGATTACAATGTATTTAGGGAAGCTAATTTTTGATAGAGAAATAGATAGAGGAGAGAGAATAAATTACACAAAGGTACCTTCAGTTTAGTGTAAACTATTTTAAGGAACCTCAGTTTTTAAAACTAATTATAAGTTAACTTGATTTATGAATTAACTAGCAGAAAGGACCTTCAGAATTTTATACGAACTATTTTCAAGTCCAAGCTACAACTTTAGTTTATAAAAATTGCCCATAACTTTTCATATTTACATGTTCTTCCCAAATTCTCAAAATTTTATACGAACTATTTTGAAGTCCAAGCTACAATTTTAGTTTATAAAAATTGCCCATAACTTTTCATATTTACATATTCTTGCCAAATTCTTAAAAACTTACTTTTGAAAAATTTTATTTTATGCATGTATAATTTCTCTTATAAGTACTATTTACGATCCTCTTTCAATTGGATCAGAGCCACGTGACCTAAAAAAAAAGATAATTAGGCTAATTAATGATTGACTAACTATGTTTAATGCTTGAATTAATCATGTTTAATGCTCGAATCATCTCCTAATAGTCTTGCTTCTAATTATTCATATATTGTTCACTCACCAGAAGGAACCACTTCAGTAGAACTTCAATTAAACTATCTCACTAATATAATTTTGGAATTGAAAGGTGAATTAACAAAAATTAAGACCGAAATTAAGGAGATTAAGAAGCAATTGTTTGCAATTCATCTTTATTTAGTTAGCGAGATTAGACATAGTGGAGAATCTACTTTAAGTATTAGTACTCCATTTCAGTATAAATATCTTTCCAAAAACCAAAAATGCATTTCTTTGCATGATATAATAATCGAAAAAGAAGTAGAAGAACAATCAATTGAAAAATCATTTGAAAAGGCAGAGAAAGAAGAAGAGGATAGAGTATAAGTAGTTTAATCTTGAAGAATTATAGAGTATATTTGATAAAGAACAAGACCCAGAAGAGTTAAACAAGATCATGGGTGCAGTAGTTGATAAACAAGACATAATATCTAATGGAAATGAAGAGGCAAATAATGTCCACTTCGAAGAGGAAAGATAAAAACATGGTAAAATGATATTCGATGATGAGATTAATGAGATTCGAAAAGAACTTGACCTAGATAAAATTGAGTCCAATCTTGTGAACAATGTAGTTCTAAACCTGAGGAATTTAGTGAACCTTCTAGAAGAGATACCCATTTTATGGGACCTATGTACGTTCTGGTAGGACATATGATTTATTTTTCCTTTGGGTTTACCCCAAGGAAGACCACAACCTTTAAAGAAATTGGTCTTACCATGATTAGTCAAATAAGATACATTTTAAGTATTGATGGAGCTCATAATAGAGAAAAAATATTTGAACATTGGAAAGAAGCATAAATAGTGTCATAAATCTAAATACTAAATGGACTATTGCAAATTTCCTAAATTACATCAAACATAGCTTTTCTGGCATGGTAGCTGACTGGTATGATTCACTAAATGAGGACGGTAAAAATGCATTAAGAATGATGGAAACACCAACTGTGATGTTCAAATATTTATGAAAGGAAATTAAAACTAAATTTATCGGAGCCAAACATGATTCAGAAGAAAAAGCTAGAGAATGGTAAAGAAAGACTAATGACATAGAGTTGTGGGATATAAGATATCAGAAAAATTATATTACTTAATTTAGTCAACATTATTATAAAATTGGCCATGACGAAAGTAATCTTGGATGTTCTATGACAAATTCCCATATTCGATAAATTTCATAATTAATGAAAAGTATATTGCATGGCTTCAAAAAGCAGATGTCATTTATACCCTTGGTTCAAGAATCCCTTATTTAAGAAAATGGGTCAACCATCAATGCCTTGATCTCCAAAAGCAAAAGAAAATGAAAAATAGTTTTTAGCTTATTGGGATTCTCCTCACCAATGGTGAAAGGAACCTGAATGGAGAAGAAAAAAAAATTATAAGAAAAAGAGCTTTAACAAGCAAAGATGAGAGAAATATAAAAAAAAATATATTATAATAAACCCAGCCCTAAAAAACAAAGATTTTTTTGGGAAAGCAGCTTCTACTCCTACTGGGAAAACAATTGTAAGTGTTGGGCATGCGGATAAGTAAATCATTACACAAACGAATGCAAAAATGAGGAGAATAACAAGCTCATTGAAACCTTGGAAAGTCCGGATTATTTTGAACTAAGTGAGGATGAAGCATTAGATCTTGCCTGAAAAACAACAAAGGAGTTGTTGAGACTGTACTAGAAGATGAATATGAAGAAAGTGATTATAAAGAGACTAGTTATATAATGAAAAATAGTTCAATTAGTTTTGGTGATCTTCAAGGAGAAGAATTTGTCGTGTATAATGAGAACAAAAAAGTCAAATGAGATTGGGTCATTTCTATAATTCCGACAAATATGATCTATAAAAAATGGCGATATTGTACGATAATATACTGTACTTTGGGGGTATTGGACAATAATACTCCAATATTTGGACTTGGACATCTGTGCACCATACTATAAGCCTATTTATTATTTTTATACTAAGATCGATTTCAAAAGTGTTTTTAATTGGTGATGTAAGTGCATATTCAACATATGTAAGTATATACACTTGGAAATTCTTGAATTTTAAACATATACAACTGCAAACCATTGTGAAATTGTTATATTACATTGATAAAAACACATTCAAACTCTGTCTTGGTATATAAGCAGTAAATAGGCCAATAATATAGTGCATGGACGTCCAAGTTCAAAGTTGGGAGCATTATTGTCCAATGCTCTCAAAGTACAGTACATCATCATCCAAAATCCCTAAAAAAATTCATCTTCCAAATAAATAATAAGTACATATGTGATGAAAAGCAAGACTTGAGGAGCTACCATTAGTTACTGAAAAGAGATAGTGATGAATGTGACCAAGAAGAGGATGAAAAAGTACAATCTCAGGTTGTAGAGAAAAATCGTTCTCCACCTAGAAGTTCTTGCAAACGAAAAAGTGAAGGAGGCACATCTGAATCTAGTAAAAGACAAGTGCACCTAGAGGCCACCACTGACCTACTTCGAGTTATGAAAGAGGTGATAAGAGTGGAGGGGAATTCATACACAGAATTGTGTATGAAGAACCCGAAACATGTAAGGAGTACCTACGCCTTACACCACATGTTTTTATACAATTTGTGAACCTTTTAATTGACAGAGGATCATTAACAGATGGCACTAAAGTAAAGGTGCTAGAACAAGTGGGCATGTGTTTATTGATATTAGCTAGGGGAGCTTCATATCGAGATGCAAAGGATAAGTTCAAGCGCAGCATTGCAGTTGTGAAGCATTATCATACGGAGGTGTTGAAAACTTTGGTTGAATTGTCCATTGATGTGATTAGGCCATACCAAAATTTAAATGTGGTTCCTGAAGAAATTGAGGATAGTCATGGCTACTATTGGCCTACTTTAAGGTAAAACTTTTAAATTTGTGAATCATTTATATAAATGATATAGTTGTGCACTTTAATTCAAAAGTGTTAAACATATGTTTAATTTATATTTGTAGGATTGCGTAGGAGCATTAGATGGCTCTCATGTGCAAGCAATACTTGGAGAACATGCGGGTGTTGCTCATCGATCATGTATAGGTCAGAACACTTGGAATACCTTGGCTGTTGTATCATTCGACATGATGATCACTTACTAAACATCGGTTGGGAGGGGAGTGCACATAACATGACAGTATTACGAGATAGTATGCTTCAGCCTAAGTTTAATTTTCCTCATCCCCTTCCAGGTACACGAGGATATGTTTTTAATATCTTCCTTCATGATTCTCATTTGTCATATACAACCCTAATTATTTCGCATAATCATTTAGAAAAATACTATCTGGTTGACTTAGCATATCGAAACACTCTTGAATATTTAGTTTCGTACATAGGAAAGGAAACTCGTCGTCATATCCCATAGTTTAGAAAATATGACCCACCTAAAGGAGTGAAGGAATGGTTCAACCATCGGCACTCATCTTTACGAATGACAGTTGAGAGAACTTTTGGAGTCTAGAAGGGGAAATGGAAAATATTGGCCGACATAATGTTGCAAATGAGATAGGACCAACAGCTTCAGATAATCGTTTCTTATTATACTCTGCACAATTGTATTATTTTGTATAACAAGTGTACATCAATCTCAGCAAGGGAAGCAAATTTGGAATGACCAACAAAATTTCAATTGTATAATGATAAAAATTGCCATGGATAAACTTAGGGATGAAATAGCTGTAATGCTTTCGTCATATACAGTTTGACAGTTTTCATATATGCTTTAGACGTAAACATGAACCCCAACTTTGTATTATAATTTTAAAAGTATGGTCACTTATTCCGTCTATAATAACATGTATTATTCATGTCGAAACTCAAATATAATTTACGTTATTATATTATGTTTTTATGTTTATGTAAATGTTGCGTTCATAAGATATTTACAAATTTTATATATTGGTAGCATAAGTTAAAAAATATATATATTTCTGTAATTAAACTAAATGAATGTTGTAGAAAATTTATATGGAACGTAAGATGTAAGAAGATGTAAGGAGATGTAAGGAGATGTAAGAAGATGTAAGCAGATGTAAGCTCTTAACTAAATCCTAAAAAACGCAAAATAGAATAGGGCCTACAAGTATGATGTGGGAGAAGTCAATCTCATCAATTGGCAAAATATCCTTAAGCATAACAAATATAAAAGTATAGGTATATCCATGTTGAAAGTGTTCAAGTTCAAATTACTCAATTACAGTACTATGCAAAGATATTGCTTTTTACACTCTACTCTGTGACATTAGGTATACCAAATTTAATAATCAAATTATTACATGAATTAAGACTAATTTATGTAATGGATCAGTAGGCTTCAAGCGTTGACCTGGATATTAAGTGAGTCTAAAAGATGAATTTGTAGAACACTTCCCATCCCTTAAGATAAAGACAGTTAGGATGGATATGAAAAGATGAGGTTATCCACTGAGGATATTTTAGAAAATTATCTATAAATTATATAACACTATAGATCCAAAAACTAAGGTAACAATGATAGGGGTAGAAAAATTTAAGAGTCCTACTCCAATGTAGAAAATTCAAAGAATAATGTCCAACCAAAAAGGGATAGAGATTGATATGTCATGCATATCTAACTTTGCCAATCCTAAAAAATCAATAAGAAAAATGTCATAAAAATTGATAAAAATGGTAAAATTTCCGCAAAACCCCAATTATTCATAAGCATGAGTGCAAGATCAAAATGGGGAGAACTGTATTCATTAGCTAAAGAAGAGCTTAAAGAAAATGATACAATTGGTATGACCAGTAAAATGAGTAAAATGAGTTTGAAACTCGCAAGACATAATGTAGGCCAAAGTATGAGTTTAGATGGAAAACTCATTGGGCACAAAACAAGAGCTGTTAGTGAACCAATCTAAGAAGATAAATTAGTGAAAAATATTACTATGGAGATATGCTATGAAATCACTAATACAAATCCTAGCAGCATCTATATCCCAATAAATGTATGTTTGGAGGGATATAATAAACATGAATTGAGTGCCTACATAGATAGTGGTTGTTTTGTATGCTTTGGAAAAAGATCGTTATTTCTAGAATATATGTGGAAAAAGGCCAAAAACCCTTTACAAGCAAGGATAGCTAATAATAGGATTACTGGCCATAAAGAAACCATAGAAGGGTTTTCCATAGAATTAGGTGGAGTCCAATGTATTATACCAGTTCTATAGGCTACTGATCAACCCTCTCATGACATGCTTATTGGAAATAATTTCCAGACGTTATATTCTCCGTGCACATAGACCATAAACTAGATAATTTTTATAGTAAATGGCCATTCAGTTCCCATTGGAAAATTAAGTAAGGTTTACACTCATCAGAAGATCGAATTCACACGCAGCCAGCGTGGTGAGAAGGTAATGCCTGCACAACTTGAGATCACACTAACAATCTCACCACTTCAATTATCTATTAAAAAACATATTGCTAAACAACAAGAACAATTATGCAAAGAACTATACTTTGAGATTCCTCTAAAATTTTGGGATAAAGATAAGACATTTACAAAGATTACTTTATTAAATATCAACATTGTCATCCGAGTCAAACAAATAGTGTATATACATTAGGATATTCAAGAATTTGATAAGCAAATCAAATAACTCTTATATAAAGGATTGATCAGAAGTAGCAAGAGCCCTCACACCAGTTCCACCTTCATGGTAAGCAATCATCCTGAAGAAAAAAGACAAAAAGGAAGAATGATAATCATTTACCAAAAATTTAATGATAATTATGTCTTTGATGATTGTTATATTCCTAATAAAACTGTCCTTTTCGATAGAATTTGATAGGCCTCTTGGTTCTCAAAACTAGATTGCAAAAGCAGATACTGGCGGATAAACACGGGTAAATAATGCATTCCTTTAACTACATTTAGTGCTCTGCAAGGATATTATAAGTTAATAGTAATGCCATTTGGTCTCAAAAATGCACCCCAAATATTTCAAAGAAGAATGGCTAAGATCATGAAAGACCTCAGTCACTATTGTCTAGTCTACATCGATGATATCCTTGTCTTTTCGAAGACCATAGAATAACACAAAGATGATGTCCTGTAACAGCCCACGACCACCCGCCATTGAGGTATTGTCCGCTTTGG
>JACYFF010031959.1:71277237-71316877 GCA_017589665.1 Selenicereus undatus | reverse complement strand
CGAATTAACATATTACGCATAATTCACCCAAATTGATTCGAATCGAAACTAAACGCTTATAATTCACTTCAAATACGTATCTCTAGCATATTTCATACTCTTTAGGCATAAACACTTATAACTAGCAAATCCATAAACTCAATCATACGATTATCATTCGAAATCCTTAAAATAAGTGGGATTAAAGGATTACCCACTTTAATTCAAGCGATTTGCGTACAATTGGCCATATTGAAGACAAATTCGAGCTCCACACCCCCAAGAATCTCGCTTGCCTTCGCGTGGGGGTTCGGGTTCCTCCAAACCGAAACCCTAACTTGCAATTTCTGGAGAAATCGACCACAATTAGGAAGAATCTAGGTCAAGAATACACTTATAGATGAATGAGGGGTTCGAATTCACCTTGCATGCACGGAAATCGCCGGCGTTCGGCCGGTTCTTCGCCGGTTTTCACCCTATCTGCGGCCGACGGTTGGCTCTCTGGGTGGCTGGCCGGCGCTTGGCTGCTGGGTTGGGCTCGAGTGGCCGGTGGTGGCGCGTGGAAGAAGGAGACACGAAGGAGAGAGGAGGAAGAACAGCAGAAGCAGAGGTAGCAAGAGAGAGAGAGAGAGCCAGTCGGGGGGAGGGGTTCTGTCGCGCCTCAAGGGAAGGGGAAAGGGAAGGAGAAATAAGGGGGGGTAAAAGTACGGTTTTGCCCTTCCCTTATCTCTATCGTTTTCGCGACAGACCCTACCTTAACGCTGCTAGACTAATTCGTAACCGATTCCTAAACCCAAGTCCATAATATGGTCGTTCATCAACTATTCGTTCCCAAATCTATCCAGGTTCGATTTAATAACATCGAACTACTTTCAAGGCTGAAGGGTATTCAGGTAAACTACTCCAACCCAACAGGCATAAAATTCATTAAACGCATACGACAAAACTCCGGGTCTCACATGTCCTAATTGTCACCCAAAGATGCATTGATCGTGGTATTATTCTTGGTAAGAACAACTGCATTTATGCTGAACAAGAAATTGAGTTCTTAGGTCTAGAGATAAAAGATGGACAAATCATCCTACAAAAGCATATTCTTGAGAAAATAGAAAAGTTTTTGAAAACATTGAATATAGAAAGCAACTAGAAAGGTTTCAGGGATGTCTTACGTATGCCTTAGATTTCATTAAAGATCTGGCTAAATTGAAAAGACCATTGCAACAAAAACTCAAGAAAGAAGTAAGTTGGACATGGACCACTAGTGATTCAAAGATTGTTAAAAACTTCAAAAAGTTGTGTAAAAATCTTCATGTTCTTAATTTGCCCAATGAAGGAAATTATTTATTTCTTGAGACCGATGTCAGTAATGAACACTGGAGTGCATTACTCAAAATAAAGAGATGAGAAAAACTCTGCAAATATTGTAGTGAAAGTTTTAATAAAGCATAATGGAACTATCCCACAGTAGAAAAAGAAATCCTTATAGTCATAAGGGGGATTGAGAAGTTATTAAAAAGAATTTATCAGACATATAAGCGCAAGGGAGACTCCTATGTTGGCAATTATGGCTTAACCAGTTTTCTTTCTCTGTTAAATATATACATGGGTCAAAGAATTCTCTAGCGGATAGTTTAAATTATGACTTGGCCAATAGTAATCATCAGGGTAGAACTCCTACCGGAAAAGGGGAAAATCCAAAATAAAATGTCATTACTACTAGAACGGGTTTCTCCTTCAAGCAAAATCCTTATGGATATTTTGGAATTCCATACAAAATGTTAGATCACGTTTTGGTCTACTATTTTCTACCTACCTAATAGCCTAAAGATTTATCCTTCTAGAGTTACAAATCAATTACCTAAGATGTTCTTATGATATCCAAGAAAAAATAAGTTCTCACGTCTAAGCAAATTATTTCAAAGAGTGGTGTGGAACCTACATCAACGACCATCATAATTATTCCTATGATATTTGGGAATCATGAATTAGTACAATGTACTTTCCTGATAGATTTCTAGTTGGTAGTGTTAGTTTTCCAGCAAATGTGATCTCTCTAGATAACCCCATCGTGAAAACCTGGGAATATGGAATGATATTTACTTCATGAAAATCCCAGATCCGAAATACCCATGTTTCTTAAGAGTAACTAAATTGTAGCAATGAATGTTCTGAAGGATCCATTGGATTCTTACATCTTCTAATGCTCGAAAAAAAATTCCATATAATAGATGCCTATATGTGGAGGTACATTGTGCAATAACTAAGTGTGAAAATGAAAAAGCCAAACAAGCCCATGAGCTTGTTCAAATAATTAATTTAGATGATCCCAATGATCGACGACAGAATGGTTCCCAGAACTATAAGAATTAGTTAGTGATCCTGCTTTAACAAGAGCCATAAGTTTTACCAACATTTACCAACAAATGTGCGCGTTAGTTGAACGTAACAACGAAGAACACTAATACATTGCAAGAACTGTACGATAATTTTGAGCGTGAACTAAAAGCCACAAGCGTACAATTTTCGTCGTAGTGCTTGAGGGTCGTCTCCATAGGGACGGAGATGAGATTAAGGTCACTTAATATTAAATCAACCTAACCAACTAATTTTCCAAGTTAATCAAACCATAGCTATATCTACATAAGTAATTAAGATGAATTTAAAGTCAATGAATAACCCTAAAAAGTCCCTACGACTACCTAACATCCGGTAAAATCAACCCTAATCAAATAAAAATCAATCCAACACTAGCACAACCCAAATTAGAGCTACAACATTAAAACAAAGAAATTAACGATAGAGATAGGCAAAAAAGGTAGAACAAACTAAGCATGTAGGTAGGGGAGAGGGAAACAAGACCGAGACCTAAGCTCGTTTCTCACTAAAACTCCCTGACAATCGAAAATCAAGGGCTCAGAAATCAGTAAATCCATGGAAATCTCCAGTAATGACATCAAAGCAAAAACCAACAACCAGAAATATAGGGGAGGTAGATTTCGGGATTGTGCAACAACATTCAACTGAGAGCTTTGTAAGAAGAGGAGCATAGAAACCAAACCAAATTTCTTGACCACGAATAGGATGGAGTCGAGCTCCATTAATGGAAGAAAACAACTCCAAAATAGGCGAATAACAACCGTTCAATTGTGAGCCCACAAAAGCAAGCCCGAAACATTGAAATCTCGAACAGCCATTGCGAATGTAACTCGTAATTTAAGAAATCGAACTCAATGCATGAAATTTAAAGGTTCTAAAATCAAAACTGGAATTTAAAAACAGACGAAAAATAAACATTAACCTAACCCTAAAATCTACTGAGTGCTAAAAACGAAAATGCAATAAAACCTAAACAAACTCTAATTAAAACCCTAAGATTGAATCTAAAGACCTACATTAATCCCTATTCATGCCACAACCTTCAATTTATACTCAGCCAATTCAATCTCACCCCTTCATTCGTAGATGTCGTGGACGGTGAAGATGATCAAGTGTCGTGCTGGCGGAGATTGCGTGAATGGTGGTGTGGATGAGGATTAAGATGAAGATGTTGGAGATGTTGGTGTTGAGGTGCTGGTTCGTAAAAAGAGAAAGAGAGACGGGGAAGATGGGGTGAGATGAAGCCGAGAATGGGGGATCGAGTCTTCTGCCTGCAAAAGAGGAAAGAAAGCGCGAGGATTAAAGGGGAAGGGGGTAAGTCACGTGCCACACGCGTGGGGGAAATGGGTAGAATTAGGATTTATTTTACTTTTTTGTTTTTGCCTGTCCTTTTTCCAATTTATTCAACACCTACAAAATCAAATAAAATCAAATAAAAATCTAAAAATAACAATTATTTCGAGCATAAATTAAGCATGAGGGTATTGTATAAATAGCATATTTTTGGCGCAAACAAATACCCCCACACCAAGATTTTGCTTGTCGTTTACTAAAACAACTAAATTACCTTAAAAGAAATGGAAAATAAGAAAAAGAAAATCCTAACTCACTTTCGTAGAAATCACAGTTGCATTTAGTATATGCAACAAGACCTTTAAACCCCTCGGTTTCCCAAGTGGATGAGTAAAGTCTCATGAGGTTTTTCAAGTGAAATACCCGTAAAAATCATTTTAAAAACAAAGGAAGATCTTTTTGGTTTTTTTCAAAACACGAAAATATATACAAGTAATGTGGAAATTATATGCACAATCCAGGCAATTGTATCACCCTAGTAACGAAGTCACAAAAGTATATACAAATAGAATGAACAATCAAAAGATATCTAAGTCAAAGGAGGCATCCCGACTCTCATTTTTCACCCCACACATGATGTGCAATGATATTTACAGCTTGGTGCATATGCTAATGTGTATCAATCCTTATGAACGAGTTTACTTACATTGACATGATCCCTATTTCCTTGCCTAATTACCTTCTTTGATCCCTTTTTCATTTTTGTTCTTTTTCTTTTCAAGAATGATGACGCACATACCCTAAACCCTCTTGACTTACAAATATTCTGGCCTTCCCTAAAAATGGGTTTTATTTGATTATGCAAAGCATTTATTTCATTGCCCAAACAGATGTGCAATCAAGTAAAATAGCACATATTTAAGCCAATTAAAGATATGAAATAAAGATAGTGGCGATGAATATTGGTGCCCAGGTTTTTATTCACTTTTTAGACTTTTTCTTTTTTCTTCTTTTTTTTCCTTTGCATTTCTTAGGAGCTTAGAAAACAACTTCTCCAAACACAGAGTTCACGTGCCAACTTAACAACAAGAACCTAAGAATTGATGATAAAGTAAGCAAGGTAGGCACACAATCACACATATGAGACGAGGTTATTATGAAAAAAATCGGATCTACATCCTTAACTAGACATCTCTTCATGCAAACTCTATTTACATATAACTCAATGATCTAGCAACATGGGATCACAATTGCTTAGGAAAGCACACAAATCCCAAAAGAAAACACAAATCTCTTAGAATTTTTCAAAATTTTCGAAAAATATTTGCAAATGGGCAACTCACCCCCACACTGAAACTCCACAATGTCCTCATTATGGGAACTAAGGTGCCAAAAAGCAACCACATAAGCTATACAACTGGCAGACCACAACAAATTGATAGGTATATACAAACTAGGACAACACCAAAATTAAAAACAAAACCAAAATCACAGAAGAACCAAAATCAAAATAAAAAACCCAACTAAAACCAAAACAAAACCAAACACGCGTAATTACAAAAACCAAAAACCAAAATCAGAAAAGAAAGCAAAACAAAACCCAAAGCCAAAACCAAACAACACAATAGAAAACCAAACTAGACCAAAACAATCATAATTACCAAAATAAAAAGAAAACAAGACCAAGAACTGACTAAATACCAAACTAATGCAAAAGAAACGTAAAATAAAACAAGAGACAAAAGAAAAGAAAAACAAAATACAAGACCACAACAAAATCACTAAAACACTAAAAAGAGAACAAAAATAAAGTATTAAACAAAAACAAAATCAAAGATAAACAAGAACTCACAAACCAAGGAAACATAACAAAGAAAACCATAAAAACAATTCTAGATATCCACAACTATTCACAATCCTAGATATCTACAACTAACAAGTATTCACCAAACAAAATACAATCATGGATGATCATAGCTAACACGGCTCAATAAATCCCAAATTTCTCCATAAGATCAATCACCCATACAATCACAGTCCTAAATGTCCACAACCAGTAGCGAAGCCAGGATTATAAGCAAGGGGGGGCGAGATTAGGAAAATTAAAGGGCACTTCCAAAAAACTAAATACAGAGAAGGCAGAGCGAAGAGTCGAACCAGGGACCTCCCACCCAAAGCAAGGGGCGACCACCGCCTTGCTATGCACCCCTATAATGTGTACTTATGAACTAACTAATATATATCTATTTTTCTTATCCACAAAAACATTCCACATTTAATTTTTTTTTTCCCCAAAAAGCTTGAGCCCCCTTGCCTCCACATGGCTCCACCAGTGTCCACAACTATGTACAAAAAGAAAAGAAAACAATCCGAAATATCCACAACTATGTACAAAGAGAAGGAAAAGAAATGAAAAGGGAAAGTAGGGAAGGGGACAAAATGATCATACTAGTTTGGATACAGATTGTACCCAAACTACACCTCAGTAAGATGATGCTACACGAGGCTTGAGGAGCATCAGCCACTCCTCTTAATATCAAGATCAAGGGCACCCACTCAGATGCTGTCAAAGCGCGAAGATGCTTATCAAATGTCTGAGCACACAACTCATAATCATGTAAGTAACATAACACAAGCACAATTATATCAATGTTGTCCAACGCTCTCTTGAGCTTATCAAAAGCCTTAGAAAAATCAAAAGAGTGATTCAAGAAAGTGGTCCACATGATTTTTCTAGGTAATTCCAGTTAGTATGCATGAAAAGGGCTAAGGGAAGGATTGTAGCCTTCAAAGGTACCTAGGGACCAAATAACATCAAGCATATTCTCCTTAAGCATATAAAAAATGTTGTTCACATAGCCCAAATCCAAACTAAGGTCAACCATCACATGATAATTTGTGGGCCTAGGAGAATGATGCTTAGAGGAAGGAGAGGGTGATGAACAAGTAAGGGATGTAGCGATCAAGTCAAGAGGGGTAGGGGACATATATTCAACAAGCTTAAGACAAGAAGGGGAAACCTCATGCACAAGCATCCCACATGACCGCCCTAAGGGGTCTCCTCAACTATGCACTCCTCATCATCAGTACAATCATCCCATTTATCACATTCATGATCATGCACACTAGCATCACTTTCATATTCCTCACTCTCCTCAAGCTCTCCTAAGGAAGCTAAAGGAGTAAAGGGGCTAGGGATAATCGGGACATCCTCGGGAGTGTCCATGGAAATGCTAGTGTCTTGCGGAGAAGCATATGCAAAAGTAGCTGAAGATATGTCATCATCTCCCTCAAAGTCACACAAAGGGGCATCAACATGAAATTCAGGACTCAAAGGGGTATATGACTCAGAATCACCTAGCAAATAGCCCTCGGGAGTGGTAGGTCCTACCCTAAGGTCAATATCATCCGAAACAAGTATAGTGTTCTCTACATGACTATTAACCGACAAAAAGAATTGGTATATGAGTGCACTTATCACGTCCTCCATGGACTCTCTATAGTTTTTTAGTTCTTGCTCAAGTTGCTCAAGTCTAGAGTCTATAACATGAGGACAAGAATTGGTATCATGGTCGAATAATTGACAAAAGTCATAAAGAGGGGTAGCATGTTCAAAGGATTAAGGGGAAGGGGTATAAGATTACACAAGTTGTTCCTCATAATATGATCTTGCATGAAAAGCACACGGATCGAGAAAATACATCCCGGAGGCAGAACTTGCTTGCTCAAACTTATAAGTATCACCAACCAACTATTTACGCATATCCCAATCTTAATCCACATTTTTCAAATAAAAACCCTAATACTTTAGAAGAGTATGGGTTTCACAATTCACACCTTCATTAACAGCACCTAAAATTTCCCAATTCCCATATGAATAACCATAATAAGCACATTGAGCATGATATGCATTTAAATGATCCCAATAACAATGAAATAATTCTTGCTCATATTGGGAAAAATGGAAAATTATCATTTGTTTTTAAAGTTTTTAAAGTTTTCTAATTTTTAGGGGTTTTCAAGTTTTTCCAATTTTTTTTTTCTATTTTAGGCTTTGCTAATGTTGTTTAGATTTTTTTTCTTCAAAAAATGAACAAATGTAATCTAAGTCAACACTTATAATGAAATAAACAAAAGAAAATACATGCAGCTAACAAGAAAACACTAGGAAAAAGGAAGTGCGACCTAATCTCATGCGGTCATCTCCGTTAATGGCGCCAAAAACTTGTACAATAATTTTGAGTGTAAAATAAAAGCCGCAAGTGTATAACTTTTGTTGTAACACTTAAGGGTCATCTCCACAGGGACAAGGACGAGATTAAAGTCACTTAATATTAAATCAACCTAACTAACTAATTTGCCAAGTTAATCAAACCATAGCTATATCCACAAAAGCGTTTAAGATGAATTTAAAGTCATTAAATAACCCTAAAGTTTCCTACCATTGCCTAACATCTAGTAAAATCAACCCTAATCAAATGAAAATAAATCCAGCACTAGCACAACCTAAATGAGAGCTACAACATCAAAATAGAGAAATAAACGACAAAGACAAGTAGAGACGGCAGAACAAACTAAGCAGGCAGGTAAGGGAGAGAGAAGCAAGACCGATACCTAAGCTTGTTTCTTGCTAAAACTCCCTGAAAACCAAAAATCAAAGGCTCAAAAATCAGTACAGCCGTGGCAACCTCCTTTGATGGCATCAAAGCAGAAACCAACAATCAAAAAAACATGGAAGGGGGATTTTGGGATTTTGAAACAGCATTTAACTAAGAGATTTCCAAGATATGAAGCATAGAAATCAAACCAAATTTCGTGACCATGAATAGGATGGAGTTGAGCTCTGTTAACGGCGAAAACATAGCTCCAAAACAGGTAAATAACAACCTTTCAACCATGAGCCCTCAAAATCCAGCCCGAAACATTGAAATCTCGAATAGCCATTGTGAATGCAACTCGTAATTTACGAAATCGAACTCAATACCTAAAATTTAAAGGTTCTAAAATCAAAACTGGAATTCAAAAAACAGACGAAAAACAAACATTAACCTAGCACTAAAATCTACCTAATGCTGAAAATGAAAATGCAATAAAACCCAAGCAAACTCTAATTAAAACCCTAAAATTGAATCTAAAGACCTAGATTAATCCCTGTTCATGCCATAACCTTCGATTTATACTCAGCCCATTCAACCTCACTCCTTCTTTCACAGATGTCGTGGACGTCAAAGATGAGTATCGTGCTGACGAAGGTTGCGTGAATGGTAGTGTGGATGAGGATGAATATGGTGGAGATTTTGTTGTTGTAGTGTTGGTTCGTAGAGAGAGAGAGATGAGGAAGATGGGGTGAGATGAAGCCGAGAATGGGGGGTCGAGTCTTCTGCTTGCAAAAGAGGAGAGCAAAAGTGTGAGGATTAAAGGGGAAGGGGGTAGATCACGTGCCGTGCACATGGGGGAAATGGGTAGAATTAGGATTTATGTTGTTTTTTGTTTTTGCCTGCCTTTTTTTCCAATTTATTCAACACCTACGAAATCAAATAAAATCAAATAAAAATATAAAAAGAACAATTATTGTGAGCACAAACTAAGCATAAGAGTATTGTATAATAGCATTTTTTTGGCGCCAACAGGAACACTACTTTTGTTTATCATAATGAGTTTAGCAAATATATGACGGTAGAGAGAGAGCTACTTCAGAAGATATCTTTGATTATCTCTTTGATATTGGAGCTAGAAAATTCTTATCAGAAAAAGAAAAAAGGTATCTTCATGAATTGGTTGAGAAATGGGATCCAGAGCATATTGAACTTGATGGAGATTTTGATGATTATTTGGATAATGATGGACTGAAAGACGTTATTGGAGACGAAGGCATGGAGAATCTCAATATGGATGACTAATCTTGTCAGCATTAAAAGCTATGAAAAGTTGTTGTTCCATTGTTATGCTATTTTGTCAGGAGTAAAGTCTCTAAAATAATGTTGTCTATTGTAGTCATATGAAGACAGTTGTAGTCACGTGTAAACATCAGTGTGCACTGCAGCCGTTTGGACATCCTATGTATTTCATCACCTCTATAAAAGAAAAGGCTGAGTGCTGACAAGGAATATGGTTATTTGAGTATCCTTGAGCAAAAGAGAAGTCGGGATTCTCCATTTGTCTATGAGTAAGCATCTCTAATGATCTTAGTAGCTTAAGTCCCTCTTCAATCTTTCCAATGTAATATTTCTACTTTCAACCATTCAATAAAAGAAGTTTCCTAGTAGGGAACGTTATTCAATTGAACTTTATGTCTTAGATAGTATAATTTCTTAATTAAAGTTTCACAATCCTTTAAAATATAAAAAACTGGATTAGTGATTATGATCGGAGGTAGGAAACAAAATGAATATGTGTTGTGCCTGATCTATAGAAGGTGTGGTTGAGGTTAGCAATATCTGTAAACTAGAAGCTAGAGGAACACCAGAGTTTAATGCCGACTAAGTTCACCTAACAATGGACACTCTCTTGTTAAGCACTTATTATTCTCCTATTCATTATGGGCCTCTAATAATAGAAAATATAACATTTATGATATGAGTAGTAAATTGTGATAACTAGTACCAGTAAAGTCATTATAAGAACTTTAATAGTTTGAAACAAGCATATTTTCCAAAAAAGTCGATAAGTTTAAATATTTGCATTTTGAACCATTTGGGCCAAAGTGGAAAACTTCTAAAAGTTTTTGGCTAAAATAATAATAAAAAGAACCTATGAGTATATTGTTCGGAAACATAAGGTATCCCAGAATTAGTTTCAAAAAGACAATGGCTAAAAATAATTACCATACAACGTAGGTACGTAAGAGTCAGTAATTCGAGAACAGATGCTTGAGAGTTGAGACAAGAAGAAGACCACTGCAATTAGATGTGGGAATGACCAGGTACCCAGGTGGATTTTTAGGAACCGGAATGGCACCTGGTTGGAACCGGCTCCTAGAATTTTGACCCAGTTAGAAACAGGTCCTAGAATTTGAACCCACTGGGGACTAGGTCCAATTCCAAGTACCCAATTCCTAAGTAATCTTTTCTTATTTTTTTTCTCATTTTTCACTAAGAAAATAGGGAGAGCGAGGGATTGAGGAAGTTAAGAACTCAATATCTAAATCTCAGTTCCTAAAATCCAAACTATAAGCCTAAATCAAATACGCAATAAGCGATAAAGAAGATTCACATTCTTTGAAATAAACTCAGAGAATGAGAGACAATGTTAATCAGAATCTCACAAATCAAAATTACAAAATGAACTAGAAACCTAAAAATTATTTTAATTCACTTGAAATAAAGAGAGAGAGAAGGAAACTATCAAAATATTATAAAGACAAATACGTAGTAAACAAAAAGTTTCATGAGGAGAAGAACCAAAGCTTGAAGGAAAACATGCATGGAGGTCAAGATACGTAAAGAGTAAGTCGGGAATATATTGAAAGCAAAAAAGACAAAGAGTTAAACTGAGATAGTTGGGAGTTGGGTTTCGATACAAAAGACATGTCACTTGAGGGGTAAGGGTTTATTTTTTATATTTTTCATCAAAATCCTTTAAATTTTAAATGGGTATCGGGTACTGGGTTCGGGTCCAAGTCCAAAATTTTAGAACCCACCTAAATTTTTGAATCGGATCTAGAGCCATACTCGCTGGGTTGAAACCGCTAGGTCCGAAACTAGGTGCTATAATTTTTTACTCACCCCTAACTGCAATTGTCATTTTCTATTTTACTTTCTCTTAGGGGGTAGGCTGCATAGCATCTTCGTAAAAATTTCAATAATTATTCAATTGGACCCATGACAGCTAGCCCATAACGCTTAAATATTGCCAACGAAAGTTTTGTTTCCTAAAAAAATGTTGGAAATGTAATTGCAATTACCAACAAGTGATCAAGTTGTTGGTATTATGTTAACCGTTAACAACATATCTATTTTTATTTGTTGTAAATATTAAGATTTCTTCTCTCTTGGAATCAAGATTTTAATGCCGACAAGTTATCTCGTTTATTCCAAATACTTACTTTTACTAACAACAAAAAAAATAGTCACTATATGTCTATTTGTAAAAGCATCTTTTTTGTAATCATAAGAAGATTGGAGAACCTAAATAGGACACCGCATTGGAGGATAGGCTGGCAAAAAAAAATCCACACCTGCTTAAAGCTCGCCACAGTGGGTATGAGTATGGGTGTTGAAAGTGAGAAAAAAAAGGGTATAGGACGAGTATTTCTAAAACGGGCATGGGTGTAAGCATGGGTGTGGGTATAGATCCTTCTAGTCCCATACCCATTTTATCAATACCCATCATGTATGTGCCCCATATAAGATCAGTACTTGTTTACTAAGTTCTAATTTGCCGCTTCGACTTAAATATTTTGCTAATTGCTTTGAGTTATGTTGTTTTTAAGACTTTAGTGAGACATTTCATTGCAATTGTAATTGTTAGGCGCTAATTTGCTGCTTGGATTTGGAAACTTTTAGTTAAATTTAATGCGATATGATATGGTGTTTGAAGCTTGGTGTTAATGTGACATATTGGTCATTTGATGTTGAATATTGGTGTAAAATGAGTTTATTTATTTTTGGTCTACATGTATCAGAACAAAAGCCGCATACCGGCTATACCGAGTGGGTATGGAAATGGGTATAGCTTTACAACATCTGCTGGATATGAGTATGGGTATAGGTGTTGATTTTGAAAATAGGTATGGAAGAGGGTATAAATAAGTCTGCACCGTACCCACTCGATTGTCAGCCTTATATGATGATTAAGAGCTTAGGATATAACATTTCATTTCAAATGTCTAGTTAAAGAAACGTACAAACAGCACAACCAAGTTGCACTTCACTTAAATCATATGACCACCCTTGCAATACTTATGATGGAGGAGAGTTGATAGTTGCTAGCTTCGGAAGGACTTTAGGCAAATATAGTCATAAGGAACTCTGTCCTTATTTGGCAAGTAACTATTAGTTGTTAGTTGTTTATATTAGTTGATAATTTTTAGGTATTTGATTTAAATGTCTGCATCAAGTGTTTGAATTAACCATTTTGTGAAAGAATGTTTTCTAAACCTTGTTGGTTTTGAGAAATATGTTTGGCAAAATTTTATTTATGTCCATATCTTGAATTTACTTCTTAATTAAATAAGATTTTTAATTTATAGGTCATCTAATTTTCTTTGCAGTAAGGGTTAAATTTATATGATATGTACAAGATGCTTTTATTTATAAAATTTTTATTTTAAATCTATAAATATGTGATGCCTAGGCTTTATAACATTTGTTTAATCATTTATTAGACATAATTGTTATTAATTGAAATTTATATCAATTTAAAATGAATTGATCTTCTTAAGATTTATAAAGGATTTTAAAAGAAGACAAAATCTCCTTAAAATAAGTTGGACATTCCCAAGTGTTCAAACTCTTCATTATTTTCTTTACCTCCTAATACATATCAAGTCCGATAGACCTTGCGTCGAGCTATGAAGATGTTGCCATCTACCCCAACAGTCACTTGTCACCAAATTCTAGCACACAAATCCCACTTTGTTAAGGTGTTTCACCTAGCAAATGGGTTCACAAATTAACGATCTATGAATTATTAGAAAAGTAATAGAGTCTAATATTGGGATATGTAAATATTTTCAGTAGATGTTTGCGTTTGAATTCGCTAAAGTGGTGAAAACTCCGTTACAGCAGTGTTGGTTATTGCCCGGTAAACTTCCTGCATTTGGGTCAAGTTTAAATCATACCAAACAAAGCCCAAACAAGGTGATCCAAAGTTTTTCTGATTTTGTAAGATGTCTATTTTTGTCCCATGTGCTAAAATTTGGCATTAGTTTCCAATATTATGATAAATGGCCCAAATATGTGGAGTGTGCACAAAATTCTAGTTTTACAGCAATCTGGAATGTGGCCTTAATTGAGGAGGATATGACTGCTATTTTCAAGATTAATTAACATGTGGTGATTCTGCATATATCAAGAAATATTTACTAAGTGGCAAGGCCCGCATTGGAAGTGTAGAGCCTTCTAGAAGTCCTTCTAAATACAGCTCAGCTTGGTTGTAGTTCTCTTAATAATTTGATTTATTTTTCTATGATAATTTGTAATTCACCTATTGGTACACATGCCCAGCTATTATAACAACTAATCCCTCCCCCGCCCCCTTCCCATTTTAGGTATTTATAAACCCTAATACCTCCATGTAGCTTAAGTTGAATTATAAATTAGAAGGCAAATGATTATTTTCTCTCACTAAAATCTCTACATCTTTATCTCCTTAAGAGTGGTTAGTAGAGTCTTCCTTTAGAATTCTTCTTTAGTGGCTAAGAGCCTTTAGAAGAGGAATTTGGTGGAAAGTCTTTAGTCTTTCCTTTATAGTTCTTCTTGAGTGGCTATGAGCCTTTAACAGAGGAACCTGGTGGGAAGTATTTTATCTATCTTTTGGGTATTACCTTGGGTTAAAACTCACAATCTAATTGATTGTTTGAAATTGAATCCAACAGAACACCCCTTGGGGTGATTATTTTTCCATTATTTTCTTTGATCCTGGGATTTTAAGATTTCCATCCCTCATCAAGTTGGTATCTTAGCAAGTCATTCCACATCACATCCTTTTCTAAATGATGCCATCTGAATTAAGCTAAATATTTAGAAAAGATAAAGCAAAGCCCTTAAGCTTTTAGTTTCAATACCAAAGCCAATAAATAACATACAAGTAACAATAGTTGTAACACTCACTACATTAAGGAGCCATTTCAAATTTCTTCATCATCATCATCATCATCATCTTCTTCTTCTTCTTCTTCTTCTTCTTCTTCTTCTTCTACTATTACTACTAGTACTATTATTTTATAAAAAAAGAACTGATTAAAATACCAATTCCCATCTGGTGCATTCTTTGAGCAACAATATCATTTTTTTTGGGGGCGGGTAAAAGTAGGAACAAATAAGTGAACCTTATTCAAAGCTACTACAAATACCTCAAGTTTAACAGTCACCCAAAATTGTCTTATTAACGTATACAGGAACGTTGTTTACGAATTGTAACTTAAGAGTAGTTGATTAGGGGAGCCTGAGGCAGAGATGTTGCCCTGTTTGATCTGGGAATTTCAAAAATTATGTACATTGTCTCTTTTTCATATATGTCTGGCTCATAATCTGTAAGCATTTTGTTTATGTACTTCATAGTCTCTAACTTTTGCTTTACTATGCTATTTTACTATTATTAGAGCCTAATTTTTAATGTCCTATGGTTTTTTTTTCCAGTTTCGCCTAATTCGACACTCTTTCGACACTCTTAGAGTGACTTCACCCTGACAAACCATTTCCTTCATATATTTACGTTGTTGTATATTTTCCTTTGTGCATAATTTTCTTGATATTATTCCTTTACCAAATTGTCAATTTCTATATCATACTCCTGGAGGAGTGTTTACTCCAGCAAGCAACTGAAACACACATAAATTACACATGGCTCAAAGGTATTGCATGACTTGTGAGAATATAAACTCCAATGAGTATGATATATGTTGCCTTATACTACAACAACCAGTTTGATTAGAGATAGAAATTTGGAGACCAAACAGAAAGCTGGTCTCTAACTTAAATCAGATACCAAAATTATAGAATAAAACACTTTGTCTCTTTTTAGGCCAAAATTAGAGACCAAAAATACAAATTAACTCACACAGAGACAAAATTTAGCATCCGGTTGTCCTACCCTCTCAATTAGAGACCCATCTTTTTTCGGTCTCAAAATTTGGCCTCTAAGATTTGTTCTTTCAGTGCTAAATCAAAAACCCTAAATAAACCTTAGCTAGCTTGCATTATAATTATACTTTTTCCCTCTATCTCAATCTTTACGGTGTCTCCTTTCACCCACTATCTCCCTCTCTCTATAGCCCTAACAACTTCTCCACCTCTCTCTCAACTCTATCATCTTCTCTCCCCCTCTCTCTAATTTTGCCACCATCCCCCTCTGCCGTTGTTGGTAGCTAGATTCATCACCTTGGAACCCAAAGAAGACGGGTGTTTTTAGTCGATCGGTCAACATAAATTCAAAAAGGGTGACAGACCACAGGGAAAGAAGGGACTAAGAGGCCAGCGGTCAACGATGGGGCCAAGGGTTGCATTCCACGTGCCCAACAAAGTAGCTCTTAATATTCTTATCGTTTATTATGTTAACCATCATTCTGTTCTTTTAAAATGTCCAATCTCTTCTACAACTACTCTCTGAATCTATAGTTTATGTGATTATTCTTATGTGTTGATGTCTCATTCTTCTTCTCTAGGTCTAAATATTTTTAGATCTAATGGGATTATTTTTTTTAAAGCAATACTATTGTATTCAAATATATTTTAACTTTTTTTAGATCTTTTATCACCTATTTTTTTGTTAATCTTTCTCTTATAGATCCAGTAATTTATAGATTTTTTTAGGTACAGATAGATAAATATAAAGGAATTTAATAATTGAAGACAAGATGTGTTAAGTTTAATTGTCCATTTTAATTTTTCTGAAAAGGGAAAAAAGAATTTTATAAAAAAAAAAACAAGTTCTAACATTTTTTTCTTCTCCTTTTTCAGGGGCACATAGGAAGCCTAGTTATAACTATGATGTAGAGCCCTAGCAGATTAATGACATATTTTTCCCTTTTCTTCATCTTTTCTAAATAACAACAAAGGAAATTGAATTTTGTGAGTTAGGAAAGATGTTTGTTAAATGTACATTAATTATATTATGTTTGTTGACTAGTAACGGTAACAAACTAAATGCCACAATCACACAATTGATTTGGTAGTTACAATGGAGATTAATTCTGCATTAATCTACCATAATCAACCATTATTTTACAGATCATGTTTGAGGCTATGTGCCACTATAAATAGAGTTTGGATTATGGGTTGATTGCTCTCATCTAAGCAGAAAATACACCCCTAGTTCTAATAGTCTCTGTCTGTCCTCTTCCTCACATAACCTCACCATCTAAGAGGGTTTGGGTTTCGAGTGTGAGTGCACAGTGACTGTAGTAGCCAATGGTTCGTGGGGAGCAATCAAATAGACGTGTGATCCAGGCATGCTTTCGCATCGAGGTAGCTCTAAACTTACCAACAGTGGTATCAGAGCCATGCCTGTTGTGATTCTAGCCTTGAAAATTATAATATCTGATTATGCATAAACTATATAAAATTAGAATATGAATCTAGATTATATGCTCGTATATATACAATACCGTATGTTTATGTGAAAATGCAACAAATGCTAATTTGCTAGTATGAATATGCCTCGATTAAAAATCCATATCAAACTTTTCTGTGTGAAGTGTGTAAAGTAGAAGGCAAGATATTCCTGTTCTAATTTTAATGCTCAAATTCATGCTAATATGATATTGACATGTTATTGATATACTCAAGCCAAAACATAGACCCCCTTCTTAACCCTAATCTCTCGAGATTAGGACCAAAGAAACCCTTGAAGACTCGACCCTATACTACCACGCCTCGACCCCATAGACTCAAACAAAAAAAATTAAAAAAAGAGAAGAAGAAACTTACCTGAAACCCATCAGCACTGCCTGGAGGGGTGTGGCGTGTGAGTCACACGCCACCGATGAAAATGACCTCGGTCGTTTTCTTCCCCAAAATGTCCTCAAACCTCGCCAATCTACCTATTCCTGGCATCAAAACCACACAGAAATTCCCATAAGGTTGCGCGTACATGTCCCGCGCCACTGCGAAGGTGGTGCATTGAGATTGGGGATGGCCTGTAGCACTTTGTCGGCGGCTGATCTACATCTTAACGGTGGCGGTTTTGTCGATAGGTGACTAGACAAAGCCTGCAGGGCTTTGATAATCGGCAAAAGGTGGCTTTTTTTCCTCATATGGGTTTGATGGTGGCTGCTTTAGCGACGAAACAAAGATTCCAGCCCACTTCCGGGGCCGGCCATGGGTGCCCACAACTCAGAAGAGGACCCAAACAAAGGGTCGAAAATTGGGGTGGTCAAGTCTCAGTTGTGGACTAAGACCGAGACAAAACGGGAACCATAGGGGCTTGGCGAGACAGAGAGAGGTTGAGGCAAAAAATGTAGGCAGTGAGTGCCTTCAAAGGGTAGAGAGAGAGAAAAAACCAAAGAGTTTCATTGCGGGGCAGAGAAGGAAAGAAAATGGGGGTTGTAAATGAAGTGAGCATGCCTCACCTAACTAAAGGTGAGGCCGAATAAAAGGAATGGGGGAAAAGTCTCGGGATTTGGGTTGGTCCCATTTTTTTATCCCCATATATTGCTTATGTGAGCAAAATTTTATAAAGGTTAAAATTTTGTAAAGGTTATTTAACTTGTTATTTAAATCTGATAGTAAATATGTACAAGTTCATATATGTTATTCCGTATAATTAATTCTTGAGTTGAATTATAATTTCAAATTAGTTTTTATTATAAATGAATGAACTTGTCATTATAATATTAATATGTTAATGTTAAATTTTTTGATTATCACTTGCTCATGACATACAAATTTGTTTTTATATGTCAAAGAACTTATGTTAAGTGATTTACCATTGTGGAAATATGAATTAGGTTCATGCTTATTTATCACTTCTAATATATTAATATGTAAACTAGTTTTACATAGATTTTAATAAATATCTATGTGACATTTAAATAAATGCTAATTTATTGAACATTTGAATTGTGGTTCATCTGAATGAGCTTTTTGTGGAAATATTACAATTAAATTATTTAAATTTCTAGTTCATGGTTATATGAATTGATTATGAGTTTAGCGAAATTTTCGATCATATGACATGAATGATGAATTTTTTAATAATTTAATTACTTAAGAAATATGTGCCTTACGTCCGTCTTTTAATGCATACTTGTAGATGTGGCAACTAACAACGCAATGATCAATGAATTGTCCACTAGTTAAAAGTTAGATGAATCTAATTATGACATGTGGAAACAAAAGATTCGGTATCTTTTCGAAAGATACCTGTTGGAACACTTGACGTGAGCCAAGTTTCCAGCATTTGACAAGGACAAAGATGACAAGCCAATTGATACTGCTACTATGCAGTATCAAGAAACCTTGTGGGCCCACCAAGCCTGGTCTGTGAAGGATCGAAGAGCATGCTTTACTATGTTGCACTGAATGCACGACGACCTGATTGGAGAATTTGAGATGTGTCCCACGGCTAAGGACATGTGGGACCAACTCAAAATCCATTTTGGACAAACATCCAAAACAAGGCTTCATACCTTGCAACTGAAATGGATGTAGTACAAAATGGATTCCAGTTATACATTGGTTGAGCATTTATGAGTCATGAGTGGTATAACTTGTGATCTCAAGGTTGCTGGTAAAGAAATTTCTGAGGGGAGCAAGTCCTGAATGTGATTCGGGTTCTCCCTGATGACCTCTGATCATTGGGATCATGTGAAGGTGGTCTTGACTCATTCTGATCATTTAAAGACCTTCGTTGAGATCCAAAGCCACCTCGAAATGAAGGAAGAATACCTAAAAATGTTCGGTACTACTAATGTAGCTCTTGTTTCCAAGGGAAATAGACCCAGAGGTAATAAGTATAATTGGGGTAGGCCAACAAAGAAGTTTCACGACCCCCTCAGAGAGGTATGCCAAAGGCTGGGATTGCCAAGAAACAAAAGGCTAAAGGCAATGGAGAGAAACACATAGAGCATGTGAACTGCTATAATTGTGGCAAGAAAGGTCATTATGCTCGAGATTGTCCTGAGGCTCAACGGCACCTTTCTCCACTTGTTCTGCTGAATTATGTATATGTTCCCATGCATTAGTTGCTAATTCTTTTTCTAATTGGATTGTAGATACTGGAGTAAGCAAACATATAGTTCGGGGATAGAGCTAGCTTCTTGAACTTTTACCGCTATCCGGTCAGTTCACAATCTGTCATGCTTGGAAACAGCAGTGAAGAAGACATTCTAGGTGTTGGAACATACTAGCTCACATTGCGAGGAGGTAATAAATTTCTCCTTTTTGATGTTCTCTATGCCCCTGGGATGCAAGTTTGCTTTTTGTCTTTAGTTTCTTTAATGAAGTATGGTTTTGGCTTTAGTTCTTGTTATGATGGTTTGACCATTATGTATGGTGACAATGTGTTTGGCCAAGCTACTTTATAGAACGATTTTCTTGTACTTCATTTGGATGACTGTTATAATAATTCTCATTCTGTCTTTGTCTCACATTTTGATTTTGATTTTGAATCAATTAAATGGCATCCTAGACTTTATCATATTGATCAAGATAGAGTGAGTAGGCTAGCTAAAGAAGGTCTTTTAGACCAACTCACTAAGGTTAAGTTGCTTAGATATGAGTCATGTCTAGCTCACAAGGCGACCGTGAAGCCTTTTGGTAAGTCTTCAAGGGCATCAAGCCCTTTTAGGGCTTATTCACTCTGATATTTGTGGACCTATGATTGTGAAAGCACATCATGGGGCTTTGTATTTCCTCACTTTCATAGATGATTATTCAAATATGGGTATGTGTACCTATTATCACATCGCTGTGAAGCACTTACTATGTTCAAATGCTTTGTAGCCAAGGTTGAGACCTAGTTAGAATGGAGAGTTAAGACTCTTCAAACTGATCGTGGTTGTGAATACCTCTCACATATGTTCAAAGAATTTTGTGAGATAAGGGTATGCGAAGACAACTCATGATTCCTAGCACCCCACAACAAAATGGTATGGAAAAGCGTAGGAATTAACTTATTGCTTGACATGATCAGGTCAATGATGGCACTCGCCAATCTCCCAATTAGTTTTTTGGGGGATGCGTTGCTCATGATAGCTTACATCCTTAACCTTGTGCTTGATAAGAGCGTATCCACTACCCCATATGAGTTTTGGCATGGAAGAAAGCCCTCCTTAGAACATTTATGACCATGGGGTTTGGCTGGTTATGTACGCAACCCAACTCATAGATATGGAAAACTTAGTCTAAGGGCCACCAAAATGGTGTTCATACGATATCCCGAACATTCTAAGGGATATGTTACGTATGGTGAACACCCTAATAGTGGTATGACAGAAGTAGATTCACGCAACGTTGAGTTTCTTCAGGATGAGTTTCCAAGCGTTGGTGAAACCAAAAATGACCTAGTGTTGTGTGAATTACCGCTAAATGATCAGCTATCTGTTGATAAGGGGAAGACTTTAAACACTCACCGTGTCACTGAGGATAGTACTCTTCCGTTGTTTGGAAGTGATGGTGAGTTGATGGTTACCTAGGAGAATCAACATAAGAATGAGGTTCATCCCCAGTCTCCAATTCATGAACATGAGGTTAGTCCACATGTTCAGGATAGTAGGAGTGATTCTCCACCAGTTGAGGATTCTATACCTCTTAGAGATATGGGGAGGCATACTTTAGTGGGTCAGACCAGCACGGGCCCTCTACTTCAGAGGAGTAAGCATGGAAGAGTTCCTTGACGATATTTTTAAATCAAATAGGAGATATTCATGTGCACTACTTCAGAGATAGAAGAGCCTATCTCTTTTCAAGAGCATATTGATTGACCAAACCATAAAAAGTGGATGGAAGTCATGAGGGATGTAATGGACTCTATGGCGAGATATGACGTTTGAGAACTTGTTGATCTTCCTCCACAGCATAAATTGATTGGAAACACGTGGATTTTCAAGGTAAAGCATCGAGTTGATGGATCAATCAACAAGTTTACGGCCCATTTAATGGTCACAGGGCTTAGCCAAATTAAGGGGGTAGACTATGAAGAATCTTTTTCTCCAGTGATGAGAATTGCCTTAATTCACCTGCTTCTGGCCCTGGTTACCCATTTCGATTTAGAGTTATTCCAAATAGATGTAAAGACTGCTTTCCTTAATGGAAATATTACAAAAGAGATCTACATGGATCAACCTATTGGTTTTTTATCAAAAAGTCAACAGGACAAAGTTTGTCGTCTTAAAAGATCCACATATGGTCTCAAACAGTCTTCCAGAGCGTGGTATTTCAAATTCCATGAAGCCATTATTTCCTTTGGCTTAAACATGGTCTCTAAAGCTCACTGTGTGCTTGTCAAGAAAATTGCAAAGGGGATTATGTGTCTTACTTTCTATGTTGGCGACAAGCTGCTGGCTGGAAACAACATGTAGATGATCTAAACCACTAAGCAGTAGTTGTCCTCCGCCTTTGAGATGAAGGACATGTGTGAGGCTAGGTATGTCCTAGGTGCAGAAATAACTCGGAACCGTTCCAAGAAGCTTCTTGCTTTGAGTCAAGAAGCATACATAAAAAAAATCTTGGGAATGTTTTCGAATACATTATTCTAAACCCGTGGACAATCCAGTTGAAAAGGGTCTAACCTTGAGTTTTGGCCAGTGTCCTAAAATAGACAAAGAAAAGGAGAGAATGAACAATGTTCATTATTCAAGGCAGTGGGAAGTCTAATGTATGCCATGTTGTGTACACGGCTAGACATTAGCTTTGTAGTTGGTTTGGTAAGTCGTTACCGAAGCAACTCAGTGCTTGCTCATTGGCAAGCCATCAGAAGAATCTTTCATGCCTTGTGTGGTACAAGTGACCTTGTCCTTTGCTACCAAGGTGAGGATCTTAAGCTGAGAGTATATATGGATGCTAATTGGGGTGGTGATCTGGATGAGTCCGGGTCTACCTCAGGATATGTGTTCACCCTAGGCGGGGGAGCCATATCTTAGTGCACTAAGAAACAAGACTGCATAGCACTTTCGACTATGGAAGTAGAGCATGCTGCTTGTCGTCTTGCCACTCAAGAGGCAATATGGTTGAGAAGTTTTCTTCAAGATCTTGGTCTCACTCCTCGAGTTGATGATCCTGTAGAAATGTTATGTGACAATACTATTGTTATCCAGTTTGCAAAAGATCCAAGTTCCATAGGAAGACTAAGCATATCAAGAGGTGTTATCATTTTATTAAAAATTCCATAAAAGACAAAGAAGTTTCCATTAAGGATGTATCCACAAGTAGGATGTTAACAGATCCTTTACCTAAGCCTATTCCTAAAGACTCTTTTAAAGCTCATGTGATGAGCTTAGGTCTACGTAGGACTTAGTTTTTGGATGTATCTAAGAGTATGATGGGCATGTTTTTACTTGTATTAAGTATTTATGAAATAAAGAATGTTGTTTCTTTTCAGATGTTTATAAGGCACGTTGTAATGTTACCAAGCCTCAGATTGGCCTAGCCACACAGGCAATTGCCTTGATGCTTGAGTAGCGGGCAGGATTAGACTAAATCATATTGGCACTAGGTGTGCAATATTGATTACTTATGCTAGCAGTGTATGAATGGAAAAATATATTTGCCTTAGGATGACTAAGGTGAGACAATAAGGAGATGAATATGAAATAATTTTTCATATCGAAGCCTTATAGCGGAATCTTGAGTGTTGAGGTTAACATTGGGTATGTTGATCTAGTAACTCATGTTGGTTTTTTTTAGGTAAGAGCTAGAGTTACGATTTGCATGGCATAAAAGAGTGACATGCCCAGTTTAGTGGAGGTATGTCGTGACACACTTTCATACTGTGTGTGCTAAAAGTTGACCTATCCGATGAGTTTTAAGTGAGTACCCTTATCATTGTGTGACTCTCATTGGCAATACTGTTTGACTTAGGGTTATAATATGATGTCCAAGCTTGATATTGCTACCTTAATGTGTTATCTATGAGCCAAGATGTATACGGTCCAGCACGGCACATTAGGAAAGCAGTCATGCTTAGATAGATTATTTTAATTGTCTAAGGAAGAATCATTTCCCCATCACCATATCAAGCTTGGATGATTATATTCAGTATATAATCAACTTATATATCAGGCATAAAGGGACAGTGTACGCCATCAGTGATGTTCTTGAATGATTCAAGGTATTGATCTTTGTGAAGGTGTTATGTCAGTTAGATGGTGACTTGATATAACACTGTTGTGTTTTGTTTTTGGTCGCACACTCAATTCCCAATATGAAGCGTGAAGGAATTTGTCGGCAAAGAGATATGAGATTCATGGTCTTTGTGACCGAGGGGGAGTTGTTGACCAATAAATGACATAAACTAAATGCCATAATCACACAATTGATTTGGCAGTTATAATGGAGATTAATTCTGCATTAATCTGTCATAATCAACCATTATTTCATAGATCATGTTTGAGTCTATGTGCCACTATAAATAGAGTTTGGATTATGGGTTGATTAATCTTATCTAAGTAGAAAACACTTCCCTAGTGTTAATAGTCTCTGTCCCTCCTCTCCATTACATAGCCTTGCCATCTAAAAGGGTTCAGGTTTTCAGCGTAAGTGCACGGTGACTCTAGTAGCCGTTGGTTCGTGGGTAGTAATCAAACAAACGTGTGATCCAGGCAGGCTTCCGCTTCGAGGTAACTCTAAACTTACCAACAATGTTGATACATGTTAAGATGTTGTTGGTAAAATAAGATATTTATGTTATTAAATTCTTTGAAGTGTTTGGATTACATTTGCATTAAAACAACAAAACATGAGAACAATCGTCAAATTCTAAAAGATAAGAACTACAATGGTACTTTGATCTCAAACCAAGTCATTGTGTATGACATATTATTGGATGGAAAAAAACCGTAAAAAATTTCAAATAAAGTCTAATCAAAGCATCCAAAAACTACTTAATTAAAAAGTCGAATTAGAGACCAAATATAAAAATCGGTATCTATTTGAGACCGAATTTGGAAATTCATCTATGAAATACAGCATATATAAACAATGTCTAATAGAGACCAAATATAAAATAGTCTCTTCTTGAGACCGAGAATACCAATCTAAATTTGAGATAGAAAAAATTCAGTCTCTAATATAGACCAATTCAAATCGGTCTCCGTTTGGGACAGACAAATGCATTGGGCCTGAATTTGAATTGTGAAAAAGGATTTTATCACAAAATCATTTCAGTCTGTATTCGATTTCTAAATTTAAATTGAGATCAAATTTAGCATTTGAAAGAGTGATTTTTTTGATTTCTTATGAGATGGGCTTGTAATGTTAAACATTCCCCTAACTCCACATTCGTGAGTGTTAAGTAGTTAAATTGAGTTTGTTTGCATAATACAAATCATCATGTGCATAATTAGTTTTATAGCTCATAATTACCTTAAACACAAAAGAATTTCATGCAAATACATACGTAAAAAAAAGGTGTTGTTTCTTATGCATAACCATTCAAAATCCGCTCTAATAAGCTAGGTAGCCTGACAAAGAGAGGAAAGACTGGACAACATACAAGGGGGAAATGTCGGCATGAAAAGCTAGTGGTAGCAGTGTGATGGATTAGTGGTAGTTGCATTGAGGAAGGTAAGAGCCTGAGAGTTGGGGTTTGGGGCACTGGGAGGGTTGGTGTAGGAGTAGGCAAGGTGTGAACAAAAAACTAAGAGGGATTTTGGATGAGGGCATGGGAGATTTTAAAAAACAAAAGCAATTACACATAAACTGTTACAGTATTTTTATTTTAGTCACGTAATTAGAATGAGATTGCATCTAACCATTCCAATATTTATTTTCTACTATACATAGGCTTTCTTTTGCGGGGAGGGAAGGGGAGTAGGATCATTTGACCAACATGACTCATGGTGGGTGTAACACCCTCAAAACGGACATGCTGCACTGTTTGTAGTTTCCTAACTAATTCTCCTAATTAGGAGTGATAATCCCGATAATCGTGGTGTTACCGTCGTCCCAAAATGGACAATGGTTAAAATAATTACACTAGAGATATTACAGTATAGCATAATTCAAGCCCATAGACAATCAACATCATCCAAATCATACATATGTAGGTGATAACAAAGACAGGGTTCATACATCATAATAGGTAATTCACCATTATTGTTACAGTTCCAATTATAAGATAACTAAAAATACATCTCCAAAAACATAAGTGCAATACACCATTAATAAACTAACCTGGATCCCTTGCTCACTTTCCATCCTCCACAGCTCTGCTAGCATAAGGGCAGTTCACTCAGCACTTGCCTGAAATAACACGCCGTAAACATTTCGAAATCTGAGCCAAAGTTTAGTGCATGCATTCCTGTATTGTTAAATGATCATTGAAGCATTGATTAGGCCACTTTGTAATTCATTTTAATTCAAAACAGGGAATGTGATGAATTTAAAACTGTATTGCTAGCTATTATCTAGTAGTGAACACCTGAGAACTGATGCAATCTTTAGATAGATGTACACCTACTAAGCTGATTGGGGGACCTGACCTGAGGCTACAGGGGTAACTGAAGGACGAACACCCTAAAGCTGATAACTGATGGGGTCACTAGCTATGTGACAAATCACTGATTAAACTGATTCATTGATGTACTTATTAAAAAATTATAATTTTAATAAATTGGTTCTGATTTCTAAAGATACAGGCAATGAACATACTTGGGATTTTTTAATGCAATATCAATGGATAGTATTTATGCATAATAAGGGGAAGAAATGATATATTAGGCCCTGATTCTGTTCAAAATTTTTGTTATAGGTATATGTAGTCAGCAAATGAACTTATTCTCGTAATTGATAACTTTAATAGAACTTGTTCATTAAATGGTATTCAGAATCCAATGAATAGATATAAGATAGGTTAAACTAAGATGTACAAACTATATAAACTATGGAAATTTAATTTAGATCATGGAAATATAATATAATTCAAAGTAAAATAAGCCAAAGCAAATTATTTTGGTTATAAAGTAAAGACGTAATAGAAGAAAGGGAAATAATTCATAGTTAACACTCCCGACCTCAAATTGAGACCTAAAACCCCAATAGGAAAAGAAGTCCTAAACACTTTCATTCACATTGCGAAACCCAATTATCACAACACGACTCCTAAACTTGGGCTTAAACAAAACTATGCACGACTTCTGTGTATGCTGCGGAGTCTCAGCAAATCGGCTAGAACTTTTTCTAAAAAACTTGGAATGAAGTGATTCTGAAGGCATTTGAAAAATAACTCATTGATCTATTTATTCACCAAAAATCACAATTTTTCGATCGACTGAACATTACAAGTTTATTCATAAAGGAAACCCTATTGCGGATCTGTTGATAGCCCTACTGCCCAAGCTCTCAACCTTTTCTTCACCTAATTTCCCTTCAAAATTACTCTTTAAAATCACTAGCCTATGATTTGTTCTTATCATCACCTTACAAAGCCATGTTACTCAAATTTACTCCATGATCATCTTCATATGCTTTTCAATTCTTCTCTTTATAGAAACACTCAAAACACATTCATAATCTCACTTACTTGCATAAATGTACAAAATAACCTCTTTTAATCAATTGCAGAAAATTTTCATAATCCACCCCTTTTTTCAAAAATCGCCTCAGGGCATTATCCAAGTTCAACAACACATCCAAATTTCATTTTTCATTCAATTATATACAATCAACATATTCAAATAAAAAAATAAACTAATGCATGCATGATCATTAAAACCCTAGCTTATGACCAACTTGTACTTGCACTTGAACTCATCTAAAATCAACATAAACATCATCATATCTGTTACCAACGCCAAAGATCACACTGTCAAATGCAAAACAATCCAAATTCGTCACTTCAAACTTAAGCTTGCATGACCAAGAACAATCTCAACCATTGCATGCTTTCAAGCTTAACCAACAATTAAAATGTCAAAATAATTCTTATTTCTATCAAGATTAAGTGATCAACAATCAGAATCAATATAAACAAGAATTAAAACTAAAAATCAACAAGAAGAGGAGGTTGAAAAAGGAGGTGTGAGTGATGCTTGGTGGTTGGGGGATAGTAGCTCGTGCTGGAGGACGTGGCTATTTCAGCCGTGAACAGTGGTGGACGCAGCAGTACAGGCTGCCGTCGGGGTGGAAGGAGAAAAAGAGAGAAAAGGTTTGATATTTTGTGATTTTTACTTGGTTGAAAAGTGATTTTAATCTCTCAAAGTTTACTTGGTTGAGCTTTATCCTTCAAAAAGTATCGTTTTTCTAATGATAATTAGGCATAATTGAGGATAATTAGCTAAGCAAACGGGTACTAACTTGTTGGGCCTAAATGAATTTGGACCCAAAATAAAATACACTTTACGCAATTGAATTCTTTGTAACTCGAAATTAAATTTTGTGATGTTATAAAAAATAATTAAATCTCTTAAATCACAATTATCGAGACCTACTATTAATCTTCCTAAATTTTGACGATAACAAAAACGTGAATTGCAAAGTAGGCACAAAATGAATTTTCCAAAACCGGAATGCTTAAATGCGATAACAAAATGCGAGAAAATTAATAACACGCCTCAATAAAATGATTTAGAGTCGGACTATTGCTGTGGGCTTAGCCATCAGTCAGAAAAATAGATCTTGAAATAGATATTATTTACATTATAATACCTAAGAGCGAACAAGACACTATTTCTAAAAGTTTGTGAGAGATTTCTATCCATACCTAGGGTAGGCCAAATCTCATAAGACAAAATTTTTGCGAATAAAACTTTGACCCTTAAAAGATTAAGATGGTGTAGTGTTAAGGACATGAAGAAACAAAATAAAGAATGGCAGGAGAATAGACTAAGGACTCGAATAGAAATTCAAGTGCCCACCCAAGATACAAATTCAAGATACAAACATGGTGCAGTGTTAAAAGGGTTACGTCCCTACGTAATGACTTTTTAATTGAGATTGAATCAATTTGTATGGATTTTTTTTTCAAGATACAAATTCAAGTGTCCCTCTAAGGATCTTGATACTACACCCTTCAAATCCTACCCAAGTTGTGTTCACTTAAGACATCTCTTATGAAGGAAAGCTCCTTCCCTAACGTTCTTCCTTGCAGGTAGAGTTCTCCCAACTCTCTTGCCTCACGAAGAACACCTTTTAAGTCTCACTTAAAGTGATTTCTACTAAGATCCTTCTAGGGAGGACAACACACTTTCCTGACCCTCTTGTTTACTAGATAACTGTCAAGCTCTCTTATCTCACAAGATTCAGGGGGATGTGAATACAATGATTTTTAATAGTATCCCTAAAGCACATCATATCATATCAGAAGACGTCTTGACGACATTGTCTTCATCAAAACGATCCATTGAACAGTGTTTTGAAGATCAAGGGCCATGGTACAACATTTCCTTCCAAACGGTTAGTTGATCTTTCCAGCGGTTTTTCGATAATTGAAACTCTATGAATAGAATGCCAAATTGATTGAAGAAAAGGGGAAGTAGCACTACCAAGTTATTGACTTTTATTCTTCAAGTGTTTATTGTACTCAAATGTTACAGTTCACCCAAATCAAACTGCTACTCTTGCAATACTTATGATAGAGAGAGTTGAGAGTTGGTAGCCTGGGAGGGACTTTAGGCAAATCTACTCATAAGGGACCTTGTCATACTTTGGCAAGTGACTGTTAGTTGTTAGTGGTTTATGTTAGTTGCTAACTTGTAGGTGCATGAATCAAATGTCTACATTAAGTGTTTGAATTAAGTATTTTGAGAAAGAGTGTTTTTAAAGACTAGTTGGTTCTCAAAAATACATTTAATAAAATGCCATTGACACCCATAACTCCAATTTACAATTTAGTTGAATTTGATTCTAATTTGTTGGTTATCTAATTTTTTTCAATAACGGTTAAATTAATATGATATGTACAAGTTGCTTTAATTTGTAAAACCTTATTTTCTTCCTAATTCTAGATCATTCGTATTCACTATTTATCTCTTTTTCTTTTCATTTAAAATTTATAAATATGCGGTGCCTATCTTTCTAACATTTTTTGGTTATTTAATAGAGATAATTATTATTAATTAAAATTTATATGGATCTAAAATGATTTGATCTTCTTTGGATTTATAAAGGATTGAAAAAAAAGAGAAAATCTCCTCAAACTAAGTTGGACTTCCCATCCGTTCAAAATCTTCACTATTTTCTTTACTTCCTTGCCTAGGTAATGCCATCTAAATCAAATTAAATCTAAAAAAAATACAGCAAATCCTTTGAGGTTTTAGTTTTAATACCGAAGCCAATAAATAATGACAGCAATAATAGTTCTCAGTACATTAAGGAACAAATTCAAGTTTGTTTTTCTTCTTCTTCTTCTTTGAAAAAAGAACTAATTCATATAATAAATTCCTATATGATGCATTCTTTGAACAATAGTATCATTTTTTTCTTTTGGAAAGTAGGAACAAATCTATAAACCTTCTTCAACGCTACTGCAAATATATCTAGTTCAAGAGTCGGCCCTAAAGTGTGTTGTCAACGAGCGTGAGAATGTTATTGACAAAGTGCAACTTAAGAGGAGTTAATAAGGGGAAGCCTTAGGCGGAGATTTAGCCCTATTGGGTAGGGGGATCTTTGAAGCAAAATCATGTGCACTGTCTCGTTTACATATTTGTATGGCTCATAATCTCTAAACATTTTGTTCTGCATTTCAATGTATGTGACTTTTGCTTTACTTTGCTATTTCACTATTGTTAGAGTCTGATGTTAAATTGCTTGTGGTTTTTTTTTTTTTGGGGGGGGGGGGGGCTACTTACACCTTATTCACCACCTTAGGGTGACTTCACCCTGACTTTGGGGACTAACAACGCCCTTGCTTCATGCTTTACATTGCTGCATTTTTTGATTTTTTCCTTTATGTATAATTTTCTTGATGTTATCCCTCACTAAATTTCAATTTTATCATATTGCTATAAGAGTATTTATTCTAGCAAGCCATTGGAACACAAATGAATTAAACACATGCCTACATGATACATACACATGGGTAGAAGGTATTGCATGGCTTGTAGGGATATAAACCCCAATGAGCATGATATATGTTACCTTAAAATTTTGCCTAACTCCATGTTCATGAGTATTACCTAGTTGAATTGAGTTGGTTAGCATAATACAAATCATTGTACGTATAATTAGTTTTACTGCTCGTAATTACCTTAAATAAAAGAGACTTCATGCAAGTACATACATTAAAAAACAATTGTTTCTTATTCATAACTATTCAAAATCTTTTGCAATAAGAGAGAAAATACTTGTATTGGGAGCTAAGTAACCTAACGAACAGAGGAAAGACCAGAGAACATATAAAGGTGGCAACGTTCGGTAGGAAAAGCTGGTGGCAGCGCCGTGGTGGGTTAGTGGTGGCTGCGGTGAGGAAGAGTTGGACGTTGGGGCACTGGTAGGGCTGGTGTAATGTTGCAGCTGGGGGATAAAAAAAAAATTAACGGGGATTTGCATGAGGAGGTGGGGAAATCAAGAAAACAAAAAAAAATTTGCATATAAACCTTTGCACTTACTTTATTTTAGTGACTTTATTCGAATCAGACTGCTTTTAAGGCTTCTAATTTTTATTTTGCCATATACGTAGGCCTTTTTTTAGGGCTGGGCGTGGGAGCAGAACCATTTGACCGACACGAGTACCATAAGTCCGAAAAATAGATCTGAAAATATATATTGCTCACATTATAATATAACTCCAAGAGGTAACGGAAGACTTTTTCTAAGAGTTTGCGAGAGAATCCTATCGCCTATTGGTCCCAAAGGTATGCCAAATCACCCAGGGTGATAGATAATTTTTGCGAATAAAATTTTGAATGCTAAAAAAGTAAGGTGGCATAGTATTAGAGATATGAACAGACAAAATCAAGAATAGCAGGGAGAATATATTAAGGACTTGAATAGAATGTAATATGCAAAATGTCAAGTACATTGTATTTTTTAGAGTGATGATATGTGTTTTGCTGCAAGACACCCTTAAATGTCCTGTTTTATTCTAAATTAATATATTTTATAATTTAAAACTATCAAATTCTCAATGATTACACTTAATTATAAATGGCTAAGCTTAAATATGTGTCGGTTACACCAATGAAGTATTGAATGATACTCTAATCGAATCAACCTCATTCTCAAGGGCATATGATGCACGTATTTTAGAAATGTAGTCAATTATGGTTAAAGGGATGATTTTATGCAATTTATAAGTTGTAATATACTTTTACTATTCATTTATACCAATTTTTTGAATTTAAAAACATTGCAATATGCCTTTTAAGCCAAAATAAGACACTTTAAAAGTGTCTTGTAGCATTTATCATTTTGTTACACTTTAATAGGGTCATGTCCCTAGACAATGACTCCTTCCTTAGGAGTGTGATACAGGACTCAAGAGCGATAGGGATGGAGAATGATCCCTCAAGGCTGTTGATCAATGAAACAGTGAGAATTGAGAGAGAGTAGAGAGAGAAGAGCTTGAATTGAGGAAGTTTGTTATTGATTTTCCATAATCCTTCCCTTTATATCCACGCTTGCTTTAATAGCCTCAGCAACAAATATCCAAGCTGGCTTACTACTTGGTAACTAACTTGTATGGACCCCCCTTTTGACAACCCATTTCCAAAATGTATAAAGTGGAAAAACTAGCCCAAAATGGTTGAATCACGAATCCCTGTATCATACTTCCTCCCTTAAAAACAGACTTGACCTCAAGTCTGATGTGCAGTACAAAAGTCAGGAAACTGCTCTTCCATGGCTGAAGCACCTTCCCAAGATGCCTCGGACTCAGGTTGTCCCTCCTAGAGAATCAGGTATTGCACCACAACGCGGTTGTGCTGCTTTACCATCTTCCTATCCAAAATGGCAGTAGGCTACAAGATTGCAGTCTCAAAAGCTCCTTGCAGTGCTGTGGGAATATGAGGCTGAGCAGGTAGCACTCCCTTGAAAGGCTTTAGTTGAGAGACGTGGAAAGTAGGATGGATCCTAGCTTCAGCTGGCAGTTTAAGGGTATACGCCACATTTCCCACCGTAACGTTAACCTGAAAAGGGCCAAAATACTTGTGACTCAGTTTGTCATTGACTCTGCGTTGCACGGACCCTTGCCTGTAAGGTTGAAGCTTCAGCCAAACCCAATCACCCACTTTAAATGTTTTGTCACTTCTGTGCTGATCAACCATTAGTTTCATCCTATGCTGTGCCCTTAGCAAATGAAATTTCAATAATTGAATCATACTTTCCCTCCTCAGCGTGGTCCTTTCTACCAAGGCATTCCTAGTCTCACCTGGAAGGTAAGGTAAATGAAGGGGAGAAGGTTGATTATATAAAATCTCAAATGGAGTAAGCTGAGTCGAGGTATGAAAAGTGGTGTTATACCACCACTGAGCCACTGGAAGCCATTTACTCCACTCCTTGAGTTCTTCAGCAAACATACACCTTAGATAAGTCTCCAAGGTTCTGTTGAGAAGTTCAGTCTGCCTATCTATCTGAGGATGATAAGCAGATGATAAGAGAAGTGAAGTCCCTTGGATAGTGAATAAGGCCTACCACAACTGATTAAGGAAAATTGTGTCCCTGTCACTGACTATACTCTTAGGCCAACCATAATTTTTGAAAACATTATCCAAATAAGCTTGAGCTACTTCGACAGCAGTGTAAGGATGTCCCTAAGCAATAAAATAAGCAAACTTGCTTAATCTATCAACCATTACCAAAATGACTTGGTATCCAAAAGAAGTAGGAAGACCCTCAATGAAGTCCATGGAGATGTCTTGCCAAACTTCTGTAGGAATAGGTAAGGGTTGTAAAAGACCAGGGGAAGCAGATGTATCATACTTACAGGTTTGACAAATGAGGCAAGATCTAATGTGATGTTGAACATCTTTAGTCAACCCCTTCCAATAGAATAACTGTTGGACCTTTTTCAGTGTGGCATCTCTACCAGCATGCCCCCCAGTTGGTGAATTATGCACCCAACTGAGAATTTTACTCCTTAAATCCTTATCAGGTCCTATCACTAGCTTGCTCTTTCTTCTAAGATATCCATCCACCAATTGATACTTGCTGCCAAGCTTAGTTGTTCCCTGAACCATGCCCTGCAAAAAAGGGTCAGGGGCATAAATAGCCTGTACCAGTGCCAACATATCTGACTGCTCAACTGAAATGGCTAACAGAAGCACTTCTGCACTAGGGAGCCTTGATAAAGCATCTGCTGCCAAATTGTCTACCCCTTTCTTATACTAAATTTCATAGGTATACCCCATGAGTTTAGATAACCACAGTTGTTGACATGGTGTAGTCTACCTTTGCTGCAATAGCCATTTGAGGCTTCTTTGATCAGTCCTAATTATGAATTTCTGCCCTATAAGATATTGCTACCATTTTTTAACAGCAAATACCAATGCCAGCAGTTCCTTCTCATATACAGATAAGTGCAGCCATTTCGGTCCTAGTGTCTTGTCGATAAAGGCTAAGGGGTGCATGTCCTGCATCAGCACAACACCAATACCATGACTGGAAGCATCAGTCTCAACTATAAAAGGTTTGAAAAAGTCTGGTATCCCTAGTACAGGTGCATTTATCAAAGCCTCCTTCAAAGATAAAAAGGCACTTTGAGCTTCTTCACTCTACTTATATGGCCCCTTCTTAAGTAACTGAGTTAGGGGTTTGCAAATGCTAGCATAATTTGTGATGAACTTCCTGTAATATCCAGATAATCCCAAGAAACTCCTTAATTGTTTGACATTCTTAAGTTCTGGCCAGTTTCTGACTGCTGCAATCTTTGCTGGATCAGTCTCCACCCCTTTTTCGGAGATGAAATGACCTAAGTATTCCACCTTAGTCATGGGAAATGAAACATTTGCTCCGTTTTGCATACAACTGTTCCTGTCTCATGATATTAAATACTGAAGACAAATGTTGAATATGATCAGATAAAGTCTTGCTATAGACACGTATGTCATAAAAAAAGATTAGGACACACTCTTAAAAGGGTCCTGAAGGTGTAGTTCATGAGGCTCTGAAAGGTTGCTAGTGCATTTGATAAACCAAAGGGCATCACCAGGAACTCATAATGGCCATGGTGTGTTTTAAATGCAGTCTTCATCACATCATCTTCATGCATTCTGATTTGGTGATATCCTGATCTCAGATCTATCTTAGAGAACACCACAACCCTAGCCAATTCATCAATCAACTCCTCCACTACTGGAATGGGAAACTTATCCTTAATTGTGTGCTTATTTAATTCCCTATAATCAACACACATGCTCCTTGTACCATCTTTCTTGCCTACCAATACAACAGGACTAGCAAATGGGCTGCAACTATGCTGAATGACCCCTTTATCTAACATTTCATGCACCAGACTTTCTATGATATCTTTCTATTTCAGTGGGTACCTATATGGCCTTATACTAAAAGGATTGGTTCCCTGTGCTAAGGGAATCTTATGGTCAAATAGTCCCCTGCTAGGTGGCAAGCTGTTAGGCTCCTTAAAAATGTCTTCATAATACTGTAGTAAGGCTTGTAGCTGGGGGTGATTCTCTATCTCAATTGTCACCTCTTGTAAGATGCAAATAGTAGGCCCCATCCCCTGGCTTCCAACAATTTGGAGCATACACAATTGAGGACTGTGGTCTAGTACCTTCTACAGCTGGCCCTTGTTCGTCAACTGCACCTTTTTTCCCTTCATCCCCTCAAAACATGTTCCCTACCCAAATAGGTAAACTCCATTTGTAGTTGCTTGAAAATCCCATCTAATGGTCCCTAGTTGGCTCAGCCATTGTATGCCTAAGACAATATCTCAACTGCCCAGGAGAATAATCAGCATATTAGTTTCAAAAAGAGCATTATGCATTTTCCACTTGAACCCCTTACAAATATATAGACACTGCAAATGGTAGCCATCAGCCACTGTTATGGACTGAGCTGGAGTTTCCTCCAACCTGCACCCCAACCTTCTAGCAAGTGCCATGTCCATGAAGTTATGTGTACTGCCTGAATCAATCAAAATGTGTAAGAGTGTCCTGCCATACAGTCCTGTGACCCTCATGGTGTGAAAGCTTTGACTCCTACTAAGAGCATGCATAGAAATTTATGGTTGTTGTTCCTCCATTTCTCGTATCTCCTCATCAGGTTCCTCCACTACTAGTTCAGCATGTTCCCCATCTTCCTCTCTTGGTATTTCGATAAGGAATAGTTGAGTTTTCTTGTTGTTGCACTGGTGGCCCCTCTCATACTACTGATCACAAAAGAAATAAAGTCCCTTTGCTAACTTTTCTGCCCTTTCTGTTGCAGTTATTGTCCTGGGCTTAATTTGAGGGTTTGTAAAATTGGTAATGTTAGACTTGAAGCCTATGGTACTGGGAGTGGGTAGTAAGGCTTTTTGTGGGGGAATTTTCTACGGAGCAAAGGTTCTTGGCTTTTCTGGAATTTTGAGGGCTTGAATAGTAGCTTCCTGCAGTCTAGCATATTTGACTGCCTCTGATAGAGTTCTCGGGTTAAATGCTCTAGTAAAATGTTTAACATTATCATTCAAGCCTCTAACAAAATGATCAATAAAATAGTCATTGGGTAGTGAGGGATTCTTGATCAAAATTAGGGATTTCAGCTCTTCAAACCTTTCCAGGTAATCTTTAATGGTGCCTGCCTGCTTCAACTTGTTAAACTCCTCCACTACACAACAACCAAGCTCATCTCTGAACCTGGAACATACATCCACCACAAAGTCTTCCCACAGAACATTCTGCCTCCCTAAAACATAGCTATTATACCATATCTCAGCCTTGCCCACCATATACAATGAAGCTAATTCCACCTTTTGTTGAGGAGGGGTTCTGCATTATAGGTGGAAATATTTGGAACATTTTATTAACCCATTCCCTAGGATTCCTACCATCAAAATGGGGAAACTCTATTTTGGGATTAAACAACATTGGTGATTTAGGCGAGTTTTTAGCTTCATCACCCCTTTTTCCAGCCTTGAAACCCTTATCCCCAACCAAAATGAAACTACGTATTCCATCAAGATCCTTACCAACATTTCTAGCAGAAGGTGGAGTACATTGAATCTGTGGACCTTGCCTAAGACCAATTTCCTTAATTTGAGCCATCATTTGGTTGAAGATTGCTGCTGCTCAAACTTCTCATTTTGTGCTGAAATTTGTAGGTTGAGCTACTGTTGCTGCTCGGCCAGTTGTCTCAATAGGCTTGTCTGTTGCTCCATAAGTGTTCGCATAGCTTCCTCCATTCATGATCCAGCTGGTTGTGTCTGCGCTGCCATTTTTCGAGTTGAAGGAGCCCGCTCGTTCCCAACTATGGAGGCTCTGATACCAGATGATACAGGAGTCAGGAGAGATAGGGATGGAGAATGATCCCCCGAGGCTCTTGATGAATGAAACAGTGAGAATTTAGAGAGAGTAGAGAGAGAAGAGCTTGAATTGAGGAAGTTTGTTATTGATTTCCATAATCCTTCCCTTTACATCCACGCTTGCTTTAATAGCCTCAACAACAACTATCCAAGCTGGCTAACTACTTGGTAACTAACTTGTATAGAGCCCCCTTTTGACAACCTATTTGCAAAATGTATAAAATGGAAAAAATAACCAAAAATGGTTGAATCACTATTCCCTATATCAGAGTGAATCAATTTGTGTTGATTTTTTTGCAATACAAATTCTAGCGTCCACCCAAGGACTTTGATAATATACCTGAGATGAGATAATCTAAGACCCCTTTGAGGAAGGAAAGCTCCTTCGATAACCGTCTTGCTTCCAAGTAGAGTTCTCCAATTCTCTTGCCTCATAACGACCACCGCCTACGTATCACTTGAAGTGAACTCCCTAAATACCCTTCTTGGCAGGGGCGGAGCTACTAAGGGGTGAGGCGTGTCAATTGGCCCCCTAACTTTTTGGGAAAAAAATTAATTGTGGGATATTCTGGTCGCAAAAAACAAAAAATAGATATATATGAATTAGTTCTTAGATGCTTCATAGAGATGTGCATGGTAGAGTGGTTGATCACTTGTTGCTTCATGTGGAAGGTTATGGGTTCGACTCTATGTGCTACCTTCTGTATATTTATGTTTTGAATTATTGGGAGTGCCCTTTAAGTTTCCTCTATTTTGGTTTCTCGATTTGTAGTCGACGCACTGTCCCCCTCTCTTTGCCGTCACTCATGTTAAACCTGACCACGGACTTCCCTCTCTCTCTGCCCAGTTGCTCGCCAGCTGCCGCCACTTTTGACTGCCCACGATACGGTCGTCGTAGCCTCGGCTCGCTCCAATAGACACAACCACATCTGGGCAAAAGTCCATCCTCCTCCATTCCTCCTCCTAATTTTCAATTTGAGGTAACTCCAAAAAATTTCCAATTTTTGCTTTTAGTATTGTTATTTTGTAAATAATTATGTTGATTTTACTTATTTTAGTTAAATTCATGTTAAATAATTGATGAACTTAGTGAATTACGCTCGATTCACGAATTGAAAATGAGGATTTTTGCCTAATTGTCTTCTTGGTTGAAGATTTAAAGTTGGTCTAATTTAGTTTGTTATTGCTTGCTTATTTTTGTTTAATTTGCTAATTTTTGTTAAATAAGTGGTTAATTTAGAGATTTACGCATCAATTAAGAAATTAGGGTTTTGTCCTTCTTGATTGAGGATTTAGGAATTAGGATTGGGGTAATTTGTTGGTTATTGCTTGTTTATTTGTATTTGATTTATTGATTTTAGTCAAATTTGTGTTTGTTGATAATTGGTGGATTTGATGATTTACTTTCAAAACATGAGATCTTGTTAATAACAACTTTCTTGAATGTATTAGTGGCGCACTTCATTTTCAGAACTATTAAAGTTTATGTTATGTGTGTTATTAATCTCGACCCCCTTACTTTGAATCATACTTCTGCCCTTGCTTCTTGGGAGAACAACGCACCTTGCTGACCCTATTGTTTTCTAGATAACTCTCAAGCTCTCTTATTCCGACGACCCCAACTCATTACCACCTAATTGACTTTAACTAACGGAATATTAGAAACTAATCTTATTGTAGAATCAATGTTAGGGTGTTACCCCCATCCTCTAGAGGATAAGACTTTGTTAACTATTTACATAAGCGTTATAATGTCTCTTATATTACATGAAAATGAAATGAAGTACAATTTGTATACGCTCAACCTCAAATGAAAGTCCTTTACCACAAAACATACTTGTCCATGATCGCTTAACTTCATGGAATGTCACTTTGAGCTTGTCTAAACCCACTTGTCATCTTATTGTTTTACTTCTATTGTCAGGTGTCTAAACTTCTCAGATATTCCACCTCAAACACAAAAATACAAAATATTTGAAAAATGACTAGAAACTCAACACGTTTACCCATATATTGTGAAGAAAAGAAATTTATTGTTCAGTAACGATGTGTATTTCAATTTATTTTATTTTGAAAATAAGAGAGGGAAAGAATGTAAGTAAAACTACGTTGCCATTTGTTATCTGGAAATGGAACCTCTGTTGATGTGTGAGGTGATCATTGAGATAGGTGTACACCTCCCAAGATGATCGAAAAACTTGAGTTGAAGCCGTTCAGGTGAACTGAATCAGCTTAAGCCTTGATGCTTGATAACTAATGTAACCACTTAATTAGGTGACAAAACGTTGTTTCAAACTAATTTATTGCATGAATATTGCTTAAAAATATATATTTTTTGAGAAACATATGAATTTTCAAAAAGAGTATGGGTAGTAAACATACCAAATTTGAAAAATTTATCTCCCACCTTTGAATTTTTTTTTAATAGCTTGACGACGACGAAGGTGATGTTGCTTCTATTATCTACAAATCCTTTATTATTAACAATGCTATATAATTATTATCATATTGGTTTTGTTAGAGTAAAACACTTACTCTCCTTTATTTGTTATATTTTCATATTAACTATTATTACCAGTATTATCATCATTGTTGTCATTATCATTATTATTGTTATTTTTAATTATTATTATAGATGTTAGTATTGTTATTATTATTGCTATTATTAGTTTTGTTGTAATTATTTTCACTATTGTTGTTAGTGTTATAACCATTATTATTAGTGAAACTACTTCATTATTATTATTATTATTATTATTATTATTATTATTATTATTATTAT
>JACYFF010031959.1:71260605-71277227 GCA_017589665.1 Selenicereus undatus | reverse complement strand
ATTATTATTATTATTATTATTATTATTATTATTATTATTATTATTATTGTTATTATTATTGTTATTATTATTATTATTATTATTATTATTATTATTGTTATTATTATTATTATTATTATTATTATTATTATTATTATTGTTATTGTTATTATTCTTATTCTTCTTCTTCTTATTATTATTATTATTATTATTATTATTATTTACTCCTTGATTGTACTTAGGAATGGATTACTGACATTAATTAGGTTAAGTGAAACTAACATGCATAGCTGGTGTCCACTTTAAAAACAAGAGAGTGAATAACTAGGTTATTCACTCATAAACTTGAAATAAGCAAGAGCATTTACTTTAGAAGCTTAAATCAATTTTAATGGACACTTACTTCTTATAAACTATAAGAGATTTCTCACCCATAACACCCTAAAATTATATTTTAACCCTTCAAGCATTCCTTTGAGTAAATTGGCCAACATCAAGGCTTAATTATCATTAATGCTCATCTTAACTTATTGAGGCTAGGATAATTTTTGGCAAATATCTTCTTTCTATGTATTGAACATCGTTATTATTCTATCTCCATATTCTTAGCCTCATGTATGGGAAGGTAGCATATTTCTTCCATATGTTTAGCCTGTTGTATAGGAAAGCAGAATACCTTGTGTTTTGTATATATGTCCTACGTATGAATGGAAAAGGGGGAGAGAATCACTCCAAAAACAATTTAGATCATTGCTTGATCTTGTTATGGTATCAGAGCCATGACAGACAGCAAAGACATACAGAAAAACGAAATCACAACAAGAACTCCATCACCATGCGATCTGAACTCGAATGACAATCCCGACAATGTCATCACTCAAGTTCAATTGGAAGGTGATAATTATGAAGAATGGGCAAGGGCCATTCGAACCTTATTGAGAGCTAGATGAAAATGGGGATTTATTGAAGGGAAGATTACCTCGGCCAGATGAGGCTTCTCCTGATTTGGAGGAGTAGTTGACGGTGCAATCCATGCTTGTTTCTTGGATTCTGAACACCATCGAACCAAATTTACGCTCAACTGTATCATATACTGAAAACGCAGCTGATCTATGGCAAGATATCAAGGATCGGTTTTCAGTTGCAAACGGACCCCGAGTCCAGCAATTGAAGGTAGAATTGGCGGCTTACAAACAGAGGGGGCTGCCTATTGTTGCATATTACGACAAATTGAAGCTCTTGTGGGATGAATGGATGGACTATGATCAGGCTCCAGTTTATAGCTGTGGCAACTGCGAATGCGAAATTGCCCCCAAACTAGCCAAAAAAATGAGAGGAGGGACGAGTCCATCAATTTCTCATGGGACTTGATGATGCTTTGTATGGGACTGTTTGGTCGAATCTACTGCCAATTGAGCCTTTGCCATCATTGAACAGGGTATATTCTACTTTGATTCGAGAGGAACGAGTCAAAACAATAGAGCGGGTGAAAGGTGAAATTATTTCTCTTGCAGCCCAAGCTGGATCCAAGGGAAAGGGACATGGTGATTCTCGGGACAAAAACACGGTTTGCACTCATTGTAAAACGGTGGGTCATGAGGCGACAGATTGCTTTCAGCTAGTCAAATAGCCACACTGGTGGGGCGGCCGTCCTCGTAATGTGAAGACAGCTGGTCGTGGCAGAGGGAGCACAAGTGGAGGTCGGGGAAGAGGAGGCGCGATCCGAGCTAATGCAGCACAGGTAGAAGCGATTGCACAGGCAGAATCGACTGGCTCGACGTTTGGAAGAGAAAAGTCAGATGTGCCAGATCTGAACCCTGACCAATGGCAATCACTTCTTGAGATTATAAATTCGCATAAGGCAAATTCTGCTGAGAAAATGATTGGCAAGACTGAGAATGTTTCATGGATTATTAACATAGGAGCTTTGAACCACATGACAGGAAGCCTGGAGAAATCAAAAGATTTGCGAAAAATTTCTGCTTGTCGTGTGGGTTTGCCGAATGGTAGCCATGTGCTTGCTACTGAAGAAGGGATGATTAAACTTGACAATGATTTGGTTCTATCGAATGTTCTTTATGTCTCTGGTCTAGCCTACAATTTAATTTCTGTGTCGTAAATTATTGACGAATCTGATTGTATAGCAGCCTTCTCTAAACATATATGCGTTTTAGAGGATCGCACTTCGAAGATGTTGATTGGTAGGGGTGAGCGAAAAGATGGACTTTACTACATTCGGGGAAAGCAACAGATACAGGCACATAAAGCAAACAGAGGAGGGTTGATTGATTTATGACATGCCATATTGGGGTCATCTGTCTCACAAAGTTATCAAGTGGATTCCTGGAGTAGACATTAGGAAAGGTAGTATGATTTTGAATAAATTGTGCGATATCTGTCATCGTGCAAAACAAACCCGTAATAGCTTTCCGCTTAGTGAAAATACTGCTTCCAATTTGTTTGAAATGACTCATTGTGACCTTTAGGGACCCTACAAAACTACTTCTTCATGTGGTGCTAATTATTTTGTAACAATTGTGGATGGTTTTTCTCATGCAATTTGGGTAACCTTGCTAGTCGATAAGACTGAGGTGTCATAAGCTATGAAAAATTTCATTGCCATGACTGAAAGACAATTCAAAAAATGAGTCAAAATTGTCAGAAGTGACAATGGAACAGAATTTATGTGTCTGAAAAATTATTTCTTGGAGTACGGGATCATTTTTCAAACCTCTTACACGGGAACACCTTAACAAAATGGTAGGGTAGAGCGGAAACATCAACACATCTTGAATGTGGCTCGGGCCTTGCGTTTCCAAGGTCATTTGCCAATTGATTTTTGGGGAGAATGTGTTCTAACCGCAACCTATTTGATAAACCGAACACCATCCACAATATTAAACGGTAAGACTCCATATAAGGCTCTTTACGGTCATTCTCCTTCATATGAGCATCTCAAAGTTTTTGGGTCTCTATGTTACACACATAACCAAGGGACAAAAGGGGATAAATTTGCTAGTAGAAGCAGGTGATGTGTCTTTGTTGGATATCCATATGGGAAAAAGGGATGGAGGTTGTACGATTTGCAGACTCACACATTTTTTGTCTCAAGGGATGTAGTGTTTTCTGAGCATGAATTTCCATTTGACACTAATCAAATAGGACAACACAATTTTAATGAGATAAATGCAAGTGAATGTGTGGAAGTGCTTGAACCTATGGAAGAAAGGGGGGGCATGGGGGTGCAAGCCCACTCGCCCTTTGAAGGCGGCAAGGGTGATGAAGCCCAACAGAATGAGGCGCAAACACCCCAGCCACGATGGAATGAAGAAGGACATGGCATAGGCTAACCAAATTAGGCCCAAACAGAAGATGTTGAAATGGCCTAGCATTCAAGACATAAAGAAGGGGCGACAGATGCCTAATTAAAAACACCTGAGCTGAGGGTCAATGGCTCGCATGAAGCTGACAATAGTGGGTTGGGTGAAAACAACAATAGCACAACCCAAAATTTGCCAACACCCTTACCGGTTGAATCGGTGGAAATATTGGGTCGTGGACATCGAAGAAAAGCATCTTCAGTTCGATTGCGTGATTAACTCGAAGATTGAGTCCATCTACTCGTTCATTTGTGACACGACATCTTCCAGGTACACCTTATCCTATAGCGAACTATGTAAGCTATGACAATTTTTCTATGCAATATAGACATTTTCTTGCAGCTATAACCTCAGGTCACGAACCCGCGACAGTTTCAGAAGCTGTCTAGGATAAGCGATGGAGAAATGCCATGCAGAAAGATATCTAGGCATTAGAAGATAATGGAACTTGGGATATTTCTTATTTACCCCCGGGCAAAAAGGCCCTCAAATGTAAATGGGTCTTTAAAATCAAATATAACTCAGATGGGTCAGTGGAACGTTACAAAGCTCGATTAGTGATCCTTGGTAATCATCAAGTTGAAGGCATTGACTTTACAGAAACCTTCACTCCAGTGGCTAAAATGGTCACTGTTCGAGTATTTCTTGCTGTGGCAGCAGCTCGACAATGGGAACTTCACCAGATGGATGTTCATAAAGCATTCTTACATGGAGATCTTCAAGAAGAGGTGTACATGAAGATGCCACACGATTTTCAAGTCACAAGTCCCAACAAAGTTTGTCTTCTCCGAAAATCCGTATATGGACTAAAACAGGCCCCTCGGTGTTGGTTTGCCAAACTCTCTAAACCCCTGCAAGAATACGGTTTTCGCCAGAGTTATTCAAATTACCCCTTGTTCACATTGGACCATGAGGACATTCGGCTTAACGTTTTAGTATATGTGGATGACTTGATTATTTGAGGAAACGATCACGAAGCTATTGTCAAATTCAAGACTTATTTGAGTGAATGCTTTCATATGAAAGACTTGGGGACCCTGAAGTATTTTTTGGGTGTCAAGGTTGCTAGGAGTCCTGAAGGCATTTTCCTATGTCAACGGAAATATGCATTGGATATCCTTTCAGAGGTCAGGTTACCTGGAGCCAAACCTACAAGCATTCCTGTGGAACAACAACATCGGTTGGCATTGGCCAATGGGCGATTTCTTGATGATCCCGAATGGTACCGGAGACTCGTGGGCCGTCTTATTTATCTCTATTTCACTCGTCCTGAGTTATCTTCTTGTGTTCATGTTCTCTCTCAGTTCATGCAGCAACCGAGAGAGGAGTATTGGGATGCAGCCCTTCGAGTTGAGCGATGTTTGAAAGGTAACCCAGGGCAAGGTATACTTCTTCGCAAGGATTGCGATTTACGTCTTTATGCATGGTGTGATTTAGACTGGGCTGGTTGCCCATTGACTTGACGCTCTCTCACTGGTTGGTTTGTCTCTCTGGGAGCCTCTCCTATTTCTGTGAAAACTAAGAAGCAACATATAGTATCTCGATCCTCGGCAGAAGCAGAATATCGTTCGATGGCTATGACGACCTGTGAGCTCAAATGGTTAAAGGAAATTTTATCATCCTTAGGTGTTAAGCATCAACAGCCAATACAGCTACATTGTGACAATCAAGCCGCGTTACATATTGCTCGTAATCCTGTTTTTCACGAACGGACCAAACATATTGAAGTTGATTGTCACTTTGATCAGGATGAGCTTGTCAAAGGCGCTATCCACACTGTTTTTGTTCCTACAAATGAACAACTTGCCGATATCTTCACCAAGGCCCTTGGCAAAGCGCAATATGAGTATCTCCTTGGCAAGTTGGGCATTCGGAATTTGCATGCACCAACTTGATGGGGGGTATTGAGGCTAGGATAATTTTTGGCAAATATTTTCTTTCTATGTATTGAACATCTTTATTATTCTATCTCCATATTCTTAGCCTCTTGTATAGGCAAGTAGCATATTTCTTCCATATGTTTAGCCTGTTGTATAGGAAAGCAGAATACCTTGTGTTTTGTGTATATGTCCTACGTTTGAACGGAAAAGGGTGAGAGAATCACTTCAAAAACAATTCAGATCATTGCTTGATCTTGTTACTTATCACTCCCACTCGTTTTATTTCAATTGAATATTAAAGACAACCTTGAGGATGAGCATTCATCACTTTCCATGTTCAATTGAACAGTAGCACATAACCTAATTTTCCTACTTAAGTTTAAGGTCCCTAATGAACTTGTTTACTCCAATGTTTTCAAAGTTTCCATTCCCCTATTCTCATCTTCTTCCTAAGACACTTTCATCACCTTCTGCCTCGTTCATCACCTTCTGCCTTTTGCTCTTTAATCGAAACATAATAAACATTATTTTAAACACTAAATTCTTTCAATATACAACAAAATTTTTTTATTTCAAACAAAATATGATTATTCAAGAGCATACCCAAAACTTGCACACACAACCACCTTTTGCACGACCCACAACAAACATTCAATCATCCAAACTCAAACATATGACAATTAAACTCCAAATTAACATAAGAAAATACTTACTCAATTCAAGAGAACACATTTGTTGAGGATTTCAACTTCAAACCCCAAAACAGTAAATAAAAGAGCGAAAGTGGCTTGTAGTGGCGTGGGGGATGCTCTGGCTAGTTTGCATCGTTGGCAGCAACCCCTGGTCAGCGAGAACACAGGCAGCAAGGAGGTGGTCCAGCCAGAGCATGTGCAGGGGGGAGGGTCGACTGTGTATGGAAGTTATGGGGCAAACAGAGTAAAAGCTCACTTGATTGCTTCTAATTTTAATCCCTGCTAAGATTATTTTTTTGGTTATTTATTTTATTTTATTTATTTATTTATTTGGTTCAAAAATTTCAGGTCAATCTTCCTCTAACCTGATGTATCTCTAGTTGGGCTCTCATTTGAGCTAATTATTTTCTCCAACTGATGCATCCTACTCTAAGCTCTTCGTTCACTATTTAGTTTGTTTAATTCTTTCATTTTGTTTACTTGTGTTGTAAGCGTTTGCCTAACATTATTAACTTACTTACTTATTTACATTTTTTTAATTTTCTTTTTTTAAAACCTCAAGTGAGCAAAACATATAAACTATCTTCTTTAATATATTTCATGAGCACTATAAGGTTAAATCACTTTGATATTTATAAGTATTGGATGATTTTACACATTACATCATGAAATTTAATTTGGAGACTACTTTCTCGTGTCAATCCAAAATCACATTAATATTTCAAATGCTGAATTAAAATGCAGGTGCTCAACTTTGTTAGATTAATTATTGTGATTGATTAACATCATTAATATGGATTAGGTTCGAGCTATTACAGCCTTACCTCCTAAAAATAAGTTTCATGTTTGAAAATTGTAAATTGGAAAGAATATTGGCAAATACAATTCAATATATCTCTTTCAGTGTTTGAGGTGGCTTCTCATGTCATATGGATAGCCCATACACTTTGAACTAGGAATGCTTTCATTGTGATGTTGTTTACGTCTATGTTCCAAATGTTTGCACGAGATGCTTCTCAGGGACTAAGTTCTTTAGGTTCTACTAGTGCTAGCAAAAATGTGTTCGACCCAATACCCCAATTTGTCCAACCCAGAAAAAACCAAGTGTGGTCTTGAATTTTTCTTCCGACTTTTAGATAAGGACGCAACATTTTTTATATTTCTATTGTTGACCCGAATTTAGCCTTGCTCCAATTGTCTGACACGAAAAAAAACTAGATATTGGACATCAATTTTTTATCCGAATTTTGATATTGTCCGATTTGTCCTTCCCAAATTCAACCCAAACTCGAAATTTTGCCAATGCTAGTTCTATCACAATGCTGTGACTTGAGTACGGCGTATTGTTTCAAAGCTATGAAATGTAAAAAATACTATGCATATGCTCTAATTATGTCGGCTAAGCTAAATTGTATAGATGCATATTTAAAATACTTCCTTCCCACCTTTTTTTCCCCCCTTTTGATGGCTTAGCTTGAGAAGTTCTCTTGATAACATAAAATCCTATATTTGGTATCCTATTATATATCATGTCTCATGTTATAACACACAATTTAGTTTTTTTTTTCTTTCAGACATACAAGCTGATTCGTTTATTCCTTGAGCACCATGGAAAAATGTAAAGTGGATAAATTTGATCTCCTATGTTATCCCTCAAATTTAATTCTTGATCCACACTTGTAATATCAATCTCAAACTCAAGTTTTAGCAATAAATTATAAACCAACCAATGTAAGATTTTTTTTCTATCCAAAGATTAGCTTCGTAAAAGTTTTTAATTCTATGTATTTTATTTTTTTATATGATAATATTGATTGTGTTGATTAGACCTCGTGCATTCACTTTTGAACTCACCTAACACTATTCAATGTGCACCATAAGAATTCCATTTCTATAGGCTTTATTTAGCCCACTGCTAGAGCCTGGTTTGTATGAAAGAAATAAATTAATTAATGAACATGGGCCAAGAATACATAGATAAGCTTATTACATTTCACATCCCAATTGAGATTTAACAACCTTCCTAAGTTCACGAACTTATATTTGTCTTTAAACTTGCACTCGTATCGATCGATAATGTGCATGGTCATAATATAAACTACAAAAATTGTCTCACCTCCCCATTAGTCACTGAGTCACTAACATATTAATCACTTAATAAATCCCAATCCATGTTACACCATTTGTAAGCTTCGATGATCTCTTTATAGCAACTGTACATCATAGGGGACTTAATGATCACACTTAGAGCGCACTTGACTATCATTTTCAAGAAGGAAAAATATATGTACTATTTGCTAGCAAAATAGTTCATTATTAGCGTTCCTGATTGAAACCAATGCCAAAATTTAGCCCATGGGACTTGCTTCGTTTAGCTTTTTTAGGTAGGATTTTAACTCAACCCAAATTCAGCAAATTGTTTTAATGAAAACCAGCACTATATGAGTTGGAGTTTTTATCACTTTAGGGAATTAAAACGCAACCTAACGCAAGATTTTATTAGATCATCCTAAATTCAACCCCCCAAGCTTCCCAAAGAAGATACATTGCCCCAATTGGACATCGTTTGGATGGTGAGAAGCCAAGTCGAAACCAAGTAAAGTGCTGGAGCGGTGACCATCTTGACCACGGGAGATTGACAAGGACTTTGGTGTGATTGAGGGTGTAGCTAAGAGTTAGTTTGGAGCTTGCTATGCATCAACCTCCCTTTATTGAGAAGGATTTGCCCGTAAGTCCTTGGGATTAAAATTTAGTCAGATCAACATTGCTTGCCTTTTACCACTCTTGGGTTTGAAAATAGCCGAAGTATTAAGGACTCCTCTCTTATTGACTGTGTAGGAGCTGTTGAAGATCTTTGGGAGAAAATTAAACCAATAAATATCTCTCTTAGGCCTTATGAGCTTATTGAAGATCTCAACATACTCATCACAAGATAACTCAAACTAAGCATAATCAAGAGAGGCGTCACTCATAGCTTGATCACCCTCATAAAGGCTTTCCCACAACACCATTTTGATGGGCAATAAGACCTTGGGAACAAGTTTTTTTTTGGATTTCTGCCTCAAGCACTTGGCGGGCTATAAGGGTTAAAGGTCCCACTCCCTCACTCATGTTTGGCTTCACCATTAGTAAGGCAATTCGAGGCTTGCTCTTACTAGTGGCACACTCTTCCCATGTTTCACTCTTGTAGGGACTTTTCTTGCTTCCCGTCCCCGGTTTAGCTTTGTGAGGTTAGCATGAAGGTAATGGGGCCAATGTAAGGCTTTTTCTATTGTGCTTAAGTGAATAAGTATTAGCATACCCATCATAAATCACGTGATTATCACACAAACATGGTCTACCAAATAACAAATCAAATGCATCCTTAGGGAGGATATCACACAATACTTCACCATAATAGTGACTAATTGAGAATGAAATAAGAGCTTGTCTCAAAGGGTTACCTTATCGTTTGGTCCTGACCATTGAAGAGAGTGTGGAGTGGGATGCTCCTTAGTTGGGATTTGTAGCTTGTCGATAAGTGTCTTAGAGGCCACATTGGTGCAACTACCACCGTCTATGATTAAACCACAAACCTTGCCTCCAATGGTGCACCTCAAGTTGAAGATTTGTTCCTTTTGGCTATTGCCATAAGGAACCCTTGTGAAATGGTGTGACCTTTTGATCAACAACAATTCTCCATTATCGGGTTCAATAAGGTAGAACCATCATTTTTGTCCTCTTCTTCACTTGATTCTTTCTCAATGGCTCGAATCTCTCATATGTCCTTGATGGTAAGGACCTTTATATTAGGGCAATAGGCTTGAAAATGTCCAAAACTAAGACACTTAAAATATTCTCTCCTTCCAACCTTTTAGGTGGCTCACTAGCAATTCCCTTACCTTTCTCAAGAGCTTTGACTTGTGGGGATGGGGTTTCAATTTCAATATGAGCGGAGGGGCTTTTAGTAAGGAAGGTGTGAAAGCACTTTATACTCTTAACTTGGTTCTCAACTTTGATAGCTAGGTGGCACACATCTTCAAAGGATAAGAAAGGTTGTAAATCCACCTTGTTAGCAATGCTAGGAAATAATCCTTTAATGAACCTAGCAATTTTGAGCTTGGGTTCTTCATCAAAGTGAGCCCTCATTCGGAGTTGTTCAAACTCCCTAATGTACTCGTCTACCTTTAGACTCTCTTGGCTGAGAGAGGTGCTCCTGAGGTAGAGTTCTTATTTGTAAGAAGAGGGTAGGAATTTCTTGTCCATATGCTTTTTGAGCTTGGACCAAGTTTTGATTTTGAATTTGGATTCTCTAGCCCTACTCTTCTTCAGGTGCTCATATCACAGTGAAGTATACCCTTCAATTTAAGAATGACCAATTTGAAGACTTTTCATCAGTATACTCTTTGAGTTCAAAGATCCTTTCAATGATTTTCACCCAATCAAGATAGTTCTCCGGTTAAGATTGCCATCAAATTCCGGAGCCTCAACTTTGAGATCCCTAATGTCTTCTCTTGGATACCTTCTTCTTGTAGGCCCTCATTCCTTACCATCGAAGTCTTCATAAGAGGAAGAGTATGTGATGTCAATAGGATTAACATCATAGCCTCGATGGTAAGGATTTCGTTATGCAGATTCCATCACTTGTTCAAGATCTTTAGTGAGCTTCCTTGCTCTTGAAGCTCAACAATGACCCTATATCTCCTCACCTCAAAAGCTTGCTTGGGAGGTATGCCCTTAGACTAAGAAACACCTCCCTCATTGGATATGATTGGTAGTAGTTTATAGGTGAAAAACGGGTAAAGAACATAAATAGGGGAGGCACAAGCCTGCTAATGAGGCACAAGCAAGAAACAGTGAAAAAACGGGTGTCACGGTTGTGCTTTGGAGCACGAGTTGGCCGTGCTAAATATCTGGAAAACATTTTTGTGTGCAGGAGCATGGCATAAGCATGCCAAGCAGCATGGGTAGGTTGTGCCAAATTTCTAACTGGGCGATTTTTGACAGACTTTTTGAGAAGGGTTTTTGTGGAGTTTTCAGGATGTTTTTGTGTTAGGGATTGTGTTTGGGCTATAATTTAGGGTTCCTTGTGGACTAATGAGGCTTGATAAGTATGTAAATGAAGGAAAATTTTCAAGAGCCAAAGTGTGGATTTTTTGGGTGAAAATAAAAAGGTAGTAAGGTGATTGAATCAATAAAGGTTTTGGTTCAATAACTATCGAAGAGAAGCTCTATCTTTGATACCAACTTGATGAGGATGCATCCTCAAACTCCCATGACCAATATAACAAGGAAAACAGTCACACTAAAGGATGCTTCACTTGGATTGAATCTTAATCAATCGGTAAGACTGCGGGGGTTGTGCCCAAGGCAAGATAGTAATGATAGTTTAATTAGTTTTCTCCAAATTTCTCTCTTAAAGGCCCTTAGCCACCAAAAAAAAAATTCTAAAGGAAAGACTCTAATCACCACTCTTGATTAAAGAGATAAAGATGTAGTGATTTTAGTGAGAGAAAATGGTCATTTGCCTTTCAATTAATAATTCAACTTAAGTTAAGTTTACATGGAGGTAATGGGTCTATAAATAACTAAAATGAGGTGGGGGGATTAGCTGTTACAACAGTGGGACAAGTGTACCAGTAGGAGAATTACAAATTATCTTAGGAAAATAAATCAAATTACTAAGATAATTTCAACCAAGATGAGCTATATTTTTTTTCAGGATTCTTCCCCCTCTTAGAAGGATCTTCAACTCCAATGGTGGCCCCACCACTTGGAAAATCTTCCCTGGTATGTCTAGAATCACTTCATGCTAAGTAATCTCAAAGATAACAGCTTTATCATCCTTAATTAAGACCAAATTCTAGAGTGCTTCAAAACAAGAATTTTGTGCACACTCCACATATTTAGGCATTTCTCCTAATATTTGGAACGAATGCCAAATTTTACCTCATGGGGCTAAAGTAGACATCTTACGAAATCATAAAAACTTAGGCTTGCTTCATTTAGGCTTTGTTAAGTAGGATTTTAAGTCAACGCTCCAAATTTAGCAAATTTTTCAACAAAAACCAGTCTAGCATTAGTTAGGGTTTTTATCACTTTACGAAATTAAAATGCAACCTAACACGGACGTTTATTGCATCATCCTAAAGTGAACTCCCTGAGCTTCCCAAAAAAGCATAGATCACCAAAATTGGACATTATTCGGATGGTGAGAAGCCAAGTTGAAACCGAGTGAAGTGTTAGAGCGATGACCATCTTAACCAAGGAAGATTGGCTTGAGCGTTGTGGTGGATGAGGGTGCAGCCAAGAGGTTGTTTGTTGCTTGTTATGCATCAAAATCCAAAGTTATATACTTATTTAATTCTCGATTTAAGTTGTTGAGTATCCAATAAGGGTTGTTGAGTATCTAATAAGGATTGTTCACTAAGAAAAACGTATTCAAAGGTTGGCAATATCTAGGGTGCCTACACTAATATCTTCACAACTAGGTATTCATGCAGAATGATTAGTATGTGAAAATATAGACATAATATATGTGGAGCACAATTAATTCAAGGGTTGAGCGTTCATCATTAAGTGGCAAGGAGAATAACGTATACGTAAAACTTCAATTAGAAGGATAAGAAGCTCAAAAACAATAGAAATTGACCATTTGTATGATTTGCCATGCAAAAAGATGGTTAGGTGATTAGACCATACATTGAACATAGTTATTTACAAAGAACGGAATGATCACCATACTAACTCAAAAAGGTTAACATCGAAATGTTGTTTCAATAGTCCCCCTTTTCCCTCCTAGAGATACCTAATTAGAAGTCAAGACCAAATAGTTATAAATAGAAATGTGAACCAAGGCCGATATCATTCTTAGTGTGGTTGCAGTTTCAAGGAAGCCATCATAATAGAGAGCTTTAGGCTAGTTAGTTTTATTAGAAGCCCATGCAGAAATGTCTCTTAAACAAAATAAAGACGGAATGCATAAGATCTTGAAGGCATAGAAAATAAGAGTAATGTAGAGAACATTAACACATAATGATAACATAAGTTACTCTCTCGATGATGCTTTTATATAAGATATCACGCACGCCTTGCAAAGGCATTTATTTAGCGATTGTAAGAAAAGAAATTTGAGAAAAGAAGTGGCAAAATTTATGGGAGCACAAATATTGATATACATTATAGGAAGGACTGGAAATCATATAGGCTTAACAACAAACAAACTGTAAAATCGCATACATAGGAAGTGATGAACCCAAAATTGGCAATTGAGTAAGAGGATTGTCTGCTAAATATTCTTTTCTGTAAACAATGTTGTGATTAGAGTATCGATTCTGGAGAAGACAAAGGATATATCTCTATTGTTTTTTCCTCAAGGTTTCTTTTGCTTGGAGTTACATCATAAGGTTTGACTTTTCAAATGATAATTGAGAACAATTTTGATAAACTAGGAAGTTTGGCAAAAGAAGATTCTTTTATAATTAAGGAGTAACAAGATTTAAAGAAATAAATAAGAGGCAAGTTACAATGTGATTTCCAATCTAATGCCAAAAATTAAAAGGGGGAATATACCAATGGTGGGATGCAGGTAACAATACCCATAGGGAATACTTAGTTCTCATCCAAGAGAAATCACGAGTATCATGAGGACGTAATGAAAGATGAAAAAATATCAAAGAGGAAACCAGCGAGTAAGGTAGAAAGCAAGTTATTTATAAACAACACCTCACAAGAACAAACTAGGTAACACTAACAAGGGCATAGGTAACCACGACAAGTTTCAGAAGGAGTTGAAAGACTTACCATATATCAAAATTTTAATGGAAGCTTGATTCATTTGGATTCTTGAGACAAGAAAATTCTAATATTTAAGTTAAGAACGATGCGAAAATGTCACCAACGACTTTCAATTATCAGTTCTCTCACAATTATTAGTATGACTAGTTTGATATTATAAGATTTGTGAGGGAAAGATTTGAAAACAATGATATTCATTGAGGAAAGCAAGGACCAAATATGCCTTTGCTTATAAGGAGCAAGTGCAAGAACAATGATACAGTTGAAAATCCGCGGCATTATGAGTTGTGCACATTATTACCAAAGTCTTTAGATTCGTGCCTTACCCTATAGAGCTCTTAAAAACCATGCCCATTTCTCTAAATGCTATTTTATCACTCTATTATATTCATTATCACTATTTACTCTATTGGAAAACATATGAGCCAAAACCGTAGGAACCCTTTTATACTCATTGCTCACAATAAATATAGCATGACGCAAGCATTTTCAAATTCTACTCTTCATGTTTGACCTTACGTCAATGCTAAAGGGTATGATGACACCGTGAGTTCTTTATTAAACTTCATGTTACCTAAATAATTCCAACTCACAAGTTCTATCGGTCACTAGTTTATCTTTGAGTTCTTCCTTTAGCATTACTATATTACACAACGACAAATACTCAATACCATTACAATTCCATTATCAATTTGATTATTAAAGTAGAATGACCTAAGCATATTATTAGTTCAAGCACCATTCTAACCTCATCAATTTCAAAAGCTTGCTACCCTTTATCACTTTACTACATTGAGGTTGTGCTTCTAAAAGAACAATTTTCAATATCCTTAATGCATACATCACATCCTATCACATGTGCAAGTGAAAATTATGGTAGAATAATATATTATACTATTTTCCCAATGCTTCCTCAAGAGTCTGCTAGCATTATCCCCAGTCATTAAAATACTCATACATGTTGATTAAGGTTTACGTTACAATAGTCTCCCATACACATACTGGTTAATAAATCACAACCTTGAATCTTCCAGTGGTTTTTCTCCTTTTGCTTTTCTTCTCTTTTTCTTTTCCTCAAGAATCCATTTTGTTTGCCATATCTAGAAATTTAAGGCATATATAGTTTGGTTAATAAGCTCATCCATAATACGAGCTAGTTCCCACGTCTAAACATTCTCAATTTAAGTCATATAACCCAAATAAACCAATACTTTGTGATCTATGTCCCTTTGTTCAGTGTTGTCTATCTGAACGTACAGTTGAATGCACAAAAACATCATATACACTTATTATAGTGTCAAATGGTGTACAAAATTCATCTATTACATTGGAAGTGGTGTCCCATGATCTTACTAGTATGTGTATTTAATAACAACAAAGTTAGTATCATAAATCTTCATAATAAGCTCTACCTCAACTGCCCATCCACATATGTTATCATATGTACTTCACCATTGCTTCTCTTTTACAGGTTGCTTATGGCTGTAAAGCATTAATGTGAGTATTCTCACAACATGCTTGAATGCTATATGATTTGATGCATGTGAACCTTTGCTAAGATTTTATAATCTACATTGATAAAAGATAAGGTGGGCCCCTGAACCGATTCCTTATAAATAATGGGGCAAGGATTATCACAAGGATGCATAGGGTGCATGTAATTGATTTACGTGTTACCCTTTTCCAAATTTAAAACCTATCACACCTTTCCTAACAAATCACAAACCTCCTATAGCCCCCAACAACTCTAGTTAAACCTAGCTTTGATGCCACAACCAGAACGTCCGTAGCTCATAAACGTAACAAACCATGGAATTTTAGCAACTAATCCTATAGTAGAATTAAGGTTAGGGAATTATTGCCATTCTCTGAAGGATAAGGCTTGATTAACTATTTAAATAAATGTTATAATGTCTTTTGTATTACATGAAAATCAAATGAAGTATAATTTGTATGTGATCAAACTCAACCGAAGGTCATATACAACAAAACCTACTTGGCCAAGACCCCATAACGTCATGGAAGATCACTAAGAGTTCATCTAAACTCGCTAGTCGTCTTGTTGCTTTATTTCTGTTGTTAGGTGCTAAAACTCCTCAGATATTCAGCCTAAAGCACAAAAATACAAACAATATTCCAAAAATGAGGTGAAAATAAATAGATTTACCCATATACATTGGAAGAAAGAAATTCATTTTTTAGTGAGTGCACATTTCAATTGATTTTAGTTTGAAAATAGAAAGGGAGAGAATGTAAGTAAAATTGTCTTGTTGGTTGTTATTTGAAAGTAGAACCCTTGTTGACATATGAGGCAATCATTAAGATAGGTGTACACCTCCGAGGTCAATCGGGAACTCGAGTTGAAGCCGCGCAAGGGAACTAAATAGGCTTAAACCCTAGTGCTCGATAATTGATGGGGTCACTTAATTAGGTGACATACATTATTCAAACTGATTCATTGCATGAACATTGCTTTAAAAGACATATGTTTTAACAAATATATGAATTTTCGAAGAGTATAGGCAGTAAACGTGCCTAATTTGAAAAGTTTGTCTCCCACCATTTGAATTTTTTATTTAGTGGCCCAATGTTGACGAAAGTGACTTCACTTCTATTGTGCATGAATCTTTTATTATTAATAATGCTAAGTAATTATCATCATAATGGTTTTGATAAATTAAAATACTTACTTTCATTTTATATTTGTTATAATTTTCATATTAACTGTTATTCCCATTATTATCATCGTTGTCGTCATTGTCATTATTATTGTTATTTTTATTTTTATTACAACTATTGGTATTGTTATTATTATTGTGATTATTTGTGTTGTTATGTTTATTTTTATTATTGTTACTGTTATTGTTATTGTTGTTGTTGTTGTTGTTGTTGTTGTTGTTGTTGTTGTTGTTGTT
>JACYFF010031959.1:71248992-71260595 GCA_017589665.1 Selenicereus undatus | reverse complement strand
TTGTTGTTGTTGTTGTTGTTGTTGTTGTTGTTGTTGTTGTTGTTGTTGTTGTTGTTGTTGTTATTCTTATTGCTACTTCCCTTTTTCTAGCCAACGTCATCTGCTCTTTGTTTGTACTTAGTATTGTATTACTAAAATTAATTATGTTAAGACAGTGAAACAAACATGCTTACCTTGTCTCAACTATAAAAATGAGGGAGTGAAAAGATTGTTTATTTACAGAAAAACTTGCACTAAGCAAGTGTCTTTACTTTAGATGCTTCAATCAATTTTAGTGGCTATTTACTTCCTTTAAACTATAAGATATTTATCCCCCATAGCTCCCTAAAAGCATATTTTTATTCTTTTAAGTATTCCTTTGAATAATTTAGCCAATAGTAAGGCTTAATTTCCATTAGTGCTCATCTTAACCTTTCACTTCCAGTCATTTCATTTCATTTGGATATTAGACCCAGGCTTTAGGAAAATGCTCCATCACTTTCCATGCTCAATTGAACATGTAGCAGGTAACCCATTTTTCCAACATAAGTTTAGGTCCCCAATGAACTTATTTACTCTAATATTTTCAAGATTGAGATTCCTTTCTTCTCATCTTCTTCCTAAGATATTTTCATCTTCTTCTACCCCATACTCTTTAATAGAAACCTCATACATATTTCATCAAACATCAAATTCTTTCAAGATACAACAAAAATTCCTCCAATTTCAAAAAAACTAAGATCATTCAAGAGCATACCTATAGTTTTTGCACGCATAATCACCTCTTCCATAACTACCGGTAGACATTTAATCATCCAAACTCAAAAATATGGAAATTAAACTCCAAATTAACATAAGAAAATGCTTATTTAATGTCAAGAGAACACATTTTTTAACTAAATCAACAAGGAATTTAATGAAAGAAGGTTGAGGATTTCACCATCAAACCACAAATAAGTAAAGCAAGGAAGGCAAGTTTCTGGAGGTGGCATGGCGGATGCTCCAGCGGGTTTGGTAGCAACGGTGGCAAGCCTTGGTCAGCAGCGACACAGGCGACAAAGGGGTGGTCTGGTCAGAGCATCTGGAGGAGGGGAGGGTCGTTTGTGCATGCAAGTGATGGGGCAATAGAAGTAAAAGCTCACTTGGTTGCTAATTTTAATCCCAAATGAGATTTTTGTTTTATTATTTATTCTTTCGTTTTGTTTGTGTGAGATTTGATAGAAGAATGGCTCACCCAACCTGGGAGCCTATGCCTGGTATTTATATTAAACTGTTCAAAATAAATTTACGTTCATATCCCTAGTATATCTACTATTACGTCCCCTCAAGTTGATTGGGGCATCGCATAGACAACTTGGATTTCAAAAACAAAAATTGCTGAGAGGTTAAACCCTTGGTGAAAATATCAACAATCTGAGAAGCAGTAGGTATATCACGAATGACAAGATCTCTATGAGCAACCCTTTCCCGGACAAAGTGATAATCCACAGCAATGTGTTTGCTCCGATCATGCTAAACAGGATTGATAGTCGTGTAGGTGGCACTCACATTATCACAGTAGAGACGAGTGGGCATCGTAAGAGAGATCCCAACATCAAACAGCAGCTTTCGTAGCCAAAGTGTTTCCTTGACTGTGTAGGCAAGGGCGCGATATTCAGCCTCTGCGGATGAATTGGATACCGTAGGTTGCTTCTTGGAGCTCCAGGCAACCAGGTTGGGTCCTTACAGTCTGCGCAATCCGCATCGGAATATGCAACGATGATTGAGGAATTAGCAGATGGGCGTAGGAAAAGACCATGATCCACAGTGCCCTGTAGGTACCTGAAAATACGCTTAACAGCAAGTAGATGAGTAGTACGGGGAGCATGCATAAATTGGGAAATTGCATGAACTAAATATGCAATGTCAGGTCTCATTATGGTCAAATACTGTAAAGCACCTACCATACTCCAGTATTGAGAGGGATCTACAAGGAGATCACCATCATGGAGGGATAAGGTGGTTTGGGCAGTAGAAGGAGTTCTAATGGGTTTGACAGTATAAAGATCAAATTTGTGAAGTAAATCTAGAACATATTTTTGCTGCGTGAGAAAGAGACTAGAGAGAGAACGAACCACCTGTAGGCCCAAAAAGTAATGAAGATCGCCAAGATCTTTCATAGTAAACTCCCAGTGAGGATAATATCATCAACATAGAGTAGGAGAATCAAGGTATGAATATCAGTGCGGTAAACAAACATGGCAGGATCAGCTATGCTACAAGCAAAACCATAAGACAGTAAAAAGCTGTTGAAACGGTGAAACATAGCACGAGGAGCTTGTTTCAACCAGTAGATGGCCTTTTTCAAACGTCAAACATAGTGGGGTTTATTGAGATGAACAAACCTAGGAGGTTATTTCATGTGAACTTCCTCAGTTAGATGTCCATGGAGGAAGACATTTTTGACATCTAACTGACAAAGGGGCCAATTCAAGGAGACAACAAGCAAAAGAATGAGGCGAACAGTAGCAAGTTTAACAACGGGGCTGAAAGTCTCATTGTAATCAAGACCTGCCTGTTGGTGAAAACCCTGGGCAACCAATCGGGCTTCGTATCTCTCCATAGTGCCATCAGATTTGTATTTTACTCTGTAAACCCGCTTACTACCAACCAAGTTTTGAGTAGGTTGAGATGGTACCAGGTCCCATGTATTGTTAGCAATCAAAGCATTGTACTCCTCAAACATAGCCTCACGCCGTTTTGAGTCTTTAGAAGCTTGTGTGAATGAGGTAGGTTCAACTTCATCAAGACCAGTAGACAAAGACTGAAGGTGTTTGGGCTTCACAATACCAAACTTAGACCAGGTTTGCATAGGGTGAATATTAGTGTGGGAGGTGGTAGACGAAGAGGGGATATGCATAGAAGAAGACACGGGAGGAGACACTGGAGGAGCCGACTTAGGGGAAGGACTAGAGGGAGACACATGGGGAAAACTATCGCGAGGGATAGAGGGAAAGGCAAAGGGGGCAGGAGAAGCAAGATTGCTACTAGGTGCGAGACTGGGGGAAGACAAAATAGGGGAGCGGGGAGACAAATCCATAGGAGAAGAGGGGACCAAGACAGGGAGAGACTCCATTCTCACAGAAGGCAACGAAGAGGATTGACCAACAGTTAGAGGAGTGGAAGACTCATGTGAAGTGAAGGTGAGACTCAAAACTGTATGATCAAAGGCAAACGCCTTGGACACCAGTGGAGAAGGGTGGTGCAATGTAGGGTATGGAAAGGATGTCTTATAAAACTGAACATCGCGACTTATGTAAACACGGCTAGCCTTGGGATCCAGACAATAGTAACCCTTGTAATGAGGTGCATATCCTAAGAAAACACATTCAACAAATTTTGGTTGAAGCTTATTGGCAGAAGATGCCATAAAGTTTGGAAAACAGGCACAACCAAAGGGTTTGAGAAATTTGTAATTGGGCATCCTCTAAAATAAGACTTGAAATGGAGATTTGTGGTGCAGAATGGGGGTGGGTAAGCGATTAATAGTAAAAACTGTAGCATAAACAACATCAACCCAATAGATAGCAGGAAGAGAGGCACCTATGAGGAAAGCACGTGTCATTTCCCAGAGATCCCTATTTTTACGGTCAGCGCCGTTCTGCTGTTGTGTATCAGGACAAGATCTTAGAAAACAAATGGCATGTTTTAAGAAGTGAGTTTTCATGGGTGAGTTATCAAATTCCAGACCCCTATCACTTTGAAACATTTTAATCTTGTAGTTAAACAAATTCTCAACCAAAGCTTGAAAATTACAAAAATTAGTCAAGACTTTCAATTTCTGTTTCATAGGATAAATCCATGTAAAGCAAGAGAAATCATCTATAAAAGATACATAGTACTCAAACTTTTGATGCGACAAAACAGGCGATTGCCAAACATTAGAATGTATTAATTCCAAAAGAGAAACAGTACTATGCTCAACTAACTCAAAAGGAAGTCTATGAGACTTAGCCAAAGGATAAGTCTTATAATTATTATCAAAAGAAGAGTTTAACGGAATCAGATTAAGTTTTCGAAGAGAACTAAGAACAGAAGCACTACAATATCCAAGTCATTGATGCCATGTATCACCAGACTCTCTAACAGCAACATTGGTAGGAATAGACCCATACTCGACACGAATGGGGTAGACATTGCCCAAACTAGCTGCCTGGAAAAGGACTTCACCCATGCTGTTGTCCTTAAAACGAAGAGAAGAGTCACTAAAAATGACACTACAATTATTATCACGACACACTTGTCTAACAGACAGAAGGTTATGGCGAAGCTGACACACATGTAAAACAGAAGCGAGGCGTAAAGGTTGTGAGGAAGTACGAAGCTCAAGATTGCTAACATTAGAAATAGGAAGAAGATTACCATCACCAACCTTAACAAGACTTAAACCAATATAAGGAGTTTTAGAGAGTAAATTACCTTCATCTGGTGTCATATGGGATGTCATAGTTGAATTGGGGTACCAGACTTGTTCCCCAATATAAACAGAATTGCAAGTACCATAGGCGGGAAGCACGGGTTGCTGATGAGGCTGATAGTGATTTGGACATGCGTCAGTAGCATGACTAGGAGAATGACAAATCTGACAGATGAGATTAGGGTGTGATCCTAAAATCCCTTCATTTTGGTTACTACCTACAGATAAAAGATGAGTACAAGAATAGCAATGCAATAAGTAGATGGCAATGAAACAACATAGTCACATAAAACAGATCTTACTGGCATACTCCTGGAAGAGCATGATTGAGACTAATTCTGATGATTGTTGCCCCAATTATTGTTCTTATTTTAGCGACCGTTCCCTTCTTTATTAAAGTGACGACCACTGTTGTTCTTTCCCTTAGCATTGTTGGTAACAAGCTTAGGAGCAACGCCCCCAGAGTCAGATGTAACGACAGTTGCTGCAAATGCCTAATGACTAGGAACATCGTGCTTCTTGGTGAGCTTGAGTCGTTGCTCGAAAAAGATTAATTTTGAGCGAAGATCATCAAAGGAGCGAGCACCAGGTAACATATACTATGCAGTAAGAAAACCCTCATAGTCTGAAGAATTTTATAACTCAGCAGTAGTGTACTAAATCAATTCCTGGTCAGAAACAGGAGACTGAATAGCAACTAAGGAATCAACAATAATCTTAATAGTCCTCACATAATCATCCATGGATTGATCATCATCTTTGTTGATATTGGTGAGCACGTGTTTTAAGTAGAGGGCACGAGCAAGACTAGCAATATTAAAACGATGCTCCAAACGTTTCCAAATATCAAATGCATGAACGAGATCACGCACTTCACCTAACAAGTGTTTGAAGATGGTATCGAAAATTCATGAACAACCTAACTAATTAACTGGAACCCAATAGTGATAATCGGGATTGGGTTGTGGAAGATACATATATGTTTAAACTGGGGAGGGAGCATGTATTGTGCCATCGATAATACCACTTAATTGATGCATAATTAGAAAAGATGAGAATTGAGTGCACCATGAGAGATAATCATCAACCAAATCGAGAACAACTGTGACATACGTAGTATCATTTACCATCTAGATATTCGATGGCAAAATAGGCAAGCCACCCATGTTGGGGGGAGACAAACTCGGGTCAAACCTGAATCCATATGACTGAACCGGGTTAATAAAGGAGGAGGTTAAGGGTGCTGTAGAGTGGGAGCAATGACCCGAACTTGGCACGGTAAGGACCGCCGCAGACCAGTGGAAGAAGCCACCTTGAGTCGCAGGGAAGATGTATGGTTGAGAGGGGAGTAGAGGCCCCGAGTGAGAAGCATAGGACGGCGGGGGCAGGGGTGGTGGTGGTCGGAAGGAGCTAATAGGCAGGGAGAGTACGTGCTGAGAGAGGGTTGCAGCATCAGGCACCGAGAGGGAGATAGCGATTGCAGCATCCGCCACCATGTGGGTCATGGGCTGAGAGGACGACGTCGGTGTAGAAGGCGTAGGATCATCGACATCTGAACCGGCAATGACTGGGAGAAGGAAGATCGAGACCGCCAGAGAGTGTAGAGAAGACCAAACCGCCAAGAAGAGAGAGGAGAAACGAAACCCTAGTTCCGACAGACAGAGAAGGAAAAGAAGGAAGAGGGCGAGGCTTGGGTCTGAGGCTAGGGTTTGGACTAGGATTTCGGTAAAAAAAAAAAAACTAGGTTAGGGACCTAGGCTCTGATACCATGTGAAGAATGGCTCACCTAACCTGGGAGCCTATGCCTGGTATTTATATTAAACTGTACAAAATAAATTTACAGTCATATCCCTCGTATATCTCCTATTAGTTTGGTTCTAAAATTTCAGCCCAATCTCCCTCTAATCTCATTTAAGCAACTCTTTAATTGGGCTCTAATTTGGCCTAATAACTTCAACTAATATGACCTAAACTAAATTCTCCATTCACTATTTAGTGAGTTTAATTCTTGCATTTTGTTTACTTATTTTGTAACTGTTTGCCTAACATTATTAACTTCTTTACTTGTTTACAAATTTTTAAATTTTCTTTTATTTAATAGAGTTCAAGCAAGTGAAACATATAAACTATCCTTAATTAATATCTTTCATAAATTCTGTAAATTTTAATGAGTTTGATAGTCATACTATTCTTTTTTTATTTATAAGTGTTAGATGATTTATTCATCGCGTTATGAAATCTATCTTGGAGACCACTTTAGCGTGTCAGCTTGAAATCACATACATAATTCAAATGCCAAATTTAAATGTGAGCGCCCAACTTTGTTAGATTAATGACGATTGATTAAAATAATTAACATGGATTAGGTTCGAGTTATTAGACTTATCTCACATGATTAAATAGGATAGGTTGAATACGATTATATTCATTATAATCTCAAAAGTACATCATATCGTATCAGAAGATATCATGACAACATACAAAATTCCCTTTGTATTTCAACAAAATACATAGAGCATAACAGAATCAACACTGTTGTGATTCCTAGACCACTGATAGGTTTTAGTTGGAAATGGGTAAAAATGAATACATGTAACAGCCCTAGCCCCTAGGGTCAGGAGCGTTACGTTTTCCTATTTCTTACTTAATTTCTGGGGTGAAACGGACAGAGTTTCCCTAAAAACTGACCATTTCCAGGCTAAAAGCCTTACAAAAATTCCCTGCAAATCAACGGAAGCGCATAACATTTAAAATAAACTCAACGGCCACACGCCAGAGTCCATAACTCAACGAGCCACCCGCTCGGAGTACACCAAACAGAATAGTTCTTTAACGCATGAAAAGTAAAAGATACAACTCAACAGTCTACATCACCGGAGTATTGGGGTTTACATCCCAAAATACAGCCAACTTTAACCAAGAAAACATCTAACTATTCAGATGGTTGGCTCACACAGCCATACAGAGCGACTCATGAACAAAATGTGTTATATGAACTAGAAAACTTAATTTACAACACTTACAAACTAGGAATACATTATATTAAATCGTTATCACATGAATCTACTTCTATATGGCACACATAAGTCCTTTTCATGTAGGGGTAGACTCCAGCTCGCACAAGTAGCTCGATTTTCACCTGCCATAACAAAAGACTGGGGAAAAAGGGGAAAGAGTATTGGGGTGAGCAACCACACGCTCAGTGAGAATTCCCCTACTCCCTAAAACCCAAAACAATTGCAGACAATAATACTAATAATAGCCACATATCACGCATTCATATTTTACTATCACATTAGGCAATCAAAATTCCCAAGGAAAGATCACCACCCTTAAAATTTCATTCTAACCCCTCAACTCGCTCCTAGGTCCTTAATGACCAATGTTTCTTTCTAACAGGCATTCATACACTTAATCAAATAGCACGGGGATGAATATGATGCCTTCAAATACTCCTGTGAAAACATAGTGACTCATTATATTCAAAGAACAGTTTTTAAACCATGCAACCTGCTTTAATGCTTATAACTTTTCTAAAAGCCCTTGAAACACCCAATTTGGTAAGAAAGGATTTGGAAGAACATTCTTTCATAAGATAAGCACCTTGAAAAGCTTAAATGTACAATGCGTTACTAGGATTTAGCTATACTTCACTTGAAACTTCATTCAAGAACATATTCATAAAAGATATGAAGGTTCCGTACATTTAAAAGCTTCCTCCTTTTCTTTTAAACAAAAATCGCTATACTTGGCCTCTTGAGGCTCGTGTTGCTTTAAAGGGACTTCTTTTCTTTTCTGAACTGCTTAGAATGGCAATTTGCCAAATCTCCTCTTTAACAACTTACTTATCACATAAAACATCTTATTGTGCTGGCTAGGGGGGTCAACACCGCCCTTCAGTGAGATCGTCACTCTTATTCTACGTTATCCCCGGGGTGTACGTACTTAACTTTTGGCCAAAACGCGTCTTAGTAGATAAACTCAAACTTCGATATTGTCCTCTGTGGGGCAACAGCTCACACCAGGATAATCATATCCTGAGTCCAGTTCCCCCTCAAGGTTTTCTTACGCGTCACACATCATAACTTATCTGGGGAACAGCTCACACCAAGATATTTCATATCTTGAGTCCAGTTCCCAGGAACAGCTCACACCAAGATAATTTATATCTTGAGTCCAGTTCCTAACTTATCTTAAGGGAAACAGCTCACGCCATCTTTGCGTCCAGTTTCCAGGAACAGCTCACACCAAGATAGCTCGTATCTTGAGTCCAGTTCCTAACTTATCTCAGGGGAAAACAGCTCACGCCCTTTTGCATCCAGTTTCCGCCCTCTGGCCAACTTTCCAGCACATTCTTAGACTTTAAAGACATATTTCATTTCTCTGTTTCAAATGCTTACTTAGCTGAAAACTCGCTTTTAAAAGTAAACGACTATAACCTTTTGAAATGCTTATAATTCACTTCCTTTTCAACTTAAAACCTTCTTACAATGTTAATACGTTTGCTAAATCGTAAATCGTCTTCGTAAATAGCTTAAAAGCTTCTTATAGACGTTATAAGTTTATTAACACATAAATCGACTTTCTTGGAAACTTGAAAACTTCTTAAAAACGAAATGAGATTATTAAATCGTAAAACGATTTCGTTTCGAACCTAAAAGTTTCGTATAAGCGTAATACGGTTACTAACTTGCAAAATGACTTCATTTTTAACTTAAGAAGCCCTTATAGACGTAAAACGTTTGCTAGCTTATAAAACGAATTCATTTCTAACTTAAAAGTTTAGTATAAACGTAATACGTTTATTAACTCGTAAAATGACTTCTTTTTAGACTTAAAGGCTTCTTGTAAAGGCAATAAGTTGGTTAATACTTGAAACGATTTCACTTTAAACTCAAAAGTTTCTTATAAATGTAAAAATCATAAAACCACTTAGTTTCCATCTCAAATGCTTCGTATAAACGTAATAGAGTTGCTAAATCATAAAAACGACTTCGTTTCTAACTTGAAAGCTTCTTTTAAACGTAAAACGTTTGCTAAATCGTAGATCGCAACTCAATAAAGACTTAACTAAGACCGAAACTCAATAAAGACTTAAGTAACCAAAAAGCATGCAAATAAGCTAAGCTTCATAATTAGCACCTTAAGGCACTCTTTTTCGGGTCGTATAAATTCTTTTAAACATAAGGAGCGGTCATTACCCAAACCAATGCCTTAAAAACCTTTTTGAACTCACTCTTAGTTCACTTTCGAAATTCCTAAACCTATCGACTATTCAGTCGAGTCACTAACTGAGCAGTTCGACGGTTTAGGACCTGTTTTACACTTTAGACGTCCAAACACGCGAATAGGCAACTGATAAACTTAAAAGCATTCTCAACACGTAAACAAGCTTTCTAAACGCCCTTTTCTTTTTTAAAACGTCTAAAGTTTCAAGGATTAATTACATAATGTCACGTAGCACATCGGGGGAAGAGGGTTTACACATAGCACATTCATACACTTCATATCACAACTCATTAAGCCACACACGGCCTCGCAATCCACACGATTGCGGCAATTCACAACCCTATCTCCCTCCTCACACACCACCGATTACCAGATCCTCGAATTTCTTAACAGTTCCACCTCAAGCCATCCAACTACTAACTCGGTTTGATGTTGTCATAAATAAACCAATAATTCATAAAACCATCATATATAAGCATAACATTCTCAACAATAGCCCCATATAGAAATTAATACAGTTGTACTGATTTAACGATAACTTCTAAGCAGAAAACGACATGCTTGTCTAATGCCTCAATTCGCCCGATTAGCATTTCCAAACTTCATAACATGATTCAGTAAACTTCATAACATGATTAAGGGCTAATAAACTAACATTACGACAACACTAAGGTGACAATCTGATTATTAATAATTCAATGAACTTTCAAACTGTCTAGCTATGAATAATCCAACACCAGTTTCAACATCCAATTAACCCACGATCAACACCATGTTCATGGGTTCTCAACTTTGACTCCAATTTCACCCAAACTGATTTCCAATCTCATAATTAACATGCACTACTAATTTAGTTAAAAATCATTGAAAGTAGTAATAATTTAGGAGGAAAGGAATCCTCACCTTGAACCCAAGCTAGGGTTTCGTTTGAAGGCTTTGGGCTCGACTTTCAGTACCCGAACACCTCTAATTTCATACCTTGCCCACTGGCCACGCCAGCAACACCAAACTCACGCCCAAGCTTTACCGTTTCGAACCCTAAAAACGACCCAAAATCACATCCTAAACTGAGGTTCAATCGGGGTTTGAATGTAACCGAAATTCGTAGGAAATTGGAGCAATTAAGAGTGAAATTGAGTGGCCATACCTGAGCATGCATTCAAGCCCCGATTCGGCGCCCCAAACCCTCCATGAACGTGTCAAGAACCTTCGAAAATCGCCCCAAAATCGCACGAATTGATACTGGTTTGGAGGGTGATCGAATGGGGGGAAATTTTGTGGCTAAAAGTGGCGGATATTCTCTGGGTTAGGGAGCTTTGATGGGGCGCGCATGGTGGAGCAGAGGAAGAAGATGAACCAGAGAGAGAGAGAGGATGGATGTCGTGAAATGGGGGGGTGTCGCGAGCAGGTGAGGAAAAAGAAGAGGGACGCACCAATTTACTAAATTGCCCCTCCCTACGCTTTATTTTTTTGTCCCAAGCTCAGTCATATTTGACACCGCTAGTCTAACGCCAAACCCGAACTCTAAACCCAAAGTCAATAATGTGGCCCTTCATCGATTACTCGTTCCCAAAAATATCAAGGTTCGATTTGATAATCATCGAACTACTTATAAGGTCGACGACCTAATCGCATTCAGGTTCCTAATCGATTTAGTAATCGTTAATAGTCGTTAATAACGCTTATTAAAAATCATTGAAAGATTTTCAAAACTAATAATAATAACATTATTACTAGCGACAAAAAAAAATATTCTTTTTTTAATAAAAATATCGCTCACATAGGCACGTCAATAATTAAATTAACTTGCATCGCTAAAGAAAATAGGTTTTTATAACGCAAAAATGCGTCACGAACAACTTAACATAAAATAAGGTACGCGGACCTTACACTGGATGAAGGTATCCCACATCGGTAGTTGAGGAGAACGAACCACGCC
>JACYFF010031959.1:71212187-71248982 GCA_017589665.1 Selenicereus undatus | reverse complement strand
GAGGGCAGGGATGGTGGTAGCGTCCCGCCTGCCCAAAGCGGACAATACCTCAATGGCGGGTGGTCGTGGGCTGTTACAATACAAGTAGTGGATTATTAGTATTTTTATGTCAACAAATATTTAAAGAAACATAATGTTGGTGTAGGGCCATATCTATTGTGATTATGCCCTAAAATTGTATATGTGAATCAAGCACATCCTAAAATTGGCAAATAAGTAGGTTGTCCCTAGAAAAAGAAAAGAAAAAATTTTAATGAATTGGCTTGAGATTTGATTTCCTTTAACTACATCACTATGAGAATGTATCCTTATAGTGATAGAGGGATAGATGAAAAATTAGCAAAATATTAGTAGTATTTTATGGCAAGTGTGGTATACCAATTTGCAATACTTCGACTACAGACTGACAGGTTGTCAGTCCAATCGATATAGTATCGAAGGGATGATCAATGGTTGGTTGTGTTTTATCTAATAAAAAATAGATGAATTATTTTTACACCCATCCTCATAATCAAATTAAAAACCAGATTAAATTTGCTAATTGATGAAGGTCGTCTTAATAGAGTGTTCAATGTATGTTTGGATTTTTTTGAAATTTTTTCCCTAAATCAACAGCAAGTTCCATCAGTATTACCTTCTATTTGTTTAAATAATTGATTGGTATTTGTGTGAGTTTCCTTAGACATTACTATAAAATACTGTTTTATGTTTTATATGGAAATTAAACATGAAATCCATACCGTAATTTTCCCCAAAAAAAAACATACACAAAAAAATAAAGATCAAATCATAAGAAATCGAAGAAAATTAAACACCCAAATTGTTCAAAAAATCAGGACGAATCTAGAAAACACATCATGAGATCCATGTGAAACCCACAATTCACAAAACAACTCCCCATATTGGGCATTGATGACGTAAATAGAAAAAAAAAATCCCAAAAACATCGAAGATAAAAAGAGAGGAGATAAGCCTGATCTGAACAAAAAACTACACAAAGATATCTTAAGTTTTTAGTTAGCTGTTGTAAAACCTCAGTTTTTAAAAATAATTATTAATTATAAAGTATCTTGACTTATGTAGTGGCCAATAGAAAAGACCGTCAAAGTTTATGCTATCTATTTTACATGTTCAATTCTACTGTTTTAGTTCTTGTAAAATGCCATAACTTTTTATATTTGCATGTTTTACCCTAACAATTAACATCATACTTTCGAAAATTTTAATTTTGTGCATCTAATATTATTTTTGTGGACGTTGTCTTTTATTTTTTTATTTGCTAGCAGAGCCACGTGAGAAAAAATAATTAGAATAATCAAGTTAATTAATAGTTAAAAAAGCTAATTAATTGTATTTAACGATTAAATCATCATCTACTTATTCTGCTCCAAATTATTCACATATTGTACATGCCCCAAATGGATCTACTTAAATAGCATGATAATAATTTTAGAATCGAAAGCAAACACAACAAAAATTAAGTCTGAAGTTAAGGAGGTAAAGAAATAATTGTATGCAACACATCTTTCATTAATCAACGAAGTCATAAATAGAGGAAAAATATAATCTAGGTATTACTCCGGTTCAGCATAAATATCCTTTTCAAAACATAAAAAACAATCAATTACTTCGAAAGACATAAAAATCGAAAAAGATCTAGAAAATTACCTGAAAGGTCATCAAAAAAGGAAGAGAAAGATCATGAAATTACATGAGCAGTATAATCTTAAGGAACTATAAAATATGTTCGATAAAAAGCAAAATCTAGAAGAATTAAACATGATTATGAGGGCAATAGTGGATAAATGAGAAGCACTATTTGATGATAATGATGAGACAAATAATGCTAAGCTAGAAGAAGAAATATATCAACAAATGAACCCAATTAAACCAGAGGATCTGAACGCTATTCCTGTAGGAATTTACGAGAAAACTAGATAAGAAAATATGAAAAATTGATGCCTAATAGTGAAATCAATGAAATTGGTGAATACCTCAATATCGACAAATTTGATCCTAATTTAGTTAACCGTGTAATTATGACACCTAAAGTGTTCGGTGGATGTCTAGAATAAACCCCAATTTTGTGAGACCTAGATATATTTTAGCAGGACGAACGACTAGCTTTCCTTTTGCTTCATCTTAAGGAAAACCACATCCTTTGAATATATTAGCCTTACCCTAATTAGCCAAATGGATTAACATCCTGAACATCGATGGTGCTTGTAATAGAGAAGACATATTTGATCATCGAAAGATGGTATGAATAATAGACTTGAATATTGCATGGACTAATTGAAATTTTCTAAACTATATCGAACATAGTTTTTCTGTTACTGTAGCTGATTGGTACGACTCATTAGATGAGGAAGGTAAGAGTGTGCTAGCAATTATCTATATTCAAAAAATTATGTCAGGAAATCAAAATTGAATTCATTGGAGCAAAGCATGATTCCAAAGAAAAAGCTATAGAGTGATTAAGAAATATTAATACATAGAACTCTAGGACATAATGTGTTTGAAAAACTATATTGCTAAAGTCAGTCAAAATTATAGCAAAATTCGGCAGAGTTGAACCAAATGTCATGCCTGCACAAGTCCAAGTGAACTCACAAATCCTTCTTAGTGCTCACAAGCTACAACAAAGGGGACTTGGTCCATGTACTGATTTGGAGCTTCAATTCCAACCTTATCCTAAGCCTTTAAGATGTTCTACTCTCCTATTTTGGGAAGGTCAAGAGGCCTTCTAAGAGGTTTAATCATAAAAATGAGGTTGAACCCACGGCAAGAATAGGTTGAGCTCAAAACAGTAGCGTGTTCCCAAACTGCCCAGAAGCCAGCATACATACCCAGTTTTGCAAGCTTGATTACTCAAGCTTAATTTGGATTTAAGAGGCAGAAAATTCACTTTTTGGGACCCTTAATATGTTAGCTTTAAGGACATACAATTATTTCTAGGTTAAGTCATTGGGTAATAAGTCAATTGGAGCCATTTTCCAGATGTTACAGAAATTGTTCCAGCCTGCATATCCTGCACCTTTTGGCCTATATCTCCACAATGGTAGCTCCAAAGTTCTTCTAACTTGAGCCTTCTGAAATCTTACTTTCTGAACATTCTAAAAACGTTTCTTTCACCTAATTTGAGTAAGAGACCTAGGAGATATAATTGTTTGAAGTTGGCAGTTGTAATATGAAAAGCTGCTGACAAAAAGCATAAAGCACTTTTCAACTTTTGTACTTGCATTGCCTCTTGCTTTATGAAAGTTGTATGGCCCCTTTTCCCCTTTCTTTCAATTTTTTAAGGTTCTCATATATAAGCGAGGCCCTTAGGATTTAAGAAATCAGATTTGAATGATATGAAAAGAGCTCAAATTTTCTCTCTTAAAGATCTCATTTCTCTTTATCCTTGTTTCTAAGGTGGTGAGTCTTGAGTGGAACCTTTATAGAAGTGTTGGTGGCCAAGCCTTTAGTCATTTCTTGGTGGTTCCTTAGTCTTGATGGGTGGCTTAGCCTTAAAACCAAGTCATATCTTCAGCATAAGGGAAATTTATAACTAAACTCAAGCAAGCTACATTAGGCCCACCTGGTTCATGCTTTATTTGGTATCAGAGCTAATCCAGGTTGGTGTTCTTGAGTTTATACCACATTTCCTTGCTTTGGTTTCATCCTTGTCAAGCTTTCTTTCTTTCACCCTTGGTATGAAAACCATGGTGAAGCTACACCTCTCCTTCGCTTGATCTATCCCACTTTTCCTTCTCAAAATCAACCTTGAACAAACACTTTCTTAGGCCCACAAACCCTTAACCTACACTTGATTTCCCCACATAAAAACCCCTTTTTTACTCCTCGAAGAACCCCACAAAACAGCCCAAATACAACCCCCAACCAAAGCCCATCCAAAGCTTCCAACCACAAAAACTATGTTTTCTAGGCAGCAACTTGACAGCCCCCCCGGTGCCTATAGGCACGACCGTGCCACTACACCCAGTGCCCTTGGGCACAACCGTGCCTCCCTCCCTCAGCCTGTTTTTGCACCGTGCTACCCCTAGCGTGATCATGCCCCTCTTCTTTTCAAGCCTTTACCCTGTCACTCCTCCTTCTCCAATTCCCACCATGTCTAATGAGGAAAACCCATCCCCAAACTCTCCCCAACCTGCAAGAGTGCCTAGAGGTATGAGCTTGGAACAAGCTCATATCATGATATAAGATAATGCTATTCTAGCCTTACAACAAAGTGTGAGGCAAATTAGTAGGCAACTTGAGCAAATGACCACCCAATTTATGACCCTCCCAGGAGGCCAAAGACCTCAAGAGACCAGTGATCATAGAGATGAACATAACTTCTCTAGTGAATCAAGTATAGGAAGCAATCTAAGAATGGGAGGTAGGAGACCTCCTATGGAAGATTTTATAGACATCAAGGCAGAACCTTCAGAGTTCAATGGCAACTTGAACCCTCATGAGTACCTTGAGTGGGTTTAAGCTATGGATCGAATCTTTGAGGCCAAGGGCTATAATGATGAAAAAAATTTCAAGGTTGCTAGCCTTAAACTCATAAGTTATGCCTCCTTGTGATTTGAAAACATCAAAAAGCAAAGGGCTCGGGAAGGCAAGAGAAAGATCAACTCTTAGGAGAAACTTAAGATTCTCATGAACAAGGGTTCCTTCCCGAAAGCTATAAGCAAGACATCTACAACCGACTCTTCTCACTCAAGCAAAACAACATGAGTGTGGGTGAGTACATGAGGGAATTTGAGCAACTCCTCTTGAGGGGAGGTATCCATGAACCCCAAGAATAAACTATGGCTCGGTTTCTCAATGGGTTAAACCCCCTCATTGCTAGAAAGGTGGAACTCTAAACTTATTTCACCTTGGATGATGTTTTTAAGCTAGCTCTCAAGGTTGAAAAGCAAAGAAAAGAGAAGAAGGTCTTCACTAGGCCTTTCCCCAAGGATCAAGTGAGCTCAAAATCCCTTTTCAAGCCTTTCTCTCATCCTAAACCCAAGAACTCCTCACGGGTTGACAAGGGTAAAGATGCGGCTCTTTCTTCCCCAAAGGAATTGCCTAAGAAGCTTGAGGGGAAAAAGTGCTTTAAGTGTCAAGGATATGGTCAATTCCAATATGATTGCCCAAACCAAAGGGTCATGACCATGAAAGAGGTAGAAGAAGTTGATGCGTTATTGATAGAGGCTCAAGGAGAAACTCATGGAGTGGAATCAAAGGACATGGAGGAAGAGACTTCACTTGATGCCGATGAAGGTGAACTACTAGTCTTAAGGAGGTTACTACATACCCAAGACACCCCTTATTACAAGGCTCAAAGGGAAATGATCTTTCACTCTCGCTGTACATCCAAGACAAGGTGTGCAACTTGATCATCGATGGAGGGAGTTCCACCAACGTGGCCACTACTATTCTTATTGAGAAGCTTGACATTCCTAATATTCCTAATCCCAAGCCTTATTCTTTGAAATGGCTCAATGATGGCGACAACATTAAGGTAACCAAACAAGCCCTTATCTCTTTTTCAATTGGAAAGAAGTATAGGGATAGTGTCCTTTGTGATGTGATGCCTATGAGTCCTTGTCCTATTCTTTTGGGTCACCCTTGGCAATTTGATAGGCATGCTATGCATGATGGTTTCAAGAACACTTACTCTTTGGTTATTGACAAGGAAAAGATTGTCCTAAACCCGTTACCTCCCAACCAAGTCCACAAAATTAAGCCCGGGGTGGAAAGTGAGAAAAAGAAAGACTTTCTTATGTTGAGTGACACATAGGTTGACAGAGCTTTAGGCAAGGGTAAGCAAGTTTTAGCTTTGCTCATGCTTGAAAGCAACAAAAGTGAGGAAGTGACTCCCTTACACGCTATGATCTGCCCCCTCATATCCTAACATCAAGATGTCTTTCCACAAGATTTACCCCTGGCCTTCCACCAATCCGAGGCATTGAGCATCAAATTGACCTCATTCCCGGTGCCCCACTTCCCAACAAAGCAGCCTATAGATGTAACCCTCAAGGGACCAAAGAGCTTCAAAGACAAGTTGATGAATTGTTGGCTAGAGGTTATGTGAAGGAGAGCATGAGTCCTTACTCGGTTCCGGGTTTATTAATGCCCAAGAAGGATGGGTCATACCGCATGTGTATGGATGGTAAAGCTATAAACAACATCACCATCAAGTATAGGTATCCCATACCTAGGCTTGATGAGATGCTTGATGAACTCCATGGCTTATCCATCTTCTCCAAAATTGATTTAAGGAGTGGATATCACCAAATCTGCATGAGGGAAGGTGATGAATGGAAAACGGCATTCAAGACCAAGGGAGGGCTTTATGAGTGGTTAGTGATACCTTTTGGCCTCTCTAATGCCTCTAGTACATTTATGAGATTGATGAATGAGGTTTTGAGGCCTTTTCTTGGGAAATTTGTGGTGGTCTACTTTGATGATATCCTCGTTTATTCAAAGAGTCAAGAAGATCATCTACATCACTTAGAAGAAGTATTCAAGGTTCTAAGAGCTCAAAGGCTCTTTGGCAAGCTAGAGAAGTGTGAGTTCTTTGCACAAGTCACCTTTTTGGGGTATGTTGTTTCTAAAGATGGAATCTCCATCGACCAAGGCAAAGTGGAAGCTATCAAGTCATGGTCAACTCCCATCACCATCACCGAAGTTAGGAGTTTTCATGGTTTGGCATCTTTTTATAGCAGATTCATCAAGGGGTTTAGCACCCTCATGGCTCCCATCACCGAATGCATGAAGAAAGGTTCATTTGAGTGGACCAAGGCCACCTATGATGCCTTTAAGAAACTCAAATCCAAGCTAAGTGAGGCCCCATTGGTAGCCCTTCCCAACTTTGATAAACTCTTTGAGGTTGATTGTGATGTGAGTGGAGTGGGTATAAGGGTTGTCCTTATGCAAGATCAATGCCCCATTGCCTATTTTAGTGAGAAGCTCAATGGTTTAAGGAAGAACTACTCAACTTACGACAAGGAGTTATATGCATTGGTGAAAGCTCTGATAATTGGTCCCATTGCTTGAGGCCGAAACAATTTGTCGTTCATTCGGATCATGAAGCCTTAAAGTACTTGAGTGCCCAATATAAGCTCAATCCAAGACATGCTAAATGGTTTGAGTTCCTGCAAAGCTTCTCATTTGTGGCCAAACATAAGAAGGGGAGCACTAATGTTGTGGCAGATGCATTATCAAGGTGGCATTCTATCTTGGTCGTGATGGAACCAAGGGTTCTAGGCTTGCAATTCATCCGTGAGCTCTACAAAGAAGATGAAGATTTCAAGCACTATCTCCATGAGCAAGAAGCTCACAAGCATAGCCCCTACACTATCCAAGAGGGCTTCTTATTCAAGGGCAACAAGTTATGTACTCCAAAGGGTCCAATCCGAAAGCTTCTTGTCAAGGAGGTTCATAGAGGAGGTCTAGCCGGTCACTTTGGGATTAACAAGACTATTGATATGCTCAAAGAACATTTTTATTGGCCAAGAATGGGTGGTGATGTTCATGAAGTGATCTCCAAGTGTTCTCTATGTCAAAAGGCGAAAAGTCAATTCCACTAAGGTTTGTACACTCTATTGCGTGTGCCTAATGGTCCTCGGGAAGATGTGAGCATGGATTTTATAGTTTCCCTTCCTAGAACTCAAAGGGGCAAAGATGCTATTATGGTGGTGGTGGACCGTTTCTCAAAGATGACTCACTTCATTCCTTGTGAGAAGACCAATGATGCCTCTCACATAGCCCGTCTCTACTTCAAGGAAGTTGTTAAGCTACATGGCATTCCTAAGAGCATGGTGTCCAATTGAGATACAAAGTTTCTTAGTCATTTTTAAAGATGTTTATGGAGGCTCCTTGGTACTAAACTCTTGTATAGTACCTCCCACCACCCTCGAACCGATGGCAAAACCGAAGTAACCAACAAGACCCTTGCTACTTTACTTCAGAGTTTCGTGAGTAAGAGCATAAAGGAGTGGGATCTCAAGCTTCCACACGCCGAGTTCGCATACAATCGAACTCCTAGCTTTGCTACTACGCACTCTCCTTTTAAGTCTTGATACGGAATCAACCCTCTAACTCCCATAGAACTCATAACACTTCCACTTGAGTTTAGATTGAGCTATGAGGCCAAGGACAGGGCTAAAGAGATAAAGAAGCTTCACCAACAAATTCGGGCTAAGATTGAGAAGACAAACGAGATGTATAAAGCTAGAGCCAACAAGCACCGCAAGGCCATTACCTTCAAGCCCAGGGACTTGGTGTGGATGCACTTGAGGAAGGAGAGGTTCCCCTCTAGGAGAAAGAACGAACTCATGCCAAGGAGTGATGGTCCTTTCCAGGTCCTCGAAAAGGTGAATGATAATGCTTACAAGTTAGAGCTACCAGGGGATAAGGTCCCATTTGTCTCCTAAACTTGGAGCTCCCAATCTTGAGGATGAAGAAGATGGTGACAATTTGAGGGAAAATTACATTCAAGAAGGGGAGGATGAAGTGAATGTCATGCCTACACAAGTCCAAGTGAACTCACAAATCATTCTTAGTGCTTAGAAGCTACAATCAAGGGGACTTGGTCCATGTGCTGATTTGGAGCTTCAATTCCAACCTCATCCTAAGCCTTTAAGATGTTCTACTCTCCTATTTTGGGAAGGCCAAGAGGCCTTCTAAGAGGTTTAATCATGAAAATGAGGTTGAACCCACCGCAAGAATAAGTTGAGCTCAAAACAGTAGCGTGCTCCCAAACTGCCCAGAAGCCAGCATACATACCCAGTTTTGCAAGCTTGATTACTCAAGCTTAATTTGTATTAAAGAGGCAGAAAATCCACTTCTTAGGACCCTTAATATGTTAGCTTTAAGGACATAAAAATATTTCTAGGTTACGTTATTGGGTAATAAGTCAATTGGAGCCATTTTTCAGATGCTACAGAAACTGTTTGAGCCTGTACATGTTGTGCCTTTTGGCCTATATCTCCCAAACGGTAGCTCCAAAGTTCTTGTAACTTGATCCGTCTGAAATCTTACTTTCTGAGCTTTCTAAAAACATTTGTTTCACCCAATTTGAGTAAGAGACCTAGGAGATATAGTTGTTTGAAGGTGGCAGTTGCAATCTGAAAAGCTGCTGACAAAAATCATAAAACACTTTTTCGCTTTTGTACTTGCATTGCCTTTTGCATTCCTCTTGCTCTATGGACGTTGTATGGCCCCATTTCCCCTTTCTTTTAGCTTGTTAAGGCTCTCATATATAAGGGATGCCCTTAGGATATAAGAAATTAGATTTGAATGATATGAAAAGAGCTCAAAGCTTTCTCTCTTCTAAATCTCATTTCTCTTTATCCTTGTTTCTAAGGCGGTGAGTCTTGAGTGGAACCTTTATACAAGTGTTGGTGGCCAAGCCTTTAGGCATTTCTTGGTGGTTCCTTAGTCTTGGTCGATGGCTTAGCCTTTAAACCAAGTCATATCTTCAGCATAAGGAAAATTTCCAACTAAACTCAGGCAAGCTACATGCGGCCCATCTAGTCCATGCTTCAATAGTAAAACCAATGGTGGTATGTTTTATAACAAATTTCCTTATCACATAAATTTCATTACTAATGAAAAATACGTTATATTGCTTAAAAAAAAGTATATGTCATTGATACTCTTAGTACAAGAATCTCTTTATCAATGTCTTATTTAAGAATAAGAATCTTCCTTGGCACAAGGATCAATGTCATATTTATGAAGTAGATGTCATTACTAATTAACGTCTTATTATTACTAATGACAGCATTAGTGCAAGCATCTCTTATTTGAGAAAATGGGCTAAGGATCAATGTCTTGATCTCCAAAAACGAAGGAAAAATAAAATTTCTGACCTATTAGGACACTCCTTATCAATGGAGATATGAAGCTGAGAAGTGAATAACGAGAAAATTTTATTGGAAAAAGAGCTTCAACAAGCAAAGGGAGAAAAATGCCAGAGATAGTATTATAACAAGCCAAGTCTAAAACTAAATATTTTTAGAAAAGCTGCTTATTGTCCTCTAGGAAAAAATAACTATAAGTGTTGGCATCTGAAGAAGTAAGACATTATGCAAATGAATGCAAAAACAAGAAGAACAACAAGATTATTGAAACGTTGGGTAGTTTAGACTATTATGATCTTAGTAAAGAATAAACACTAGACCATGCCATGAAAACAACAAGGGAATTGTTGAGATAATAATGGAAGATAAGTATAAAGAAAGCAATTATGAAGAAACGAGTCATACAATGAAAAATAGCTCAATTAGTCTTGCAACCTTCAACCATAAGAATTTACAGTAGAAATGAGAATGAAGAGGCTAAAGAAGATTGGGTCCTTTTTATAATAAATAAATATACAGTCTATGGAAAATCCATCTTTTAACTAAACACCAACTATGTATGCGAAATGGTAGAAGTAGAATTATGGATAAAAAGATTGTGAATTTGATTTGGGAGAAGTAAATCTCATCAATTGTGAAAATATCATTAAGCATAATAAGGATAGAAAGTATAGATATATCTATGTCGAAAGTGTCTAAGTTCAAATTATACCATTGCAATATTATGGCAAAGAAATCAACCTTTATGCTTAGCTTTGTGATATCAGTCATACCAAATTTAATAATCAAATTATCATAGAGATCAAGACCAACTTGTGAAATAGTTTAGTAGGATTTAGTTGTTAAATTAGATATTACATAAGTGTAATAGATAAACTTGTCAAAAACTTTCTATTGATTAACATAAAAACATATGGGACATATATGAAGAGTGGAGGTTATCCAATGATGACATTTTTGAAAACATTCTACAAAATAGATAGTACTATACATCCAAAGACTATGGTGATAATGATTGTAGAAAAATGTGAAACTCTTACTCTAATGCAAAACGTTCAAAGGATAAAATTCAATCTGTAACAAATACAAATTGATAGGTCTTGAATATCAAGCTTTGCCAATCCTAAAAAATCAATAAAAAAACTAGGGTAGAAAGATTGATAATAGTGAAAAAAAATTACGTTTGAGTCCCAATTATTAAAAAATATGAGTGGTGCAAAATCAGAACGATCTTAAATAGTTAAAGAAGATGTTAAAGAAGAGGATACAGTTAGTATGATTAGTGAAATGAACATAATGAGTTTTCAAGTTGCAATACATAGTGTAGATCAGAGTATGAGTTTTGATAGAAAAGTCATTGGGTGTAAAACAAGGACATTTAGTATTTATGAGGATGAATTAGTTAAAAATATAACCATGGAGATGTGCTATAAAGTCACCAATACTAATCATAATAGCATCTATAGCCCAACAAATATATGTTTAGAACGATATAATTGATTTGAATTATGTGCTTACATCAATAGTGGCTATTATATCTATTTTGGAATATATTCCCATAATTTATACAGGAAAAAGCAGATAATTTTTTATAAATAAGAATAGCTGATAATAGCATAATGAGCCACAACGAAGCCATGGAAGGATTATGCACCGAAATGAGATGAGTCTAATTTAACTATAGAGATATGATATGAGTATTGAAATAATATTCAAACGCTATATTCTCCATGCTTACAGACCATAAGCCAAATCATATTCACATTAAATGGTCACTCGATTCCCATTGATAAATTGAATAGAGCAACCACTCATCAGAAGATTTATTTTACACGCAGTCAGCATGGGGAGAAGGGAATTCCTACACAATGTTAAGTAGCACTAACAATTACAATACTTGAGTTATCGATCGAAGGGCATATTGTTCTATAACAAGAAGAATTATACAAAGAACTCTACGCTGATAATCCACTAAAATTATAGGACAAAAATAAGACAGTTGCAAGGGTTACTTTGTTAACTTCCGATGCTATTATCTTAGTTAAACAATTGGTCTATACACACCAAGATATCGAAGAATTTGATAAACAAATCAAAGAGCTTTTGGATAAAGGGTTAATCGGGATATAATAATAGTCACCACACCAGTCATATATTCATGCACTATAAAAGTTTGTATGGTCTCCATAGGTATCTAGCCACATATACGGAAGTGTGGTGGTGAAAAATACAATTTTTTTGCTCTCCATGCATGTTAAGCATGGACAATATCTAATCCCACTTGGACCTAAGGGTAATCCCTATCCACACTTATATGCGTGATAGTCTATTTTAGTGTAATTTAAGGTAGTGTACCATTTTGTTAGGTGCTTCATACGTGAATTGAAAATTCATGCAACCTTAATTAGGGTGCAATTGGCTTCTTCGTCGGCATCGTGGGCTGTGCTCTATGAAGGAGAAAAATACATCTGCTTCGTAGTTTAAGAAAGGAAACAACAACTGACTAAAATTGGTCAATGTTTTCCCTCCCCCTCTTCCCTCTGTTGCTATTTGCATAGCGAATGAAGGTTGCTTTTCCTTGGAAGGTTGTGAACCCCGAATCCAAATTCACTTCACAATCTAGGGTTTGTTTCGATGTTAAGATTTTTGGGTTTGTTCTGCCTCAAATGCATGTAATGTTTTAATTAAGCAACTCACAAGAAATCTACTAGTTGTGGCTAGTAGCTAAGGCCAGAGTCATTGGTTTAATGGGGTAAGGTAGGACATGGATGCTCTTTTTTAGAGGCCCTTTTCTTCTTTTTCTTCTCTTGTTCTATGAGACTCTAAAAATAATTGTGTTAATAGAACCAAATTTATTGTATTAGGGTCAAAATTAGAACTAGAGATATTTGGATTCTTGACCAAAAAAAATCCTTTTCTCAAGCCTCATGTTGCAGCTATTAGCATCAATCGCCTTAATCCAGCAACTTCCCCCTAATTTGAGCAAGACCTAGGCACTTGTTAGTCCTTTGATTCTACGAATTTGGCTCTGTCTAGATATTTTGTTACAAACCTACTCACTATAATTAATTTTTGAGGAATCTACTAGTCATTAAATGCTTTGCTCAAGTTTCTTAAGTTACAGGACATTGAAGGCAGTATACTTCTTTTCTTTGGATTAGTATATTGTTACTTCACTTATATTAGGTGCTTAGTTATTACTATTAATTCTGGATGAAAGATATCCATATTGGAATTTGGATTGCCTGTGAATCTAGTGTTTGTTAGTTCTCACTAGCTTAGAAGAATGTTAGAATTATAACACCAACTAATTGTTTGAAGAAATGCTTGAGTCAAATCAATCAAAGGAAATTTTTCCATGGATACGCCCCAATTATTTAGCAATATTGTACCTATCCAATTGATTCTCGATTTGAAAAATGAGCACATGGTTTGAGTATTTTTTAATATCAATTAACATAATGTAGGGAGGTCACCTCCTTGCTCTTTAAGCTTTATTTCCTAATTAATACTTGCAATTTTCATTTATCAAAGACTTAGAATTTGACAATAAAGCTTAAAATGCTTAAATAAACACTTATGAATTATTATTAGCAATGTTATTTGGCTATCTTGAGTTGAAAATTATTGCCAAATGCCAACAACCATAAATCTTCTCAAATTGGATATACTGCCTCTTGTCCTGTACAAATATCTAGAGGTTTGCACTAGACTTGGTTTGGCTATGGTCCACAGCTATATTTACCTCCACTTTGATGAGTTACTTAGGATTATGTATATATAATGGTTTTGTTTTCTATGACTATATTGATCTATCTAGGTTAACGTCCATACGTGAATTCGACTACTTGGATCCGGGCAATCTTTTTTCTGAGCTCATGTTTATGTACACCACAATTAAGTGTTGCTCAAGTTCGAGACAAGAATCAGTTAGTGCTCTCCATCCCTTAGAATAACACTAGTATAGGGGGGTTTTGCCATTCAGGAATTTGTATAATTGTCGGCAGTTCTTTTTTTTTTTTTTTGAATTGATTATAATAGTTGTTTGATTAATTGTTCAAACATTAAACAGTAAGTTAGCATGGATTCTCCTTAATTTACTATATCATTGTAGGTTAGTATACACATTGTTAAAAATGACAACATGAAGAAGAGGCTATGAATATAGGAAGTCATGGTGTTGATGTTTGAAATAGAGCAGGTAAATCATAGTGTCCTACAAAGATGAACTGAATTTATCTAAGGTATTATTATTTTGATATTCCTTCCATTGTTATATAATGTTTGTAAGTGGAAAGTATTGTATTTGGAGGGAAAATCTTTTTCTCAGCCCTCTCCCATGGCCGTGTGCTATATCTATGTTGCTAAAAGATTAAAAAGATTATATTCCATACGCAATTAGGAAAGGATATCATGGAGTCCGATACAAAGACAATTATAGGAGGTTAGGAAAGTGCTAAATATTCTAGGATCCTAGTACTTACCCTCAAGTTGGAGCGTGGAGATTTGATATGCCCAACTTGCTTAGTTAATATTGAAATAGTAGTTGGCCTAGGGCTTTAGGGAAAATATCAGCAAGTTGCTCTGTTGTAGGAGTCCAAAGAGAAGTCATTCTCGAATAAAATGGCAATCCACCTCAATGTGTTTAGTACGTTCATAAGATACGATTGGCAGCAATACGAAGTGTTGCTTGATTATTACAGGCATAGGGGTAGTCATATTTGGCACTCCAAGAAAACACAACAAATTACATAACCAAACTACTTCATTGGTAGCATCAACTGTTGTTCTATATTCTACTTAAGTAGAGGAATGAGAAACAGTGGAGTGTTTCTTTGTCTTCCAGCAGATAGGGCCCTTATCGCAACTTGATAAAATAACCCGTAACAGAACGACGAGACATAGGGCATCCACCCCAATTAGAGTCACAATAACGGTTAAATTCAGCGTGTTTTCTGCAGGGAAACAAATACCTTGACCTACACAAGACTTGAGATACCGTAATATCCTCATGGCAGCCTCCAAATCGCAGTGTCGTGGCTCGTGTAGGAACTAGCTCAAAATGTGAACGCAATAAGCACTATCGACTCTAGTGGTAGTAAGATATATTAATTAACCAATGAGTCACCAGTATTGTGAGGGATCAGGAATGGGATCTCCTAAATCTCCCGAAAGCCGATGATATTGTTCCACTGGAAAAGAAATAGCATCCCGGTCTCAAATAATATATCTAAAGTATACTTCTGCTGACACAAAAATAACCCTTTTGGGGAACGAGCAACCTCAATACCAAGAAAGTATTTAAGAGGTCCAAGATCCTTTAGTTTAAATCATTTGTGCATATATTCCTTGGAAACTTTACAATGATGGGACGGCTACCTATTAACACCAGTTCGTCAAAATAAATTAGTAGAGCTAAGAAGACATCACCTTTATTGTAATTGAACAAAGAGTCATCAAGTGGACTCTGCTGGCATCCTTATTGTATAAGAACAGTATCTAGTTCAAAGAACCATTCTCGTGGCCCTTGACAAAGACGATATAAGGACGTTTTGAGCTTGCACAACATACGAGATTTAGGGGCGGTAAACCATACAGGCAGCTTCATATAGATATCTTTAGTGAGATCTTCATATAGGAAAGCGTTATGAACATCCATTTGATGTATCTACCATCCTTTGGAAACAACAACAGTTAACAAACATCCCATTGTGCCCATTTTAGCTACAGGAGCAAAAGTTTCAGTAAAATCTTCCCCTTCCACTACACCCAAGGCAACTAAAAGGGCTTTAAAATGTTCCACTGTCTTGTCTGCATTATATTTTATCCTGTAGACCCATTTACACCCAAGAGCTCACTTTCCTAGAGGTAAAATAGCATATTCCCATGTCTTATTTTCCTCCAAGCTGAAATCTCCTTTCTTATGGCTTCTTGTCAACGCTGATCTTTGACAGCTTGGGAAAAATACTTGGGCTCATCATGATTAGTGATAATAGTCAATAAAGCACGGTGAGATGAAGAAAATTTATCATAGCCAATACCATGAGATAAAAGATGGGACATACACTACAAGAAAATGCATTTTTTGCAACAAGCTTTCGCAACAACATAGCAGTAGTTGTTGCCTAAAATATATAGTGCAACGATAGTGAAATGTTGTTGCCAAATCTTATTGCCAAAATTGACAATTTTTGCTCCCTAACAAACAAATTTTTGGCGGGCATTGAAGCCTTCCTATGGCAACGATGGTTGTGATTGCGAACGTTGAAACCTTTATATTGCTACAACTTATGTCATTGCAAATTGGTTGGTGTTTTTATGGCAATGACCCAAATCATTGCTAATTTTGTATACCATTTATTACAACAACATGTTGGTGCAAAACATAAGAAGATATAAAAATTAAACGAACTAACTAAAAATCTTGTAAATTTAGCAAACAAGAAGACACAAATAATTGTGGTTAGCATATATTTTATTTTTCAAAATTTATGTTAGCTAGCTTTTATTGCCCGGGTATTTGAATTAAAAAATAACCCAGAAAATATGGTATGTGAGACCACCTTTAGTTGACTGAATTCGATGTTGTTTGCTTTGCTTCTTTTATTCTCCTCAGTGTAAGAAACATAGGACCCGTTGCTACTAGTTGCACACTTCATCGTCATCACTGCAACGGTTGTGCTCGATGATGACAATTTCGGGCGTCCACGCGTTGTTCGACCTTGCTGGTGTTCCTGTTTGTACATACTGCCCACGGTCGGTGGTGTTTATGGTCATGCTTGGCCAGAATTGCACCGGTGGTTTACTCTGCTCGGCTGTCCGTTTGTCATTCCACCGGGCGTAACCACCCTCTTCCTAAGTTCTATGTTTCACTCTGCTCAACTACAAGATATATGCATTTTGTTCGTGAATTTTGTTTCCCTAATCTCTGCTATGAACAAGATTTGCGGACTGTCGGTTTGCTATCTTCTTGTTGTTTAATTTGTTCTCGTTGTTCAATTCGTGGATTGTCGACGTGTACCCTGCTTCATTCTTTTTGTTAATGAAATATGAAGTGATATGTCCAGTTTATTCTCCTCTTGTTGTTCAATTTGTTTCCTTGTGCTCTTGTTAATGAAATATGAATTGGGGTGGACCGATTATTTTTGTTTTTGGGGGTTCTCTTGTTGAATTGTTATGTTCAATTCAAAGTTGGAGTTAGTTGTTTTGTGAACTCAAGATAATCTGCATTTGAATAATTCATTTGGAGTGCTTAAGATAAATCATTATTTTGGGGGCTTTGCTTAGTGATAAGTGTTTCAAATGAATTCAGCAAGACATGAGCTGAGGGCATTTGGAGTCACTAATTGTTGGAAATGGGCAGTGACTATTGTTCTTGCTGCCATTGATCTTTGTTTATTTTCTTAAATCTTGATTAAACTAGTGATTAGAGTTGGGATTAGAGAAGTTTTGCAATGCAAATTATTTGGTTAAGGATGGAATTCTGATAATGGTGGTGATTTAATTTGCGCCAATTAATGTAGAGTATTGCTTATGAACATTTCCTATGATACCTTCTTTGTGAAAGTGTAACCAAACCTAAGCCCCAGCTACGATAACCAAGAATCATGAACATGACTTGCAACAAAGATGAGAATTTGCTATAGCCTTTGGATTCCTGGTACCCTTAAGATAGCCCATAGAAGAAACCTTAGCTCGCTTGACCATGATTCCTCCTCTTTGGTGGTGTGGTTGTCCAATTGGGTCCATACCCTTCCCTTTGCCAACCCATTTGGCTTGAAAGCCATATTCTTTTCCCATTCTCTTTTCATTTCTCTATTTGCCTTTGTGATGTCCTTAGCTATTTCTTTTTCCTCCCTTTTGATCCTTGATTGATCTTGTCAATCTTTCAAGCTTTGCCTTTCAAGTTTGGACTCAGAAGGATTCGATTGATAAGGTATTATATTTCTTTTTCTTCATCATAGCATCAAGCATCAGTTCTGAATCGATCTACTTTTTCATTTGTCTAATTCTCAAGTCCCTTACCAAAATTTCATTTAAAATTTCATTTAGAAAACAAAATGTGTTCTAACTATTATTTTCTTAATTAAAATATTATTGCATATATGATTTTTATTCTTGAACTTATAATTTGTTTATGAAAGTGTTTTTTGCTTGTTTTTTTTCCCCCACAGTATTAGGTTTTACATTATATATTATATGTACAAGTTTTATTTTTGATATCAATCATGGTTGTGCTCACATAAAAACCTATGCAAAAGCATGACAGAACCTATATTTTCTTTACATGTCATGCTATAGGCTATTGTTTGGCTGATTGTCCAAAATATAACAATGAAGATGGGGCCTATCTTTCTATTTCATATTTGTAGTTTAGTAATACATCTTACAAGTTGCATTGATGAACTTAATAAGTTTTGGTGTTGGATTTACTTGAATGTTGGTGGATTTTGAGGGGGTGGAAAATTAAATTAAAAAAAACCTCAAATACTCGATTGTCAGTCATAGTACTTAAGGGTCTGTCCACAACGAAAAACGTTGAGATTATGGTCATTTAAACAAAATGATTAAACTAATTAAGTAAACTTAAGTAACTAAACAGAACAATTCAAATTAAACCTAAGCACTCAACTAATGAACACAGGTGTGTAAATTAATTTAACTAAACTAATACCTATACTCACAACATTCAACCAAATTAAACCACTACAAAAATTATTTGAAATCCAAAACAGAGCATAAACCAAACTAAATTCCAAATTCCAGTAAATCAGGCTACTGAAACATTCAACATCCTAACACTCAACATCCTTACCAATGTAAAATCGAAGTAACAGGGAAGGGAAGCAGAACAATAATCAGCAATAATCAGACCCTTTTTAACCAACGCAGAATCTAGCACCAGCAACTAACATAATCAAACATAATAAAATTAAGCAAGCTTGAATTGAAATTTAGCAACAACCAAGAACAACAACCCTAAATGTAGACAGATTCGAACCAAACCAAAATCATACCAACAACATCAGATTTGCTCTGCTGGGTACGAAACATGGGAGCTCTAACGACTACCAACACTAGCCAAAGCAGCATGGCTGATTCACGAACAAGGAACAAGGGAGAGGAGATTGCGAACAGGGGAAGGGTAAAAATCGAATGAAATTAGACAATTTGCAACCTCACTTTGCGATTCATGAACAACAATCCCAAATCGAAGCTTAAGTACAAGGATTTAAATGCTGGAAACAACTAATAAATCGAAACCCTAAATCGAAAACTGAGTAATGAAGCCGAGATTCAAAACCCTAATCTGGAAAAATCAAAACTTAAAACGGAAATTCGAATATGAAAATGAAAAGGAAAGCGAATTTAAACCATGCCTAAACGAAATTAAACCTAACCTAACCCTAAAACTACCTAAAATTTCCTAAAATTACCTACTGTTTCCTGGCATCTTCTTCATGCCTTCTTTTATACCGAACCCATCTTGAAACTTGACAGTTTGACTGGTGGTGTCGTGGACGGTTTGAAGGGGACATCAAGGGGTATGTGTCGGCGTTTAGGGTGTGAATTACGGGTGGTGGGATGGGTTGGACGAAGGTGAAACTGTGGGTGGGGTTTCTGGTTTCTGGGTTCGGGGTACTCTGTGGGCTGGGTGGTTTTGGGTGAGGGTGATGTGCTGGAAGAGAGAGAGAGATGACGAGGTAGAGAGAGAGTGGAGCGAGATGGGCATGGCAGAGAAGTGAGGGAGCAGGGCTGGTCGAGGGTTCTGGGAATGGGTTCTCTAGGTTGGGGGTTAGGGCAACGCGAGGAAGAAGAAGAACGAAGACGAAAAAGAAGGGGAATGGGGGTATTTTAATATGCGAACCGGGTTTTGGTGAACCGGGTCGGTCCGGTTTTATACTAGACCGGTTCGGTCCTATTTTTGGACTGGTTCAGGGTAGCTTGGCCCAGTTTTTGACAATTCAAGGCCGGTTCTTCAATTCTCGACATTTTCCCCATTTTTTCACCATCTTTGGCCCTTCTTTCACATTTATTAAAAATCTGCAAAATAAAATAAAATCAGTTAAAAACCTTAAAAATATTATTAAAACGAGCATAAAGCTGGTGAAAAATAGCACATTTTTATCTCAAACAAATACTCCCATACCAAGATTTTGCTCGTCGTCGAGTAAAATAAACTAAACTAACTAAAAGAAAATGAAAAATAAGGAAAGAAAATCCTAACTCACTATCGTAGGAATCACGATTGCATTTAGCGTATGCAACAAGCCCTTTAAACCCCTTGGACTCCCAAGTGGACGAGTGAGGTCTCGTGAGGGTTTCAAAGTGAAATACCCACAAAATTATTTCAAAAATAAAAGAAAATCTTTTTGGGTTTGTCAAAACTGATATGTACAAAACTTGGGAAATATATGCACAAATTCTAATCAGCTAAATCACCCATATACTCTACTATTAACCTGTATATACATAGAACGTACTTCAAAGTCCTCTACCTCTAAATGACATCAAAACACTAATTTTTCACTCCATTGAACATCAAGATTTGAATCCATCCCGGTGTTTGTGTGCAAGTGTATCATCATCTCCAGGACTTAGATTTACCAGAATAGACTCAATCCCACTTGGTTGACATAACTACATTACTCTTGTACTAACTTTGGAAGCAAGCTTTCCCAGTAGCAATGTTGCCCCAAAGGGTAGCACCCAGTAGCACGTGCCTCAAAGGGTAATGCCCAGTAGCGCATGCCTCAAAGGGATACTTGTCATTCCAAATTTTATTCTTTCTTTCTTTATTTATAATACATTTTTTTTTCTAGTTTTTTTCCAAAGTAATCATGCCACAAGCTAGTGGGAGAATCATTCATGGAAATCTAAGACCTAAAGATAATGATGAAGGAATAAATAAGGACTAGATTACACAACCCATAATGAACAACTGGAGTTAGAATCAGCGCTTAGAATATCACATTCGAGGTTGGAGACTTATCATGCACATCCTACTTGTATATAAGCTAATAAACAAGGCATAGGGGATTCAAACTAATCAGAAATAGTACAAACGTCCCCAAAAATAACAAAATTTTCAAAAAATTTAAAAAAAAGGTGGCACCTCACCCCCACACCAAAACTTCACAATGTCCTCATTGTGGGAATTAAGGCGCTAAAAAGCAAGCTCATAAACTAAACAACCGTAAAGCCTAAAATATATACAACTGGGACACACCTAAAATCAAAAACAAAACAAAACAAAATACGCACATATTCACAAAAGCCAAGAAAAACCAAATCACAAAAGAAAGCCAAAAATGAAACTAAAACCAAATAAAACCGAAATGAAATTGAAAATCAAAACTAAAAGCAAAGGAAACACCCATATTTACAAAAACAAAACCAAAACAAAAATCAAGGACCTACTAAATTGCAAACTAAACCAAAAGAAATCTAAAACAGAATAAAAGAAAAGAAAAACAAAAATAAAACAAAAATGAAATTACTAAACAAAAATAAAATCAAAGGGAAAACTAAAACATGCTAAGCTATAGAAACAAAATGAAACATAAAAAACAACCCTAGATATTCGCAATTAACAAGCATTTACAAAATCCTAATATATACAACTAAGTACGAAAAGGAAGACAACAAATGAAAAAGAAAAGAAGGGTGGAACGATCATACCAGGTTCGATACAGGTTGTACCCAAACTATAAAGCTTTTGGAGCATCAGCCACTCCATCACAACATACGAGCATCTACTCTTATCAAAACCAACCAATGCTCGTAGTAGCTTATCAAATGACCGGGCACAGTCTTCACAAAAATGAATGTAATTAGAAACATGAAGAAGGGCCCAAATAAAATGCATAACAGCAATGCAACTCAATGCTCTTTTGAGCTTATCAAAGCTCACAACCCAATCAGAAGAGAGATGTGTATAAGTAAAATCAGATGCACTAGTCAGTGGTTCAATGAAGATATGACTATATGAATGCATAAACCATCTAAAGTGATCTGAATGATCTAAATGAAACCTCACATCTCTAAAAGGATAAAAGAGATAACCACAACATGGCCAATCAAAGGAAGTATGAAAATCAGAGCTCAAATGACGACCTAAAGTCAGGTCCTGCATTACAAAGTCATCCTTGAGCCTATCTGTGTCTTTATCATCACGAGTCTGGTCTAAACAAGGAATATCAAACACAAAAGTCTCAGACTCGACAAAAGTAAACTCGGGAGGGTCTAAAGATGAAAGAAGAGAGGGGGAACTGCAATATTCAAGAATGAGGTTAGTTTAGACAGGATCAACAGAAAATTATTCATATTCAGCACGGAAATCCTCCTTCCGACTCATATTAACATCAAACCCACAAAAAGATTCATCTTCGATTTGCAGAATATCATAATCTAATTTAAATAGAAGATCAGGGATGATGGGATCAAAAGAGAATGATTCAAATTCAACATGAAAATCCACATCAAGACCTTCATTAACATCAAGCATATATGAAAAAGACTCATATTCTGCACAAAGAATATCATCATCAAAGTCAAACATAGTAGGTGCAGTCACAATCCCCTCATCACATAACTCCTGTGAAACATCTGTCGATTCATCCAAATCATGAAGCTCAATTGCAGGTATGATGCTTATTTCTAACTCACTATCAAGATCAGATTGTTTACCCACTTCTAATTCACAAAAGTTGTTCAAAGTAGTGGGTAGGTTGACAGAAACTAGGACATCGTCAGTGACGCCCTTAGGTGAGTTAGTGCAAGGTGCAAGGTCTGTTGCTAGAGACTTAGGGAGGTCACTTGTTCCAAACTAGGCAAACACATGTTTTCATTCAAATAAGGCCAAGTAGAATAAGAAGGTTTAAAATCATCACAGTGATCAATATCAGGTTTAGGAGATCCTAAACTAGAATCAATCTCACTAGAAGGCTCCCTAATCTGGTTAAAACATTGAGAATATTCAGCAATTCTCAATTTCATAGTCTCTACCATTTGATTAGTCATATCATTAAGTTTCTTTTCAAAACTTGCACATATAGCATCACTATAAACATTATAAGGACAAGTAGAGGCATCATGATAAGGAGATTCACAATAATCACACAGCATAGGAGGCACATAAGAGTGAAATAAGTCATAGGAGCTCACAAAATGGTCTAAAGGGTAAGAATTAGCTAGAAAATCATACTCTCCATGAGTTGGATATCTAAAAGACTGTTCGGCTTGGTCAATCGTATAGGTTTCCCAAGCAACTTTTTCAAAGACATCCCAGACCTCATTTGGAGTTTTAGATATCAATTCTCTTAAGCCTCCATGAAAAATTGAACAGATGTAACTCTTTGACTCAAAGTTTAAACCCTCAAGAATGACCTCACAAATTTCCCATTTTTCAAAATTATGATTCAGTTGAGCACGATAATCATTAAGCCTTGAAATGTAATTCCAAAAAGGTTCGCGCTCAAATTGTGGAAATTGAAAACTCCCATTTAAAATTTTTTTTAAAAAAAAATTTCAAAAAAAATTTCAATTTTTTTTTTGAATTTTCAATTTTTCACTTTCTTTGGGTTTTGAATTTTCTAATTTTTTTTTGTGGTTTTTGGAATTTTCTAATGTTTTTGAATTTTTCAAGTTTTTCAAATGTTTTTGAATTTTTAAGCATTTTTCATTTTTTTTGGATTTTTGAAGGTTTTTCAAATGTTTTTGGATTTTTGGTTTTTTTGAAAACAAAAAGGACTAAACAAATGAAAACGAAAACGAAATAGAAAAATTAAGAATCGATTCGAAAACAAAGTTACGAAATGACTAAGCAGGAAACGACTAAATGAGTATCAACTAACCAAAATGACTAATAAACTAAACTACGAAATATGACCTAATCTCATGTCGTCCTCTCCGGCAACGGCGCCAAAAATGTTGGTGGATTTTGAGGGGGGTGGAAAATTAAATTAAAAAAAACCTCAAATACTCGATTGTCAGTCATAGTACTTAAGGGTCGGTCCATAGCGAAAAACGTTGAGATTATGGTCATTTAAACAAAATGATTAAACTAATTAAGTAAACTTAAGTAACTAAACAGAACAATTCAAATTAAACCTAAGCACTCAACTAAACGAACACAGGTGTGTAAATTAATTGAACTAAACTAATACCTGTACTCATAACATTCAACCAAATTAAACCACTACAAAAATTATTTGAAATCCAAAACAGAGCATAAACCAAACTAAATTCAAAATTTTAGTAAATCAGGCTACTGAAACATTTAACATCCAAACATTCAACATCCTAACACTCAACATCCTTACTAATGTAAAATTGAAGCAACAGGGAAGGGAAGCAGAACAATAATCAGCAACAATCAGACCCTTTTTAACCAACGCAAAATCTAGCACCAACAACTAACATAATCAAACATAATAAAACTAAGCAAGCTTGAATTGAAATTTAACAACAACCAAGAACAACAACCCTAAATGTAGACAGATTCGAACAAACCAAAATCATACCAACAACATCAGATTTGCTCTGCTGGGTACGAAACATGGGAGCTCCAACGACTACCAACACTGGCCAAAGCAGCATGGCTGATTCACGAACAAGGAACAGGGGAGAGGAGATTGCGAACAGGGGACGGGTAAAAATCGAATGAAATTGGACAATTTGCAACCTAACTTTGCGATTCATGAACAACAATCCTAAATCAAAGCTTAAGTACAAGGATTTAAATGCTGGAAGCAACTAATAAATTGAAACCCTAAATCGAAAACTGAGTAATGAAGCTGAGATTCGAAACCCTAATCTGGAAAAATCGAAACTTAAAACGGAAATTCGAATATGAAAATGAAAAGGAAAGCGAATTTAAACCAAGCCTAAACGAAATTAAACCTAACCTAACCCTAAAACTACCTAAAATTTCCTAAAATTACCTACTGTTTCCTGGCGTCTTCTTCATGCCTTCTTTTGTATCGAACCCATCTTGAAACTCGACCGTTCGACTGGTTGTGTCGTGGACGGTGGATGAAGGGGACAACAAGGGGTATGTGCTGGCGTTTGGGGCGTGAATTACGGGTGGTGGGATGGGTTGGACGAAGGTGAAACCGTGGGTGGGGTTTCTGGTTTCTGGGTTCGGGGTACTCTATGGGCTGGGTGGTTTTGGGTGAGGGTGATGTGCTGGAAGAGAGAGAGAGATGACGAGGTAGAGAGAGAGTGGAGCGAGATGGGCATGGTAGAGAAGTGAGGGAGCAGGGCTGGTCGAGGTTTCTGGGAATGGGTTCTCTAGGTTGGGGCTCAAGGCAACGCAAGGAAGAAGAAGAACGAAGACGAAAAAGAAGGGGAAGGGGGTATTTTAATACGTGAATCGGGTTTTGGCGAACTGGGTCGGTCCGATTTTATGCTAGACCGGTTCGGTCCTATTTTTGGGCTGGTTCAGGGTAGTTTGGCCCAGTTTTTGACAATTCAAGGCCGGTTCTTCAATTCTCAACATTTTTCCCATTTTTTCACCATCTTTGGCCCCTTTTTCACATTTATTAAAAATCTGTAAAATAAAATAAAATCAGTTAGAAACCTTAAAAATATTATTAAAACGAGCATAAAGTCGGTGAAAAAGTACCTTAAAAATAGCATATTTTTAGCTCAAACATTGAATCATTTCCAAAGAATAATTTGGGACTACTTTTGTTTTCCACTTCTATTTGAATTAAGTAATAATGAGAACATCTATAATGTTAACTCATGCGTTTATTTTAATATTCAGTTTTATTGTTTTTTATCATCTACACAACCCGTGCGTGAATGTGGGCGTAGACTAGATTTATTGATGACATAGATTCTTATTAAAAAATTTACTATTTTGAGTGTAGGAAATGACTTTAAACAAAGAATGGATGAAACGAAATCGATCGTAGCCTGATTACACATATGGGGTTGATGATTTTCTAAATTTTGCTTTCCATGATGTTAAAGAGGAGGAGAAGAATACACTCACTATTAGATGTCTCTATGACAAATGTCGAAATGTATTATTGAAAACTGGGTTGGAAGTAAGGTTCAATTTGATTAGGTGCGGAATATATGAAAAGTACACAACATGGGAGTTCTATGGTGAAAGTGTTGACCAATTTAATGGAGATAATTCTAGGAAAATAATGACAACAAGGGTGGTTACGATATTGATGAAGTTAATATGCTGGAAGATGTGTGTGGTGTAGCAGGTATGGGTTTGGGAATAGAAAATAAGAAGGATATCGAAGGGCATATACATGAACAACTAACAGGTGAAGCAGCTAAGTTTTATCATCTGTTGAAAGAATATCAAGCCCCATTTTTGTCAAACGGTGAAACAATGTCGTAGTTGTCATATATTGTGAAACTATCACAGTTGAAAGTTCTCAACAATTAGAGTGACTCTTCTTTTGATAGTTTACTCAAGTCACAATGCCAAGCATGGAGAGCTGCAGTACCTAATTTAGATTATGAGGCTAAGAAGCTTATTAATGACTTTAGGCTTGAATTTTTGAAAACTAATGCTTGCACCAACGATTGCATCCTATATTGGCATGAATATGCACATTTGAATGAGTGCCCTACTTGTGGTTTTCCTAGATGGAAAACTATTAAGAAAGGCCCAACTAGAGGTAAAGAAGCACCTTGTAAAGTACTACGCTATTTTCCATTAAAATCTTGACTAGGAAGGTTGTATATGTCGAGAAAGACAGCCAAAGACAAGAAATTCATTCGATGAGGCGTATTCCCAATTTGTGGGAGATGCTCACAATGTCAGATTTGGATTAGCTTGCGATGGCTTTCAGCCTTTTAAGGATTCACAACATAGCATTTGGCCTATTGTTCTTAGTCCTTACAATTTTCCTCCTTGGTTGTGTATGAAACCTCATTCTTTCCTTTTAAATTTATTTATACCTGGACCTACATCTCTTGGAAGGAATATAGACGTGTATCTTCAGCTACTGATTGAAGAACTAACTGCGCTTTGTGAGGAAGGAGTACAAACATATGATGCTTATTTTAGAGATAATTTTGTCTTGCATGCGGCCATTTTATGGACTATTAGTGACTTTCCTGCATATGCTCTTCCCAAGGCATCAACATATAAGGAAGTGACATCGGAGTTGGACAAAGATCCATCAACAAACTCCAGTTCGTTCTTCGATCTCAAATTGTTGGCGGCAAGCCTGCTCCAAGTTGCATAAGTTTCCTAGAGGACATATTATATTGCCAGGATTACCTGAGGTACATAGATAGTATGGAGACTTAGGTTCGCTCGAGTCCAAGTTTGGTTTTGTTCCTTCATCCTTGTTTTTTTCATCGCCCATGGCAGACTCTAGAGAATGAGAGTTTGGTTGTCTAGCTTTAATACCATGAAAAGTATTGTGTTTGGAGAACAAATCTTCTTCTTAACTCTCTACCATGGTCGTGTGCTATATTTATATTTACAAAGATTATATTCCATATCAAATACAATTGGGAAAGGATATGGAGTCCTGTACAAAGACAGTTACAAGAGGTTAGGAAAGTCTTAAATATTTTACGAGCAGTTGACCATCTACCATGATGGATTCTAAATTTGCTTTGAAATTGTCTCATTTGCTTCTCTTACATCTACTATATATGGGTTCAGTGTCTTCAGGTTCAAACCAAGGTAGACGTACAACAAAAGGGGATATTGAATGAAGGTATTTGAGGTGTCAACTGGCTACTATGGAGTTCTAAACTATTTTGATCACGTGCTGTCAATTTTACATGCATACATTGCAAGGAAATGCAGTTTTTCGTTATTGGATGTGTACTTCATGAGCATACCTAGACATATTTAATAGTAGTTTCGATATATCTTGTACTTTTCATTGTGTATGTAATGACATAACTTTGAACTTGAATGATGAGAGTTAGCTTAGTTTTATAGAATTTTCATACCTTTTGCAATATTGTGTGTGTGTGTGTGTGTGTGTAGTTATGTTACATCAAGTTGTCAAATAAATTTTGCACATTTTCTAGAACACTAAAGTATTTTTGTAAAGAAAATCATTCGCACTAAAATTAGTTTTATTATAAAGGATGTTTATTGAATAAAAAATGCATAATACAACCCATACAAATGTGGGAATGAGGGGATGTTATTTTGCTCAGGGTGTAATATGCCCACAAATATACGCACAGGAAAGTTGCCTACTCTTATAACTGTTGTGGATGATGCCATTTTTCATGGATATAGAAGGGGGCATTCTATCGTCTAACACGCTTATTGGCAAAAATTTCTCCTTACCCTATCCATGCTTGGTGTAAGTGTGGTGATAGAACTCGGTACACATACAAGCATTAAAGGAGGCAATTTTAAGCATGAATGGATGCTTCATTTCCTGTAGTGATGGTGAGAAATCGTGCTAAAGAAAAAAGGGAAAAAGTTAGAATAGAAATCAATTATAAAAAGTTTAATGATAATACTATCTTCTATTATTCGTATTATACCCTAATAAAACAATTCTTTTCAATAGAATTCAAAGTGTCTCTTGGTTCTTGAAAATGAACTACAAAAGCAAATACTAGTAGACAAAAACTGATGACGAAAGCATTCCTTTAATTGCTTTTCTTGCCCCATCAAGGACATTATGAATGGATAGTAATGGAATTTGGTGTTAAAAATGAGCTTCAAACATTTCAAAGAAGAATAGATAACATCTCCAAAGATCTCATTCACTATTGTCTAGTTTACATTGATGATATTCTCATCCTTTCTAACACTAGAGAATAGCATGTGTTGATCATGGCATTATATTTGGTAAAAATAAGTTCATTTATACTAAACAAGATATAGAGTTTTTAGGTCTGGAAATAAAAGTTAGACAAATCATTTGGAATACATATTTTAGAAAAAAAATAGAAATTTTCTTCAGAAGATTGAAGATAAGAAGCAATTAAAAATTTCTCGTGGATGTTTTTCCTATGCTTCAAATTTCATTAAAGATTTAGATAAATTGAGAAAACCCTTATAGTAAAAACTTAAGAAAAAAACTAAGTTGGGCGTGAACCCTAGTGACTGAAATATTGTTTAAAACTTCAAAGAGATGCGCAAAAATGTTCTTGTTTTTAACTTGTCCAATGAAGAAGGTAAGTTGATTCTTGGGACAAATGCTAGGGGTGAGCACTAGAGTTCCATACTCAAAATCAAATAAAAGAGAAAAACTCTACAAATATTGCAGTGAAACTTTTAATAAAGCATAATACAACTATTCTATGATAGGAAAAGAAATCATTACAATCAATAGCGGGATTAAATTTTTTAATCTTTATCCCCAAAACTTTTTCTTATTCGAATTGATTGCCAAAGAATACTTGCTTTTATGGAAATGAATTCATCGAATGAACAAGTGTAGGGGCGACTCCCATGTTGGCAATTATGACTTAGGACATGTTTGGATGGAAGAAAAGGAATGCATATATCCATCGTTTGGTTGGACTTCCAAGGGTATGAGATTTGATACCTAAGGCCTGAGGGTATCAAGTTCCCCCTTTGGGTGGTACTTGATCCCCCCATTTTGAAGGGGTTTCAAGTCCCATCTTCTACCTTCAATTTTTTTTAAAAAAAAATCCAAGTATCTCTTAATAATAGGAGAATTGTATTGACTAAATCCACCCACCATGGACGAGTTACTGGCACTGGCAACCACCGAAAATTGCACTGGTGACCACACAGAGTTCCACCAAACCCCTACATCCTGAGAGAGAGAGAGAGAGAGAGAGAGAGAGAGAGAGAGACAAAGGGCGAAGAAGAAAAAGAAGAAGAACACATTGCAAGAGAGGGAGAAGTCGGTGACACCGGAAAGGGAGAAGAAGATGACATAAAACTCAATGCCTAGATCTAAGAAGGCAGAAAAGGAGGAAAAAGAGGAAAAGCCAGCAGAAAAAGAATGCGTTGTGTAGAGGCTATGGGCGGCAAAGTAGAGAGAGGGCCAGAAGGAGAAGCAAGTGCTAGAGAGGTGGTGGTTCAGTTGTAGAATTGGTCACCGAAGGGGAAAATGTGATGCCCATATTTGCCTAGAGGATAAGTAAGGAAGAGAAGGGGCATCAAGATCGCCGACGGAGTGTTAGACATTCACCAAAGAGGAACAATGTGTTGGCCCTTCATCAAAGTGGACGAAGGAGTATAGATATGGCATTACTAAGAGAAAGCAGTGGAAGAGAAAGAAAGGAGGAAAGAGAACATGAAGGAAAATAAATTTGCATTGATATAAAATAGTTAAAAATAAAAAATTGATTTCATATCATAATTATACCAAATACATGATATCAAGGAATCAAATTCCATTCCATTCATCCAGTATTTCAAATTCCATTTCATTTCATTCCACTACTAGTGAACCAAACAGGCCCTTAGCTAGTTTTGTTTCTCAATTGATTCATATGCAAGGATCGAAAAATTCTTTGGCAGATAGTGTAACTTCTAAGCTTGTCAATGGTGATCATCAAAGTAGAATTCCTGCCAGAAAAAGGACAAAATCCAAAATGAATTGTCATTGCTGCTAGAACGAGTCTCTTCTCAAAGTAAAATCCTTATGGATATTTTGGAGTTTCATACAAAGAGTAGATTATTTGGTTGCTATCTTCTTCCTATGTAATAGTGTAGAGATTCAACCTTTTAGAATTGGAAATGAATTACTTACGGTGTCCTTATATTGCTCAAGCCAAATAAGTCCCGATGTGTATGAAAAGTGGTTTAACTACTAGTATACAACATGCTTTGACTATTACAACCATTATTCTGATGATATTTTAGAAATCATGGAGTACTATTATCTTCTTCCCTAATAGACCTGGAGTAAGTGGTGTTAGATTTTCAGCAAATTCATTTCCTCTAAATGATCCCATCATAAAAGCCCAGGAATATAGGATGGTAGTTTATCTCATAAAAAATCTTTGATCCAGGGTATCCTTTCTTGTTCACGTCTAATAAATTTCAAAAGTGTATGTTTAAAAGAATCCACTAGAGTTGCACATCTGTTGACGGACCAAGAAAAGCTTCTGAAAATAGAAGTCCACAAATTGAGGTGCATTGATAATTGATTGAATATGAAAACGGAAAGGTCAAGCTAGCTCATTATGTTATTCAATTAATTGATCTAAATGATCATGATGATCTGAGATAAGAATGGTTTTCAAAGTGATAAAGAATATTTAGTGATCCTACTTTAGCAAGAGCTATTGAATTTTACAACATTTTATCATCGAACATCGGCACTGATTGAATGAGGAAAACACTAATGCAATGAGAAAACACTATTTTCGTGTATCATAGTGAACCTAGCATGTAAATGAAGGTGAATGAAGCTATGCCAAAGAAGTTTTCGATTATATCTTTGTTGTTGGGTCGTTTGAAAAATTCTTATCAGGGAGGAAAAAGATGTCGACATGATTTATTTGAAAAGTGAGGTCAAAAGCATTTCGAACTAGATACAGATTTTGATGATTATCTGTATAATGATGGACTTTAAGACATTATTAGAGACAAATAGATGTATAATCTTACACATGAATGACTAGTCTTGTCAGCATTCAGTGTTCTAAAAAAATTGTTGCACCATTATGTATTATCTTTTCAAAGTGTAAAGTTAGTATAACAAAGCAGTTACAATATTTGTGTGAGAGGATCATGTGACAGCGTGCATAGTATATCAATTAGGGCATTCCTATGTATTTCATCTCCTCTATGAAAGGAGATGCTTAGTATTGTGAAGACGTTTTAACATACTTAAGTAAAAGAGAAGTTGGATTCCTCTATTTCTCTATGAAAAAACATCACTGATGATTTTAGTAACTTAAGTCGCTATTCAATTTTTTCATTGTAATATTTCCACTTTGAAGCTTTCAACATCCTAATAGGAATGTTACTCAACCAAACCTTATGTCTTAAATATTATAATTTCTTAATTAAAGTTTTATCATCTTTAAAAATATAAAAAGTTTATGGGTGACTACGATATGAGGTCTGAAACAAAATGGATTTTTGTTGTACTTGATCTAAGGAAGGTATCATTGATATTAGCAATCTCTCTAAACTTAAAGTTAGAGGAACACTAGGATGCAACGCCAACTACATTAAGGTAATAGTCAAAACTCTCTAATTAAGCTTTATTATTTTGCAAAGCATAATGGGTTGATAATATAAAAATTGTAAAAATATATGATATTGGTTAAAAATTGTGATAATTAGTACCAATACTGTCATTATAAAATGTTAAACAGTTTAGAACAAGCATATTTCCAGCAAAAGTCCAAAAAATAGCAAAATTGCTAAACTATCTCATTTTGGGGCAAATTTATAATTTCTGAAATAATTTAAAAAATCTATTGTTAAAAAACAAAAGGTACCCCATAATTATTTTGAAAAAGTCAGTGGGCAAAAAATAGTTATTCTAAAACTTAAGGTACCTAAGAATTGGTAATTGCCGATTTGAATGCCATTTTGTGAATTTCTCTAAGGATGATAAATATGGAGGCCAATAGCGATGGAGTTGCTGCAGTGTAGAGGTAGCTGGCGCATTGCAGGTGAGTTGAGGTTGTTGAAGAACCACCAAAATTCCAAGGTTAAATTTTCTAGGGTGGATGATAGAGTGAGTATACTTTCAAGGCAAAATAAGGAATTATTATTATACACCCCCTCCACATTTAGGTAAATCATATTTGTAACCCATGGTTTTTGAAATTATTATTTAACCTCCCTCAACTTAAAAATTGTTATCATTTGCCCTCCAAAAGTGCCAATGTCAGGGTTGTTAAATAATAATAAATTACCTGTATATGATAACAAATTCTAAAATGAGGGGGTTCAAATAATGATTCCAAAAATAGTGGGTTGCAAATAAGATTTACCTAAATGTGGAGGGAGGTACATGATAATAATTCAGACAACAAGGGACTAATAAAAAACAAAGGGATTAGGGGACTGATTTACACATCAATGGAATATTATTTTGAAAATTCAATGGCTCGATTGAAGGGACATCTTAATATTTAACTTTCTTTGAAAAGTTTAAATAATATATTTTTAAATTTTGATGGGTCTTGTTGATTCGTATGACTGATCGTATTTAAAGAAGTTAATTTTCTAAGTATCGATCGCCTTGTCGATATATTGGTCCTTGTCTTTTAAACAATTAACATAAATTTGTAATGGTTTGTCCTTCATTTTTCGACAATGTCTGTTGGTGTGAAAAATCATCTTTCATCTATTTATCCACTGGTTAATTGATGAAGTTTTTGAGGGAGTTTCCTCATATAAATACATAGTAGAGAAGCCTGTGTTGGATACCCCTAAGTGTAACGGTAGGAGATCCTTTTGACTAAGAAAATAATAAGAGAATGATCATATGCACGAGTTTCTCAAGCAATTGTGAGATGTATAATAGGTACCTAATGTGTAGTTAGCAGAGAGTGAGTGTATATGACAAGAAATGTGGACTTGCTCATGTAATAGGAGGAGAGACTTAGATAGTAGCTGGAGAAGAATGAGATGCTTTTAGTTTATAGCCTTGCTTTTATAATTTGTCACTTCTAGCATAGTGGATTTTCCAATTTACTAGACCATAGTGTTTCCCTTGTTGCGGAGGAATTTTTCATGTGAAATTTTTTATGTTCATCCTCTTCGTATGTGTATGCTTGTGTGTGTTCATACATGTGGCTAGTGTTCTCCCAATGTTGATATTTTGACAAGTACTATCATGTCCTAGTTCAAGCAACCACAATGGCTATAAAGGAAGGATCCGGATTCCATTATGTGAATAGGACTGCACATTAAGTCCCATCAAGAACAGATGTGATTTTTCTTCGTCCATCGTTTGCACAAACTTATTAGCGGCTCAAAACTTGCTCCGTCACATGTACAAAAGAGTATCTTTTGTAGTTTCCTAATTCACTCTATAGCTCCATAAGTTTAAAGTAAAAGTCTACCACCTCCATCAATTGCTTGCAACAGGCAATGCTTGCTTTAAGCTGGTGAATTTTTTGGAGTGTTTACAACCGTATAATGTCTTTTTAAATTGCTTTACATGTTTGCCAGGTTGTCTTAGAGTATGCAAAACTCATGCAAAGCTTAGGATCGAGTATTTGTAAGGCCCCTATTGAATTAACCATTTCCCGTACCTATAATTTTGGGTTGTATCCGAGTCTTCTTCATTAATGTTTCTTTAGGGCTCATTCTATGAACCCTAACTTTATTTTGGGCCTTCCAAGCTCTCATTATCTAAGATGTTTTTCTTAAAGGTCATTGCTTTGGTCATCAAAGGCCACTGTCACTATTAACATTCCATGACCTTCTAATGGGTGTAGATAATGAGAAGAGTGACTCTCTATCATGAACTTTTTCTTCAGTTTGTTATCCATAGTTGTTTAGTACAACGAAGTAACATCCCGAAACTTTGACAACATAAATTGATACAAGAATAGGAGAATGAAATACAACAATAAGAGGAGGAAATTTACTTCCTCTTTGTAGGTTAGTTCAGGATTACCAGGATGTGGAAATACCCGAACCTTTACGCCTGCTAGATGTCTGCCCATGAACAGGTGCTACTAGAGTCACTGAGGATCTCACGCCCAAAACCCAAACCCACTGATGATGGCTAGGTTTGAATGGGGGAAGAAGCAGAGAGTTTTGGAACAGAGGAGCTTGCTGATTTTATTATGATCAACCTCACAATCCATCTATTATATATATAGTTGCACAAAGCCTTAAATAGAATCAACAAAATTATGTTTGATTAATACAAAATTAATCTCCAAGTGTAACTGCCAAATCTATGGCAATTATGACCATTTATTACTGTGACCATTATTGGTCAACAACTCCCCCTCGGTCACAAAGACCACCATCCTCATTCTTTCTACCGACAATTGTCCCTTACATATCATACTGGAAATTGAGCGTGCGACCAAAAATAAAACCATTAGTACTATATCAAGTCACCATCTAATTGACATAACACTTTCTCAAAACATCAATACCCTAAATTATGCAAATACATCACCAATGGTATACACTATCTCTTTATGCCTGATATATCAATTGATTATATACTAAATATAATCGCCCGGACTTGATATGGTGATGGAGAAATGATTCTTCCTTAGACAATTAGAATAATCCATCTTAGCATGACTGCTTTCCTAATGTGCTCCGTTGGACTGTATACATCTTGGCCCTTGGATAACACATTAAGGTAGCAACATCAAGTTTTGACTTCATATTATAACTCTAAGTCAAGGAGTATCGCCAATGAGGGTCACACAGTGATAAGGAAAGGTAACTCACTTATCACTCATCAGATTGGTCGACTTTCAGCACACACAGTATGATATTGTGCCATGGCATAACTCCCTCTAAACTAGGCATGTCACTCTTCTATGTCATGCAAATCATAGGCTTGGCTTTTACCTAAAAAATCAACCTGAGCTACTAGACCAACATACCCAATGTTAATCTCAGTACTCGTGATTCGGCTATAAGGCTTCGATATGAAAAATTATTTCATATTCAACTCCCCCGAGTCTCATCTTAGACTTACTAAGGCGACTATATGATGTAGTCTCATCCTGCCTGCTACTCAAGCGTCAAGGTCATTGCCCGTGTGACTAGGCCAATCAGAAGCATGTGGCATTTCAATATGCCTAACGCGCAACAATAATTTATTAGCATTTTGCTCATTGCAAAAGAACCTTGTCCATCACATTTCAAGATATCTCCCGAAACGGAACCTTGCGAATTCCTAGACTCAACATATGAGTTTTGAACGTGTCACTAGGAATAGGTTTAGTCAAAAGGGACATAAACACCTTCTTGGTGTACATATACTTTATGACAATATCTTTTGTTTCGAGGGGGAGCTGTTGACCAATAACGGTCACAAGAATAAATGGTCATAATCGCCATAGATTTAGCAGTTGCACTTGGGGATTAATTGTGCATTAATCAACCATAATTTTGTTGATTCTGTTTAATTTTCTCTATATATAACACATAGTTATAGATCGATCATGTCTTTCATATTATCATCACATATGGATGTGAATTAGGAGTTTCTTTAAGTCAATTATAAAATTTATACAAGTTTGGTTAAACTTATTAACACATTAATGGGTGATTATCACATAGATATTCAGCTTCAACTATGTAAAACGTATTGACATAAGCTTTATGAAACTAATTCATAAGAAGTGTTCCGAACAAAGAACCCCTATAACATGAATTTATATTTAAACCTAATATTATTACAAAAATGGCAACATGAAACATAAGCTTATGTTGTATAAAACTAATTCATATAACATATTATTAAAATAAATTCGACATATAATATGTAGTTATATATCATGCCTCTAATTTTCATATTATCATTACATAAATAATACAAAATACTCAATAATAATGATATAAACATATCAAATAAACCCATAATTATTTTCTGCATATAAGACTAACTCATATGGTTATTGAAAAAAAAATGGCATGTCAGGCCGAATCAGGAATAAGATCAAGGTAGTCGAAATTAACTCGGCCCAAAAGAAACACTGACCCGATGTAAGATGAAGTGAAGATGGGCCTAAGAACCGAGGATTTCACGCCCAAAACCTGAACCCACTAATGATAGCTAGGTTTGAGTGAGGGAAGAAGCAGAGAGTTTTGGAACAGAGGAGCTTGCTGATTTTCTGATGATCAACCTCGCAATCCATCTATTATATATATAGTTGCACAAAGCCTTAAACAGAATAAGCAAAATTATGGTTGATTAATACACAATTAATCCCCAAGTGTAACTGCCAAATCTATGGTGATTATGACCATTTATTCCTGTGACCGTTATTGGTCAACACTCTTTTTTTCTCTTTTCACTTTACATTATATATATATATATATATATATATA
>JACYFF010031959.1:71157229-71200437 GCA_017589665.1 Selenicereus undatus | reverse complement strand
GTATATATATATATATATGAGATGGAAAATTATTTGGGGTTAGTAATAAATTTTCTAAAGAAGTTAGTAAATTACAAATACCAGTATACAAGTCGTCCCTAACCCTATATCAAATGCGCCCTACAATCATCCAAAGGATTATGTGTCAGTGAGTCAAGTTTTAATCATCTCAATTGAGTTCGTGTAATGACAAAATAAGTTGACTAACCTAACACAAATCATTTGTCAATGGTCTGATTTGTAAGCCTCAATACCAAAATATAACTTTAAAAATGAAAACAAAGAGAAAGGAAATAACGAAATTTTTATGTGGACCCCAATGTTGTTCTATAACTTTACGTTTGTCATATTTGGAGTTGGTAAATTGAAATAGGTCGGTTCAAGTCGACATTTTTAGTAATCGAATGAATGTTCTTTGATAGCTCGTTAAGTGATTATACATTAACATTCAAAGATTTGTCTTTGTGAGATTAATAACTTGGTCTGCATTTGCTCAATGAGTCAAAACTAAAAAACAACAACAATATATGAGTATGTGTCAATTAGCATTACATTTATGTGATTGGGAATGCTCATTATCAAAACTCGATACTTGGAATTTAATTGTCAAAAGTTCAAATTAGTCACATTATTTTGAGATCATATGCAATGATACATTCTTGAATATGATTTTGTAAAATTAAACATGTTATGAAGATGAATTAGAATTGTAGATCAGTAGTGTGGAATTTTTGGCAGCAGTCACAGAACAATATTATAAATTTATAATCGTAGCTTGTATTGCATTAGGTCATTAAGTAAATCAAATAGTAAAATATGATTGCTAGATCCTAATAAGTTTAATAAAATTGTTCATTATACTTGTCTTTTCTTATTTTCTATCATGACAAAATATTTTTTTCTCTTATATTTTTACTACATATCTATCAAATTAAAAGTTTAAAACTATCAACGAATTTAATATTTCCTCTTAAGTTTTTAATTGATTTCATTTGTGAAAATTCCCTTCTAAGTTGTTTTTCTTTTCCCACCAAAACTCAACTAATTGAGTTTGAAAAATTCAAAATTCTCCCCAAACAGAAAAGTCTAAAACCCAAGAAAAAAGTTACTACTTATTCATGTAAAATTGAATCGGGTAAGAATCGGATCGATTTTAAATCGGGTACGGTTTAGTTCGAGTTCGGGTTCAGGTTGTCCATTTTCGGTTCACTTCGAGTCGGGTCACTACGGATTGGATTTGAGTTGGGTCGGTTCATTTTGGGTGTGGGTCATTTCAAGTCATGCTATAATTCTGGTTTCATTCGTGTAATAGCCGAACCTAACCCATGTTTATTTATTTAAATCATGTTTATGTACTTAATCAATGATATTTATTTGTTTAACTCATGTTTATTCTTTTTATCATTTAAGGTTATTTAATTAACCAAATCATGTCTAATGATTCAATTGCACCCCAATTTATCTAATCAACGAATTCCATTATGTTTTCTAAATTTTTCGAATTCAATTATCGTATTTAATCATCCCAATTGGGATATATTTTATTTTGGGACCCACTTTGCAAATCAAGTTTTATTTCTCGTTTAAATCGGGTGAGTCGATAGTAGGCCTCCGTAAGCATGATTTAGCGATTAATTATTTTCCAAACGTCGGGAAGATTTAATCCCGAGCCTTATAAAATCTTTAACGCAATCTTCGCTTATTTTTGGGCCCAAAATCAAGCCCAAAACCCATGATGTAGGCCCAATTATACAATGCCCAAGTTACTTGTGTTTATTTATCACTAATTGTTATGATTTGCACCTAAATATACTTAGCAAAGGGATATTTTTGGAGGCTTAAAAATCAGCCAAGTTTTTATCTTCAATCTCAACCAAGTAAACACACACTCACACACACATTCCTGTTCTCTCTTTCTCTCCTACCTCAGGCCAAGTAACAGGACAACACCACCCCAACCCCCTTTCTGGCCGCCACATAGCCACCATTCCGCCACCAAATGCCACCAGGCGCTACCCCTAGTCCCCCACCAGCCTTGGCAACCTTCCCCACTCACTCAAACATGCACCCTCCCTTCGAAGCTTAACAAGAGGTAAACCTTAACCTCCATCTTGTGTGGTTTTAAGTTTTTATTATTGTTTTAATTGTAATATGTGTTTATATGATCAAAATAAGTGTTATTATGCAATTTTTATTAAGTTTGGAGATGTTTGGAGTTATGGTTATTTGATCAAGAGCACGATCAAGTGATTTGAAATTAGGCAAGCATGAGTTTGAGCTTGTTTTACTTCCTTTTCGTGATCTTTGATACAAAAAGTGGATTTAATATTGTGAATGCTAATTTTGAAGTCATTTATAGAGGTTTGAATGAAGATTGGAATTGGACATAACCTAGGATTTCATGATCATGCATTTGTTGAATTGCCCACTGTTGAAAATTTTGGGAATTATGGGGTTGTCTAAAAATTCTAAACTTTTTTACTGTAGATGCTCTATATTATTTGGGATTTCTTGGCAAGATGTCATGAATTTTGGAGGTGTAATAAGTGAGTTATAGAATTTTGAAAAAAACTACCTTGCTTTGGATACGAATTATGTAATTATGTATTAATGAAGTTGTTTGGAGTTTGGATATGTTAATGGCTTCAAAAATGGATGCTATGAAAATTTTTGGCTAAATTGGCGAAGCATAAAAAGTCTCATTTGTGACCAAGAGAGGTTGGTTGGACTAATTATGTAAGTAAATGAATTTATTGGGAGATTTTGGATATTGATGTCAAGAAATATATTGAGTATTGAGTAAAATTTATCAGGGATTAATTTGGTGTACTATGGGCCAAAATAAGATCACTTAAGGGGGAAATAGATATTCATGAATTTTACAGGGGCTTTCAGCTCAATTCATGAGAGAAAAGAAAGGAGAAAGCAATGACTGTGGCTGTTAAATGGTACAAAATAGGAGAACATTTGCCAATAAATTGGTAATGATCGGCCAAATCAAAAATTATTATTTTTGGTCAGTAGATAGATCAGTGCGTTAGATTTGAAATTTCTTTTTAATCGCCTTAATCCAGGTTCTATAGAAAACGTTATGATCATTTTGCTAGGACTGCACATGTTCGATCAAAACTGGCACACTTGTGTTCCAGCCCCATTTTAGGAACCCTATTATGAGAATCATATGTTGTGTTGTGAATGAAAGTTTTTCGGAGTGATTAATCTTTCCATATTGGGGTTTGAAGTCTCCATTTGAGGTTAAGGGTGAAAGTTATAAATTTTCTAAGTGCACCTTGAATCGGTGACAACTTTGATTGTGCTTAGAAGCTTATTTGGTTGGGAAAACTAAGTTGTATGACATGATCAAAGAAATTGGAACAGTGTAGAGAGTCTGGACTCGAAAACGATATTTATTAGACCAAATTATTGCAATTTATGCTATTTTTAACCAAGATATATCTATCTTGGCCTCAAACCTTTATTACTTACTCAATTCAGAATGTATCAAATGCGTTTATCGAGTCAATCTAGTGTACTCACTATTATCTTGAACCAAACTATACCTCAACGAGCCTTAAACGCGTATCAGCAATCTATCTCAGAAAAGGTCAAAACCGCTATTTCATTTGAAACCACTATTTCATTTGTCACCATCAATGCCTTTTCCTGTGTAATCTCATGAATCTCATTGTGGTTATTTTACTTTCATTTACTTCATATCGGATTTAATTAATTTCATCAATTCAGTTTTGAAGTTATATTGAAATACCCAAGTTATGTATACCATTTAATTTCTCAATTTCTATTACACATATTTTTACTTACTCAATTATTTAAGTAATGATCATTTACTGAATACACATACCTACAATGACATTTATGAAACAGAATAGAGGTCTAGTTATCATTCTCCGTTATGCATAAGTGTTATCAAGTCAGAACATATTTATCAAGTCAGATGACATTTATGAAATAGTTGACTTTTATCAAGTCAGATGACATTTTTAAAGACTAAAGGTAGTCCATTGTCTGTATCTTTGGAAAGCAGAATATGTTTATCAAATTACAACTCTTAATGAGTTTATCAATGAACCAATTTATACAGTGATTGCCATTTAACTTATGACCCCATCAGTTATCATCTATAGGGCGTCAGCTAGACCTAGCAAAACTGACCCGAGACCCGAAACCCGAACCAAATGACCCGGACCCATACCGGACCCGATACCCGAAGTATGCTCACCCGAAAGTTGACCCGAAACCCGAATTGACCTGACCCGAACCATACCCGACCCGAAATTTTCAACAAAGTTGCTTGTTTTGGCATGACAAGCGTATTTCACCAAAAATTGGTTGACCCGAAATCGACCCGACCCAAACCATACCCGACCCAAACCGAAATGACCCGAAATGTCACTTAATCCGAACATGACCCGACCCGAACTTAAACCGACCCGTATCCGAACCGAATGACCAATTTGCCAGGTCTAGCGTCAGCCCATCAGTTCCCTGCGCGGCTTGAGGCCAACTCTTGATCGGATTGGCAGGTGTACATCTATGCATAGATCATATCATTGCAAGAGGTTCACGTCCAGATAATAATGAGCAATTCAGTTTCATATTACTTTCATTTTCATTGTTATTGCAAACTAAATGAATTGCAAAAGTAGGTACCCATCAACAGTGCTCCTATGCTCTTTTTACAATACAGGAATGCATGTACTGAGTTTTAGCTCATATGTTCAAATTGTTTTCATGCTTTCTATTTTAGATGATGAAGTATCACATGTTTCTCCATTTAGCAAGCCCTTTTGGAAGTCATCAGATGCTCATAGTGGATTCAGCATAGCATGATTGTTGGGATCGATCTCGTGTCAAGTTAGATCTATATTCAATATACTTGTGTAGTGCGGAGTATGAGTTAGCACATGGTATGATTAAGTCGATTGTGTTGAAATTCAACCATTATGGACTTTGGTTTTGGAGTGTTTCAGTTTAATAGATATTGTGAACATGAGTTGCAAAATTGAATGGTTTTAGTGAGCCTTGTCCTTATCAGGACAGCGATAGCGCCTTCCATCATTAAGTCTTCCGTTATAGTTTTCCGTAAATCATGTTATTAGCATTTTGAGAGCGTTACAATTTGGCTCTGGATCGGTTTACTTCGGGTGTTGGGGTCCAAATTGGTTCATCGCATTTCGGCAGTCAGTTGGGGTATGGATCCGAGTCATTCGATTCGGGTTTCGGGTCTCAAGTCTGTTTTGCTAGGTCTGCTTCCTAGAATACAACGCATTACACTCTTATTTGTTGGAGTTTCACTCCCCTCCAAGTTCAAAATTCAATTTTTGATTTTTCTGTTCAGCCTATCCTAAATTTTATATCTTTGAACTTGAGGCATCTTTTTCTTCATATTCTCCAGTAAAAGTGAAGACTAACAATCTTAAATAAAGTCAAGGTTTGATGATTATGCTGTAGGGAAGTATAATACATTCTACTCTAACAACTGGGAGAATTGACCCATATTTGATTGCTTGACCATATAATGTTATAATCTTGTTTATAGGCTCGTTTGGGACTCAAACTCTAGTGCCTTAAGTAATTTCCTCTTCATTGGGCAGAAAACGATCACAATATGTAATGTTATAACTATCATCAGTGACAATATAATGTTACAACCGTTTTTTGCAGAATCATGAAATCAGTCAAAAAATCTGACATTTAATCCTTAATGCAAATGCAATAAAAGTATAATAAGAAAGACGTGATAAAATTATGCTCTATATGACTTAAGCAATCTGCGAAATGCCACGGACAACGTCTTTCAATAAAAATTTTGCTACATGCTCATAGGCATGTGAAGTGAGGTGAGGACCGTCCCAATTGACACGGACATACGGATTTGGGCAAAGTTGAGTTCCTTTATCTCCACATGTCCTTGAACTGTTGTAATTGTACTTATTGTCTCCAGCGCCGCAACACGCCGTTAGCGTAGCATACTTGTCAAAACCTAAACATTAATGAAGATAAAATCTACTCCGAAGACCTAACCAAACAAGTGATTTATTAATTGTAATGAAATTAAAACATACCCAGTATAGAAGCATGGCGTAGTACTTCTCTAAGGGCGTGAAAATAGTCCCCATAGATGATCACTGTCTGTGGGTGCACCTTCTGAAGCTCTCTAATCGCTTGTTGCAAGTGATCATTGTAAAAGTCAGAAAAATCATTCAATCCCTGTAGACATCCGAGTTCATCATACATTGTTGGGTCTTCTGTTGCGAAGGTTGCCGCAAATGCTGGGATACAACCAATAGGAAAGTTTCCGGGTACAACAACTTGAATGGCACCCAACTTAATTACCCTCTGCAACACAGAATAACTAGTAGTAAACTAGCAGTCATATCTACTGGTAACATAAGATCGAAAGCGTACTTGTGAATTAGCGGGACACTTACATCCACGGCGCTTCTTATTGATTGAACAATCTCAGGTACCATTTCCTGAAGAAATTCTACGGGTTTCCCTTGCTTTATGGCATAGTTAACATCATTTCCTCCTATTTCTCCCATGAAGAATAGTGCTTTTTTCAACATATTCTTGCAGTCTGCAGGAGTACAGACCAATATCAGCTAATCATTGTTTATTTTTATGGTAAAAGTCACTCCAAGTCCAACGCAGTATAGTATTTGAGGTTACCTGCAGAACTGGTACAAATAGAATGCAAGTGAGAGTCAAACCAGCTGAGTTGCACAGAAAGAGAACTATTGGTGTGGGGTGACGATATATTTTTGGATGCAAGAATGGAAGAATCCAATGCAGTCGCACCCGCTACCGCAAAATTCACCCCATAAATGAAGTTACCGTCTTTGTTCAAATACGGATCTAGAAATGGTAGATTGAAGAACTTTGCTGCAATTCCCGCCACCCACCACAAAAAAGGAACTGCGTGAGTGAAATGTTAGTCTCATGTCATAATTAACAAAAATAATTTGATCCCTCCCAAAAAACTGTTCGCTTAAGGCCTTAAAGAAGGTCATTTTTTTTACTACTATTAACGGATTAAAAGCCTGTCTAAGTTTTTGAAAATGCCATAAGCTACTTGGCCTTGATTATGACGGGCAGTTTTACAAGCGTAAAGGATGATGCATGATTGCAAAATGTAAAATTCAAATATTTAATGCAATATAATAAAAATTAAAGTAATTGATTTAACTAAAACTAGTAGTCCATAATACAGGAAGAAAATAACTTGGCCAGTTAACTAATTCAAGTATGGATAGTACTACCAAAATAATCTATCATGAGGAGGCCATCAGAGCAACGACCAGTGGGATGATGGAAGAAAAAGATCCCATAAGGCAATCTGGCACAACTAGAATGAACTCGAATAGGGTTGTCCCTTATCAAATTTCCAGTGTCAGAAAGAGAATCTCCGAACTGATAAATAGCTTCTATCCCAAAAGGATGAGTGCCATGAGCTGGAAAGAGGAGACAAAAAAAATAAATAATGAGGAAGGTTGCCTTCGTACTAGCCATGCTAATTTAACTAGCTTAGCTATATAATCTAGTTTTTTGTTCCCCTAAGATCCAAAGTACATATTTATAGAGACATTCTACATGAGGTTTGAGTATATATTATCATTCTTAAGCTGAACATATTGAAGAAAGAAAAAGTCCAAATTTTTATTAGTTGGTACACGTAACTTTTATAATAGCAATAATACTCATTTAGTAGTTGTCCCATGTAAAGTAATATGACTACTTGCTTAATCGGTACTGGTTTAATGAATCGTTGCAAGTTGTTAATAGGAGCGATCAAAGCTTGTTCGAGGATGGTATTTTTTATTTTACGACAATTGTCAAGCCAAGGATATCGGGGCAAGCTGGCAAGGCAAATTAGGCAATGTCACATCAACGGTGAAGTGCCCAAATGTTATAGTAGAAGTGTGAAAGATCTCTGGACGTACAATTCATTTAATTTGGGAGATTGATTTTTATATATGCAGCATTATTGATAATTACATATTGCGCTTCAAGCGATCATGAATTGGTCCACCATATTGTTTCTGCCTCCCTTTTGACTAAGGAATTTTTGTCATTGCCATCGCTTATTTGGTGCACAAACAACTTTTGATGAACCCCATGTGAAGTTTTAAAGTTTTTGGGAAAGTATCAAACAACCAGTACCTATATGGTTCACTCAGTTGTACATTTTTAAATGTACAACCGGCCCCGCTATTATCTCACATGGCTTGTGCCAGGTCGGCAGCAAAATTAAAACAAAATTAAAAGCAAAAAAACCACTCAGAAAACCTTCATTTCAAAGAAAAAGAAAAAACTCACGAACTTCCGAGCTCTTCAAAAACTACTCAAATTCGTAGTCAATTTACCGAAATTGTGCATTGACTTTTCACGGATTCTAGCCAACAAATCTTCTACAAAATTATTCCCGAAGCTTGAACGAAGCATTTCGATGTAAGATTTATCAACAAAACGTAATTAATTTGCATGTTCAAACAAAAACACTAAATCTACTTGAACAAAATGAGATTCTAGGCTCTAAGAAAATCACGCTCTTATAATTGCAATTTTACAATGTTTGCATATGAAAACTGACTATGCAGAAGTATCGAAAAAGAGATCTGCAAGTAATGAAAGAAAATCTCCTCAAAAAAGGTATTCCGAAAACCTTAAAACTAATATTTAGTGAGTTACATCCGATGTTCTAGTGAGCTAGAATGCATATTTGGTGAGCAGTAAATCAGAATTTGTTTTCTGACAACACATGACAGTAAAACACTTAATTTGCTGTTGCTTAGTATCATGCAAAGCACTTTTATCTATAATTATGAAGAAAACCAAAAAAATCAAAAGCACTAATTATGCACAGCGTATGCATATTAGTGAGTTATATGTACTGTTTTAGTGAGCTATCAAACATATGTTATGAGCATTAAATTAATAAAATGCTTTTATGCTATCACAATTACAATACTCAAGATCAACATAAATTTCTTTATCTAGCATGCTTATTGAGTTGCACCTTATATTCTAGTGAGTTATGACTTGTATTTAGTGAGTTGTGCCTTATATTCTAGTGAGCTCTGACATGTAAGGTAATATTAACATTACATGTAATACTATTGATAGATTAAAGACAGAAGGTTCGAGCATTAACCCTCAAGATATTATTATGGAAGTTGTCAGAGACATTTCTTCTGATGTAGTGTATTTTAGGTAATTAAACTTCAAATATATCCAACACACACAATATAGTACTTTCACTCTCGTAAATTTTACATTTTTCTTTCTAATTAAAGCCCAAAGAAAACACCTCCAACAGAAATGGAGAACGATGCGAATAAGAAAACTAATTCAAATGAAGGAGTGATAGAGGATATTACTGGTAGTGCAAGACAAGATATGTCTACATTTTGTAAGTTTATATCTAGTCAGCTAAATTGAATGTATAGTGAGCAGACTTTAGCGAGCAAAAATTGTAGTGAAACTTAAACATTTTTATGAAGCTCCACATTAGGTTAACTATTGCACATTTAGTGAGCTATAAATTATATTTTGGTGAGCTATGAGACATATCTAGTGAGCAGTATTAAAAATGCACCTTGTTTATTGGTATAATGTCCATGTGCAGTTAAGCATTCCATTTTATATTTTATTTTGATAAACTATGTCATATATCTGGTGAGTTCATCTCAAATTTTAATCAGTAAGTAAACTATATTTTTTGAATTTATATTTAGCGAGCTGAATCGCATTTCTAGTAAGGAGACAGTTTATTTTAGTGAGTAGAAAGTGTACTGAACTGTAACCATATATAGAGAGCTCCACATTAGGTTAACTGTTGCACATTTAGTGAGCTATATATTTTCTTTTGGTGAGCTATGTGATATATATATAGTGAGCAGTGTTAAAAATGCATCTAGTTTGCTTATATAAAGTACCATGTATAGTTAGAGAACAAGCAAGCGAGGAAGCTCAACACTATACTGCTGCAAATAAAGAACAGACTACATAGCATGAGAACAATCATGCTACACCAGCAATAGTGACCAAATCTCTAACTAAAAAAGAGTAGGAAAAAGTGGCCACACTAAAAGGAAAAAGCTCTGACAGGAAAACAACCCATCAAGTACTACTACAAAGAAGAGAAGGATGAAACAAGAAGCATCAAAGAATAGAAATATTTATAACAATCCAATAAGTTCAAAAGATGAACAAATGTAAGCACCACCATTAACTAAGCTTGAAAAACAAAATGTGTCTGCTATGGAATAATCAAAAGCTAGTGAACCAGAAAAGGTAGAGCAGACTTGGAAGAAAACAATAGAACCACCTTAACAAAAAAACTCCCATTGGAGAAAAAACAGAAGGTGGTGGAGAAAAAAAAACAAAAAAAGAGGCAAAGAAGACTGAGCAAACAATTTGAAGACTGCACATGAGAAGCTTCAGAAATGAAAAGCACAACAGGGCTTAAGAAGAATGCAACCTAGAGCATTCCCAAGAGTGCTGAAAAACATTCTTGAAGAAAGCTAAGTGAAAACAATCATAGACATTCATCACCAAATTTCCGAAGAAATAGATGGCATGGTAGGTGACTAAACTTACAAAATGCCTCCATGTGGGCATGAAGGTGAAACTGAGTTTGAAGAAAAGTGTTGATGAAAAGAATCAAGAAAATAAAACAAGCATCAAAACCAAGCATATTGCAACTACAAATGACATCAAAGAAATGTCTGCATGTAGAGCCAAAAAATAGAGAAAGAGTGCCAAAGAAAGTCCAAGTCCTGTAAATTGTGGACAACTTTCTGTTGTGCCACCTGATCATCAAAAGAAATCTCAAAAATAACAAGCAAGTTCTAGTATTGGTGTTCCAGATCCCAAGTCAATGCAAAAACCTATAGGGACAGCCACAAAATATAAGAAGATTTTCCAGACCAAAATATTGCCAGGGGGTTTGTTGAAATGATGGACAAGTTCAATGAGGCACATAAAAAAGCAACCAGATATGGGTTTTGGAGGGTTCTTAGAGTTGTAAGTAATTGAATTACTAGGGGTTCTATACAAATGGCTTGTCGATAACTTTGACCCCTACTCAATGACACAATAACATGATAATTGAGAAGAAGATAGAGATAACACCAATGGATGTGCATATTACATTGCCACTCCCAATTGGCGGAAGGAAGGTTGAAGATTTTTATGATAAGAAGCCAAAAGACCCTAAATGCAATGAAGTCATTTCAGTATGGAGGAAGGAATGGAATATTGAAGATGGGGCACCAAAGCTTAGCCAAATTCCACACTAAATACTGAGCCAGGCTGATGTAGGGGAAAGTTTGAAAAATAAAACTTTATTTTGTACGTGGTGTCCAGTTTCTACAATGGATAAAAGAATATACATTGTGCACTGTATTTTGCAAAGAATGTTGAAGACATAGCCACAATTGATTGGTGCCAATACACCAGTGAGAGACTGTGTGAATCTGTCAAAAAAAGAGCTTCAAACATTGACGAGTGTCTTCTATTCTTGATGGTAAGCTTCTTTTTTATCATTATACTATACAAAACATGTTTTTAGTGAGCAGAACATTATTTTTAGTGAGCAAAATATATATTTTAGTGACTACAACATTATTTTTAGTGAGCTGCAAGGCGCTTGTTCATGGTTGACAATTGTTTGTTACAATGAGTTAGAATAACAGTTTTAGTGAGAGCACATCAATTTTACATAGCTATAGCAACAAGCAAATAGGACTTGCTATTAGTGAACATTAGTTTATTTTAGTGAGCTAGTCTACATTTTTAGTGAGCGGAACATATATTTTAGTGAGTAAGACATTATTTGTAGTGAGGCCTGGGGAACGTGTTGATAGTTGACAATTGTATGTTACAGTGAGCTAGAATGACACATTTAGTGAGTTCACATCACTTTTAGATAGCTATACCAACAAGCAAACAAGACTTGTTGGTAGCGAACATTCTATTTGAGTGAGCTAGTAAGCATCTTTAGTGAGCAGTATTTCTATGTTGGTGAGCAAAAAGGTTTTTTTTTTTTTTTTTTACTAACTAAACACCATTGGTTTTCTTAACTTAGCATATGTATTACAATCACAAATATTACCTCTTTTTATTCACACAACATGACTAAATTGACTAGAACAAACATGTACCTTGTAAATGCTATATCTTGATAGATTTCTCTTCACAAGAAGGGCTGTTGAGAGACAATTCCCAACAATAAAGGGTTTGACTATAGAAAAGTTGAAGGAACGGGTAAAAGAAGAGAAAAAACTAACCAACTTAATTATAAAGCAATGACAAAAAGATTTGGAAAAGGTAGAATGGAGCCTCTAATACAAATTAACAAAGAAGACCACACTGCACCAGCTAGAAAAAGTCAGCCATAAGAGAATGAAAAGCCAACGTCACGTTCATAAAATGATGAAACATCAAAGCTAGAGTGATCATTTAATACAAATATATCAATTAAAAAGCAGAAAAATAAATAAACTAAATGTGTACCTAACATGTTACAATACCTGAATGATGTTTACATACAGAAAGATATGGAAGAAATGGCTAAAATAACAAAAGTTTTAGTGAGTGCATTCTAGAAATATAGAACCTTCATGGAAAACTTGGAAAAAAAGTGCCATAACAATGAAGTACTTGTAAAGCTTATCGAGAGCTACAAATTTAATCACTACTTCGGTTATTAAATACTTTTTATAGCATAGGGAAGTAGGGATCGATCCACGAGGAAAGATTGTTGTAAAAGGCTAGCTTAATCCTAAATGATTTTACTAATCCAATTTATTAACTCTAAACTTAATAATTCTAAAATGATAAAAATCTAATGAAGGAAAAAACACCCAATGATGCTCCTAAATATTTTGGATTATATTCTGGAAAGAAAACAGTAAAAAGCTTTCCTAAATAATCTAGAAAAATAAAATCAGAATAGTAACTGAAATTCTAATAAAAAATCAAAACAACAAATAATAATCAGAAAATAAATATTAAAAATTTCAAACAGTAACCTAAACTAATATTCTTCAACTTTATAAGCTTATAACTCCAGAATAATTTGCGATTGGTTTCAGGAAAATTAAATCAGACAATTCTTGCAGAATAACCAAGCAGAAAATTAACTCTGAAATTAAAAATAAAATAAACTGCATAAATATAAATACGAAAATAATCAAGGAAATTACCCTAATTCTAAGACACAATTTTATGGACTTGAAAATACCTAATTATCGTGAATTAACAATTAAAATCGAAATTTTCAGAATTAATAACCTAAAAAACCTGCACTTATCAATTTCACAAAATAATTCTAAAACATTATCAAATAATTTCCAAAAGATACGAAATTGACTATGAGCAGACTAGGACACTATATAAACCCTAGGAATTAATAAACATCAAAAAATAACAAAAATAACTATTTTTAGTCTAAGTTCTAACAAACCGGTAATTAAATACTAAAGCTGAATATAAATCAATCTAAAATTATAAACACTCTAAAAATCAAAATCTAAGCTGTCTAAAATTAACCAGACACTCCTAAAAGACTATACTTTTGGGGGGGTTGTCAATTGAAATTATATGGTAACCAATAAAATAAAACAAAAATTAACAAACAAACCAAATTAACTATAAGCAACAAATAATTTTCAAAGTTGTCAAATTTATGAAGGATAATTAGTATAATCTCAATCCACCATGAAATTTAATATTTATCATCAACACACAAGTTAATTTCATTCATGAGTTAAACTGTAGAATATATCCAACAGCGGTTTTTCCCCCTTTTTCGTTAGATTCTAGTTTACTTAGGTCCAGCCCTAATATAAACCCTACTAATTTGATAATCTTTACACCAGTGCAAAAATTTAACCAAATTAGAGTATTAAGAATTAGAAAAACATCATTTAACTCTTTGTAACCAATTTACCAGCAAATCGATTTAACAAAGATCTAAATCAATTACCTAATTAAAAGAGATGGGTTTGATCCATCCATGATTAATTAGGGTGATACCTAAGCATAAAAGACTATAACTTTTACGTATTATAGTCTTCTAAACTATCAATTGAAATTGTATTTAATCAACTAGCATGCCTTCTAATCAATTTAACACAAATTTCATAAACGATAAATGCTAATCGCTAAAGAATCATGAATATGAATCAACTAGGTAATAAAGCATAAGACTTGTTTCAAAATAGTAAATTTAGCATGGCTTCAAGAAGATTATACTAAGCATAAACAAATTACTCACTCATATTAAAAGTAACATCACAAAATTCACCAAAATAATTCATGTTTAACAATAATCTAAGCAAAAAATTAAAAAAATAACGCAACCCTACTTATTTGATGCTGGTCGTGATGTTTGATGGGCTGAATAAAGAAGATGGTGTGGGTGTTTAAGGAGATGACGAAAATTGATGATGAGGGTCGTGAGGTTTATGTTAAGCGTGGGGTGATTGATGAAGGCAAGCGTGATACGGCTAAGGAAGGAGGGAAATGGAGATTGATGATGATGGTGGTGATGAGTATGATTAATGCGTGATGGTGACTAATGGTGAGGGAGGCCGTGGGTTGATTATGTGTGTGGATGAGAGATGTCACCGTGGCTTTGTTGCATGAGGCTTTTATTAAGGTGGGTTAGGGTTTTTGCTTAGGGTTTTCTTCTCCTTTCTTCCTTAGGTTTCTTCTTCCTCAAGACTTCTAGCTTTTCACCAACTCTTGAAACCGTAGCCTAATATAATAATTATAAAAATAATATTTTTCATAATTATTATTTTTGGACCGTCTTGTAGCCAAGTATGTAAAACCCGAGCTTCTACGTCATCTCTTCTCCTCTTTATTAAATTAATACCAACCCTAAAAAATCTACAAAATAAAACAAATTAAACGAAATAATATATATAATATACTCGAAATAATTATAAAAATAATGCATGATTTTTGACTTAACAGTACTCAAGAAAATAAGAGATGCAAGCATAAGCATGTTCTCCTCATATTGCGAAGCTCAAAATCTCAAAATCACCACCCACGAGACAAATAGACCAAGGAGGGAAAACGCCTATGATGCCACCATTTAGTCAGGATGATGAATGGTGGAATAGAGCTGTTGTACTGGAGGCAATAACTAAATTAAAGAATGCTTTTGTCAAGCACAAACAAATGACTAGCAGCCTAAAAGGCAAAAGTGAAAGATGGAAAAGCCTAGATCTAGAAAAAGGGACCATGACTCACCAACTTGCTAAGTTTCAAGTTGATTGATGATAGCCAAAGCCTAGCTCTTCTAACACCAACACCCCAACAACACTTCAAACACCACCACCACCCCTACCACCACAAAAAGTTCAAACACCGCCACCCTCCCCACCTATGTAGTCACTTGAGACACCACCACCTCCCCCACCAACACTTAACACACAAAAGCCCTCACAGCCACCACAAGCTCTGGAGGCACAACCACCCCCAGAAACATTTCAGACACTAGCAACCATGCCAAAGACACTAATAGAGTCAATGGACAAGGATAACACAGCTATGAAAAAAATCATCGATTGGTAAAGAAAAGATTGAAACAAAAGGACAGAAAACAATAGAAACTGAGCAAACAAAGAAAAAATCTCCTAGAAAAGAATATAACAAAAAGATAACAGTACATAAAGCCGGTAAGAATTCTGGAAAATTGAACAAATCCTTGTGAACAACAATTTTTTTTTTAGTGAGGAGAATATTATTTTTAGTGAGCCGAACATAATTTTCAAAGAACTATGGGGAATTTTTTTGATAGTTGACAATTGTATGTTACAGTGAACTAGAATGATACTTTTATTAAGCACACATTACTTTTAGATGGTTGTAGCAACAACCAAAAATGAGTTTGTTTGTTGGTAGCTAAAATTAGTCTATTTTAGTGAGCATGGCATCATTTTTAGTGAGCTTAGCATCATTTTTAGTGAGCATAACATCATTTTTTAGTGAGCTATGGGGCACTTTTTGATAGTTGACAATTGTGTATTATAGTGAGCTAAAATAACACTTTTAGTGAGCACAAATCACTTTCAGATATTTCTAGCAACAAACAAAAAGACTCTTTGGTAGTGAACATTAGTCTATTTTAGTGTGCTGGGAGATACGCGTACTGAGCTACAACCAGACAAGTAGTGAGCCATAACATATATTTAGTGAGTTAGGTTATGGTGAACTATTATGTAATGTTTTGCAGACAAAGAGCACAATAAGAAGACAAGGCACCAACCAAAGAGAGACAAAGAACCATGACAAAATCGTACTGCTCACCTTTTGTGGAAAGAATCACAAAGCTTATAGGGGAATTGTCAGGCCAGGAGAAGATGGTTGTTGATTTCATCTTTCATTAATCAGAGGACATTGAATCCAAGTAAGCACAAAACTGCTAAATCTAATAACTTAATAACAAAAAACACTTTCAAGACATATGTTGCATTGATTATAAACTTATAATTTTTTTCTTTTCATATTATCTTAGTGAAGAATTGTCTAACAACGAAAGACATGTTGCAGATCAGTATCACTTGTCAACCTTACATCCAAGGGAACACACTGATGCACATGTGATTAATGTTTAGGTTGTTATCCTCAACGACTTAGAGATAGAAAGATGTGAAAGCTCTCCAAGAAGATTTTTTTGCACCTGTTGATGCAATTGTAATTATGTCTTATTTCAATTCACATATTCAAATACTTAAACATGTAGTGATACCGATGCAAATGTGCAGTCAACTTTGGACACAGTGTAAATGCAGCAAAATCAGAAGAGGAGAGGTATATTGATTTGGAAACAATACTTGAGAGAAAATTTTAGAGATGTGACAAATGGATAATAGGCAAACAGTTGCAACTGCTATGTACTAATATAACACATTTATGAATTAGCCTACCATATTATATGATATTATTCATCTTCTAATTTGCATATGTTCTTCTTGGTATGTCACAAGAAGCACTTCTTCATCTTTTGCTTCAATTTAAAGGAAGAAAGGCTTGACATAATAGACAACATGCACATAACAAGTTCATATAAAAGCACATATGGTGAAACACATGTATTAGGGGTATGTTTAAAATGTTTACTCATTCATTTAATTTTGAATAAATTAATAGTTGCATTTGCTGAGGCACGCAGTTAGTGAGCTAAAACTATACTTTAATGAGCTCAAAGTATTTGAGGGCATTTGCTAATGTTTATATCACCAGTGTCTCTAATTGAGCAATAAATGCGTTTTACTAAGCTGAGGGAGATTATTAGTGAGCTCAAATTATTTGTTGAGGAACATTATTAGTGAGCTGGGAAGTTACTAGTATTTATATCAACCTTGTATCTTATAGAGGTGTACATATAAGTAAGTGAGGTGGAAACATAATTAGTCTACGACATTTATTTGCTAGACAAAGGGTTAATAAACTTAACTTATTTACTAGACCAATATTTTGTTCTTGTCTAGTGCACCAATTAGTGAGCTATAGAGGCCTTCGAGTGAACCAAAGAAAATAGTTGGTGAGCTGAATTAATTCGTAAAAGTGGGTTTCCAAACCCTAAGATGGAGGAGAGAGAAAGAGTTTTAAAGCTAAATTTAAAGGAAGACACTAATTGCACTCCATTAATAAACAAAAGCATGTAAATTTGGGCATAAAACTATTAAATCAAACTCAACCAAGTAAGAACTTGAATGAAACGGAAGATTAAAGAGAGAGAAAGAAAGCTAATTACATCAAAACTTCATTAATCTTGAAATGTGGCTACAAAATGAAAATAAATCCATAATAATCTCTCTAAACCCTAGCTAAACCCTATTCCTAAAACCTAATAACTAGATAATTACACAAATAGAAAAATGGGCTTTAAATAGATCCCAACATAGCATGCGTGACATGGACGTGCCAAGTGGCACGGGTGAATTGGGCCAAACCTTTGGAAGCCAACAACAAAAGTAAGGCAGGACAACAGGTGGCATAGTTGTGCCACATGATACGGGCATCTTGTGCCAGGTTTTAAGAATTCTACACAAAAATATAGGAAAAAAGGGGTTTGGCACGGCCGTGCCGCCTAGCACTGTCAGTCGATGCCAAATTTTTGCAGTGTTCTTCTTCCTTATTTCTCCCACAATTTTTGTGCTTCTTGACCCGGCCTTGCTTCATGGTTATCTTGAGTTATGCTCCAAGGTTTTCCGGGTTCATGTATGTAACTTTTGGCATGCTTTGCACGAACTATTTGCCATTTATGCAATTTTCTTTGTTACCTACAAAGCCAACAAAACACAATGAATAACCTAATTTATTAATTATTTGAGCTAAATCTTCGTAGAATAAGGGTAAAATTCATTCGTATCGCACCCAAACAAAATCCCCACACCAAGACTTTGCTTGTCCTTAAGCAAAACAAACTAAAGTGACTAAAACGAAATGAAAATAAGAAAAAGAAATCGTAACCCACTTTCATAGGGATCACAGTTGCATTTAGCATAGGAAACAGATACTTTAAATCCCCCGATTTTCCAAGTGGAAGAGTGAGCTCTCATGAGGGTTTTAAAGTGAAATACCCACAAAAATCTTTTCAAAAACAAAGGAAAATCTTTTTACTTTTTTGGTAAAAAAAAGCTTGATAATATATTGATAAGTGCTTAATGTATACATCATTTTAGGGCTATTTTGCATCATTTTTAGGAGAATTATGTTCTTAATGTTATTATTTATACCCTTATTCTCAATTTATGCTTGTGTATGGTTGTTTGAAGTAATTTGTAGGATTTAAACCCTTTTTACCCAAAATTTGACCCTTAATAGATGTATTTTGACCTCCCCACGGACACCTATGTGCAACTATGCCCGTGAAGCAAGAAAATAGCACAACACCGATTCCAGCACAAACCACGGTCGGACTGTGGTATCTGCCACGGACTGTGGTGAATAGAGAAACTATTGCCTTTTCATTTTCCTTCGGCTATGTGGCGAAGAACATACCGGTTTTCCTATAAAAGGCCTCATTCAGGCAGCAACAGAGCAAGAAAAAAGTGCATAGGAATATAGAGTAGCATAGTTTCTTCTCAAATTTCTGTTTTCTTTAGTTTAGATTTTTAGTTTGGTATTTGTATTGGTGAGCAATCTTGAGTGTGAGCGTTTGATCTTGAGTCGGTTTTAAAGCCCTTGGTTCAAGGCTATTCTTAATCAAGCCCCTTTCGGTCATATTTCGCAAAACGTTGGTTAGTTGTTTAATTCTTAATCATGTGTGAGTAGTTTAATTTTTGTCTAGGGATTTAGTAGTTTATGAAAGTGTTGTTGGATCATATTTTAATCTAAAGAATTGTGCTTATTTTCATGATTGGTTTGATTTCATTATATCGAATGACTATCATATTGTGAACAGATTTTTGGCCAAAGTTTGCTTGCACATTTGAAATAATTAGGTGAAAAACTGAACGGTGACGTTTGATTGTTGGACTGCTTGATAAAACCTGACATAACATCATCTCGAAAGAGAGATCTACATGTTAGGAGGACTGGAACGTAATCGAAAATGTTTAACTTGGATTAAGATAAATTAGTTCGAAAGAACAACTTTTGCTTAGTTTAGGCAAATTTGGTTGATTTCGAAAGAATATGCCAAATTTTTGGATAGATTACAATTCTTCGAGATTAACCGATTAGAGAAAAAGCACGTGTTTGTCGTTCTGATCCAATCACTTTTCATAACTGCATAAATTCCTGGACATATGTTCCCTTAATTGATTAAGAATTAGTGAACTAGAAGTTGATAAGTCAAACCATTTGAATTAGAATTTTACTTAGTATATTCTGATAGACAAGAGTCGATAGATTACATTAGTACCGGAGGAACGATATCTTTTATCTATATTACGACTACCCGTGCGCTTGCGGTAGTGGTCAAATTTTCTGGCGCCGTTGTCGGGGACTGAAATTTTAACTATGGAGTTAGTCTTGCGAAAGTGACCAAGTATTTTTATTGTCTTTTATTGTTAATTTCTTTTCTTGTTTAATGAACTGGTAGTGTTGGTGATAGTGCTTGCAGGAATTTTTTTCTTGTTTATGCAAAGTCCATTGTTGTACGAACCCAATCCCGAGATTGAAAAGACTTTCTGCTTAAGGAGGAAGAATCATAGGATTGAAGAACAAATACGCGAGGCTAGAAGGAATCCAGCAAACATGGCGAGGGAAGAAGGTGACCGAAGGAGGATGCTTCGAGATTTTGTTACCCCTGAAGTCCAAGGGATTGCCTCAAGCATCTCTCGCCCTACTATTGATGCCAATAATTTTGAGCTCAAACCGGCACTCATTTCGATGTTGCAAGAATCCCAGTTTGGAGGAACACCTTTGGAATACCCGAATCTACACCTCTCAGTGTTTTTAGAGGTGTGCGATACGTTAAAGCTTAAGGAAGTCTCCATTGACGTGATTCGCCTGCTCCTATTTCTTTTCTCATTGAGGGATAAAGCAAGGGCTTGGTTACACTCCTTGCTATCTGAATGCATTACCACTTGGGATGAGTTGACAAGAGCCTTCATCACCAAGTTTTTCCCTCTGAGCAAAACAGTAAGCTTGAGAAATCAGATCACCAACTTCATGCAAAAAGACGAAGAGACGCTCTACGAAGCCTAAGAGCGGTCTAAAGATTCGCTACACTTATGCCCCCGTTATGGTCTTCAGCATTGGATGATTATCCAAGCCTTTTATAATGATGTGACCCAATCTGTGAGGTCCACTATCAATGCGGCAGAAGGAATGTTGATGAACAAAATCGAGGATGAAGCCTATAATCTAATTGGGGAGATGGCACTAAATAATTTTTAATGCTCCACCAAACGAGGCCAACCAAACGGGTTGGAGGTAATCTTGAAGTTGATGCGCTTGCTTTACTTTAAAGTAGATGCTATGAAGTAAAGACTGGACCGAATGAATGTTAATACTGTGAATTCTACTGCCCCTTCCTCTTATGAAATTTGTGGTTCTATAGAGCATGTAACTTTGAATTGTCAAGTTGGGAGTCCTTTTTCCCAAGACCCTAGTGAAGTTAATTATATTCAAAACTTCAACCCGAGATCGGTTAATGACCCTTATTCTAGTACATATAATCCGGGTTGGAAGAATCATCCGAATTGCTCTTATAGGTCTAATCCAAACCCATCAAATGTGCCCCCAACGAATGCTAGACTACCCCCTCGTTTTCAAAAACCCCCATTCCCTTCTCAAATGCCTCAAAAGTCCAATTTAGAAGCGATGATGGAAAATATACTTATGGCACAACAAAAACAGGATGAGTATATTGAGCAATTAGCCTCAAAGGTTGATGTGCTTACAACTCATAATAGCATGTTGGAAGCCTAGATTGCCCAAAAAGCTAGTTTTTCATCTACGCCCCTACACATACTTTGTTTGAGCTAAAAAATGTGATATTTTTAAAGTACTTTTACACCTGTTTTATGCTCCTTTTAATAATATTTTTAAGGTTTTTAATTGATTTTATTTTATTTTGCAGATTTTGAATAAATGCGAAAAAGGGCCTTAAATGGCGGAAAAAGCGAGAAAAATAGAGGAAATGTTGAAGGTTGAAGAACCGGGCCAAACTTCAGAAAAAACCACATCGGTCCAGTGAGCCGGACCGGTCGGTTCAGCTGAACCGGTTCAGTATTTAAGTCCCCCTCCCCTTCCTTTACTCGTTCTTCTTCTTCCCCATTTCCCTGACCCCTAACCCTGGAACCCCTGACCCTCGACCCAGAAAGCTCTCGAACCTCCATGCCCATCTCGCTTGCTCTCTCTCTCTCTGCCTCGTCACCTCCTTCTCACTCTAACCACATCACCCAGCCCACAATCCCACCGTTTTCCCCAAAATCCCGAAACCCAAAACCACCCCAACCCACGGTTTCGCTTCCCAACTTCGAAACCACCTTCATCTTCACCATCACCACCCGTCAACCACGCTCCAAACGCCAGCAAAGCACCTCGATGTCCCTTCATCCGCCGTCCACGCATCATCACATCGAGGGCCCAGAGCGAAGCAGGTCGGGTATTTAAGGGCTCAGAGGACGCCATTGAAGGTAGCGTAGGTTAGAGTTAGTTTTATGTTAGTAATTTAGGGTTAGATTAGGATTTTAATTCCGTTTTAGTTTCGTTCAATTTCGTGTTCATTTTCGTTTTCGATTTTTCCAGATTAGGGTTTCGAGTTTGAGTTCCAAATTTCGGTTGTTTTTGCGTATTTGAATTCATGTAGTTAGTTTAAATCATTAGTTTTGAATGGGTATACTCGGTTTTCAGTTGTAATTGCAAGAAATTTTGGGGTTTATGCGAGTGTTCTCGTCCGGTTTCCCCCTCCCCTGTTCGCGTTCTCTGTTTGGATTCGATTTGGGCATGCCCTGTAGCTGGGTTGCACTCTGGTATTACCCTCATTCTGCTTTAATTCAGTTTCTTCCTCCCCTCCCCTGTTGCCTCGATTGTGTTCAATTCATTCATGTTGCTACTGTTTTCTTTACGTTCTGTTTCAATTCGATTGTCCCTGCTGCCATGTTCATGATCTGTTGTTGGCTTGATTTCCCCTGTTTCTGGGTTGCTTTCATTTGAAGCTGCTGCTTTTTCGTGCTCTGTTTGGATTTTGGATGATTAGGGTAATGTTGTTAGCTTTCGATGGTTTGTTGGTTTGAATGTTAATGATATCGGTGATGGTTTCAATTGGTTGATTTAGTTTTGGTAGTAGTCGTTTATGTTAATCATAATGTTAAAGGATATTGCTTTGATTCATTAGTTGGCTATGTTGACTTGTTTAACTCTCTGGTAGCATGAAATAAATTATTGGTGTTAAACACTTATGTTTTTCCTTGAACGATTTAATTTGGCTTAGTGTAGATTACATTAGGATAGTTAGTTGACTCACCTTTGAATGACCATAAATCTCACGTCTTCTCTGTGGACCGACCTTTAAGTACTACGACTGACAACCGTAGGTGCTTGAGGTATCCTTTTCCCCTTTTATTCACTCACTTTAATTTTGTTTTTAATTTTCACTCACCACCCTTCAAAAACCACCAACAAATATTTGGCGCCGTTGCCGGGGAAGACAGTGAGATTTGGTCATGTTTTTAGTTGCTTTCGTATTTGTTTAGTTTCGTTATTATTTTGTTTAGTTGTTATTTACTTAATGAGTTCTTGTTAGTCATTTCGTAACTTTAAGTTTTGAATCGATTTTCAATTTCTCATTTTGGTATCGTTTTCGTTTTTGAAAAAACCAAAAAAAAATCCAAAAACATTTGAAAAATACAAAAAAAAAACCTTCAAAAATTCAAAAAAAAATGAAAAATGCTTAAAAACTCAAAAACATTTGAAAATTCCAAAAACCACAAAAAAATATTAGAAATTTCAAAAACCCCAAAAAATTGAAAAATTGAAAATTCAAAAAAAAAAAATTCAAAATTTCAAAATGCCAGTTTTCAGTTTCCCACAATATGAGCATGAACCCTTTTGGAGCTATTTATCGCGACTTAATGATTATCGTGCTCAATTGACTCAAACTTTTCAAAAATGGGAAATCTGTGAGGTCATTGTTTTGGGTCTAAATTCTGAATTTCGTGGTCATGTTGAGTCCATGTGTCCAGGGGGTTTGCTAGGATTGTTGTCTAGATCTCAAGATGAAGTTTGGGATCTCTTTGAAAATTTAGGTTGGGAAACTTACGAATTTGAACAAGCTAAAATGAACTTACAGTACCCAACTTCTGATGAGTATACTTTTTATGCTAATCCTTCCCCACCAGATCATTTTCTAAACCCATATGACCCGTCTTATACGCCTCGTGTGCTGTGTGATTACTATGAATCTCCTTATCATGATGTTTCTACGTGTCCTTATCGTGCTACCTGTGCAAGACTTGAAAAGAAAATTGATGATATGACTGATCAAATGATTAAAATTGATGATATGACTGATCAATTTATAGAGACCATGAAATTGAGAATTGCTGAATATTCTCAATGTTTTAATCAAAATAGAGGGACTTCTACTGAGATTGATTCTAGTTTAGGATCTCCTAAACCTGATATTGATCTCTGTGATGTTTTTGAACCTTCTTATTCTACTAGGCCTGATTTGAATGAAAACATGTGTTTGCCTAGTTTAGAACAAGAAAGTGACCACCCTAAGTCTCTATCATCAGATCTTGCACCCTGTACTAACTCACATAAAAATGTCACTGATGAACAATCTGATTCTGATAGTGAGTTAGAAATTAGCATGATACCTGCAGTTGAGTTTCATGATTTGGATAATTCAAAAGATATTTCACAGGAGTTGCATGATGAGATACCTGAACTCACTATGTTTGACTTAGATGATAATATTATGCCTGTAGAATATGAATCTTTTTCTGGTGAGTTCGGTATCCATGGGAGTTCTGATGATGGTTTTCATGCTAATTATGAGTTATTTTCTTTTAATTCCATCCAGACTGACTTCCTTTTTGAATATTGCAAGTCTGATTATATTGAGTCTGAGAACATGACCACTGAGACGTTTGACCAGACTCATATGCATATTGAACTTAAAGGACTTGTGGATTTAGAACCCTTTGCTTTGCCTAGACAATTTGTTCATGCTGATCTAATTTCTAGGCCCATGACCTCACCACTGGCTGTTGTTGAGTATTTTCATTTCATTCCTGATTGGGCCCAACTGTTTGATAAGTTGCAACGGACCCTTAACTGCGCTTTATTGACTATATGGATGTACTCAATCTGGTGCCAACTCCCTCCGTTTCATAGTCGCTATGCTATTGAGAGTTGGGCATCCTTGTTTGATAAGCTGTTACGTGCTCTAACGAGTTTTGATTTGCATAGCACTTTTTCAGCTTAATATGGAGTGGCTGATGCTCCATAAGTTTTAGAGTTTGGGTACAACTTGTATCCAACCTGGTATGATCGTTCCATTCTTCTTTTCTTTTCTTTTATTTCTTTCATTTCTTTTTGTATTTCGTTGTATATATTAGGATTTTGTGAATATGTGTTAGTTGTAAATACTTTGTTTCTTTAGCTTAGCATGTTTTAGTTTTCCTTTTATTTCATTTTTGTTTATTTTATTTTATTTTCCTTTTTTGGTTCATGTTATTTTCATTTTTGTTTCATTTTTGTTTTTTTCTTTTCTTTTCTTTTGCTTTAGATTTCTTTTGGTAGTTGTCCTTGATTTTTGTCTTGGTTTTGTTTTTGTAAATATGTGTGTTTCTTTGATTTTAGTTTTGCTTTTTCTTTTTCATTTTGGTTTTATTTTGTTTTTGTTTTTGTTTTTGTTTTTGTTTTTGTATTTGTTTGTGTCTTAGTTGTTTCTTTTAGTGTTGGTTTTAGTTGTTTTTAATTTTTAATTTTAATTTTGGTTTTGATTTTTATTTTCATTTCATTTTTGTTCTGTTTTGTTTTTCTTTTGTTTTTATTTTTGATTTTTTCTTGTGTTTTAGTGTATATATTTTAGGTTTTACGGTTGTATAGTTTATGGACTTGCTTTTTAGCGCCTTAATTCTCCCAATGAGGACATTGTGAAGTTTTGGTGTGGGAGTGAGGTGCCATTTTTTATTGAAATTTTTGACATTTGTTTTTGTTGTTTTTGGGGACATTTGTATATTTTCTGATTAGATTGAATCCCCTGTGCTTTAGTTGTTAGTTTGTATATAAATAGGATGTGCATGATAAGTCTCCAACTTCAAATGTGATATTCTAAGCCCTAATTCTAATCCCAGTTGTTCATTATGGGTTGTGTAATTCAGTCCTTATTTATTCTTTCATCATTATCTTTAGGTCTTAGATTTCTATGAATGATTCTCCCACTAGCTTATGGCATGATTACTTTGGAAAAAAATGAAAAAAAATTGTATTATAAATAAAGACAAAGAACAAAATTTGGAATGACAAGTATCCCTTTGAGGCATGCGCTACTGGGCGTTACCCTTTGAGGCACGTGCTACTAGGTGTTACCCTTTGAGGCAATATTGCTACTGGGAAAGCTTGCTTCCAAAGTCAGTATAATAATAATGTAGTTATGTCAACTAAGTGGGATTGAGTCTATTCTGGTAAATCTGAGTCCTGGGGATGATGATACACTTGCACACAAACACCGGGATGGATTCAAAATCTTGATCTGCAATGGGGTGAAAATTAGAGTTTTGATGTCATTTAGAGGTAGATGGCTTTGAAGTACATTCTATGTATATGCGAGTCAATAATTGAGTACATGAGTGATTTAGCTGATTAGGATTTGTGCATATGTTTCCCGATTTTTGTACATATCAGTTTTGGGAAAAACCTAAAACGATTTTTCTTTATTTTTGGAATAATTTTGTGGGTATTTTCTTGGAAACCCTCACGAGACCCCACTCGTCCACTGGGGAGCCCAAGGGGTTTAAAGGGCTTATTGCATACGCTACATGTAATCGTGATTCCTACGACAGTGAGTTAGGATTTTCCTTTCTTTTATTTTCATCTTCTTTTAGTTAGTTTAGTTTATTTTACTCGAGGACGAGCAAAATCTTGGTGCGGGAGTATTTGTTTGAGCTAAAAAATGTGATATTTTTAAAGTACTTTTACACCTGTTTTATGCTCGTTTTAATAATATTTTAAAGGTTTTTAATTGATTTTATTTTATTTTGCAGATTTTGAATAAATGCGAAAAAAGGGCTTAAATGGCGGAAAAAGCGAGAAAAATGGAGGAAATGTCGAAGGGTGAAGAACCGGGCCAAACTTCAGAAAAAACCAGACCGGTCCAATGAACCGGACCGATCGGTTTAGCTGAACCGGTTCAGTATTTAAGTTTCCCTCCCCTTCCTTTACTCATTCTTCTTCTTCCCCATTTCCCTGACCCCCAACCCTGGAACCCCTGACCCTCGACCCAGAAAGCTCTCGAACCTCCATGCCCATCTCGCTTGCTCTCTCTCTCTCTCTGCCTCGTCACCTCCTTCTCACTCTAACCACATCACCCAGCCCACAATCCCACCGTTTTCCCCAAAGCCACGAAACCAAAACCACCACAACCCACGGTTTCGCTTCCCATCTTCGAAACCACCTTCATCTTCACCATCACCACCCGTCAACCACGCTCCAAACGCCAGCAAAGCACCTCGCTGTCCCTTCATCCGCCGTCCACGCATCATCACATCGAGGGCCCAGAGCGAAGCAGGTCGGGTGTTTAAGAGCTCGGAGGACGCCATTGAAGGTAGTGTAGGTTAGAGTTAGTTTTAGGTTAGTAATTTAGGGTTAGATTAGGATTTTAATTCCGTTTTAGTTTCGTTCAATTTCGTGTTCATTTTCGTTTTCGATTTTTCCAGATTAGGGTTTCGAGTTTGAGTTCCAAATTTCGGTTGTTTTTGTGTATTTGAATTCATGTAGTTAGTTTAAATCATTAGTTTTGAATGCGTATACTCGGTTTTCAGTTGTAATTGCAAGAAATTTTGGGGTCTATGCGAGTGTTCTCGTCCGGTTTCCCCCTCCCCTGTTCGCGTTCTCTGTTTGGATTCGATTTGGGCATGCCCTGTAGCTGGGTTGCACTCTGGTATTACCCTCATTCTGCTTTAATTCAGTTTCTTCCTCCCCTCCCCTGTTGCCTCAATTGTGCTCAATTCATTCATGTTGCTACTGTTTTCTTTACGTTCTGTTTCAATTCGATTGTCCCTGCTTCCATGTTCATGATCTGTTGTTGGCTTGATTTCCCCTGTTTCTGGGTTGCTTTCATTTGAAGTTGCTGCTTTTTCGTGCTTTGTTTGGATTTTGGATGATTAGGGTAATGTTGTTAGCTTTCGATGGTTTGTTGGTTTGAATGTTAATGATATCGGTGATGGTTTCAATTGGTTGATTTAGTTTTGGTAGTAGTCGTTTATGTTAATCATAATGTTAAAGGATATTGCTTTGATTCATTAGTTGGCTATGTTGACTTGTTTAACTCTCTGGTAGCATGAAATAAATTATTGGCGTTAAACACTTATGTTTTTCCTTGAACGATTTAATTTGGCTTAGTGTAGATTACATTAGGATAGTTTGTTAACTCACCTTTAAATGACCATAAATCTCACGTCTTCCCTGTGGACCGACCTTTAAGTACTACGACTGACAATTGTAGGTGCTTGAGGTATTCTTTTCCCCTTTTATTCACTCACTTTAATTTTGTTTTTAATTTTCACTCACCACCCCTCAAAAACCACCAACATACTTCCTAGCAAGCCCGAACCTAACCCTCATGATTATTGCAACTGTATCACGTTGAAGAAAGAAATAAAGGACTAAACTGACCCTGAGGATACACCCATAGAAATGGGTAGGGAAATAATCATGGCTGGAAGTAAAGAAAGAACAATGGTGGCAAGACTGCCACATTTATAGAGAATAACACTATAGAGCTTCTCGTAATTTTTCCCCCTAAGCTCCGTGACCCAGGTAGTTTTTCTATCCCCTGCATTATGGGAAACGTGGAAGTTGAGAGAGCTCTATGTGATATAGGCGCAAACGTTAGTATAATGCCATATTCTTTGCTTCATAAACTTCACCTAGGACCATTACTAGCCGCACCCTTTTCACTACAGTTAGCTGACGGTTCTGAGACGCAACCCACAGGCAGATTGGATGATGTGCCAGTCAATATAGGAGATATTTGGGTAGTGGAGAACTTTATTATAGTTGATATGCTCGAGAGTAATGATGCCAAAATTGTCCTAGGTCGGCCTATTTTGGCTAGAGCTGGTTGCCACATTGATGTAAGAGAGGGACGAATTACATTTGAGGTAGAAGGGAGCTATGATGTGTTTTGTCATACGAAAGAAGACGTGGTTTCCCCTAGTGTTCTTCTTTATTGGATGCATTACCCCTTTCCCCTAAAATTGATATGGAGGATGTCTTGAATTGTGATTGTCCTCTTGATTCTTACTGGATTTCTTATGAGGACCTCAACCAAAGGTATGCTAAGCTGGAGTTTACTATTCCTATTCCAACTAACATGCCCGGGGTTGAGGTCCCAGCTCCTAACGAGTCTTCTATGAGCAATTATTGCTGGTTCACACAAGTTGTTCTCTCTAATGCCCTATATGGAAGGATTTGATGGAGACTTTGATTAAGGGGTTGTAAAATTTTACAATGACCCGCATGATAGGGCACGAGTGCACTTTGTTTTGTATGCAGATAGTGCATTATGCACTATCGCATCACGTTATGAAAACGAAGGACCTTCAACCCGAGCTTTTACGTTCGTACCTTAATTTGAAGAAGTTTGACTTTGTGGTCCGGGATAAAGTCGACGCCCATACACTTACTTACCTGGACCAAGCATAGAATAAAGGTTAAGCTCTTGATCTTAAAAGAGCACTTCTTGGGAGGCAACCCAAGCTCGTTTTACTTTTTCTTTTCTTACCTTTTCTTTTTACTATTTTTGTAGCTTGTGAAAAAAATAAAAAAATGAAAAGGAACAAAATAAACAAAAAAAAAAATAAAAAAACTAAGAATAAAATATTTGGCACTATGGCCAGATCCCTAGAACCACAGTCGTGGAGTGCCAACACAAAAAATTGAAAAAAAGGGATAGTAGACACCACAGTCAGACCGTGGTGAACCCCAAGGTCCGTGGCGTACTACTACGACCCGCGGTCTAGGGTTTTTGACCCCAGTGCCCACTCATCTTCCTCACATTTTATCTTCAACCTCACGACACACTCTCTCTACCTGCATTTTCTCTCTCTAAATCCTCTATAGCTAATACCTTTCAATCTTCCCTCATTTCTTCCCCATTTTCACTCATTTTCACTCAAAATCATTCCCTTTCACTGAATCTTTTCTTTTTCCTCACAAATTTCATCTCTTTCCTCTTCTTTTTCATCAAACTCATCTCACCTTCACTCATCAGCCATACCCATCTTCTTCTTTCTCTTATTCTTCTTACTTAATTTCTTCATTTTCTTCTTCAAATTTTCTTACTTAGTTTTTAGTTTTGATTTTTTGCAACAATGGCACCAACCAAGAGACAAAGGAGCACCAAGGAGGTTGGATCTTCAAGTCCAACACCACCTCGACCTCAAAGGACATCTTGAACTGTGCGTGATAGAGGTAACATTCCTCACTCTCTTGGTTTGACCCATCCTGATCATGTTGCTAGATACAATTGCTTAAATGAACGTATGGTTGTAGCAACTAGATATTATGATGAGGAACTCTTGGCTCAGTTAGGAATGTTGGATGATATTCGATGGTTATTTGCAAGAGGTCGTATGGGACACTTTTTAGAAATCAAAGAGCATACATATCGGGACTTGATCCTCGAATTCTTAAACACTTCATGTCGAGGTCACTAGAGGACTCAATGTCAACCCGGATATATATCATTTTATTGGCAGGGTCAATTTTATGAGATGAACTTGGGTAGCCTTAATAGTATCTTCGGTTTTCCACCTAGTATAGATTTACTGAACTGCCAAGTCCCCCACAAATTCAACCCTAAATGCATTTGGGGGCGAACTTTCGGGGAGTGTTAGGTACAACACTAGTTTGTCAAAGTGCACACACATTAGCATTACAGTGGCTCAACGTATCTTGGCTTGTTGTTTCTTTGCTCGAGACGATAGTCCGAATATTTCGATATTATCTGAGTTGTACTTTTTGTCATGTATGCTTGATGGTGTCCATCTTGACCTAGCTTCCTTTTTAGCCAGACAATTGCATAGTGCTGCTGTAAGCACTAAAGGTAGGATAGTCATAGGTGGGATTATAACTACTATTGCTAGATTTTTGGGTGTTTAGCCCAACCCTGAGGATAGAGTTTTCGGGTTTGAGCGGCTTAATCAAGCTGCTTTTGAAATTTTGAACTTTTGTAAAGTTGAGGCTAGGCGTTTGTGTTGGATTTACCCTAGGGATTGGCTTTTGTCGCTCCCCACTTTCGTTCGAACCACCTTACTTCAACGGGCTAACCTTTATTGGGTACCTGGTGATGAGGAAGTTGCTCGACCAGCACCACTTCATCTAGATCCTCACTCTAGTCAAGCCGAACCTAGTTCTTCTTCTGAACCACCCCCTCCTGACTATACTGACCTCCAAGACACGCTTAGATCCATTCAAGAGGAGCAAGTTTTCCTTTGAGCATTTGTTTCTTCTGAGAACGCCGCTCTTCAGGACTTTGTCTAAGAGCACCACGATGAGTTTTGTGGGATGCTTGCTACTCAGACAAAGTATTTCCAGGACTATAGGGCATGTCTAGAGACGTGGCGGGATTGACATATCTCCTATGGCCAACCACCGCATCCTCCACCACCACCTCCTTTTTGATTGATCTGTACTATCCCCATTCCCTTTTCTATTATGTGCCCACATTGAGAGTAATGTGTGATTCAATCATGGGAGAATTGGTCGTTATATTTGGCGTCTGATACCTTTTTTGGCTTGGTGTGATTGTGCTTTGTATATGTAGTTAGAGGTAGTTTTTGGAGTTTTTTTTTATTTAGGATTTAGTTTTGTTTAGTAATGTATTTACTTTTATTTTCATTGTAGGTTGCATTTTAGTTTTTCTTTTGTTTTTACTTCCTTTGCATTTTAGTTTTCATTGTCATTAGGAGCATGCATAAAAAAATTCAAAAAAAAATAAAATAAAAAAAGAGAAAAAAAAAGAATTAAGAAAAAATCCTCCGATGATGATCTTTATAGATTTGGTAGACTTCTTTGGTTTAGTTTGATCCTTTATTTGCCCAATTTGTGCATAAAATGTTTGTGAATGAGTTTTTGAAATGATCTCCATGTTTTGACCACATGTTGGATGCAAGTTGATTTACTCCATGAGTCTTTACATAAATTTTGGTATATATTTACTAGTGAGCTACTTTTGATCTTGGTAGATATCCTGTGAGATTTTGAGCTTTTAGAGACTATTTATCAATTTAGTCTTATGTTTCTTTCATGTGTGGCTCTTCCTTGGCATTATTTCTCTAGAACTTACTTTGATTCTCATTCAAGATCACATTTCGCATATGCGTTTAGGTAATATGATTGAGGCATTATTTTTCTTTGATTTGTTAAAACCCACAACCAAATAGCCACCTTTATTGTGCATTGTATTCCTTGTTAGCCCTTTTGAGCCTATATCAATTTTCTTGATTTACACCTCTTATTATAGCCCATGGCCAAATACTTGTTTTACCCTTAAGCCAAGACTAGAGGAGTGTTTCATTCTTTTGCATCACAGGGCACTAGTAAGGTGGATTGTTATCTTTTAGTGAATTTTGGTTGTTTGGTGAAGGGATGTTTGAGATTTTGATAAATCCCTTGTTTCGTTGTACAAAGTTTGGAGAAGAGTTGGAATTTAAAGTTCATTGTGGATCTCCTCTTGGCTATCATTTTTGAAAAAAAAAAGAAAGGATCTTGAAAAGAAAAAAAAAGGGAAAACAACAAAAGAAAACGAAAAGAAGAAAAGCCAAAAAAGAAAGAAGAAGAAAGCATTAGCCTTATTGGGATTGTAAGTTATTTGTAATTTTTAACCCTTTCTCTCTTCAATTGGGGATATATTTTGATAAATTGTAATGGTCTAAGAAGGATGTAGTATGATGCATGGAATTGTTTAGCTCTTAGTCTCTGGCTTCTAACTCCTCATTTCCAAAACATTTGTTCTCCTCTTACCATTACGCATAGCCCATTTACAACCCTATGAAAGTTCTCATGATTGTCCAGTGTGTTTGCGTGTTAGTGATAGCAAATTTGAGAGTCTTGTCAAGCTTATGGTAGATTTGAGTTTAACCAATGAGAATCGAGAGAACCTTCATTGTTATTAAACACATGAGTGATGAGAGGTACATAACTATAGTGAGGTTCTACTGGCCTTACTAGCCTTACTTGTTTCATAAGTTAAAATGACTATATTTGATGATTTAGGGAGATTGATTTAAGTTTGACATTGTGGTCTATCTAAATGATTTTGAAAATTTCAGTCCCTAATCTATTTGTTAATGATTTTTGTATCCTTTTGGGCTACCTTTGGATTAGCTTTACCATTTGAAAGTTACTATATCTATCCTGAGGAGGTTATGTATAGTTTTATTTTTTCTTAGCATTGCTTGAGGACAAGCAGCAGTTTAGGCTCGGGAGAGTTTGATAAGTGCTTAATGTATACATCATTTTAGGCCTATTTTGCTTCATTTTTCGGAGAATTATGTGCTTAATGTTACTATTTATGCTCATATTCTCGATTTATGCTTGGGTATGATTGTTTGAAGTGATTTGCTGGATTTTAAACCCTTTTACCCAACATTTTACCCTTAACAGATGTATTTTAACCTCCCCCATGGACACCTATATGCTACTACACCAGTGGAGCAAGAAAAGAGCATAAAACCGGTTCCAGCACATACCACAGTTGGACCATGGTATCTGCCACGGACCGTGGTGAATAGAGAAACCGTTGCCTCTTCATTTTCCTTCGGCTATGTGGCTGAGAACATCCCGGCTTTCCCATAACAGGCCTCATTTAGGCAGCATCAGGGCAAGAAAAAAGTGCATACGAATGTAGAGTAGCATAGTTTCTTCTCATATTTTTGTTCTCTTTACTTTAGAGTTTGAGTTTGGTATTTGTATTCGTGAGTAAACTTGAGTGTAAGTGTTTGATGTTGAGGCAGTTTTGAAGCCTTGGTTCAAGGCTATTCTCAGTAAAGCCCCTTTCGCTCAGATTTCATAAAACGTTGGTTAGTTGTTTAATTCTTAATCATGTGTGAGTAGTTTAATTTTTGTCTGGGGATTTAGTAGCTTATAAAAGTGTTCTTGGATCGTGTATTACTCTAAAGAATTGTGCTTATTTTCATGATTGGTTTGATTTCGTTCTATTGAGTGACTATCTTGTTGTGAGTGGATTTTTGGCCAAAGTTTACTTGCACATTTGAAACAATCGGGTGAAAAACTGAAAGGTGACATTTGATTGTTGGATTGCTTGATAAAGCCTAACATAACGTCAACTCAAAAGAGAGATCCGCTTGTTATGGGGACTAGAAAGTAATCGAAGATGTTTAACTTTGATTAAGACAAATTAGTTATAAGGAAGACTTTTGCTTAGTTTAGGCAAATTTGGTTGATTTCGAAAGAATAGGCCAAATTTTTGGATAGATTGCAATTCCTTGAATTTAACTTTTTTGAGAAAAAGCACATGTTTGTCATTCTGATCGAATCACTTTTCATAACTGCATAAATTCCTGGACATATGCTCCCTTAATTGATTCAGAATTAGTGAATTAGAAGTTGTTAAATCAAACCATTTGAATTAGGATTTTACTTAGCATATTCTGATAGACAAGACTCGATAGATTACATTAGGCCCTGAGAAACGATATCTTTTGTCTGTATTACGACTACCTGTACACTTGCGGTAGTAGTCATATATACAAGTAATGGAAAAATTATGTACCTGCTTTAGGCAATTGTTTCACCATAATAACCAAATCATCGAATTATACAAACAGAATGCAAAATCAAAAGACATCTAAGTCAGAAAAAGCACCATGACCTCCATTTTTCACCCTACAGAACAATATGCAATGGTGTTACACCTTGGTGCATGTGCAAGTGTGTATGAATCCTTATAAATCAAGTTGCTAACATTGACTGATCGTCATTTCCTTGCCTAATTACCTTCTGTGCTCCCTTTTTTCCTTTTTTCTTTCTTTTTTCTACAAGAATAATACCCCCTTGACTTACCAATATTTGGGGATTTCCTAAAAAAGGATTTTATATATTAGATTGTGCAAGACACTTATTTCATTACTCAAACAGATATGTAATCAAATAAAATAGCACATATTCAAGCCAATTAAATATATAAAATAAAGATAGTGGATTTGAATATTGGTGTTCGAGTTTTCATTCACTTTTTAAGGCGTTTTTCTTATTTGATTCCATATTTTCCAAGAGAATAGAAGGTAACTTCAACAAACTAAAAGTTCACTTGCCAACTTAACAACAAGACCCTAAGAATTGATGGTAAAGTGACCAAGATAAGCACAAAGTTAGACATATGAGATAAGGTTATTATGCAAATCGAATCTACAATCTCAACTAGACATCTCATCATGCAAAGTCTATTTACATATAACTCAATGACCTAGCAACATGGGATCACAATCGCCTAAGAAAGCACACGAATTCCCCAAGAAAAGAAAAATATTTTTGAATTTTTTGAAAAATTTCAAAAATTATATACAAATGGGCACCTTACCCCACACCAAAACTCTGCAATGTCCTCATTGTAGGAACTAAAGCTCCAAAAAGCAAGCAAATAAGCAATCCAACCACAAACCAAACACAAAGCACAAGTATATACAAACTTATGACACCACTAACAAGCACAAAACCAAACAACACCAACACATATTCAAAACAAAACATACCACAAACAAACACACCCAAACCAAAATAAACAAATCAAAAAGGGGTGATCATAGCCATCTTGGCTCAACAAATCCCAAAGTTCACCTCAAAATTGATCACCACACGATCAAAATCCTAAATATTGACAACTATATATGAAAAGAAATAAAGAAAAGAAAAAGAAGAAGAGAGAAGAGTTAGAACGATCATACCAGGTTGGGTGTTGAGTGCACCTAAACTATGCCTCACTGAGATGCAATCCAAGAGGCTCAAGGGGCATCAACCACACCATCAAATCACAAAATTTCCACTTGTATCAATCCCTAAAGAGCTCGTAGAAACTTATTGAATAAACTTGAACAGTCCTCCGTAGATTTAAAACCATTAGTAAAAAAGAGGATGTTCCAAAGAAAGCATGTCACTGGAATAGTAGTGAGAGCGCTGGGCTCAATCATAGGATTTACACACATGCCCAACATCACTCAATGTAGAGGATAAGGGCTTTAAAGTCTCACAGGAAGAGTGAATGCACAAACTAGGCATGAATCCTAGATCCTCTACCCAATGCTCAAGCCCTATGGCCACATCAAGCTCATGAGCCCAATCCAAATTATGGGCATAAATCATGTAAGTCTACGACTCGGGAAGGTGGACATAGAGGTATCCATGAAAGAGTGAAGTGAGATGATGGAGTATAAGGAGATAAAACAATAGAAGTTGGGGTGTGGTTTAGAGGGCACTCAATGAGGGTTGCATCAACCAGCTCCATATAAGAAGATGTTACTTTAATACAACCCTCAACACAAGGCTCCTCAAAAGGAATCTCCTTAGCTTAATACTTCTCCCCAACAAAAATATCCTTGAAAACCACAATCGTGTCATACTCAAGACTACAACTAGCCTTAACCACTAGTTCCTTACAATCATCATTCTCTCTCAAGGAGGCTACAAGAAAAGGCCCATCATCAAAAACCAAATCACCCCCAAGAGTATCGCTAGTCTCAAGATAAGGGTTTATCATTAGGGCATGCAATGAAGGATCACTCACGCCCTTAAAAGACATTTGATTAAAAGGATGGGAGCACGAGCTAACACCATAGTCCAAGAGAAAATCATAAGAACACAAGGAAGGAATGTACTTATAAGGTTGAGGTGGTTGAAAAAGAGGAACTTCAAGTTGATGCTTACAATGAAGCGTAGTATCCTCCGAAGCAACAAAGTCATTAGGTAGCTTGCCTTCATTATTCACAAAAATCTTCGATGCACTACCAGGGGCTTCCTCATTTGTCGCCCACTTATATGTCATGTCACTTAATTCCTTAAGAAAGTCTCAAGCCTCATTGTCATTCTTGCAAAGAAACTTGATCTCCCTTACACATAGATTCAACCATTGTCCTAGTACTCACATCCAAACCCTCATAAGCTAGTTGGCACAAATTCCATTTCTCTAAACCATGGTGAGGACGTCGAGTAAGTAACTCCTCGAACCTATTCATATACATCTAAATAGGCTCATGTTCAAGCTAGACTAAAGAGAGGATTTCATTCCTAGTTCTAATGGTCTTGCTAATGAGAAAGTATCCCTTAAGGAAGATATCAACAAAAGAGTCCTAAGATTTAATATAGCAAACCTTAAGACCATACATCCACCATTTAGCATCATCTTTGACAGGAAAGGGAATGAATTTCTTCCTCACAACATCGTTTGGTACCTCAGGCATGTGAATCAATGAACAAACTTCCTCAAACTCATTAATAAACAAATAAGGATCTTCAAAGCTAGTAAATTTAGGAAGCATGTGAGCATAATTCAGAATAAGCTAAAATGTCGCATCCTTAGGGATAAAGGGAGGACAAAACATGATTGTGGCTTTCGAGGAGGATAGAAGTGATCCCTCAACAAACGTGGTGGGTTGGTTTCCACTCTTTCAAGAATGGGCTCATCAAGTTTAGTGGACTTGGGCTCAACATTAACCACATTTGTTTCCTCAAAATTCCCAAGTCCATCATTAACATGCATGCAGCCATAAATGTTTTAGTTTTTCAGTTTTTTCGATTTTATTTTGGATATTTCACATTTTCTAAATTTTTCTTGTGTTTTTCTATTTCATCCAAATAATTAGCTATTCGATAACTCAACAGAAAAAAATGCAAAAATAATAAAAGAGACTACACAAATGCATAATGAACTAATTAAAGGGGCCCATATTTACAAGAAGTAAGTTAATTTCACGCCACCGTCCTTGACAACAATACTAATTTGTTGATGTAATTTTTTTGATGGGGGAGTAAGGGTGGAAATTTGTCATGCCATGTCAAACCACTAGTTATTTTCGGCCCCAACTCTGACATAGGGAAAGCTATAAATATCACTAATTAAGCATGATTAATTAATTAATTACTCCCTAAAACAAAGCATAATTAAAAAAATCAACAAAAAAAAAATCAAATTAACTAACAACAACTAGCAAAATATCTAATTAACTAAGAAAACATGAAATTCACTAATTCAAAGAAGAGCGAAAAGAGGGAATACCTCAAAATGTTGAAAATCCAACAATTGAGATTGGCATCCATTATTGGAGTACCTGGTGATGATTGGAGGTGGATTCTCCACTTATTCTCACTAATCAAACTCAATTACTCGCAATCCAATCCACTGAGAGCCAAAAACTTCAACTTTTATAAGTGGGTTTTCAAACCCTAAGTTGGAGGAGAAAGAAAGAGTTTGGAAGTTGCATTTTTGAAGAAAAAGAATCAGAGATAAAGAATATATAAGATAACAGAAGGATGATTGGGAAAGGGAGGCACTAATTGCACTCCATCAATAAGCAAAGTCACATAAATTTGGGCATTAAACTAATAAATCAAACTCATCAAAGTAAGAACTTTAATGAAAATGAAGATTAAACAGAGAGAAAGAAAGCTAATTGCATCAAACTTCATTACTCTTGAAATGTGGCTACAAAATGAAACTGAATCTACACTAGTCTCTCCTAAACCCCAACTAAACCCTATTCCTAAAACCTAAAAATTATATAATTAGACAAATGGGGGAAAGAGGCTTTAAACATATCCCCATGAAACTAGTTTGGAATGGTCGTGCCAAGTGGCATAGGCAAATTGTGCCAAACCATTGGAAGCCACCAACAGAAGTACGGCAGGACGGTGGGTGGCATTGTCGTGTAACATGATATGGGCACCCCATGTCAAATTTTCAGAATTCTGCACAAAAATAGAATAAATATAGGATTTGACACAGACGTCCTGTTCCGCCTGGCACTAGGAGCCCTTGCCATTAACACTAGTAGCCCATGGTAAACTTTTACAGTGGTCTTCTTCCCTGTTTCTCCCATAATTTTTATGCATGTTGGCCTGCCCTTGCATGATGGCTATCCGGGTTAACCTCCAAGGTTTTTCGGGGTAATGTGTCTAACTTTGGGAATGCTTTGCACAAATCATCCGCCATTTGCAAAATTTTCTTTATTACTTACAAAACCAGTAAAACACCATTAAATAACCTAATTTACCAATTATTTGAGCTAAATCTAGCTAGAATGAGGTGTAAAATTCATGCGCATTGTGCCCAAACTATCTTGAAATAAATATACCACATATTAATTAAAGAACAACAAATATATCCATAATAACTTATATACTTTTTTTTTCTGTTTTCAGGACAAAAATATGCTTGACGTAATAAGCACATGGTGCTTATGAGATCATCAATGACGAAGAAAATATATACAGGGATAGAGTGAAGAGGTTGGCAAAGGAGTTCCACGCTAAACAAGAGGCATAAACGAATGCAATTGCAAACCAAAATCCAATGCCACAAGCATTAGTAATGAAACTTGAGATATGATCAACTACTTGCACACTAACATTGCTTTAGTTAGGTTAACTTTTGAAACTGTTGTAGATAATGTTATCATATGAACACTAATATTGAATATTTCACATCTTTTCGTATGCTTAAACTTAATGATGGTGAAGTACTATTATACAACGTTTAATATTCGATCACTGATATTGAATATTGCATATCTTTTACAATGCTTAAGACCAAAAAAAATAAAAATAAAATTGTAACATCTAGTGAGACAAGGAGGAGAAACCAATAGTCCAAGGATTCTATAGTGGGGAACAACATAAACTAATCTAAACACTAATATGATATAAACTTACAACTATTATTACCAAAGTGTTTCATATGTTGTATTGTGCACAATCTGATTATCAAAGAATACTATTCTTTTATAATGTTAAATCACCTGGATAAGTTATAAATAGTTTTGTAAATTCTAGTGAGCTAAAGGACAAAACTAGTAAGCTGTGATATCTTAGCAGTGAGAAACATATTACAAATTTTAAAAGTATTCCAAATGATTTTCTAAATTTAAATAAATATATAAATATCATCACATAGCAAAACAAAAAAGGTCATAAGGAAGAAAAATAAAAGTTCACAATTCATTAATCTAATTTAAAGTTGAATTATAAGAAAGAACTATTTATGTCCTAAATGTAAAATCTTCATTAATGCCAAAAGCCGATGTAATCTCTTTAACCCTGCATTACACACATAACTTACAGTGAGCAACATTTAATTTTTAGAAAGTAGGAAAGAAAATCGTAAAAACATACAAATCAAAACACTATGATCATACCAGAATAAAAATCACTTACTAACAAAAATTTCGTACTGGATTCATAGCTAACCTATTTCACACAATATATTAACATATTCATTCATATTTATATTACCATAAAAGCACCAACCTACACACCAGGAAAAAAAAATTCTGGTGGGAGCAACAAAAAAGGCAAGAAAAAAATTACCCTTGAATGATAGGAGATTCAGAAGGAGGATTCAGGTGAATGGAAAGAATGCAACCCCCGCATAGTTGCCTCAACCATTCTTCAAAAATCAAGCCGAATACTCTATAAATTTCGATTAGATGCACCTACCGGATTAGATACACTTGCTGGATTAGATGCACCATCGTAGGAAAACATATATTTTTGGTGAGCATATACATATGTTTAGTCAGCGAACGCACCATTTTAGTGAGCAGAACCTGTATGACTAACATTATGAGCGTCGAAGAATGTAGTGAGATAATGCTCATTTTTAGTGAGCAGATACACAATATTAGTGAGCGTACAAAAATTTTTAGTGAGCCAAAACATAATATATTTTTAGTGGGCCTATAAACAATTTCAGTGAACTGCAAAAGATATTATTATGAGAAATACAACTTACTCACTTAGATTGTAAAAAGAATTTAGCCCGAGGTTGTGATACATCTCCTTCATTCCTTGAACAAAACCTTGCCTTCCTTGATCTTATAATTTTGACGTCTTCTTTGATGTACTATGTCTCCTTACATTCCTTTGATCTTTCTTTCTAGAACCCTTAGGGTTACGAATGATTTGGTTACCAGCACTATCCTGTTGAACATTTTCTACCTCATAAACATAAACTGGTCATCAACCTTTAACTTGCCAAAAGCTTCTTCACATAGCTTTCTTGCTTGGACATTAGCTTCACTAGCAGGAAGTAGGCACTCAAATTGTCTATGCATCGCAATGCTCCATATGGAACCAGGAACACCAACAACATTGATACTTGAAGCTTCTCTATAGCCTAAGCGAGTGTACCTAGCCTACTCCATCATTTCATAATATATTGATTAGAGGTTTTAGGCACACAATGACATTGAAAATATGCAAATAGTGGCAGAAAAGAATACCACTCTTAGTGTACGTTTTGCAACCGTAAATAATATTTTGATTTGGAAGATTAAAACTAACCATAAACCCAAATTTCTTCAAAAATTGATTCTCATAGAAAACATATGTATACTTTGTACTATAAGGAGTCTCAGTTGAGCTAGACATATCTTGATAGCACCCTTCCCCTTTAATGTATTCATTCTTAAAAACTTTGTACAAGCTGTTCGTATAAATTTTCGTAGCATGCTGGAAAAGGCTAACATATGGAAAAAACATCTTAGGGAACCCATCCTTATTCTCCATGTTCTCATCTTTCTTCTTAATCATCAACTCAGTCATAACATCATAAAAATATATTGTAAAAATACAACAAACCACAAGTGGCATTGACTCGTTTTGACAAAGAAGCATTTATAAACTCACTTCGCTATGACGATAAGATGCCACCAGAAAAAACATCATTGCAAAAAGTTAGATACCATTTTTCTTTCAACCAATACAATTTAACCAACCAAGCATTTTTAGCACATTTATACTCTTCAACCAGTCTAGCACAGTTAAAGCAGTGAACAAAAATTAATACGTTAGTAAGCAGAAACTTATAACCTTGGTCAGTAGAGAATAGAACCAGTAACATAAGGCTCACCTATTCAAAAAAAATTAATCTATGCTTCTGTATCACATCTCATCAAAATATGGTCAAACTTATCACCAAATGCACCTAAAACTCTAAGAATTCAAATATTCTTTTTTGAACTCTCTAAGATATGCCAAGTACACAACATATGCTTTGTCAAAGGGAGGATCTTTTTAATAGCATTTGTTAGAGAGAATGCTTGATCCATCATTATAGTTTTGGGATGCACATTATCCATATCTTCCAAAAATATTTCAAACTTCCAAACAAAACTCTCAACCTTGTCATTCATAAAAAACCGACATTCAACCATAACATTCTTCGCATGGTGATTCATACAAACAAAAGGTGCGCATATCATCTCACAACTGTTGGTTCTATATGCCAGGTTAGATAACAGGATATCACCAAACAATAAATAGTAAGATTTCATTTGATAATATTTCCAAAAGATGCTCATCAAACAATCATCCTCATCCAATTTAAACTTATAAAAAAAATCTTGCTAATTGACACACCTATTTTCTAAAACACACATCAAATGATGGGCGTCCCCCCCCATCTACAACCCTTTTAAGTTCATTTGCAACACTATTGTAGGTATCCCTTTCTCTAAACCCAAGTAATGCGGACTTCCTAACCTCATTTTGCAAAAGCAAATAAGCATGAGAAACTTTCATATCATTTCTTCTCACCTTTTGGAAAAAATCAACATGAGCTTTCTCAACTATTTTATACGACCTCAACTTATGAGCCTCATCTTCCAGAAGAAATTCATGATTATGAACTACTAGTTTGTGCCTGTGCATTTACACGGGGCATGTAAATAGTAGAAATTTAATATAAACATGTATTAATATTATAAACAAAGTGGATAATGTTGAACAAAATTATAAAAAAAAATTTCTACAAACAATACTCTAAGTATGCCGCTCGATGTATGTAAGAAAACTAAGAATTTTTTGATCGGACAGGAAAACTAAGAAGTTGAACTTATATAATATATAATCATAGCGTAAGCAAGATAAATTTTTTAATTAATCACCTAATTAAGCTTTTTATTTTTGTAGTATTGACTTCTATATTTTTTTAGGGGGGAGTTGGTAAATTTACCTACACGCTGAAGGAAAAATTGAATCTTAATTATGTACACGTAAAATATGTATGTACCTTACTACAAAACCATTTCCAAATGTTGATGTATTTTATTTATATATTGCCCCTTGATTTTTTAGGCCTTGCAAAATAAAAGTCAAGCATTAATTATTATAGTGCTCAAATATGTTCAAGTTTTTGATTCAACGTTTGCATCGTAGAGAATGAGTATGTGTAAATATATATCTACATATATCTACATATATCTACATATATATATATATATATATATATATATATATAT
>JACYFF010031959.1:70961223-71156829 GCA_017589665.1 Selenicereus undatus | reverse complement strand
TGTGTGTGTGTGTGTGTGTGTGTGTGTGTGTGTGTATGTGTGCACACACACACACACACACACACACATACATACATATGCATACATACATATGTATTTAAAAGTTAGATATCAAATATAATACATATAGTGTAAGCAAGATAAGGTTTTTAATTAGTCACCTAATTAAGCTTCTTAGTTTTGTAGTATTGACTTCCATATTTTGGGGTGGGGGGGGGGGAGTTGGTAAATTTAACGTACATACTAAAGCAAAAATTGAATCTTAATTATATAGACGTAAAATACGTATGTACCTTACCGCTAAACCATTTCCAAATGTTGATGCATTTTATTTCCATATCACCCCCTTGATTTGTCGGACCTTGCAAAATAAAATTCAAGTGTTAATTATTATAGTGTCCAAATATGTCCAAATTTTTGATTCAATGTTTGCATCGTAGAGAATGAATGAATATATATATATATATATATATATATATATATATATACATATATATATATATATACATATATATATATATATATATATATATATATATATATATATATATATAGACACCCACACACCCACACATACATACATAAATACATACATACATATACATACATACATATATATTTATTTCACTACAAAAGTTAGATATCAAATGTAATGCATATAGTGGAGATGAACAAAATTAAGTAATAAAAGTTAAAATACTATTAGAAAAAAATTATAGCTAATAGGCAGAGGAAAAATATATACAAAATGTAAATAGTTTACCACAATTGTATTAATTAAACAAAAGAAGCAAACCATCAACAATCAAAAGTTCAAAGTTGTATGAGATTAAAAGTACAATAGATTAGAGGAGGGAAGGATGGACAACTACTGATATTATTATTTTTTATAATATGAAAATAAAGATATAAAGTTTAGTGTAATTAGTTAAATTACCTAATACTTTTCTTCACATTAATGGGCTGTTATTAATTTTCATTTGGTATAGTTATTAATTAATGTGATGAAAATCTAACAAAAAGAATCTCATAATTGTATCACATATTAAAAAATAATTCTATTAGAAAGAGAGAGAGAGAGAGAGAGAGAGAGAGGATTACGCGAAAAAGCTAACTCTATTTTTTTAGATAAATGTTAAAAACTAATTAAGTAGTTTCCACATCAGGGAGAGAGAAAATAGGAAGACATGGGATATTTCTTTTTCTCTTCTAAAAAAATTAGTGAATTTTTTGAATGAAAGGTTGAGATTTCATTTTGGAAGAGAACAATGGACCACATACAACAATGCCTCATATTTTAATATTGAAGGAGGGAAGATTTTTGAGGACATTTTATTTTGCTACATATAAAACCCGTGCGTTTGCACGGACATCTAAATAGTAAAAAATTAATACAAATATGTAATAATATTATAAACAACGTGTATAATGTTTATCTAAATTTAAAACAAAAAATAAAATTTTCTATAAACAACACCTTAAGTATGCTATTTGATATTGGAAAGAAAACTAAGAATTTTTTTGGGTTGGGTAGGAAAACTAAGAAGTTGAATTTATATAATATATAATCTTAGTGTAAGCAGGATAAATTTTTTAATTAATCAATTAATTAAACTTCTCAACTTTGTAGTATTAACTTCTATAGTTTAGGGGGGGTGAGTTGGTAAATTTAGGCACACACACAAAGGAAAAATTGAATCATAATTATATAGACGTAAAATACGTATGTACCTTACTGCCAAACAATTTGATGCATTTTATTTACATATCATCCCCTTGATTTGTTGGGCCTTGCAAAATAAAAACCAAGCATTAATTATTATAGTGCCTAAATATATTCAAAATTTCTTCAATTCAATGTTTACATCGTAGATAATTTATATATATATATATATATATATATATATATATATATATATGTATATGTATATATATATATATATATATATATATATATATATATATATGTATGTATATATGTATATACAACACTGGAAATGTTAGATATCAAATATAACACATATAGATGGGTATAAAGAAAATTAAGCAAAGAAACTTAAAATGCCATGAGGAAAAAGTTATAGCTAATAGACAGAAGAAAAATATGTACAAAATATAAATAATTTACCACAATTGTATTAATTAAACTAAAGAAGAAAACCATCAACAACCTAAAGTTTAGAGTTGTATGAGATTTAAAAGTACTGTAGATTAGAGAGGGGAATGATGGACAAGCACATATATTGTTATTTTTTATAATATGAAGATAAAGATATAAAGTTTAGTATAATTAGTTAAATTACCTAATATTTTTCTTCACATTAATGGATTGTTATTAATTTTCATTGGGTATAGTCATTATTAATATGATGAAAATCTTACAAAAAGAATTAGATAATTTTATCAAACATTAAAAAAAAATTCTATGAGAGAGAGATAGAGAGAGGGAGAGATAGGGAGAGAGAGAGAGAGAGAGGGGATCACGTGTAAAAAAAATAATTTTAGATAAATATTAAAAACTAATTGGCTAGTCCCTAAAGAAAATAGGGAGTTTTCATGTTAAACTCCTTAACTCACTTCATGCAAGTATTGAGGGAGGGATGCATTCTTAAGCCCTTACACATTTTAGCATTTATAGTATAAAGATGTCATGCTTCTTACAAACCCATTCACTATTAGCTTCAATGTAAAAAATGGCCATAGCCTTATAATTGCACCCATGATTCTGTTTAGCAAATGTATTATCTTTTTTTGCCAGGACACCATTTAAAACTTTGTTTGCTGCAACAAAACCCCCTCGAATGCACCTCTTGTGAGCCCTCTCTCATCTTCAATTTATCACATCTTATAGAAAAACCCTTACGCAAAGCTTAATCGTTGTATACCGTAAATGCTACATCTGGAGAACTGACCCTTTTACCAATCATGTCTGAGTCATCAACCTCCTTTACTTCAACAACACATTTAGCATCAATGGCCACACATTTTCCCTTATCAGCCACAATAGAATTAGACACGGCAACAGCAATATCACCATTATCGTACACAACACAATTGCACTCAAAAGACACATCTTTCCATTTCGAAACACCAACAGGATTAGACAAAACTCTAGCATAATCACAACATCAATGACCTTGGCAACATGCTAATCTAATTTAGACAGCAAAGATGAAGAATCATTTGCAAAAAAAAAAAAAACCATAATTTTTGTGGTGAGCTAGACTACATAATTGGTGAGCACAGGCTAAATCCTTCTAAGCTAAACATATTTTTAGTGAGATGAACTTCTATTTTTTTAGCGAGCATAGAAGTGCTCTATAAAAGAAAGCATAATTTTTACAGTGAGCTAAGTATATAATTGCTCAGCACAAATTGAACTTAGCGAGCTGAACATATTTCTTTTTCTGGTGAGCTAACAACTATATTTAGTGAGTAGAGAACTAACTATAGTGAACTATTGTTTTTCCCATTAGGCAAGCATAATTTTTTTAGTGAGTTCGACTACGTAATTGGTGAGCACAAATTGAATCCTGGTGAGCTAAACATATTTTTCTAGTGAGCGCAGAAGTGCTCTGCATAAGCAAACACAACTGTTATAGTGGGCCAAAATGTATAATTGCTTAGCAAAAACAGAACTTAGTGAGCTGACATATTTCTTTTTCTAATGAGCTAACATCTATATTTAGTAAGCACATAACTGATTATGGTCAGCTGTTGTTTTTCCTATTAGGAAAGATAAAATTTACTAAGAATGAAGTATATTCAAACATCAAGAAAAAACATTATTAACATTGTATATTAACCATTAATAGACAATTAGAAATAACAAAGTAAAATTCAAACCAAAAAACAATCATTCTAACAATCATTGCAAATTAAGTAATAAATAACAAAACCACTTCTATATTCAACCCTCCAAATACATTATAGTTTCAAAACATAGAATCATAACGAAGAACACAATCAAATTTGAAAATCTTGGAATTAGGTTATCATAACACAAAATTAAAAAACACAATTTCCAAAATTGAAAACAAAAACAGAGATCAACAATAGCATAATCAAATACGAAGAAGAACTAGCGTTTGAAGAATCTTCAAGATCAATAGCAATGTTATGATCAATTCTAGACATTGAATAATTACCAAAAGACTGAAGGAACTGAAACAGCAAAGAGGGCCAATTTTTGAATAGAGCAACGAAATGAAGAGAAACGCAAAAGAAAATGCACAGCAAGCTTGATTTGAGTTCTGAAAATGTTTCTTTTTTTTACAAATATGCAAGACACAAGCCCAAACCGAGACCCCAAAACAAAACGTTGTGGGCCAGTTAGACAAATAAAATGTTCACCCAGTTGCACACAATAATTTGCATCAAGCAACAAGAAGCTTTGGATGATCTTGCTCCACATCAAGCTCTTGTTGCTTAAATTGGGTCTACAAATTTCTCTACAATCAGAAAAAAGATTTAGGGTAATAAAATTGTATGGGTTGAGCTGGCAAGTCTTGCAAAAGATAAGGGCCACGGTGACTTGTTGAGCGATACTGAGGGGGGTGGAAAATTAAATTAAAGAAAAGAGGAAAAAGACCTCAAATACTCGATTGTCAGTCGTAGTACTTAAGGGTCGGTCCACAGGGAAGACGTGAGATTTATGGTCATTTTTAACAAAACAATTAAATTTAACTAATTAAACTAAGTGGAATTATTTAAATCAATTTAACAACCTAATTCAACTAAACTCATCTAATCCTAATTACTAAATAATTAAACCTAAACTAATCAAATTAACCAAAACTAAGCTGAAATTAATCATGGTTTAACCAACTAAACAATTACGTTATTATTCTAAAATTAAACTAAGGGAGTATACGCCATGAAATTAAGCTAAGGGGTGGGAACGAAATTAAGGCAAACTGAGAACGAAATGAAGAACAACAAGCACAGCACAGCAAAAATGAACGCAATAACGAAACAGGGGAAGGGGCGCGAAACAGAACCGAAGCTGATGAACATGAAACACAGGAGAACAGAAACGAAATTCAGCAGAATCAAAAACAGCAAGGGAAAGGGGAGAAATCGAAGCAAGGCGGAACGAAACTAACAAACTGTGAGCCCCAAACGCAGCCACCGAGTCCAGATGAACAACCATCCGAACCCAGAAGCACAACACCAATCCAAAAGCAGGGAAATCGCCAATTCAACACAAACCCACGAATTTTTTGCAGAAATCAAACCGAAATTGAACTAGAAAGCATTAATTACAAGAAATTCAAAAGTTGAATTCCAAACTAACATTAACCGTAATTCTGAAATTCGAAGAACACAACTGAAATTTGAGGCTAGATTAAAACTAAAACAGAAATTAAACCTAAAAACTAGCCTAAATTACTAACCTAATTACCTAAAATTTACCTAAGCTACGCTAACCTATGTTAACCTTCTCTTCAATGGCGTCCTCTTGCCTTTATACCCGAAGCCTCATCACTTCTGGACCGTCGATCTACCGTTTGCTTGGACGGTGGCGATGAAGGCCAGCTGGGTTGGTGTGCTGGTGTTTGTCAGTGGTGGTGGGATGGGTTGAAGGTGAGAATTAAAACCGTGGGTTGGGGTGGTTTTGGGTTTCGGGGTTTGGGGAATACGGTGGGCTGGGTGGTTTTTGGGTTTGGGATAAGGGATAAGAGCAAGAGAGAGATGACGAGGTAGAGAGAGAGTGGAGCGAGATGGAGGTACGAAGGTTCTGGGAAGGGGGTCGGGGAAGCAGATGAGTGAGGGAGAAGAAGAAGACAAACGCGAAGAAAAAGGGGGGGTTTAGTGAACCGGTTCAGTTGAACCGGCCGGTCCGGTTCATGCTGAACCGGTCTGGTCTTTTTTATTTTTCTCTTCTTTTTTTTGCCCGGTTTTTTTTCTGGAATTTGGCCCGGTTCTTCAACCCCCGACATTTCTTCTATTTTTTCTCGCTTTTTCCGCCATTTTAAGCCCTTTTTTCGTATTTATTCAAAATCTGCAAAATAAAATAATCTCCTATTAAAACCCTAAAAATATTATTAAAACAAGCATAAAATAGGTGTAAAAGCACCTTAAAAATAGTACATTTTTGGCTCAAATAAATACTCCCACACCAAGATTTTGCTCGTCCTCGAGTAAAACAAACTAAACTAACTAAAAGAAAATGAAAATAAGGAAAAGAAAATCCTAACTCACTGTCGTAGGAATCACAATTGCATTTAGCGCATGCAACAAGCCCTTTAAACCCCTTGGACTCCCAAGTGGACGAGTGAGGTCTCATGAGGGTTTCAAAGTGAAATACCCATAAAATTATTCCAAAAATAAAAGAAAATCTTTTTGGGTTTTTCTCAAAACTGATATGTACAAAACTTGGGAAAAATATGCACAAATCCTAATCAGTTAAATCACTCATGTACTAAATTATTAACCTGTATATACATAAAACGTACTTCAAAGCCTTCTAGCCCCTAAATGACATCAAAGTACTGATTTTTCACTCCATTGAACATCAAGATTTGAATCCATCCCGGTGTTCGTGTGCAAATGTATCATCATCCCAGGGCTCAGATATACCATAATAGACTCAATCCCACTTAGCCAACACAACTACATTATTCCCATCATGACTTTGGAAGCAAGCTTTCCCAGTAGCAATATTGCCTCAAAGGGTAACACCCAGTAGCACGTGCCTCAAAGGGTAACGCCCAGTAGTGCATGCCTCAAAGGGATACTTGTCATTCCAAATTTTATTCTTTTTTCTTTATTCATAATACAATTTTTTTTCATTTTCTCAATTTTTTTCAAAGTAATCATGTCTCAAGCTAGTTGGAGAATCATTCGTGGAAACCTAAGACCTAAAGACAATGATGAAAGGATAACAACGACTGGATTACACAACCCATAATGAACAACTGAAGTTAGAATCAGGGCTTAGAATATCATATTTGAAGTTGGAGACTTATCATGCACATCCTATTAATATACAAGCTAACAAATAAAGCCTAGAGGATTCAAACTAATAAGAAAAAGTACACACATCCCCAAAAAAGAACAAAAATCTTCAAAAGTTTTTGAAAAATGGCACCTCACTCCCACACCAAAACTTCACAATGTCCTCATTGGAAGAATTAAGGCGCTAAAAAGCAAGTCCATCACTAAACAATCGGAAAACCTAGAATATATACAACTAGAACACCACCAAAAACATAAAACCAAAAACAAAATAAAACCAAAATGAAAAAGAAAAAGCAAAACTAAAATCAAAGAAACACACAAAAAGTGAAAAACAAACCACAACCCTAAAAACTAAAGAAAAGAAGACAAAAATCAAAATCAGAACAAATATCAAAACAAAACCAAACACACACATATATTTACAAAAGCAAAACTAAATAAAAATCAAAGACCTACTAATTTGCAAACTATACAAAAAGAAATCTAAAGCAAAATAAAGGAAAAGAAAAACAAAAATGAAACAAAAATGAAAATAAGATGAAAATAAAAAAAGGAAAATAAAAATGAAAGTAAAATGAAATAAACAAAAATAATGAAAATAAAATGAAATAAACAAAAATGAAATAAAAAGGAAAAACTAAAACATGCTTAGCTAAAGAAACAAAGTATTTACAACTAACACATATTCACAAAATCCTAATATATACAACTAAATACAAAAAGAAACGAAAGAAATAAAAGAAAAGAAAAGAAGAGTGGAACGATCATACCAGGTTGGATACAAGTTGTACCCAAACTATAAAGTGTATGGAGCATCAACCACTCCATATTAAGTTGAAAAGTGCTACTCAAATCAGAACTCGCTAGAGCACGCAACAGCTTATCAAACAAGGATGCCCAACTCTCAATAGCATAGGAACTATAAAAAACAGAGAGTTGGAACCAAATTGAGTACATCCATATAGTCAGGAAAGCACAGGTAAGGGCCTGTTTTAACTTATCAAACAATTGGGCCCAATTAAGAAAGAAATGAACGTACTCAGAATGAGCCAGTGGTGAGGTCATAGACCTAGAAACTATGTCAGCATGAACGAGCAATTTATGCCAAATGGAGGATGCACATTTTACAAGTCTGCTAATATCAAAAGGCACAAGAGTCTGGTCTAAAGTAAAATTCTTAGTAACAATGATCTCACACTCAATAGATTCAGACTTGCCAGATTCAAAAAGGAAGTCAATTTGGATGGAATCAAAAGAAAATGACTCATAATCAGCACAAAAACCATCATTAGAACTTCCATGGGTCTCGAACTCACAAGAAAAAGATTCATGCTCTACATACAGAATATTATCATCTAATTCAAGCATAGTGAGTTCCGATACCTCATCATGCAACTCCTGTGAAACATCTTTCGAATCATCCAAATCATGAAACTCTACTGCAGGTATGATGCTAATTTCTAACTCACTGTCAGAATCAGAATGCTCATCAGTGACATTTTCAGGTGAGCTAGTGCAAGGCGCAAGATCTGATGATGGAGACTTAGGGAGGTCACTTTCTTGTTCTAAGCTAGGCAAACACATGTTTTCATTCAAATTAGGACTAGTAGAAGAAGAAGGCTCATAATCATCACAGAGATCAATATCAGGTCTAGGAAATCCTAAACTAGAATCAATCTCACTAGAAGTCTCCCTATTTTGGACAAAACATTGAGAAGATTCAGCAAATCTTAATTTCATAATCTCTATTATTTGATCAGTCATTTCATTAATTTTCTTTTCAGGTCTTGCACAGGTAGCACGATAAGGACACATAGAAACATCATGATAAGGAGATTCGCAATAATCACACAGCACGGGAGGCATATAAGAATAAGATGAGTCATATGAGTTTAGAAAATGATCTTGGGGGGAAGGATTAGCAGGAAAAACAGACTCAGCATGAGTTGGGTACTTTAAGTTCATTTTAGCTTGTTCAAACTCGTAAGTTTCCCAACCTAAATTTTCAAAGAAATCCCAAACTTCATCTTGAGATCTAGACAACAATCCTAACAAACCCCCTGGGCACATGGACTCAACATTACCACGGAATTTAGAATTTAGACCCAAACCAATGACCTCACAAATTTTCCATTTTTGAAAAGTGTGATGCAACTGAGCACGATAATCATTAAGTCGCGATAAATAGCTCCAAAAAGGTTCATGCTCATATTGTGGGAAATTGAAAACTGGCATTTTGATTTATTTTTTTTTAAGTTTTTAAAATTTTTCAATTTTTTTGGATTTTCAATTTTTCAATTTTTTTTTGGGTTTTTGAAATTTCTAATTTTTTAAATTTTTAAGCTTTGTGATATGTTTTTGGATTTTTAAGTTTTTTTCATTTTTTTTTGGATTTTCGAAGGTTTTTCAAATGTTTTTGGATTTTTGGTTTTTTTGAAAACAAAACGAATAAAATCATTAACAATTAATACCAAAGTAATGAAATCAACTAAAACAAAACACAATAACTAATTAAGCAACTAACAACTATTAAGAAGTAAACAAAACAAAGTTCGAAAGAGAGTAACTACGAAAACAAAAACAATGACCAAATCTCATGCCGTCATCCCCGGCAACGGCGCCAAAAATTGTTGAGCGGTTTTGAGGGGGGTGGAAAATTAAATTAAAGAAAAGAGGAAAAAGACCTCAAATACTCGATTGTCAGTCGTAGTACTTAAGGGTCGGTCCACAGGGAAGACGTGAGATTTATGGTCATTTTTAACAAAACAATTAAATTTAACTAATTAAACTAAGTGGAATTATTTAAATCAATTTAACAACCTAATTCAACTAAACTCATCTAATCCTAATTACTAAATAATTAAACCTAAACTAATCAAATTAACCAAAACTAAGCTGAAATTAATCATGGTTTAACTAACTAAACAATTACGTTATTATTCTAAAATTAAACTAAGGGAGTATACGCCATGAAATTAAGCTAAGGGGTGGGAACGAAATTAAGGCAAACTGAGAACGAAATGAAGAACAACAAGCACAACACAGCAGAAATGAACGCAATAACGAAACAGGGGAAGGGGCGCGAAACAGAACCAAAGCTGATGAACATGAAACACAGGAGAACAGAAACGAAATTCAGCAGAATCAAAAACAGCAAGGGAAAGGGGAGAAATCGAAGCAAGGCGGAACGAAACTAACAAACTGTGAGCCCCAAACGCAGCCACCGAGTCCAGATGAACAACCATCCGAACCCAGAAGCACAACACCAATCCAAAAGCAGGGAAATCGCCAATTCAACACAAACCCAGGAATTTTTTGCAGAAATCAAACCGAAATTGAACTAGAAAGCATCAATTACAAGAAATTCAAAAGTTGAAATTCCAAACTAACATTAACCGTAATTCTGAAATTCGAAGAACACAAATGAAATTTGAGGCTAGATTAAAACTAAAACAGAAATTAAACCTAAAAACTAGCCTAAATTACTAACCTAATTACCTAAAATTTACCTAAGCTACGCTAACCTATGCTAACCTTCTCTTCAATGGCGTCCTCTTGCCTTGATACCCGAAGCCTCATCACTTCTGGACCGTCGATCTGCCGTTTGCTTGGACAGTGGCGATGAAGACCAGCTGGGTTGGTGTGCTGGCGTTTGTCAGTGGTGGTGGGATGGGTTGAAGGTGAGAAGTAAAACCGTGGGTTAGGGTGGTTTTGGGTTTCGGGGTTTGGGGAATACGGTGGGCTGGGTGGTTTTTGGGTTTGGGATAAGGGATAAGAGCAAGAGAGAGATGACGAGGTAGAGAGAGAGTGGAGCGAGATGGAGGTACGAAGGTTCTGGGAAGGGGGTCGGGGAAGCAGATGAGTGAGGGAGAAGAAGAAGACAAACGCGAAGAAAAAGGGGGGGTTTAGTGAACCGGTTCAGCTGAATCGGCCGGTCCGGTTCATGCTGAACGGGTCTGGTTTTTTTTTATTTTTCTCTTCTTTTTTTTGCCCAGTTTTTTTTCTGGAATTTGGCCTGGTTCTTCAACCTCCGACATTTCTTCTATTTTTTCTCGCCTTTTGCGCCATTTTAAGTCCTTTTTTCGTATTTATTCAAAATCTGCAAAATAAAATAATCTCCTATTAAAACCCTAAAAATATTATTAAAACAAGCATAAAATAGGTGTAAAAGTACCTTAAAAATAGCACATTTTTTGCTCAAACATGACTACAATCCTGTATGTGGTTGGTAACAAGCTAGGCATGAATCTAATTAGCAACGATAGCCACAGACTAGTGGTGGAAGGTATTGGTCGATTTCTGGGTAATACACACCTTATTTGCAGTTATTTTTACTTTTCAAGATTTATACATTACAAACATTCTTTCTTTTAGATTTGTCCATTCTAACGGGTGAGTTAAACATGGATAAGGTGTATTCAGCTTCAGACAAGGTACAGATTAGGTGTATTTCGAGTTTGGATAAAGTATGGATGGATGTATTCTAGTTTTAAGTGTCTTGGGAAGACCCAATGGATTTAGAGCGCCTTTTGTGATTTAGTTTTCTTTTGTCAAAATCTAAAACCCGGTAAATGGTTTCTACAATCGTTTTTCCCTTCAAACCTTTTTCACAAAACTATTTTGTGGGTCTTTTGGAATCAACCTCTCTATGGGTAGGAATACCGGTAGAGGTAAGATTGCCTACAGCTGGATCTCCCCAGACCCCCTGAAAGCGGGACCCACATTGAGAGTTTGTTGTTGTTGTTGTTGTCGTCAAAATCTAAAACTCGTCATATTTATTAGTTAAAATTGTCTATACTTAATGAAAAGGCATTGGAATTGTGATTTCGTAAAGGATAATGAAAATATTCAAATTTTTCATTATAATTTACAAACATCATGTATCGGTGAGCAATGAGTTGAGTCCTCTTTTTGGTGGGTTAATAATGGTCGAGTCATTAATAGGCCAACTAGCTAGTCCATAGCATCTTAATGGGTTGGAGGAATTCAACAGGCTATTAACCAATTCAATAATTCAATATTTCTGCTAACTAACCTTCCTTAACTCAATTGTTTACACTTCATTAATGGGTCAATCCTAACACGAATACAATCATCCCATTGCCCACTAGTACTAGCGTCATAGTTTAAGGCCAATTAGAATGGAAACTAAGGAGAATTAGAAGAGTCAAGATATTACAATTATCTTTTAACTATAGCATAGAAAATTTAGAACATTAAAGAGTAACATTTTTCACATATGATTAGAAATATTCATTTCACTGACTATAACGCCATGATTTACACATTTATAACATATTTGCCTCATTCAAAACTGGTTTCCTTAAGCTTAAATAGTTATTTCACACCGTTTCATATCTGATTTTTAAAATTATCCCCAGAAGTTGTGTGATGTTATTTTACGAGAATGGATTGGTAAAAAAAGTTACTATTCTTTAACTTGTCAATGTATGTGATAGTTATATAGCACCTATCCAAATGATTCACTACTAAAGAAAGCTGATATAGCCATAAAATTTAGCTATGGGCTACAAATCTCTTTCTTTAGCCATGGAAATTGTAACACTTCAAATGAACATGCTTCATTGTTTACAGTTTCATAAATAATTCTCTTGATTAGAAGTGATAATCCTAGTGATTGGGATGCTACTGTCGTCCCAAAAAGGGCAAGACTTAAAGCAATTACACTTGAGATATTATAATTGAGCATAATTCAAGCCCATAAATGTTCAACACCATCTAAAATAATACATGTGTATATGATAACAAACATAGGGTTTATACATCATAGTAGCCAAATCACCAATGTTGTTAGAATTATCAACCATAAGATAACTCAAAATACATTCCCAAAAACATAAATGCAGTACACCATCACTAATCCGACCAGCGTCCCTTGCTCACTTATCATCCTCAACAGGTTTGCTAGCATAGGGGAGTTCACTGAGCACTTGTCTAAAACAAAACATAGCAAATATTTCGAAATGTGAGCCGAAGCTCAGTATATGCAATCCTATATTGTTAAATAATCCTTAAAACATTAATTGGGCCCACTTAGCAAATCATTTTAATTTAAAGTTGGGAATGAGACAAATATAAAACTGCATTGCTAGTTATTATATGGTAGTAAACCCTTGAGAACTAATAGGATTTGCAGATAGGTGTACACCTAGCAAGCCGATTGAGGAACCTGGCCTAAAGCCGCGTGGGTAACTGAAGGGTGAATGCCCTAAAGCTGATAACTGATGGGGTCACTAGTTATATAACAAATCACTGATTAAACTGATTCATTGATGTACTTGCCAAAACATTATATTTTTGGCAAATACATTCTGATTTCTACAGATACAGGCAATAAATGTACCTGGGATTGTTAATGCAATCTCACGAGATAATAATTAAGTACAAAATAAAAACGACTAGGTCCCAATTCTATTTCAGAAATGCCATTGTTGATATTCATAGTTAGTAAATAATTCTCATTTTCATAACTGGTGGCTTTAATATAAATGGATTACAAAAGGGCACTCAGACTTTGATGCATACATATAAGATATGTTACATTCATATGATGCAAAACTAAATAAATTATGGTTATTTGGTTTAAACCAAGGTAAATAATTTAGAGTAAAAATGGATCAAGGCAAACAATTTAGGTCATCCAGAAAGTTATGACGGTTGCTAATATACGACAACCACCATAATTTGGAACATCTATAGCATACATTGACTTGCAGCAAGGGTTCAATTCAATCAATATCCACTTGCCTTAACCATGCCTGCTCATTTTCATGTACTAAACACGCATTTAATTTTACTTCACAAGACTCTTTAATAGAAATTTTTAAGAAAAACAAAAGACTCATTTCACCAATATCCACCGACCAAACCCTAGATGCACCCTCGGCGAGCAGCCGCTCAACAGCATTGACATTTGCTGTCCAGCTTTAGTGCTGGCCACCCTACCATTAGAACAATAGCCACCACCACTGTACCAACCAGAAAAATGGACCGATGTCCAAAGAGGAGAGAGAGGGATGGCAAACGTCACCGGTAACAATGATTTTCCTTTTGGGCTTCGACCATTCACTGGTAATAACAACCAACGGTGGCTCACCGGTAACAATGGTCACAGATTGTGTTCTTCAATGGTCTCTTTTAATGGAGATGAAGTATCAATGTTAACATTATGCCTTTTCTTTTCAAAAAGGTTTTTAGTTTTGCTTTATAGCACAATCAACATTCAAGAGTAATCAAACAAATCGTTATAAATTTTTTTAATATATGTGGCAATATATAATTTTTATAACACATTTTGAATTATTTAAAAAAAGATAAAATGAACAGTTAAGATCAAATTATAAAAAATGTACACTATAGATGTTTTCGATTATGGTGGTTGTTGTGTAGCGACAACAGCTATAACTGCACTCTTTAGTTTATAAAGTAGAGGCTTAATATGTGTAATGCCAAATAATTCATATGTTTCACCCCCGACCTCAAATTGAGACCTCAGACCCCAATATGAAAAGCTTAAGAAGTCTCGCAACACTTTCATTCACAGTGTAAAACACAATTACCACTACACGACCTCTAAAATTGAGATAAACAAAACTGTGCACAACTCTAATTTATTTTGTGCAATCCCGATAAATCAGTCATCACTTTGTCCACAAAACTCAGAATTAAGTAATTATAGATACCACTAAAGGATAACCCATTGAGCTATCCACCTACCAAAAATCATGATTGTTCGATGTGCCAATCAATACCAATTTATTCCCAAAGTGAGCCCTATTTTGGCTTTGTTTTCATCCATATATGCCTTTTTCCCCCTCCACATGATCACTCAAAATGCTCATATAAACTCATTTACTTGCATAAAAAAAAAAACCAAACAACTGCTTTTGGTTACTTATGGGGTTTTCTGTAACCCACTAGTTTTGGCAAAACTCACATAACATCATTCTTTTACGTCAATAACACATTCAACCTCCAAATTTGTCCTAATTCAGTCCAAATAACATACTTGATTCAAAACATAAATTAAATCATGGATCGTCATAAAACCCTAAGTCATGCTCAATTGAAATTCACATCCAAAATCATCTTACACAACATCATATTTACTCCTAATGATAAAGATTACAAAACAAAATAGAAAGAATTCAAGGTTCATCATTTTCAACATCAAGCTGGCATGATGATGCTTGATCCCAATTCTTACATACTACCAAACTCATCCACACATAATAAAACATCAATGTAACACTTGTTTATATCAAGATAACATGATCCATAAACAATTCCAACATAAAAACTCAAAATTAAATAAGATTAGGTTAGGATTTTACCTTACTTACAAGCTTGAAGGAGAGAGATGTAGATAATGGACGGTGACACTCTGGTGTTGGGGGTTGTGGCTGGTGGTGCTATGGCGTTGGCGGTGGCAGAAACTAGAGGCAGTGGCATCAAAATGGAGCACAATAGCAACATCCATGGGGAGGGAAAGAAAGGAGAAAGAAGAAGAAAATTAGAATTTGGCTTTTGCTTGGCAAGATTATTTTCCTTCCTTTTATGGCTCATTTGGCTGATATTTATGCATCCATAAAGTAACTTTTACTAAGTATAATTTAACATAAATAATGATAATTAGCTAAACTCAATTGCGTCAACTTTTGGGCTACTAATTTGGGCCCAAATGAGTTGGGCTCCAAAAGAAAACGCTTCGTTGCAATTTTATTTTTATTATTTTTGCGTAGCTCAAAACTAAATGCTTGTGATGCTATGAAAAATAATTTAATCTCCTAAACTATATTTATTAGTGCCTACTATCTATTCACCTGAAATTTTATGATAATTAAAATCCGAGTTGTAAAGTGGGGCCCAAAATAATTTTCCCCAAAACGGAATGATTAAATACGATAATTAAATGTGATGGCTTAATTAAATAAATAAACATGATTTAAGGTTGGGCTATTACAGAAATGCCAACAGAAGATCGGGAAACACATATTATGAAACTAAGTAGTAGCATTAGCGACAAAATAACTAATGCATTGATCATTTTTATTAATCATCGATGGAAATTTGCACCTCTGACTTAAAATTAAAATTTTTTGAAAGTCAGTGAAGGATTGTTCTGTCACTGATATTAATAAACATATATTTTTCTAACACTGAGCGATGGATATCTCTGTTGCTATCAATAAAAAAATTATTTTTAAATTTAGCATCAGAATAATCCATCACTAAGGTAGTCACCATAGTGTCTTGAAGAACCATATCTGGTTGGTTTTCACTTGATCACCATAGAGAAAGAGTGAGTTGGAGAGCGAGAGCGAAAGTGAGGAGAATGCCATACCTAGTTGCCCCCGTTGCTGTTGTTGTTGTCGACACTGTCACCGGCCAGCACCTTGACCTAGTGTTGTCGATGTTTTCCTTCTCCCATAACTCTCAACCCATTTTGATGTAGGTTATAATTGTCACAATTTATAAAATTAAAGTATTGTTTCTTAATTGTTTGTTCATATCTACATTAAATAGGCGAAATTACTATTCAATAGTTGCTCAAAAATTGCTTCTTACACTCCCCCAATGTATTGTAGGGTGTAATTTTGGTTATTTTGAGATGTAAGTGCTGTGAAACTTAGGTGCTGAGGTTTGAATCTATTGATGGTTGGTGAAATTTGTTTAAGTAGACATGTGTTTGTAAATGTTTGCTAGTAAAAATGTATTAGAATATTGTAATTTATTTTTGAATAGTGAACTTTTGTTGAATAGGAGTGAACATTTAATGAATTAGTATGGCTTAAAAATTATAACTTTTCAATTAGATTGTGCATTTAATTGAATTTGTTGGCATAAATTTGTTACAAAGGTATGTTGCATGGAAGTGTGATATGACCTTTTTTGTTTTGAACGTTAGGGATAGAACTAGCTAGAGTAATTACAAATAGGTTTTATGGTAATTGAAATTATAGTGAATATTTAGGCCAAATAAGAACATGTGGTTATTCAAGCATGTCAATTAAAGAAGCTCGGAGTGCTAGAAAAAAGAACACACAACTGTGGTGTGGGGGTTTGCTCAATTGGAGAAGAAGCATTAAAAATGATTATTATGGAATACTAAAAGATATTAACGAAATTAAGTATCCAAGTGGACCACTTAAAAAATGTGTGCTATTCAATTGTCAGTGGCAATGAATGATGAGACATGATGTTACAAACTAAGCAAATTTGTTAAGATTTAATGCACAAGGAGGTATAGAAAATACTATCAATTTATTATTCCAAATAGTGCATCACAAATGTACTTCATTCCACACCCAAATCGATCAAGAGACAATGTCAATTAGCTTGTTGTAATACCAACTAACCAAGGGCTAGAGTGGGTTAACAATATACTCTATCTATTGTTTAATAACAATCGAGGAAGTAGTGAACAATGTCATCTCTACATCCTTGGTGGATAAAAGCATACCAATGGAAGAGGTTGTTGATGATGTCGGTTTCCCATTAATCTAAGTAAATGATGACGTAGATAAGGAAGAAAGACATGAGGGTAATGAAGAGGTTGATTTAGACGATGGAAATGAAACAGATGAAGGAGAAGAAGATGTGAATTTACATGGCGATGATGAGAATGATGATGAGGATGGGGATGAGGATGATGATGAAGATGGAGGAGAGAATTAGATGCTTAGAAATTGTTATGTATTTCATTACTTAAGTTTGTGATATTTGATTGTTAATTTACTGTTATTATGTGTCATCCAACCTATTTTCATGCTTATATGAATTGGTAATATTCTGTATTCCTATGTCATGTATGAATAACCCGTTGATATGTATTATCATTATTGTGCTTGTATTTGTTGTCAACCATTTCGAGAATGGATTCTAGTACTCGTTGAGGACGGCAGGGAGATGAGAGTTATAGCTATAATCCAAATGCTATGGACATTGATCCACTTCCTCAAATCTTATGCTAGACCTAATCATTTTGGGATGGGTCCTGTAGGGGTCATTCCCTCAATCTAATCCCTATATCCATGAGCAAACTTTAAAGTATCAATAGTTTGGATGCAACATTCACAATCACATCCCGTTGCTGACAACGCAAACCTACCCCGAACTCCAACCCCTGGTGATCCATCCCAACAAGACAATTGAACTGGAGAAAGTGATGCACATTCCAGTAATTGAAGCACTTGAATCAAGACATATATTGTACTCGAAAGTAACGGGTGAGTCGGAAAAAGTTTTTTATATCTAACTTGAATTATTTTGTGTAATGTAGCTAAAATTTGATATTTTTTTTTGTAAATAGGTTTTTGCCAGCCAAATGATGGTGGTGTTGGAAGAATTTTAAAGATTTTAAAGACTTTTGAATGCAAGTATGATGGAGCTTGGCCTACTTTGTGTAGCGTACCTAATTCTGCTTGAGATTTATAGTTTGTAGAGTTCAAGGTAACTAAAAGTCACTATTAATTATGAGTGTCTATGTACCAAACCAATTTTATTGACTTCAATGCAATTTTTGTCTTATGAATTGCTGACCTAGTTCACTTGGGACTCTCAGTAAGATAATGATATCAGAAGAATCAAAACAAAGTCAATGCACGTTTGCGGGATTTCCTTTGCAAAGTAAGGAAGTTCAACAAAAAACTTGTTGGCTCCAGGAAGATCATTGCAAATGACTCTGATAATATTAGGCTAATGAAAAGTACAAGAAACTGTATGAAGAAGCCTAAAAAAGGCCTTGGCTCCAGGAGTCATTTTGTAAGTAAGTTTGCTACTTACAGTGTTTTTTAGCTATTTGTTTGAGTTGGAGTTGAATAGAGAACTATTAAAATGTGTAACTCTTTCAAATGTGAATCCTTCAAAGTAGACATGTGTGGTGTTTTATGTGTGTGTTACATTTGTTTTGTACATAGAGGGAACAATTTGGTACAAATCCCACAATTGTTAAATTTTTCGATGGATTTACAAACTTCATGGCAAAGAAGATCAACCTTGGGTTAATAAGAAATCACCACAAATGTATGCAATGTAAACCTTCATTCTTATTTAGTGGTTCAATCTTAATGCATATAATCTCAGAAAGGAAAATCTATTTAATTTAGTGTGAATTTTATGACATTATAGGAATCCTTTGAACAGAGTTTCAAAACATCATCAACTTTCATGGGCCCTTGGATGATAGCTTTCAAGATCTATCTCAATCGTTTCCAAAACCGTATGAGTTGTATCTACGACATTGGAGATGAGACCATCGACATCAAGGCTTCCTCTACTTTAGTCCCTCTCAATGAACAGGTAAAGTGATTTTTTTTTACTTAAATAATTGTAATTACCATTGTTGCACAAATCTTTTATTGAACTTCATATTGGTGTACTCCAAGTGTGCGGCCCGTAGAGTTGTAGTCTCCGGCGAGTAGCCATTGAGCTTGTGGATATGTCTTGTATGTTTTATCATTGCAGAGACCTAATGTAAGGCTTTGAGCCTCTGAAATGGTCAATACTTAGGCATAATTCTATCCATTTTGCTCCCAAAATTTAGAAAATGATTAATGTCCCTAACCCTATGGGATAAGGTTGTTCCAAATCCTCAATTAAATGATGCAGATGAGGATGAGGATGAAAATGAGGATGGAGAATATAATCGCACTATGCTTAGCGATGATCAATTATGATTCTTCATCCGATCGCACTATCCTCAGCAATGATGATATATGATTTCCTAGCTTCTCCTTCTTAATCTATGCGCAATTGCTTGAGGATTATGGTTTCTTCGTTGAATAAAAACTAATCTTTGCAAGAACATTTCTACAAACTTGTAAATTTAGTGGTTTATGTTTGTTTGGCAAAATGTGATTTGTATAAGACATTTTAATGCTTATTTAGATTAGGCATTGTTGAAAACACTCTTGAAGGATATATTGATCGAAAGTTCTCTTTGAAAGTACTCTTTGTAATTGTATGCAGGATGTATTATAGTCAACGAGAGTTGGCCAAATAGATTTTTAATATTGAAAAAATAAAAACCAGTGATGAATTAGTGATGGAATTTTTGTCTCTGACTAATTAATTTTTTAAAAATATACAAATCCATAATCTGTCTTATGGAGCGACGGACATACAATCTATCACTTAATCTTTGCCAATCTTTCCTACTCCCGTCCAGTTATCCATCACGTTATCCACTGCGGAAGTGTATGAGACACCTATATCAACAATGATTATATTCCATTGCTAATACTGTCAGTAGTTACAAAATATGTCATTATTTTGCTTATTTTCGTCACATTTTTCGTTCCTATTTGAACATTTTGTTTGTCGCAATTGACTCTCATGAATAATCAATTTTTCTAAGAGGGATAAATTATATGCAAAATATGATATAATATTCGAGTCTAGCACGTCAGTTTGACCTGCATCAAGTTTCTCAAATTCGATTTATTTCGTCCTCTTGTAGAAAAAATCATGTTCATAACCTAAAATTTTTAGGCAGGTTTGGGTTGGTTAGTCCCTGCCAAGTCTACTTCTCTAATTCATGTATTTTATATGATCCCACATGTGATGATCACATGGGTTCGTCATGATTTAGGTAAACTTCTATTATACGACCGTTGGTTAAAAGCAAGACTAGCACCCAGTGAAAGGCTTAACCCAAGTGCCATCATAGTCCATGATAAGTTTGTGATCCGTAGCTAATGAAATGGGAAAAGTACCTCCAATAGAATCTATTAATTCAGGGGCAAATCTTCGAAAATTACTAGTCCTAAAGTCCCTTAGGGCTAGCAACACTCGTATATAGATGAATGATCCTTAACTCTACCACTTCGCAAGTGCTCTATAATGTTCTCGCCTCTCTCGAGTTGTGAACAGTTGATAGGAATGACTTCATGAATTGACAACTAATCTCATAAATCACCACAAGCATTGTAAACATACTTTGCCTACTCTCACATACTACATGAGAAGCATCTCCGGAGGTCATGCATCCTAGAACTATTCCACACGTAACATGCATCAGTATGTAGTTTATAAGAGTAGACTGCCTGAAATGGGAGGTACACATTTGTTAACGTAAATACTCACATCAAATCTTTTAAGCTACACTCGGGCTATTATGTTCACACCCACTTTAAGAAAACGATGTATTTGTAGTGCCTTTTAGACCTACCAAGATCGAAAATCCTTACCAATATCATCACCTTGCTAAGTTATTGGCTACAGATCTTCCATCTAGTGGTGGAACTCATGATCACTGGCTGGCTCTTATGCCATTTGCATCGCCCAAAGGCCTTCTTGGGCTGTAAATAATTACTCAGAATAGCATCACAAGACTGTGTTGCATTTTTGTCCTTCTCACATGCTACATGGGAATAATTTCCAAAAGGTCATCTATTCCAAGGTTATTCCACAACAAGCACATTTATCTACAGAGTTTTTTTATAATGGGCTTTTCAAAAAGAAAGTTGCGTCCTTGTTAATATACAAATCTTGTAAGCCTTTCCACAAGCACACGTTGGGGTGTTATATGTTTACAAGAATATCAAATGATAAGAGTCAAGCACAATTTGAGTATAGAAGAATACCTAATGCTGTCAGTAGTGAACTTGGTTGTGTTTCTTGCACTTTTCTTCTACCACTTGGATCTTTCATTTATAGAGGTTTGATGTCGCTAGACCATTGGAGACATCAACTAGCCATTGGGGCTAGGTTTCGTAGCTTTGGCTTTTGATCCTTTCAAATGCAATGCCTTATTGAGGGACTCTAACCTTCTTTTGATTGGTTAATTTCCTACCAAATGCTTGATGAAACATCTTAATCTCTAATTGCTAGTTTCTCGTGTCAATTTGGCTTGATTTACTAAGTAGAAAATGACTTGATCGTTGAGTACGTAAGTAGTAATGATAACAATGAATTTCTGCATCTTAATAGCAACTTGTATGCTTGTTCTGGTCAAAACATATTTACCAAGTCAATGATTGTTCTTTCCTTTATGTGCAAACTTATTCAATGTTGAGTGGAAAGTACTCTCTATCTTGATTATTTTTTTTTTGTGCATTCTATTTACAACTTATGTATTCAAACCAAATCAAATTGTGAGTATTTTGCCAAGTATGATATGAGAACAATACTAATTACAAACTACTTCAATAAATGTATTTTTCTTCCTCATATATTGTTTAATCATTTAAAATTAATGAGGCAAACATTCCATACAATTTGTTATAAGCACATGAATAGTAAAATGAACCATTAGTTTTGATAGGAACAATTCAGGTTTTAAAATTTGTGACCTAAAGTGCAAAGTCTCTTGACTAGTATTTAGGGTAGTTTGTCCCAAAAGAGTTAAGTTTCAACTACCAAAATTAACTCATGTCTTTCTAGCTAGACTAGACGAAAAGTGATTGATTAGCAAACTAAGTTAAGGTATCAAACACAAAAAGGAGGCTCGAGATTGTGATTTGACCAATTAGTGAACTATGTTGCCAGGGCAAGCCCTAACTTGCCAAACCTATAGCAACAATTAAAGGGTCAGTTGCACCCTTAAAGGCCATCCTTGAATCTTCATTCAAGGTCATACGCTAGTCTAATTTGCCTAATATGTATTTCATTATGGTTAGTCCAATTAGGCTACACAATCGGCAATTCATAAACTAGGATTTAGCCTATTTTTATGTCCAAATCCCAACTATTCTTTCTCCTACACTAGCGAATTGAACTCACATTTCGGCATTCATTAATCGTCCAAAAATATGTATGAAATTTCTTTCAAGTATTTCATCGAATACTTGATGTATATGACAGAAACTCTAGATTACTAGCGTAAATTAGGTATGATTAGGCAAACTATGAAACTAGTTAGCTATTAAAAGATTAATCACAATGCAAGCAAACACCAACTAGCTAGCAATCATCACAAAAGGTTAAATAAATCAAATGCTAACCCTAGACAAACTAAGCTAGAGAATAACATCAATGCAAACTATAAACATTAACAACTAAGAACATGAGAAAACAAATAATCTACACATCAATTACTAGTATTAACAAATCAAAGCAAAAATCAAAATAACATATTGTCAATTTAAACATATTACTATAAAAGTAATAAAAGAACGCAAAAATAATTTAAATATAAGCAAGAAGTTGGCAATAAAAGGCATATAAACTATCACATTTTTGGACCAAACAAATGCCCCAATACCTAAACTTTTGCTTGTTCCCAGCCAAAACAAAAGAAGAACTATCCCAGGAACATAGGTCAATCTTGCAGGAATCACAGTGGCATTTGACACATATAATAAGCCCTTTAAACTGCTAGGTTCCACCAATTGAAAGAGTGAAGTCTTATAAAGGTTTGCAAAGTATATGTCCATAGAAGTTTTGAAACATTTTTGGATTTTTTCAAAACATAGCATATATACAACGCACAAGAAAAGTATGTACATGTTTAAATCAAATTTTCACTGTAGCACCCCTAGTTGCGAACTTATACACAAGAAAAATATACACTAAGAGGAACTTAGGCTACAAATGCACCCTCATTCTCATTTTTCACCCACACGACACCTTGACAAACTTTTTACACCTCGAAGCTCTGTCCAAGTGTATGGGCTCTTAATGTTTGGCTAAAACTCGGGCCAAATGTCATCTCTTACTTAGCTACTAGACATCCTTTATTGGATGATTAGCCTCACCTCTTTTTTCTTTTCTTTTCTTTTTGCTCACTTTTCTTTTTCAGTTGTCTACTTATGCCCTTTCATGCAGCTGGGTGGCTCTTGGTTTATTAGGCTTTGATCTCCTAAATAAACAACTTTGTAGATATTTGGCTCCCTAGCTAGGAGTTTATTTGGATGAGCAAGACAATTGTTGAAGCCCAAATAGAGTTATTGAAGTGAAGCTCTCACTCAGTCTTGTTTTTCTTCTTTTTTTCTTTTTTCTTTTTTTAAGCAAACGTCAAAATTCAATTAACCAAGTAAAGTATGTACCATACACAAAAGTCAAAAGTCAAAAGTCCAAAGTCGAAGCACACAATATATACCATAGTGTCTCATCTGCACAATCTATCTGTATATAAGCTAGCAATGAAGGCACTACATATCACAAACCAATCAAATTGTCACAAAACCCTCACAACCAAGCAAAAACTATATGATAATTGAAAAATTCTCACAAAAGACATGTACATAGGTATACTGACTTCCCCACCCCTTACCTAAATCTTATAACATCTTTATTGGGAGCAAAAGAGTCACAACCAACCACAAAAGGCACAATATCCACAAAAGACATCAAGATCACATATATAAAAAACTAAAATTCGAAAGAAAACACAAAGGAAATATATACAAAATGAAAATAAAAAGCTGAGTCAAACCCATCGGCATGATACATATATATACAAAAATCAAGAGCTGAACAACATAACAACAAAATAAAATACAATCAGCAAACTAACACCACCAAAATAAAGTTATGTACAAACCAAAAACACCACCAATAACAAAACACGGAGAACATACACAAACCTCACAATTGTGATCCGAATTATCAATGGACTCAACAATATCCCAAATTTCACCTCAAATTCAATCGCTAGCAAGACTAACAATCTTGGACGTCCATAACTATGCAAAAACCTAAAGAAATAAAAAGAAAAGAAAAGAAGAGATATGGAATGATTGTAACAGGGTACGTGTCGGGTGCACCTAAGCTAACATCCCCTCAAGATGATGTTATGGGAGGTTGGAGGAGCATCGACTGCTCCTTATCTCTTAAGGCTTAATTTGGTCTCCAACCAATACGCCATGAAAGCTCTAATGAGCTTATCATATGTCGGTGCATGTATCTCAAAAGGGTGAAAGTAAGAGAACACTAAGAAAGATACATCAAAAATGATTTGTTCCCACTTAAACTTCTCAAATGTCTTAGGAACATTGAAAGAATGATAGGAGAAAGTGGTCTACTTAACTTTCATCGGTATGTTTTCAATGTAGTTAAAACAAGGGTCAATAGAGAGATCACAGCCTCTAATGTTACCTAGGGACTTATGAAATAGATGCATATAAGAACAGGAGGTGAGGAGTAAGGGGCATGAAATGGGGGCTATGTTTGACTCGATGTAAAGGAGGTCTATATGTTTGATGCTAGGAACAACAACAAACACCACACCATCACCAACCCCAGGCCTTTGAGGGGGTATCCTCAAAGAATGACTTTGACAATGCACTATGTCCCTGCTAATCAAGCTAAGTGAATTATCCTCAGCGGTGGTAGTATCACTCCTAGAAGACTTATGCATCTCTAACCCCATTCACTACGCTAAAGGGAGGGGATAAGTAACTAACGTCATGACTACGTGGAAGGGAACCCACATTATTATCATTTAAACTAACCTCATGCGTCTGAAAAGGTAGACTAGCGTCCATCTTACGCAATAAACCAAACTCCCTAATTCACTAACATGCCCCAGATGTTTCCCATTCGTTGTCTCTATCATAGCATTAATTCTAGGATAAATTTCGTTAGGAATATTATAACAGGGACAAGAATTGTCATCATGTTCAAATCATTGGCAATGGGAGCACATAACATCATCAAAAGATGATTGGTGGTGATATGGATCCTTAAATTTATCTTCTATGGAGATTGGGTGGGAAAACTATAAGGATGGAGGGAGAGGTATAAAAAAGACTCACTAGCATGTTCAGGTTCCCATTGGTACCAAGCAAACGACTTAAACAAATCCCATATGTCATTCGCATTCAAAAAGAAAAGACCATCGCTAGACAAGAAGTCTAGTAAAGCCATGGCCTTATGACTTATCTTCTCAAACACAATATTGCATATTTCCCACTTTTCATGCGTGAAATACACATATCAAGCACGATAAGCATTCATTTAGATAAGTATTTAAAAAAAAGGATTCATTCTCAAGTTGAGGAAAATGGAAAACAACCATTTGGGGTTTTTTCCGCAAATATTTTTGATTTTTTAGAACCCCAGCCTCAAAAGCTCAAATGAAGTCTACCATTGAAAAGAAGACATTTCCCCAACAGTAACACCAAAAACATGATAAGAAGAATTTGAATTTTTAAATCTCTAACATCAAATGCAACATTCATTTGCTAGTACCTGGGGTATCATCCACATTGGAATTAGCATCAGTATTTCGAGCTAGGTTAGACAAAAAGGGATTGATTAGCAAACTAAGTTCAGCTAACAAACACAAAAAGGGAATCTCAAATCTAATTTGACCAATGTTCAACGGGAAATTGTGTCCTTACACCCCATTATTACCTAATATTTGCTCAAAATAACATATTAAATTAGAATTTTAATGTGTTTTTGTTTACGTTGTAGGAATTTGGAAAATTTGAGAAGATTAATAAATTCATTAGAAGTGCACCAAAAAGATGATTGGATCTTGTGGATGGAAAGAAAGAAGAATAGAAAAATAAACACAAGCAAAGCCCAACGTTTGGCCCAAGCTGATGCTCAACCCGCTTCCACCCTCACCCCATGCGTTGAACACCAACCTTTCCTCCTCTCCCTTCAGTAGCAACCTAAGGGCCAGTTCCTACCAGGATCCAGACATTGTTTTAGGCCTTTTTCTCTCTCCGCGGCCTAGTACTCCTTTCTCTTAGCGCAGCCTAGCCTCAACCTAGATTTCTTCGGGCTCACTTAGTTGCACACAAAACCACGTGATCACTTACCCTTCCCCTCCTCTTATTTTTTTCTCTCTCCTCTCTGGGAGTAAACCTGAAAACCCGAGGGCCTCTTTGAGTCCTTCTACCCCTATAACGCTCCTCTATTCTCCCTTCGACTCTTCTCATTACTCACATTCGTCATCAACTGATAACAACCACTACTCATTCATCCTTATCATCATCTCACCTAGTGAGACTAGGAGAGAAGTGAATGCAGTTATATCTCTTAGATCAGGTCAAGAGATTGATGATAAAGTGTGAAATTCTAATGAACCCTGCAAGTACCCTAATAGTTTCTTTCAAAATTCTCCTCCTTATTCTTCTCTAGAAACTAGTTTTTTCAATCAATTGGGGGATGCTACTGATGGTATCCCTAGTGATTCTTTTAATCCAGTGCGTTTTGACCCACCTTCTGATAAAACGGGAGCATAAAGAGGAAGATTTTGATGATTCAGTGGATCCCTCATCTCCTAAGGACCCTCCTTCACTGTCTTCTGCAGAGGGAGTTCATAAACCTTTACCTCCTTTCCACTATAGGCTTAAAAAAAGACCAAACTCATGTAGGGCGTGTTTAGTAAAGTTAGTTGTTTTAGTAATTGTCATCTATTTTACTAGTTGTTAGTAGTTTTACTACTGATTAGCTATGACCTACTAGTAATTAGCTGTTCAACTAATGATTTAAAATAAATGCACTTGGTAAATGTAGCTATCGAAGTAGCATATTTATGTAAAATAGCTAAAAAGAGCACCATAAATAAAGATTTTTGGTAAACAAAAAGAAGAATTTTTTAAGTTGCAATACAACCACTAGGTAGAGGTTCTTAAATGCCACTTCCATTATCTAGTAGAAAACACTACATTAGCCTCTAACCACTACCTCATTCACTATGTTACCGAACACTTTTAAGTAGTGGTCCATAATATTTTGACTACTACAAGCCATTAATCTCTACTTCAACCTCTATTACTGAACACAGCCTCTGACAACATGAGAGAGACCGTCTCTAAAGTCAAAATCAACATTCCTTTGCTTGAAGTTATTCAGCATATGCCTCCATATGCTAGGTTTTTAAAGGATCTATACACCATCAAAAGAGCCACTAGTGTCCCTAAGAAGGCTTTCTTAGCCTTTGGCACTAGGTCTATCATTTCTCATTAGATTCCAGTGAAGTATAAGGATCCCAATTGGCGTACTATTTCCATTGTTATGGCAGACCAACTTATTCATAAAGCTTTGCTTGATTTAGGGGCTAGTGTTAATTCGATGCCCTTCCCAGTGTAAGAGAGGCTAGAGTTAGGTGAACTAAAATCTACTATGATGGTCATCCAGCTAGTGATAAATCAAATGGGTTGCCTAGAGGCATAGTGGAGGATGTGCTAATTAGAATGGGTGAACTTATTTACCCTGTGGACTTTGTTGTGCTTGAAACTAAGAAGGTAGCTAATAAGACTAGTTAAGTCCTTATCCTTTTAGGGTGCATTTTCTAGGGCACTTCTAATGCCCTAATTAATTGTAGAAATGACATGAAGAGACTGTCTTTTGATATTGACTTTGGAATTGAATATATTTAATCTGCAGAGACAGCCTTCTAATCTTGATGATTTGGAATTTTTTACTCTTAACTGGATAGACAATTCTATGATTGATAATGAGTTTGACGACATGTTTGCTGCTAAGTATGAGTCTTTTCTAGTTGATGATGAGGTTCAACACGATGTGTTTGAGTTTGAGGACTTGTGCTCTTCTGTAGAATATTTGATTACTTCTACTTCTGATTTTTAGTCTGGGTCACCTCCTGCTTTGATTGGATTAAAACCGCTTCTTGACACTCTTAAGTACTCATTTCTGGTACCTGATAAATCTATGTTGGTGATTATTACTTGTAACATAGACGGGGACCAAGAGGAACAATTGATTACCTTACTTAGAGAGAACAAGGAAGTCGTAGGTTGAACCTTGGGTAATATCAAGGGCATTAGTCCCTCAATTATGTAGCATAAGATCCATTTGGTGTGTAATACTAAGCCCCACTGTGACTATCAAAGGTGTTTGAACCCAACCTTATAGGAAGGAATTAGGAAGGAAGTGATTAAGTGGTTAGAGTAATTAGATCATGGGATTATCTATCCTATTTCTAATAGTGAATGGGTTAGCCTATTTGAGTTGTTCCTAGGAACACTAGTATTACCTTGATTAGGAATGATAGGAGTAAGTTCCCACTCAAGTCAAATCTGGGTGGCACATTTGCATAACTAGAGAAAATTGAATGCTACCCCTAGGAAAGATCATTTTTGGCTTCTCCTCCCTGACCAGATGTTAAACAGGTTGCCTGCACATTCATCATATTGCTTTTTTTTTATGAATATTTTGGCTATACTCAAATCTCTATTGCTCCTAAGGATTCAAAGAACATTAGTTTCACTTGTTGTTTCGCTACGTATGCCTTTAGAAGAATATCTTTTAGACTCTATAATGCCCCTACTACCTTTCAGATTGCCTTATTTCTATTTTTTCAGATTTAGTTGAATAGTGCAAGGAAATTCTCATGGATGACTTCTCCTTGTTTAGGTCTTTCTTTGCCGATTGTTTGTCTAATATGAGAAAAGTGTTGCAATGGTGTAGGGAGAAGAATATGACTTTGAATTAGTTGAAATGCCAAGGGGATAGTGGCTCCTTTCTCCCAGCGCATCCTAGCCTCACATCAGATTTCTCCCTTCTCACTTAGTTGCACTTGGAAACAATGTCATCACTTACCCTTCCCCTCCTCTCATTTTGTGTCACTCCTCTCTACAAGTAACCCCAGAAACCCGAGGGCCTCTTCGAGCCCTTCTACGCTCCTCTGGTCTCCCTTTAACTCTTCTCATTACTCACATCCATCATCAATTAATAACAACTGTTACTCATTCATCCTAATCATCGGCTCACCTCTCATTAATTGGGCATTCAAGTTTTCATCAACGCACTTCAGTGGAGTGGTTACAAGCTTGGGATTAGTTCAATACTTAACTGAAGTAGTGATGGGTTTGAAGAGCTACGTGTTTGGGGAGCTTCAAATTAATGTTCAAGGTAAGATGGTGGAGCGTATGGTACATTAGAGCAGGGCATTTTTTTTCCGATTATTTCCAAGCCAAAGGGCTCAATTGGATACAAGTAATAATAAGAAAACTGCAAACAAAAACACAATAATTTGACAATTAAATTAAATATCATCAATTTAGAAGACTCCTACCCCTCCATCTCTGTTCCCTTCTGCAAATGTTATCACCAATGGGGACCAGCAACTCTAGTGAGCAGACAAAAAGTGCAAGGGTCCAACAAAGACGAGACAACCGTACACAAGCGTATTCATTCACAGCCTTTACACATTAGAGCAGGGCATTAAAATTACTTTTCTTAGTTTCAAATTTTGTTTTCTGTGATTTTAGATCTAGAATTTAGTTCTCAAATTTATGTAACTTGGGTTCTGGGTTGTTCAATTCAAATAAATTTTTGTATTGGCTCGAATTATTGCTTTAATTGCCCGGTTTCTTTCTTTGTTTCGTGTTGAATTTAAGGCCCCAATTTCTTTCATTGTTTCGCGTTGAATTCAAGGCTCTAGCTTTCTTAGTTTCATTCTACTCAGTCCCTAGTCTTCATCATGGTTATGGACATTTTGTTCTCGCATGAGGCCGGAAAAAGAGGAGGAATTGGTAAATGCTAATGGGTATTAAGAAGAAGAAGAGCATTCACTCAGTCATTTAGAGCGGCAAGTTGTTCACTTTTATTTAATCTTTTCAATTCTAGTTAGTCGTAGCTTCTTTTAATTTCTTAGTACAGCATTTAACTCATTAATTATATTAGTTTGGTATGACTGCTAATGTTAGATAATTAGAAAGCAACCTAGTCTCATAATCTATCATTTGGATTGACACCCATAAGTGCTACAATGATAAATTGTGCCCTTGTGATTAAAGTAATCTCTATAAAAATCATAACAATTTTTTGACATATCAAGTAGCCAAGGCACGCCCTAACCTACCAAAGATACGCCAGTAACAATGGATGGTCGGTTGCACACTTGATGACTATAGAAGTCTGCATCCAAGGGTCATGAGCAAGTCTAATTCGCCAAACTGCAAGACCAAGAATCCTCGAACCTAACAAGGAATTGTACTATTTCGTTTTTTCCATCTTCCTTTGACACTGGCTAATTTACCTCTCCTTGCGGCATAACTCAACCGCCAAAAAATCTAGGTAAAAGCTCTTTTACGCCTTTCATCGAACACTTGGCGGCATGAGAGAAATCTCTAAATTAAAAGCATAAATTAGGAAATGTTAAGACTAATACAACAATAGTTAGCCATTAAAAAGCAAATCACAACTCACACTGACAAGAACTCGCTACTAGTCACGACAAAAGCTTAAATAGATCAAAGAGTAACACTAGACAAACTAAACTGGTAAATAAAATGAAAACAAAGTCTAAGAATTAACAATTGCCAATGCGATAAAACAAATAATCTAGCCATCCAATACTGGCTATTAACAAATAAAATCAAAATAAAAATTAAATAACGTGAATTAAGCTGACAATTTATACAAGGGGTGAACTTCAAACTGGAGAGGGAAAGAAGAAAACATAGTCGATTCATTAATTCAAGTCTTCAAATCAACACAACTTGAGCAAAAATCTAGCTTATCTAAAACATCTACTTTATTCTCCCCCCAATGGGATTTTTTGTTTGTCTAAATAAACCCTAAACAATGCTTTAAAGACGCATTAAGAAGGCCCCCTTCAAAATGAGCCAAATCATGCTTTTATAGACCCAGAATCAAGGCTTGACACGGACCGTATTGTTTGACATGTTGTTGGCCTTGCCAAGTTGTGAGCAATGTGCCAAAATTTAACAAAAGACAAGCTGAGGAATAAACCTAGTCATTCATTTCTTTGGTTCCATATGTTCCTAGTAGAGCTAGCCATGCTCCATTGGAACTAGTCAGGGTTCACCAGGAATTGGTCAAGTTCTTCCTAAAACTGGCCAGTTTTAGAAAATAGTCGGAATCACTTCATCAAGATTCCATATTAGTTATAATGAAGTTGTATTGCTTCCTTGTTCCTTGCTTCATTTTGGTCTGTCCGTGCACTTTCATGTCCATTAGACTTCCTGAGTTCCTTGTACTTTTCTATACGTCTTCTTGGTGTAACTTAATACCTACGGAAGTAAATAAACAATATGAAAGTCCTAAAACTATTTTATTTATAAGCAAAAAAATAGGTGCTGAAGGGCGTATAAAATACCACATTTTTGCCCAGAACAAGTTTTTACTCAACACATTTTTGTATCGAACAAGAGCTTTTACTCAACAAACACTTGTTCATTGAAAAAAATTTGCAAGCGTAAAAACTACTATTAACACTAAATTTAGAATTAGTCTGTTAAGCTCATATCGTTTTAGAACCCTGGATTGTTCATTTTGTTATGATCAGGGTCATGCTTAGAAATCTCTAACGCTATTGTAGTGTTTCACCCCAACTTTGGTGTAATTTTCCTTGACTCAAAATTGTCTTTGAGCTCATATCAAGTTCCTTCAACTTACTTAAGGATGGATCATTTGTTGCAAGGTAGGTGAGCTTATTTAGCATATATGATGGCTTAGCTCTCGATTGGATTTGTATGGATTGGCATTTGAGTTGCTATGACATATGTGATCATGATGAATCCTTTATTTCTTTGGTCTCGTAATTCATACTAGCATTGAAATCATGCAAATGAGTTTATCTTCCACTCAAAATAGTCATGGTAAGTATATAGTTCAACTGTCGCTACCGGATTCTAAAATTAATTAAGTTTAAGGTGAGAGATTCCTTCATTTCTCGACATAACTATTTTGAATGGATCATAATATTAAGCTTTATAATAATTAATACTATTAGGACACTACCCAGTTGTATGTTAAAATAATATGAGGATATTGTTATGATTTGTGTAATATTAGGAAGTTGTCTATATTTTCGTTCTTGATCTCTACGAACCGAGAAGATCTCAAATCTGTGTAACCTACTCTTATTTGTGTATATAAGATCATATGGCTAAGGGAGAAGACACAGACGAAGATTTGCCCCAAAGACGAAAATTCTACACTTTGGTACCTCCAGCTTTAGTGTATTTACCATTTGGCCCAGGTATCGGAAAAATTAACACTTTGGTACCCCCAGTTTTGGTGAAAGTGACTTTTTGCTACTTTTTATTATTATTTGTCTCTACACTTTTAGAAATTATAGAAATGGCCCTAAAAATGATCAATTATGCAAATAAGCTATTTTTAGGGGGGTTTTTTTCAAGAAATATGCTTGTTTTCATTATTAAACTTATTATAATAATTTTGCTAGTACTAGTTATCACAATCTACTACTTATATCATAAATATTATACTTATGATGGTTATAGGCCCACCATCCTTAGTAAAATAATTAAAATTTTATTAGAGAGTTTTGACCGTTACCCAAACTTAGTTGGGGCTAGATCCTGATGTTCCTTTAACTTCCAGTTTATAGAGATTGTTAATCTCAACCAAACCTTTCTTAGATCAAGGACAGTACAAATCTGTTTCATTTTCTACTTCAGAACGTAATCACTAATCAAGTCTTATATTTTAAAGGATAGTGAGACTTTAATCAATAAATTACAATATTTCGGATGTAAGGTTCGATTGGATAATATTCCCTACTGGGAAACTTCTTTTATTGACAGCTTGAAAGTAGATATATTATAATGGAAAGCTTAAAGAGTGACTTAAGCTAAGATCATTAGAGATGTTTGCTCTTAGAGAAATAGAGAATCCCGACATCCTTTTTGTTCAAGAATGCTCAAATGACTGTGTCCCTCGTCAGCAGTTAGTCTCTCCTTTTATAGAGGGTCGAGGGTAAATAGGATGCCCTATTGGCTACAGTATATACTAATTTTACACATGGCTACAATTATGTTCACATTGTTAGAGTAGACTACTTTATTTTACAGACTTGACACCAGTCAAAATAGTACAATAATGGAGCAATCACTTTTCAGAGCTTTTAATGATGACAGGACTAGTCATCATTATTGAGATTATATATATCTTTATCTCCAATCATATCTTCCAAACCATTGTTATCTAGACAATCACCAAAATCTTCATCAAATTGAAGATGCTATGGGTCCCATTTCTCAAATAATTCAAGAAGATATTTATTTTCTTTTTTTGATAAGAATTTTCTAGCTTCAACATTAAAGAGACAATCAAAGATATCTTCTGAAACTGTACCCTCCACCTTCATGTATTCATTAAACTCATTGTCATAGGCAAAAGTACTGTTTCCGCAATGTATTAGCGTTTTTCCTTATTCAATTCACGCCCAACTTTTATGATAAATGTTGTAAAAACCGATGGCTCTTGCTAAAGCAGGATTAGTAACTAATTCTCGTTGTTCTGAAAACCATTCTTGTCGTTGATCATAGGGATCGTCGTAATCAATAATCTGAGCACGATAATGGGCTGGCTTGGCTTTTCCATTTCATACTCTATTAGTGCACAATGTACTTCCACGTATAGGCATCAGTTATTTAGGATTTTTGTTGGACCATCAGGGGATGTAAGAATCTAATGGATTCTCCTGAAAATGCATTGTTGAAATTTAGTTAATGTTGAGAAAAATGAAAACTCCGGATTTGGGAACTCCATAAGGTAAACTAACATCCCGTACTTCTAGGCTTTAATGATGGGGTCATTTGGAGAGATTGAATTTGTTGGGAAACTAACACACCAACTCCAGACTTATCAGGAAAGGAGATTGTTGTACTCCAAGACTTCCAAGTATCATAGGAATAATTATGATACTAGTCGATGCAGGCTGCATACCACTCATTGAACGATTTTTCTTGAACATGAGAACTTATTTTTTCTTGGATATTATAAGGACATCTTAGGTAATTAACTTGTAACTCTAGAAGGGAAAATCTTTGGACTATTAGGTAGGCAAAAGATAGTAGATCCAAACGTGTTCTACTTTTTGTACGAAATTCTAAATTATCAATAAAAACTTTGCTAGAAGGAGAAACCCATACTAGTATCAATGACATTTCATCATGGATTTCCTCCTTTTCTGGTAGGAGTTATGCTGTGATGATCACCATTGACGAGTTTTTGAGTTAAACTATCTGCCAGAAAGTTCTTCGATACCTGTATATGTTCAATAGAGAAAAAAAACTGGTTAAGTCATAGTTGCCATCGCACGAGTCACTCTTGTGCTTGCATATTTGATAAATTCTTTTTCACAAAACTAAGTATTCCTTTGCAATCAATTTGAATAAGAAAAGGTTTTGAGGCTAAAAAGATGAAGAACTTTTCAATCCCCCTGATGACTGCAAGGATTTTTTTTTTCACGTGGGATAGTTGCATTCTACCGTATTAAAACTTCCGCTGCAATATTTGCAGAGTTTTTCTCTTTCTTTGATTTTGAGTACTGCACTCTAGTGCTTATTGCTAGCATCTGTCTCAAGGATCAACTCATCCCCTTCATTAGGCAAACTATGAATAGGAAAATTTTTACACATCTTTTTGAAGTTCTTGACAATCCTTGAATCACTAGGGGTCCAAGTGCAACTTTCTTCTTTCTTGAGTTTCTGCTGCAATGGCTTTCGTGATTTAGCTAGATCTTTAATGAAATCTGAAGCATAGGTACGGTATCCAAGAAACCTTTCTAACTCCTTCCTGTCTTCAATCTTTTCAGGAATATTATCTATCTTTTCTAGAATATGGTTTTGTAGAATGATTTGTCATGCTTTCATTTCTAGACCTAGAAACTCAATTTCTTATTCGACATAGATCCATTTATTTTTACCAAGTATAATACCCTGATCAATACGTCTTTGGGTGACAGCTAAGACATCATCTTTGTGCTATTCTATGATTTTGGAAAAGACAAAGATGTCATCAATATAAACCAAACAACAATGATTAAGATCTTTAAAGATGTTATCCATTCTTCTTTGGAATATGTGAGGTACATTCTTTAGACCAAATGGCATTAATAACCACTGATAATGTCCTTGTCGGGCACTAAAAGCAATTAAAGGATTGCTTTCTTTATCTATTTTAATTTGTCAGTACCCACTTTTGCAATCCATTTTCGAGAACCAAGAGGGTCCTTGAATGCTGTTAAAAATGACTGTTTTGTTAGGAATATAATAACCATCAATGACAATGTTATCATTAAGTTTTTTGTAATTGATTACCATTCTTGCTTTTCCCCTTTTTTCTTTTGCATGATTCGTTACCATGAAAGTGAGACTAGAGTGAGGACTCTTGCTATTCTTAATTAATTATTTATCCAAAAGTTCTTTAATTTGTTTTTCAAATTGTTGAATGTCCGAGTGTGTATACACCACTTGTTTAGCTCAGATAATAGTGTTGGGATTTATTAAAGTTATTTTAGCAAATGTTTTTTCTTTATCCCAAAATTTTAGAGGATTATCAAAGGAGAGTTCCTTGCAAATTTATCTTGTAGTTCAACATTCTACTCTTTAATAGATAACTCAAACCATAAGATTGTCAGTGCTATTTCTCATTGTACAGGCATTGCCTTTTCACCACGCTGGCACATGTAAACTCAATCTTCTGATGAGCATAAGGCTTACTTAATTTTTTTAATAGTAACAGAGTATTGTGAATATTATATGGTTTATGATCTGTGTACACGAAGAATATAATCTCTGAAAATTATTTCCAGCAATCATATGATGAGAGGGTTGATCAATGGCCGATAGAAATGGTATAATGCAGTGGACTCCTCCTAATTCTATGGATAACCCTTCTTTTGCCTCATTATGACCATAATGCTATTAGCAGCTATATTTATTTGTAAAGGATTCTTTGTTTTTTTCTATATAAATTCTGAAAATAATGATATTTTTTCAAAACATACAGAGCAACGGCGTAAATTTCTAAGGCAACTCAATTTGAATCCATTAATTGAAACGGGAAATTTCCTTGGCGAGGTAAGAACGTCTTTCGGTAACTGAATATTTTACGGAACTGAAATCCTTACGGGATGAACTTGGCACATACCAAGAGTTGTCGCCTTGTACTTCTAAGTGTGAGTTCGGAAAGGCGATTGTGAATTATATGCATGTCGGCGTATTGTGACCTGTCGACCCCATCTTTATCTGGCTGCTATGCATTGTGGATGATTTCAGTCGTGCTATAAGGGTTTATTTGCTTAGAGGTAAATTATATGCATGTCGGCGTATTGTGAATTCTTGTTGCTTGGTAAAGACTAAATTTGGGACATTTGTTAAAAAGGTGCATAGTGACAATGGGACCGAATTTACTAAAGGAGAATTGCAAGACTATTTCCTTAAATGAAGCATCCTTCATGAGACCTCTTGTGTGGACATGCCCCAACAAATTGGTCATGTTGAATGGAAAAATCGACATCTTCTAAATGTTGCTAGAGCCCTCAAGTTTAAAGCAATACTTACATATTTATTTTTGAGGAAAAAACGCACCAAAGGTACTATGCACTTATTCAGCATATCAATATATGACATGGGGGTGGGGGGCCCCATGGAGGGGGTTACATATAAAATCGTGTTCTAATAGCTACATATCTCATTAATCATACGCCCACTAAATTACATAAAGGAAAGAGTCCTTATGAGTTCTTATTTTGAGAAAAGTTCTTTGTACACACATTTTCGGGTTTTTGGTTGTTTATGTTATGTTTATGCTCATGATTGTATTCGGGATAAATTTGATGCTCGAGCTGCTTGTTTTATGTTTGTTGGATATCCTCAACGGCAAAAAGGGTGGTGTATGTTTGAGCTTGACCGACAACGTATTTTTGTGTGCTAGGACGTTGTTCCTTACGAGGATATTCGTCCTTTTACTCTACTGGGTACTTATTCGCTTACTTTTAATGATGCACCAACCTAGCCACTTATGGCCCCTTATTTTGTGGCAAAAATTCCACAAGCCTCATAGCTGAATATTCCCCAATTGAAATTCTTAGACCGATAGCTGCCACTACCTCAGCATCCTAGAGTGAGCCCATTATCGGCGCAACTACTCCAATCGAGCCCATTATCCATGACTCAAGTACTCCAGCACCATCTACGTTCATTGAGCCCAATTCTTGTGATCCAGTCTCTTCAGTCCCATCTCCAGCACCCACAGCCAATACGTTCGATTCTACGGCTCACATGCTTCGGCTCATTACTCCAAGCGGTGACTCCGTCTGCCAGGGGGAGCCTGCATCTAGCGTTATCTCTGGGACCGCATCAATGCCTCATCCATAGCACGAGAGCTTGCCCCCTGCATCTTTGGAATTATGTTTGTCATGCCATCGCCTCTAACACCCCTGACCCATCCCCACTTCATGATGCTTCTTCAGGTACTCTTCATTCCTTGTTATATCAATTATGATAACTTTTCTTCCTCTCATCGGGCCTACTTAACGGGTATTATACCGTTATGGATGAGCCTCGACTTTTTTCTCATGCAATTTAGGATTCCCGTTGGCATGAGGCCAAGGCTAAAGAAATTTCTGCTCTTGAGGACAATCACACTTGGGAACTCTAGCACTTAACCTCTCGGTAATAAGGCATTCGGGTGTAAGTGGGTGTATAAAATTAAATACAATGTGGCTGGGTCTGTTCAGCGATTCAAAGCCCAACTTGTGATGTTGGTCAACTGTCCAGTCGAGGGGGAGGACTTTAATGAAACTTTTTCTCCAGTGGCAAAAATGGTTACCGTCTGCACTTTGTTGTCTATCGCAGTGGTAACAAAGTGGCTACCGCAACAAGATGGGCACCAGATGGATGTGCATAATGCATTTCTAAGTGGGGATCTTGAGAAGGATATCTACATGAAACTTTGACCTGATTTTCACGCTACTCGACCTAATGTTGTCTGCAAACTCAGAAAGTCTTTATATGGTTTGCGACAAGCACCTCGATAATGGTTTTTCAAACTTGGTTTTGCATGCCAGCCATATGGGCTTTGCCAATCTCCTTTGGACCATTCCATGTTTACTCTTATGTGTAGTAAAAATTTTCTTACCATTCTCATTTATGTTGATAACTTAGGTTTTACGAGAAATGATCTTCATTGCTATGTTACCTTCAATGATTCCTTACATAAGTGCTTTAAGTTGAAGGACTTTTGTCCCTTAAAGTATTTTCTAGGCATAGAGGTGGCCTGACGTCCAACTGGCCTGCTTCTCTATCAAAGGAACTATACTCTTGATATTTTAATAGAAATGGGAATGTTAGGATCAAGTCATGTTCTTTTATTGAACAAGAACATAACCTCTCCTCTAACATAGGTGATCCTATTTTTGACTTCGGCCAGTATCCATGGCTTATTGGTCATCTTATCTATCTCATGATTACTCGCCCAGACATTACTTACCCAATTGATATCATGAGTCAATTTATGCATGATCCTAGACAACGACATTAAGATGTGGCTATGCCTTTCCTACATTGTCCTCACTCTTCCCTAGGGCAGGGCATTCTCTTTCCATCCTCTAGTGATCTTCAACTTCACGTCTATTGTGGTTTTGATCGGGCCAAACCAGCCAGTTGCCCTATGACACGTTGTTATGTCATCGGCTATTTTGTATTACTTGGCATGGCTCCTATCTCTTGGAAAACAAAAAAAGAACAACCTTCTATGTCCCGATCTTCCACTAAAGCTGAATATTGTGCCATGGCCATTGCAACCAGTGAAGCCATTTGGATTTGCAACGTACTTCGATCTCTATATATTCCGGTTCCTGCAACCCAGTTACATTGTAATAACCAAGCTACTCTCCATATTGCGACTAATCCTATTTTCCATAAGTGTACCAAAGACATTGAAATCGACTGCCATTTTGTCCGTCAAGGAATTGTTTCTGGGAAATTGTTACGCATTATATTTCTACCTCTGAACAACCTGCTGAGTTGTTTACTAAAGCTTTGGGTGATTGTCAATTTCATCATCTCCTTGGCAAGTTAGGCGTTTCAAGCCTTCACACTCCAGCTTGACTGCGAGTGTTAGGATACCACCCAGTTGTATATTAGGATAATATTCTGACATTATTTTGATTTCTGTAATATTAGGAAGCTGTATATATTTTTGATCTTTATCTCTGCAAACGGAGTAGATCTTGGATCTGTGTAACATACTCTCATTTGTGTATATAACATCATATGGCTAAGGTAGAAGACATAGAGGAAGATTTCTCCCAGAGACCCATCTTTTCAACTACTTATTTATGAATAACAATATTTGATATCAAGATAACAATATAATCTTTCTACAAGACAAGACAAAAGTATCTTCCAATGACTGTAGGATTTTCTCTTACACAAAGTTATAATTTCTACATATTTAACCCTCTAAAAACAAACACCTCTATGTCCTCCTTAATGGCTTATGGCTAGTAAGGGGATGGGAAGTGACAAACATGGGTGGTGAGCAAATTAAAGACCGACTATCCAGCATGGGACAGCAGTACAAGAATATAGACTGAGGAAGGATGTCATCAGTATTCATTAATCATATAAAGTTTGTGTAAAATAATGTATGCTTATCCTTTAACTTTCAAAGTGGACACACAAAAAGGAAATTCTGTTATTTTCATCCAAAAAATGAAATTTAGGCGGAAAGACTTTAAATAAAATTTGCGAATTAAATAGAATTTGCAAATCCAACATGCAGAAGACTTGGAGGATACCAGGTCCAGTCGAGCCTGCATAAAGTTTGACGAATGACGAGGGAATTTTTGAGCCATCTCAACCACTCTGATAGGATAGAATTTTAAAAAATTACTAAACTTTCATTCAAGATTCTGAAAAATCACTAAACTTTATAAAGTGTTTAAAAAATTACTACACTTTGATATTAAGTGCAGATAGTTAGCAAAGTTCATTTGCATTCCTAACCTTGCCGATTATAGAAACTGTTAATTATAGTGGCGAAGCCAAAAATTTCGGATAGGGGTGTCGGAAGAGAGAGTTCAGGACTCGAATTGTCGAACAAACAGTGGAAGAGTACCAGAGACTAAAAAAAATGAAAAAAATAAAACGGAAAAAGGGATGGATAGAGGACTCAAACCCGCTACCTCAGAGACAAGCCAACTCATAAATCAAGTGCCTGGACCATTGAGGTAACGGAGCTTTCATGTATCTCTTCAACACATTTGATATTACTTCTATTTTTTTTAATTCTCAAACGTATATTAATTTTTTGCTTTTTTTAGAGGGGTGTCGGCTGACCCCACTGACCCCACGCTAGCTACGCCACTGAATTTCACTTAATTATCATTCTCTCTTTTCTGCTCAAGTGGAAATATTTCCTAATTTTTTGAAAGAGAAGAAAAGGAAAAGTAGGCGGAACAATTATGAGATAACAATTAGCAAGAGATTTAGAGCAATCTGGCTTAGCTTATAGAAAGGTTGAGACGGCTGGAATGCTCAGAAGTCCTCCGATTCTCATGTTTATGACCTGTCGCTTATGGAGCTATTGACGGACTATGCTGTTCTTTGGTGCAACTATAGATTGTTGTTACAGTAGCTTTGTTATCTTTGGTCCAATGTACATGGGATCACACGTATAGTTTTTTTTTATTGTTTTTTTTACAAAGATAAGTGGTAAACTAAGAGATTAGACGCCCCTTCTCACAAGAGCACGTCCCATCGAATCAGCACCCATAATATCCCTAAGCTCAGTAGAAGGTGGGGACTCCCAGGTAGTCCCGGCTGGTAGAGAATGACCCAGCTTTGCTAAACAATCAGTTGCTAAATTAGCTTTCCGGTAGTTATGTGATATAGTGACCTGTGATAGTTGGTTCAAATAGTGAGAAATGTCTCTAACAATGAATCGAATCTTCCATGGTACGTAGACTGTCCCTTTGATAGCTTGTATAACTGTGGAATTATCTCCTTCAATAATTAAAAATTTAACTCCTGCTTTAATCGCTTCCTGAAGACCCTCTCGAAGTGCACGAGCTTCAGCAATTAAGACCGAAGTATCTCCATAGGGAGCTGCACCTGCTTTAATTAGATTAGCCGCCCAGCCTCGGATGTTGATGTCGCCTGCCGCAGAGTTGTGGATGCGAGACTCGTCAAAATTAAGTTTGACGAATCCCCGAGGGAGGGCATTCCACCGCACAATAAAATTTAAAGTGGAATGTAGATGATCGACCCCCCTGAAAGAAGATCCTTCCGACATGCAAGTTCGGATTTCTCATTCTGCGAAGGCTTTCTTAACACTAACGAGAATTCTTATGGGATTGAAATGTCAGTTTTGGAAAACCACTTCATTCCTGCCCTTCCAAATACTCCATAATAGGAAAGCGACCTTCCTAATGATATTAGGATTCGGGTGAAGACAATATTGTCTAAGCAGCTGTGAAGAGCCAAGGTGTCCAACTTGAACCTGTTGTGAAGGAATCCACTTGTGTTGACTTGCTAAGCTTCGGATACTTCTTGTCTGAGGACATTCATAGAAAATGTGATCTGAAGATTCAATATCCTCTCCACATAGTGGGCATGTAAGGAGAACTCCTCGTAGTGGTAGGGCATTGTGAAGTGTTTTCCATAGAAAGATTTTTATCTTTGGCATAACATCCAGTTTCGAAATCCAGTTAAAAGCCCACTTCGGATCGTTAGAGTCAAAATTCTTATGAGCTGCCCATGTAGCAGTTTTAGTGCTAAATTCCCCAGAACCCGTGAGACCCCAACAAAATGAATCCTCTGTCTCCATATGCGGCAATGGTATTCCAATCATCTTTTGAACAATATCTTCCCGTGGAACTAGACTCTGTAATTTAGCACTATCCCAGCATTTGTCCTTAGTAATGAAATCGTAGACTCTAAGTTCTGGGTTCTGTAAGGTAGTTGGATCTAGGCCCAACAGCTCCACTAGGTTGTTATGATCACACCAGTTATCCCACCAAAACAAAATGTGATCCCCTTTACCCACATTCCATCTAATGCCTTTCCGCAGTAATACCCTGCTTCTTAGTACACTTTTCCAAACCGGAGAGTGTGTGCTTTTAATTTTGCATTCTAGGAAACTATTCAATTTGAGATACTTATGTTTCATGACCATGGTCCACAAACCCTCAGACCCCCAGAGAACTTTCCAAGCTAGTTTGGCTTGAAAGGCAAGGTTGACCGCATTCGTTTTTCTTAATCCTAGCCCACCATGACTTTTAGGTTGACAAATTTTGTCCCATGCAACCATAGGTAAACCCAGTTCATTCCCCGATTTCTTCAAAAAAAATCTTCTATTGACTCTGTCCAAAAGTGTTGTGGTCTTTTTTGGTAATTCAAAGCATTGCATTGTATGAGTGGGTAAAGATTCCAGATTTAACTGTATGAGCAATGTTCCATCGGCTTTAGACAAACTATTCGCTTTCCATGCTTCCATCCTGGCAGTTGCCTTCCCTAAAATATCAGAGAATGTTGACGCTTTAGATTTTCCTTGGAACACCGAGCAACCTAGATACTTCCCTAAGGTATCTCTCTGAGGGATATTGAAAACATCCTTAACAACTTGTTTTTAAGCATGTGTTGCATTTTTAGACACAACAATGGATGACTTCTGGAAATTAATAAGCAGAGAGTTTGTAGAAATCTTCTATGATACTCTTTAACTTAACACAAGAAGCAAGTTTGGTTTTGCAGAATAAAAGACTATCATCCGCAAAAAATAAGCAAGGAATGGTAGGTGTCCTTAGAGAAATCCGAATACCAACCTCAGATTTAGTAATATTAGCCACTTCAAATAGTGCAGTCGTGCAGTCACAAAGACATTCATACATAGGATAAACAAATAGGGTGATAGCGAATCGCCTTGCTTGATTCCCCTAGATGGTCTGAAAAAACCTTCGGAAGAATTATTAATTAGCAAAGAATACGAGACCGTTGTGACACATTCCTTGATCCAGCCAATCCATCGGGAATGAAATCCCATTTGGGCTAGGCATGCAAACAGGAGATCCCACTCAAGCTTGTCATAAGCCTTTTTCATATCAAGCTTAATGGCTGCCAATGCTGTTTTCCCTTTAGCCATCTTGAACTTATGCATGATCTCATGAGTGATCAGAATGTTGTCATGAATAGAGCGTCTAGGAACAAAGGCACTTTGGAACAGTGATACTAGTTTATCCAACAACAGGCGTAGCCTTGACACCAGAATATTTGAAATAATCTTGTAAATAGTTGAGCATAAGCTGATTGGGCGAAAATGTGATGTCATATGTGGTTGAGCCTTCCTAGGATTCAATGTAATAAAGGTGTGGTTAATTTCTTTTAAAAGCTTGCCGTGTAAGAAGAAATCCTTAATACACTCCGTTAGGTCTCCTCCAACTAATTCCCAGTAATGTTGAAAGAACCCTGCGCTGAAATCATCTAAACTTGGGGTCTTACTGGGATTAATATCAAACACGACCTTTTTAATTTCTCTTGTAGTTGGTAAACGGGTAAGTAGCTCATTATCTTCCTGTGATATTAAAGAAGGAAGTCCCAACGCAGGAATTGTTCTTGGGGTCCTATATAATGATTTGAAATGTTCGGTATAATCTAATAAAAAATTTTGTGCAATGTCGCGTGGTTCATCTATCAAAATACTAGCATCATCTTTTATCTTAGTGATTTCTTGCTTTTTACGGCGAATATTGGCCCTCCTTTGAAAATATGACGAATTGCTATCCCCTTTGACTAGCCAATCCTTTCTAGCCAACTGACCCCAGTACTTTTGATTAAAAAGTAACATTTTTTCTCGTTATTTAATCAGCCGAACTAGCCAATTGTTTAGCCGAATATTGGTTGGATTTTCCACCATTTTGTCTCCCACATAATTTTGTCCAAATTGCGCTTTACTTTTTCTTGGAAATTTCCAAAGGTCGATTTAGCCCATGGCTTGATGCTATTTTTAATAGCTTTTAACTTGTGCACAAACCTAAACATTTTGGCTCCGTTGACTGTGGTTTGACAATTTTTGTATATGATCTGGTCGACTACGTGGTACTTGGTCCAAAAGGGTTGAAATCGAAAAGGACATGGATGGTGTTGCGTATTCTCTGCAACTGTGCTGATAATAATAGGACAGTGATCAAAAAACGTAAAGGGACCATAGGTCGTGCATAAACTTGGATATAAATTAGCGAAGTCTTCCCTTGCGATGCCTCTATCTAATTTTTCAAATATACAACATTCATTAAGACATTTCTTCAAGTAAATGGTCTACCTCTTACTGTAATGGATTTTGCTCGAATTGTAGACAAAAAGGAGGTAAGCCGTTCTGTTTGCTACAAAGGTGGTGGAGTGCCCCCTTGTTTGTCAGTTAGTAATTCTAGTTCATTAAGATCCCCCACAATCATCCATGGTTAGTCAATCACACTATTCATTCGATACAGATGTTCTCAAAAAAGATCTTTCTCATGAGCCTAAGTGGGTCTGTAAACTCCGGATACCAGGATATTTTGAGAATTACCTAGATCATGGACGAGCATGTGTATAGCACGATTTTCTTTTGCTAGAATTGACGCATGACAATTCTTATTATTCCAAAGAACCTAGATTCCTCCTGAGTGGTTAACCGGGAGGACAAAAATCGAAATGATAGAACTCCATTTTTTGAATAATGCTACAAGAGTTTTTTTCATTGGCCATGGTTTCAATTAAGAAGAGAATGTCTGGTTGGGCGGTACTTTTAAGGATTTAAACCTCCTCAAGGACTTGAGTTTTTTTAGCACCTTGAACCTTCCAACTTATATTCTTCATAAAATAAATAAAACACACACAATCTTTAATCTAAGGCTATGCGTTATGCTTAGGAGTCTATCCAAACTACTGTGCTGAGAGGAACACAAGAGGGTGTTCATAATCTTAATGATAATAAGCATACAGTTGGGACTAAAGATACAATTAACAGTACCAAATGCTACCAACTTGAAGAGAAGAATGGCTAAGAGAGAGGGCAGCAGCCAGCGAACAAATCTGCACCCTATAGACATACACCCATATGAACGTGTAAATTCCAGTAAGATGCAACCTGCCAATTGAGGACTAGTTGTCACTTTTACATAACAAATGTGTGGAGTGGAGCTCTACTCCTGGATTCAAAACGTCTATTAAAATTTGTGCATACAAAAAAGCCATTCATACGACAGACACGAGGAAAGAGAGGCTTAGGCCTAAACAACATCGCTACCGAGTTACTCCAGAGCCTATGTGTCCTGTCCACTATGATAGACAACCCGTTAATTTTCTCTCCATGTTCCAGACGCAATAGCCAGGCCATGAAACGACAGTCCGAAGAGATAGCCTTGGAAATGAAAGACAGGGTCTCCATTTCACTCGCCACACTTAGCACATAAAGTAGAACCCGAAAGAACCAATTACATGAGTACATACCACCAATAAAATGCGAAAGATTATCCATCGTCGGCCTTCGATACCTCATAATCCTGCCATTCACACAAAAGAATGGACAGCTAGTAGAAAAAGAGACAACCAACAACCACCCAAAAACTGCCAAAGGGAGTAAACTTACTAATTTTTTATTAGAATTCAAGTTGAGCGGTGCAACGAAGTCAGTAACACAGATAGACCATATGCACAATGCCCAGCAAGTAAGCGAGGAGTCCCATCCAGACAAAAACAGCAACCATATGAAGAACACAAAAAATACTGCCCTATGTGGGATCCAGTATTGTAACTTATCTAGGATATGCCAGTAGGTCTCAGAATCAATGCTACTAGAGTAGCCGGCATTAGCATCATGGACCGTTGGGTAATGAATCAGGGGCGGCTGAATTAGAAGAAGAATAAGACCTAGGCGAAACTGGGTCCTTCTTTTAATTCCTCCCCCAAAAAGCCACATGTCCTGGCCCTTTACCCCAATAACAAATCCTACATGCCTCCAGGCCTTTAGCATATATCGACCAATGATTGGAATAATGCATAAGGGGTGGCAATACATGAAGTAAAGCGCAAAAAAGGCCCAATCAGATTCAGCACATAAACAGGAACATATATTACAGGTGCTTCTTATACAAACTGACAGCAGCAACAACTTACACCTCTCAGGTGTCCAAAATAAGTAGGAGGATACATGTCTAGAGTGACCAAAAGAAAAATAGTACAAAACATTCAGTACAAGAGACCTAAGCAGAGATTGAACACAAAGGCTAGAGGGGGCAGGAGGAGAAGATGATACACGGTTGCCCATCCACCTTACAATGTATATAGACAAGGAACAACACAACCCAATGTCAGAAACCAGATGAGCAACTCCTTCCGAACCCATGCACAAGCAAGCACAGCGGACACACGCAACCATAAATAACACAGTGAATAGATTAAACATAAGAATCAGGATAACCATAGATCTGCCACCAGAAACAATCACCACACACTGGTGACAAGTCCAATACTTAGTCCAAAGAAAAAGGGGTGAAAAAACCTGAGTTGTCGTCATTCTTCTTCCCAGAGGGTCAGAGCTTGGGAATAGTCTCCATAAAGCTATCTCGGTCAATAGGTAACCATAATAACCTCTACAATTCGCAGGCTGAAGTTGAATCACGGCAGGTACACTACAAATAAACAATCGAGAACCTTTAATCATTGAATCCTTCATGAGCGGGCACATCGGGTAATTGCGGAAACCACCCAATCCACAGCAACTAAGCACTCTAAACCCTCTAATTTTAGGGTTGTAAAGGGGAAGGGGATGAGCAAGGGGTATGGATGCAGTGTATAAAGTACATTGAATCTGATACATCGCTTTACTCTCACGAGCTAGACGTGTGATCCTTCAATGGCGGGAAGCTGTTAGATACATCGCTTTACTCTCACGAGCTAGACGCGCGATCCTTCAATGGCGGGAAGCTATTAGATTTAGGCTGCAAGTGGGACCCTTGGTTGTTATTCCATTAGTTTCAGGCAGAGAAGTACAAGAGGGTATTAATACATCCTCCATTTCTGTATGGGGAGGGGGCAATCTACATCAATAATATCTCATTTTTCTCTCTCAAACTTCATCTTGAATTTTTCTTCTCTTTACTTCTCCTCAAAATCTCAAGATTTCCAAGGGAAGGCCTATAATTTGGTATCAGAGCTGGTCGAGTTCTGAGGAATCAATTGGGGTCAGTACCAACAAATCAAATCAGTCCTGAAATCCATCATCAGTCTACCCAGCTATGGCCATTTTAGATAACACCAGAGGGAATGAACAAAGAAGAATCGAGGAACTATATATGCCAGAACATGCAAACTGCTTGGGTTGAGTTCCAACAATCAATCAAAACCCAATTCAAAGAACAACAAGAGAAACAAGATCAAATCAATGCAAATTTGAGTGAGCTGATTACGGGATTGAGCAGACAAGTGCTTCAGATTGCAACAACAACAGAATCGGGAGGGAGCAACTTCAATAATGGTAACTTCAATTTCTCTCGACTTTCCAAGGTGGATTTTCCTCGTTTTGATGGGGAAGATGTACAAGGGTGGGTTTATAGATGTGAGCAATTCTTTGAAGTAGAGGGAACCCCTGGCAATCTTAAAGTGAGAGTGGCCTCTATACAATTACTGGCAAGGCCCTGACATGGCATCAATCATTTATGAAGGGAAGAAATGGAGTTTGGCCTAGGTGGGATGAGTATAAAGGAGCCATGGCAGCAAGGTTTGGTATACAACCTTTTGATGACCCATTGGCTAAGCTAATGAAACTCAAATAGCAAGGAACTGTAGAGAAATATCAAGAATCTTTTGATGCTTTGCTCAATCGGGTGGAATTACCTACTAGCCATGCTATGAGTTGTTTCTTGAGTGGCTTATGTGATGAGATTCAAAATGCAGTTAGGATGTTTAAGCCACAAACGATCCATGATGCCTATTGTTTGGCAAAGTTACAGGAAGCTACCCTTGCATCTATTGCCAAGAAAAGCAAACCTATTCTGGAAAAACCTCCTATATTCACAAGGAGTTCTACTAGTAGTTATAGGGGTGCACCACTACCCTTCCAAAGAGGGGTCCAGAGAGAGTACTCCTCATCCAGACCACACTCTTTGCAACCAGCTAGCATTGCACACTCGGTTTCTTTTAAACCTAGAAACCCTGGTAGGATTTTGAGTGCTAAAGAGATTGAAGAAAAAAGAGCCAAGAACTTATGCTTTTTCTGTGATGAAAAGTACTCTCCGGGACACAAATGCAAGGCTCAGGTCTACCAATTGGAGATTATGGGAGAAGATGGAGGGAATATGGGAGGAGATGAAGAGGAACTGCAGGATGTTGCAGTAGAAGGGGAAGTAGGTATGGAGGATGAGGTACCTTATATTTCTTTACATGCACTTAATGGAGCTAGTGCATATCAGACTATGAGAGTGAATGGCAGAGCAGGAAATGCAGTTTTGCACATATTAATTGATTCAGGAAGTACTCATTACTTCTTGGATGTTTCTGTGGCTAAAAGGCTTCACTGCAAGGTTAGACAGATTCCCCCTCTATAGGTAGCTATAGCTAATGGCCAGCAACTTAACTGCAGTACAATGTGCAAGGATTTCTCTTGGTCTCTCTTGGGACAGTCATTTATAGTAGATGTTCTATTGGTACCTTTAGGGAACTGTGAGATGGTTTTGGGAGTGCAGTGGCTAGCTACATTAGGTCCTATTTTGTGGGACTTTGGGTAGCTCAAAATGGAATTTTCTTATAAAGGGAGGAAAATTATGCTGAGGGGAATGAAAAATCTGTGATGGAATGGCTAAATGGGAAAAAGTTCCAGAATTCAGCTCAATTATTTGTGATCCAACTTTTGTCAGCTAAGAATGTGGCAACAAAAGATCAATCCTAGATATCAAAAACCAGATTATCTTCTCTTCTAAAGGAGTTTGCTGATATTTTTGAAGAGCCAAGGACTTTACCCCCACATAGAAGTCATGATCATAAGATCATTCTCAAAGAAGGTACCTCCCCTATCAATGTAAGACCATGTAGGTATCCTGCACTGCAGAACGATGTTATTGAGAAAACAGTTCAAGAAATGCTGGAGGCAGGGGTTGTGAGACCCTCACAGAGCCCTTACTCTTCCCCCATTGTGTTGGTTAAGAAAAAAGATGGGACATGGAGGTTATGTGTGGATTACAGACAATTAAACAAACATACTGTTTTGGACAAATTTCCAATACTAGTTATTGAAGAATTATTAGATGAACTGTTCGGGGCAACTTATTTCTCAAAGATTGACTTAAGATCAGGGTATTGGCAAGTAAGGATAGATCCCAAGGATGTAGAAAAGACAGCTTTCAGGACTCATGATGGGCACTATGAGTTTTTGGTTATGCCTTTTGGCTTAACTAATGCTCCTTCCACATTTCAATCTCTCATGAATCACATTTTTAAAACATATATGAGGAAGTTCATTTTGGTTTTTTTTGATGATATTCTGGTCTACAGTCCCTCTTATGAAGAGCATTTACTATATCTAAGGACTGCTTTTGAGACCTTAAGACAGCATGCCCTTTTTGCAAAAATGTCCAAATGTTCTTTTGGAAGCCAGGAGATAGAATATTTAGGGCATTTAATAACTGCAGAAGGAGTCTCCACTGACCCAAAGAAGATTGTAGCCATGAGAGAATGGCCCTCTCCCACCAATATCAAGCAGTTGAGGGGATTTTTGGGTCTTACTAGGTACTATAGAAGATTTATAAAAGGTTATGGGCTGATGAGTAAACCTTTAACTGAACTCCTGAAAAAAGATGCTTTTCATTGGAGTCTAGAAACCCAGCTAGCCTTTGACACTCTTAAAGATGCTATGATGGCTGCTCCTGTTTTGTCCCTTCCATATTTCACCAAGGTCTTTGTAGTAGAAACAGATGCCTCAAGGGCTGGCATTAGGGCTGTCCTAATGTAAGAGGGGCACCCTATTGCCTACTTCAGCAAGGCTCTCTCTTTGAAACACCAAGCCTTATCTACTTTTGAGAAGGAATTGTTGGCAGTAGTACTGGCAGTGGAAAAGTGGCGGCCTTACCTATTAGGGAGACACTTTATTATCAAAACAGATCACTTCAGCCTCAAGTACATTATGGAGTAGAAGATCACCACCCCTTTTCAGAGCAAATGGTTATCCGAATTGATGGGATTTGACTATGAAATCACTTACAAACAAGGTAAAGATAATGTGGCTGCCGATGGCTTATCAAGGATCTCAGGTGCTCAATTACTATCTATCACCATTAGTACCTTGCAAACTGATTTACTGGACATAATCAAAAGATCGTGCACAAATGATACTCAACTGCAACCGATCATACAGAACCTTGCTGATGGGTAGTCTGACCCTAAGTACCAGTGGGCACAAAACCTGCTGTACAAGAAGGGTAAGTTGGTGTTAGGAAGTGATCATTCCTTACAACAACACATCATTCACCTCTTCCATGATTCTCCTTTGGGAGGCCATTCTGGGGTCACAATTGCCAAGAAAAATGTGGGGAGTCTTTTTTATTGGAAGGGGTTGAGTAAGGCAGTGAGGAATTTTATCAGGGCTTGTAATGTATGCCAGAGGAATAAAGCTGATCTTAGTACCACTGCTGGACTACTACAACCCTTGCCTATACCTGGGGCTGTTTGGGTTGACATCTCCCTCGACTTCATTGAAGGCCTGCCTAAGTCTAAGGGAAAAGACACCATTTTGGTGGTGGTGGATAGACTTAGTAAATATGCTCATTTCCTCCCTTTAGCACACCCTTTCACAGCAGTTTTTGTGGCTCAGCTGTATTTTGAGCAAATTTTCAGGTTGCATGGCCTCCCTAAAACAATTGTGAGTGACTGGGACAAGATTTTTCCTAGTGCTTTTTGGAGGGAGTTGTTCACTCTCCAACATGTTGATCTCCATATTTCTACTGCCTATCATCCTCAAAGTGATGGGCAAACGGAGGTTGTTCATAGGTGTTTGGAGGGATATCTAAGATGTATAACTGGTGAACGACCCACTGAATGGTTTCTCTGGATACCTTTGGCAGAATGGTGGTATAACACAAATTGGGCTTCTTCTACGGACATCACTCTTGAGGAGGTAGTCTATGGCCAACCCCCATCCCTTCACATCCCTTACATCCACGGAGACAGTAGAGTTGAGGTTGTAGTTGTAGATAGGAGTTTAAAAGCTCGAGAGGACTGCATCAACATGCTTAAGTATCATCTCACCAAAGCTCAACAGAGGATGAAGGATCAGGCAGACAAACATAGAAGTGATAAAGTCTTGGCTGTGGGCGACTGGGTTTTTGCCAAGCTACAGCCCTACCGGCAACAATCAGCAGCTCAGAGGGTTAATTAGAAGTAACAGAGGATAAAGGATCAGGCAGACAAACATAGAAGTGATAAAGTCTTGGCTGTGGGCGACTGGGTTTTTGCCAAGCTATAGCCCTACCGGCAACAATCAGCAGCTCAGAGGGTTAATTAGAAGTTACCTGCCAAATATTTTGGACCCTTTGAGGTCATCTCCAGGGTAGGGGCCGTGGCCTACAAGCTTCAACTGCCTCTTCCTTCAAAAATTCATCCTGTCTTCCATATTTCTCAACTTAAGAAGCAAGTTGGACCTTGACCAGTTCAAAGTACTTTGCCTGACATAGATGATCATGGCCTCTTGACTACTGAACCCCTAACTGTTCTGGACAGGAAATTAGGTCGCAAGGGTAATGATGCAGTGGTCTATGTTTTGATCCATTGGTGTCATTCTCCAAAAGAAGATGCTACTTGGGAACTTTATTCAGACATTGAGAAAAGGTTCGCTCATTTCAATCTGGAAGCTTGAGGACCAGCTTCTCAAGGGGGAGCCATTGATACATCGCTTTACTCTCACAAGCTAGACGTGTGATCCTTCAATGGCGGGAAGTTGTTAGATACATCGCTTTACTCTCACGAGCTGGACGCGTGATCCTTCAACGGCGGGAAGCTGTTAGATTTAGCCTACAAATGGGACCCTTGGTTGTTATTCCGTTAGTTTGTTATTTTGATTCTTCAGGTTCAGGCAGAGAAGTGGAAGAGGGTATTAATACATCCTCCATTTCTGTATGGGGGGCAATCTACATCAATAATATCTCATTTTTCTCTCTCAAACTTCTTCTTGAATTTTTCTTCTCTTTACTTCTCAAAATCTCAAGATTTCCAAGGGAAGCCCTATCAGAATCCTGAACCTGCTTGCCTCCAAGAGGAAAGAGAGAGAAGGAAGCTCCCTTGCACTAGATGTAAATCGTACACTAAAGCAGGCCTTCTGAAATTGGCAAAAGTCAGAAACCCTCGAATGAGAGATGTGTTGTGGTGTGATGGAGAAGGCAAAATCATCAGGATGGTACTGAGGATGGAGGATCTGTGAGATGTGAATTTTCAGCAAGGGGTAATCGAAGATGGTTCTAGAAAGTGAAGGAAGTAAGCAAGGCAGATCGGGGGGCTTCATCAAGAATGATGGTTGAGAGCATTTCTCTCTAGAAGCACCTTTCTCTCTCTAGAGCAACTTTTTTATCACAAGTGGGGATCACATGTATATGTGAGAGTGCTCTTTTTTCTCATTTACTTTTTTGTTTGTCGACACTGTCATTGTCCATTAAATATTTCATCTTTCATAGCTAAATTAGTCTTAAATGGTTTTGTATATTATGTTAATTATCTTCCTGAAAATTTCTTCTAAATTATGTTTTTGGGTCTTAAAAACAGTAGCATTTATTCACTTGAAAAGAAAAATATAATGAAGACTTTCTTTAATTAGTTAGGTAGAAATATTAGACAAAATTGCGTGACTACACAATTAGAAATTTGGTCCATTTATGAAGGAAAAATCCATCCTGAAAATTTTCTCTGACATTTTGGTTATTTACGAGTTATGACCAGACCGTTGTAAAAGAGACCCCTACTTTTATGAAGGTATTTGTTGATGGTCATAGAAAGTATGACCTTTTCTAACCGTTTTTTTAACTCCTTTATAAAAAATTATTGATATTTGCAAGAATTTTTTCTGTCTTAATTATTTATATGCAATCATGCCTCTGCTTTTTTTTATTGAGATTTTCTTCAAATTGCATAAAAAGTAAATTTTTTATGAGCACTTTTTACATTGTAGGTGATTTAATTTCTATTTTTTTAAAAGATTAAATAACTTTTTGAATGTTGGCATAATCTAGCCAATTCTTTGCCAAAGAGCTAAAATACTAAGCTTCTATAGCAAAACAAGTTATGGCATTGAACGCGTCTTTCATAATAATTATATAAGTATTCAAAAGATGCCATACATCTATATTCAAATCGTAAGTCCCTCTAAAGATGGTAATGCATGTATTTATCCAAACTACAATCATACCATGACCAAAAGGATATTTGCCGAAACCCATAGAATATACCCAAAAGTGTCCTAACCTCTCGATGAAAATAATCGACAACTCATCATCATCCAACTTCATGTACTTGATAATTTCCGCATCCTCTACACGTTAAATAGAATTGTGATATTTTAGGCTTTTATAGACTTGTATAAAAAAATTCAGAAGCAAATTCTTCAAATAGATCTACACATCACCACCACCCACAGCCCTGCTGACATAGAATAAATATATGCTAAGAAGAGGAATAATTCTATTTTTGATAATTATAGGATTCTCAAAGAGGGGGAACACTGAACAAAGCTAAAAGCAAGAGTACAAAGGCAAAAAGTAAAAATCACACAAAGGCTTAACACAAGCCAACAACCAAAAGTACAACTACGTACCCACAAATATGGCAGCTCTACATCCTTATTCAATTCCGTCATCTGTAACCCAAAAGTGATCTGAAATTCTGACATGAAGTTTCATGTAAGCTACTGAATTTGGATCTTCGACCTAATAAGCAATCCAAAATAGCACCCATAGAAATAACGCCCTTGCCAAATTCCAAGTTACTTTGGTTCCCTTGCCTTCTGCAGCTAAATAATCCTCTAGCTAAAGTTTGTGGTCCAAACTATTACCCTCCGTCTCTTTCTTTCTACCCTTTTGATCCCTTGAGTCGATTAAGCCTTGTTGAAACAACCCAATCAGTGCCTGCCACCAATTTGACAAAATACCTTGAGATAAGATTTTTAAGCATTGCAATAATAACTAGCTCCCAAGGATAAGTTCAAAAATTCAGCATTCAAAATATATTTAAAATGTCAATAACAAAATACAACGTGAAATTAACGGTTGTAGTTTTATCTAACTGTTATAGTGAAGGAAGAGAGCTTACTTCTGAAATAGACAACCTGAAACTACAAAACCTCATCGACCACTTTGAAGGACAAAGTTGCTGAGTGATATGAAATACAACCAGAAACTTTATTTAGAAAGAGAATTTCAACCAACAGACACCATCGTTTTTCTTTGGTTTTTTTGGTGCAATTGAGGTACTAAGGCCGATGTAGCTGGAAATCAGCAGAGGTTTCTAGTGACAACCAATAAGGGACTTTACTAGTTCATCTAATTAGCAGCTAATAACAATCAAACACAAACACGAACATTGTTACCTTAAGATACTTATAGCCAGAATCACCAAAATAGACGACATCTAGCAACTGTTGAAGTTCAGAGAAGTAAAAATAGCCACACTTTTCAGATCCCTTTCGCGTTTTATTGCCCCTTCCTGGGTGAAAGACAAAACCCAATTGTCACTGAAACATAGAATTCAAACCACAAAAAATAAAGAGCAATAACTCATTTACTCGAGTTATCAAAACCCTGTAGGTATATGTGTGCTGCTACCGATGGAAAATAAGCTAGGAAACTCACTCACACCCTCTCGCTTCTTACCTGTATCTATGTGTAGAGCAAGTGTGTTTCAGTTTATGCAGCCTTTAACGTAGTAATTTAGCAAACACTAGTCGCAAGTTGAGCATGAGCTGTATAAGAGTAAATTAGAAGCAACACATCTACCCCAGCTTTCAACAAGCAATGCAGGTGTGGTTCAATATACATAACCAATACACTAAATACGAAGCACACAAGATGGATTTTCTTAATGTTTCGTAATTGTAAGAAATGTAGTACTTCAAAGGTAGTACTCGTAAGACTGTAATTCCCAGCCTTTTCCATTGATTTGATTACAATTATATAGTAGAGTACAAGAGCCATTCCAGGCTACGAAAAAGGCAATAATCTAGGCTAAGAATGAGGAAACTAATCCTAGAATAATATACATATCATAAATAAAAAGATTTATTTACATATAGTCCAAAACACCCCCACAAATGAAGCGGGAGGTTGTCGTACGCTAAGAATGTCCCGAAAATCATTGAAGAGTATGCGCGGAAGCCCTTTAGTAAAGATATATGCAATTTGATAGCGGGATGGGACATGAAGAACATAGATTTGACGACGTGCGACTTTCTCGCGCACAAAGTGTATATCCATTTCAATATGCTTAGTGCGTTGATGTTGGACAGGGTTACCGGAGAGATATATAGCACTAACATTATCGCAGTAGACTAAGGTAGCCTTGTCGACCGGACAATGTCATTCCAATAGAAGATTTCGGATCCAAGAAGACTCAGAAACAACATTGGCGACCCCCCTCTATACTCAGCTTTAGCACTGGATCGAGATAAAGTGGGTTGTCTCTTAGAAGACCAGGATATCAAGTTGTTGCCCAAAAACACATAATAATCGGAGGTGAACCGTCTTGTATTCGGACATCCACCCCAATCAGCATCAGTATATGGGACAAGTCCAGAGATTGAAGACTTGTACTGATGTAAACTGAAGTCTAGGATACCCTGAATGTATCACAAAATTCTCTTGAGAGTGGTCATGTGATCAATCATTGGGTTGTGCATATGGAGACAAACCTGTTGCACAGCGTATGAGATATCGGGTCTCGTAAAGGTGAGATATTGCAATGCCCCAGCTAGACTATGATATTGTTGGGGATCATGATACGGGGAGCCAGATGATGTAGCCAGTTTGCCCTTTGTATCAACTGGTGTGGGTGTAGGTTTACATGAGGCCATCCCAACTCGCTCAATAATCTCGTCGGCATACGTCTTTTGACAAAGAAATAATCCACCATCCTGGCAAGTGACTGTAACTCCCAAAAAATCGTTCAGCGGCCCCAAATCCTTCATAGGAAATTCAGAAGCAAGAAGAGATTTGTCACAGGACATGATAATGTCAAATCCAAGAGATAGTTGGAGAAAAAATTGGATCATGATGTCCCACCTAAAGGTACTAACTTAGCTTATTATTATATGTTAATATTTCGTACCTTTTACGAAATTTAATTTCAGCTTATGATTTTAGGCACAACGTGCTAAGAGAATGTTAAAAAATGTGAGAATTGTAGCTAAACAACCAATGGACAATGCTCCCCCTAAATCACCGTAGGTTCGACACGTTCTTTTCCAGTCAAACTAGCGTTGAATCAAGCTTTGTACGATATTTGCTCAATGTATTTGCGAATTCTATTTATCTATCATTGTTATTTTTTTCATTACAATCTTTATTATTATTTCAAAAGTTGCTTATTGAATAATAATAATCCGTCGATGCCCAGGATTTAGAAAAAAAGTAATAGAAGGGAACACGTCCAAAGATCCCATATTTATTACTACCAGTGTTGTGGAGCCATTGCCTAATGAAAACGGCAAGAAGTAGTTGTTTAGACTTGTCATATTATACAAACAATACATAGTAAATTCAATTCTAAATTGACTATTTTTAATTTAATTAGAAGCTAGCGATCGTACACATGATCATCTAAGTTGGAGCAGTGAGACTGTTTGCTAAAAATCTACTCAATAATGGTGCAAGCGTACTCCTGTAACTTTTTTAACTACTTGTTATTTGACACTAAAATTTGTAATCCATGTTTTTTATACTCAATAATATTAGTCGGTCAGAGCCCAATGCCTTTGAAAGGATCAGTGGAAGAAAACTACTCTAAACATACCATAAAGTAGTAGTGGTACGGTAAATTCGTCATCATCATCCAAAAGAAATGGTAACCGAAAAGAAGTTTTACTTGCCATATTCAACTAACATTGTATTGCTTACTAAATTCATTTATGAATTAATTGTTCTCTGCCCATATAGATTCTTGCAATCCAATGCATGACTATTCATTTTGGAGAAGGACAAAAGCTACTTCTGCATCATATGCTGCAAATCAAGTTGGTACTTCTGATGGTACGAATACTTTTAGTACTCATAATGACTAGGACATTTTACTCACTAACTCATTTGTAAATTGATTTTTTTTCCATCCCGGTCAGAATCCCATTATCCAAGGTATTATGTCCCATTCAAAACGAGAATGGATAATGATACTTCTATATTATCTGCCATAAACCAACCAGACATTTTTAATGCGACAAGTATATTAAGCTTGAAAACTCTCTGTTCATCACAAAAAAGAAGTTCCTCATTAGACCCAACTTCAAGAATGAGAGTAAAGGGAGACTAGCATACCTTGAGAATAGGAAAATCATGATATGTTAGATGCTTAGAGAAATGGTAGCAGGACAACTGGTAAGAATGTTTACACTCATATAATTTGAGTTAAGATAAGATAAGTCATGTTAGCTTTGTTGTTGGTTATATGCTACTGACTACAACTTCCTACTGAAGTACATTTCTTGGTGGTGTCGTATCTTGTTTTTGCAAAGGAAAACAAAATTGAGAGAGCTGGTTTTGTCGCCTTGTTTGCTGGGATCATTAAGAGTTCCTGGCAAGGATGGACCCTGGTACTTTGTTTGAGTTTGTGGAGTTGCTGCTCATGTTTTGTACATGATTACGACCTAGTTCGTATGTTTTAGTTTGGACATTTCACTATTGGCGCTATGTTTTCTACTTTGAAATAAGGAACAAAAGAGGAAATGAAAACAGGGGAGGGGAGTTTGCTACCTGCTAACCAAATTCAGGAAATAAGGTGAAAGAATTTAGGTTTGTAGATATGTTACTCATGGTTCTATACATGTTTGCTGCTAAATTCCTTTTACTGTTCACATTTTCATTATTATTGTTTGCATGTTGCTAATAGGATCTAGTGTATTAGTTTGAAGATTTCAGTACTGTTGCTATGTTTTGTTTGGATTCTAATATTTGATACCTGGAGAAAAGTTCAGTTAAATCTCATTTCAAATAGCTAGACATTACATAGCAGTTTCACAGGGCATATAGTACTTGTAAATGACTTATCCAAAGATGCATATGCTCCAGCCTAGAATGACTTACAGAACATGATGGCCAGCCTACAACATATCAATATATTACTTGATAATTAAAAGTTTCTATGTTGCCATTGATCTTTGCAATGGTCTCCCGTTTAAGACTTCTATGCTACCATTGTTGATTTTTTTTTTCCACATCATCACTTCATGGTCTAAGCAACACTGTGAACCATTTTTCCATTTTGTTGGATAGGTGTGGCTAATTTAAGGTTTGCTATTTTAGAAAATGTTCTCTGGTTCTTTGTTACCATTCTTAATTTTTCTTTATTTGTCTTCTGGTGTAAAAAAAAAAATAGCAGATGATCCCATCATGAATGCTACAAAAGAATCGTGGGCACAACAAGCTAAAGCCACCAAGGAACACACACACACACACACACACACACACACACACACATATATATATATATATATATATATATATATATATATTAGTGCATAACATCGGCAAACTAGATAGTAATGAAGTAACGAAATTGTCTTCCTTTATCGGTGTCCTTACAAGGGATACAAGGATCATGCCAATTGATTGCAATGACTTTAGCCAAATTGGTGAAGATAGAATAGAACATATCTGAAACATTGCGCAGGTATAGTGTAACAATTGAGGAATTTAGAATGCTATTAATTATTGAAATTCATAATGATATTAGCTATGTTCATTATATAGGCTATATTAGGACAATATCCATGTGATGATTGAGAGTATTAATTATGTGATTTAGTTTCAAAATTTCATCGATTAGTGTGTCATTGTGTGGAACAAGGAAAATCGGTTGGAACCGGGTCAAGTCCAGATTACGCGAAGTTAGTAAGGTTGGATTGGGCTATTTTACTTCGGAATCAACTAGGCTAGCACATTTGGACCAAGCATTATTTATGGTTTTACGGAATTGAATTAAATAAAATAAAAAGAAAGAAAACAGGCTAGAGCCCTTGCTTTTTCGAAAAAAAAAAAGAACAGACGCAACAAGGGGAGGGGTTTCCAATGCCCCCTTAATCGCGACCCCCCGAGTTCAAGAGGAGAGAGTGAGAGAGATCGAGCGAGCGAGTAGAGCGTGAAGCAAAGTGGCGGAGCACACGGCGGCGAAGGTAATGGCGGTGGAAACGACGTTACTTAACTCGCCGGTGTATTTCAGTCGCGGTGGCTGGAAGGTGATGGGCTCAAGTTCGCTTGGCCATCGGTACATAACAGATAGAGAGGGGCTCGGTTGAAGGAGAGTGAAAGGGGGAGGAAGATTAGCATAATCGAGTAGTAACTAGCAGAGGTAGGCAACTGAGGGGAGGAGATCCAAATCAAGCAACGTAGGGAATAAAGTACGTGAAACCTAGCCTTTAAATCGCCCAATCAACCCAGAAATCAGTTCCCTATCTTTGATTAAGGTGGATTGCTTAATCTACTAATAATTTGGCAAGGTTTTACCATTTTGTTGTTGGGTTGATTTGGCTACGGTTGGTTTATTAAGTTGATTCGATATTTGAATGAGTTGAATGAGTTAGTTCGATTATTCACTATGTTGATTTGATTTTGAATCATTGAATGAGTTACTTCTATTATGGGGAGGAATCTAAATAGGTGAGAATTAGGTGTAATAAGTAGGCATGCATAGTTACTTTTAATGATTTGGAGATGAATTGAGTTGATGTTTTTTTTTTTGAAGGACACTTGTGGACGGTGCCAGTGTGGCAGTAGAGCAGCTAGTAGCAGCAACATAGCAAAGGAACGAACCAAACCCAAGTCGGGCCAACCCAAACCAAAGCCTAAAATGGGTCCTACAACTTAGAATTGAGGTGAGTTGTTCTCAATTCCTTCAACCTATAATTAATTTTGAAGCTTTTTTGCTACCTTGTTTAGTCTATGAAAGAGATTTATTTATAGCCAATGTTGATGAAGTTTAGCAGTAGGAAGTGGTTGCATGAGCTATTTAGGTTCCTTTTAATTCGAATTTGAGGTACACTCTGGGATGGTGTTGTAATGAGGAAGACCGGGACATGACTGTTTGGAATTGGCATGATGAGTTGTGAAGTGCCATTGTGATTGCTATGTTTCTGGTAAATTATTTGATTGACTAGCAGATTATATTTATGGCGTCATTAGTTTGCTAGCCCACCTTTGGGGTATCGTCAAAAGCATACTCAGTGATTGCCCATGTCTATGTGTGAATGTGATGGTCAGGAGCATGGTTGAAAATGGGGAGCAGTTGGCTGGTCCGACACAGTGGTTCAATGAAGAATTAATTATGGGATCCGGGCAGTGGTTACCTCAGTTCAGTCCATGGCTTCTTTTAAATGGCTTATATATTGAGTGTATGAGCGTACGTTATATGTTGCAATCTTAATTGTTCAAGGTTGCTTATGAGTTTAACAATCACAAACTAAATGAGTGGACTAAGAATTCAATCCAGTTGAAACTCGCTTGATTTGCTCTAAACATGCCCAATCTTTTTTATATTTAGAGCTTTTATATGATTGAATTTCTCATGTGACTAACATAAGGGTCACTTGCCTTGCTACATTGACCAAAGCAAAGTCCCACTTACTTAAGAAGTAATGCGAGCTTTAAAGATTCGTTGTTTGCTTCCAGAGGCTGTTAAAGTGAGATGCCATTCAAGTCAACTGTTGAGTTGGAAAATAGTTTGAATTATGAATAAATATGGTGGAGATATACTCAAAGGCATATGTGGATAAGTGTACAAGTGATTTTCTTTGATGTGGCGAGCGTTCTAAGATATGTGGTTAACCGTGACTATTAGACCATTCATTTGATAAGAATGAGTTGTAATTAAATGTTGTAGACTCTTTTATAACTTACTTGATTCTTCATGCAACTGCATGGGGTCTTATGTGATGGTATGAGCTATTTTGCTTTTGAGTCAATGAAAAATCAAGATGTTTATAAATAACCACAACTACTACCTTTTTAATGAGTTTTAATATCACACCCATTGGTCAGTGAATGGTTTTGATGGCCGCCAATGTGTTTGAAAGTATACATTGCCAAAATGAGTAGTTTAAGCTTTTAAGGGTTCACTTAAATCCATTAAGGCCTTTTAGCCCTCTTAAGAATGAAAAAGCCATTGTTTACAATATAATGAAAACTTTGATGCAACTGTATTTGAAGTGCGATGCATTTGGATTGTTTTGGGCTATGAGAATGTTGTTAAATGTTTGGACAAATGTTTAGGGAGTAGACTAGGTATGCAGGAACCCTAACTCCTAGGGAATAGACCTAGAAGTAGGAACCTTAGATGAGCCTGACGAGGGTAATAGTCCACAAATTATAAGAGGCCCTGGGATAAAATGAAGGGTGAATGTAGATCTCCTCTGGTGCGAGTGTAGGTCTTCCCTGAATAAGAAAAATATGAGAATCCAATGGCCCATTAAATGATTTCATACTTGTTATGTGATGTAAACTCCTTATTCGAGGATTATGCTAGTGCTAAGATTCCGAAAAGTGCATATACTCTTGAAAGGAGCTTTTGTTGAGTTCTAAATTATTTGCCATTGAATAGCGACTGTTTTATAAAGACTTTCTTTGGTTTAAGCAATGGTCCCTATCTTTTGTACGTTAATTCCAATTTCTTGCTAAAGCATCCCACTTGGTTATTTTGATTGAACTCTAGGATGATATATGATTTTGTGTGAATTGAACGCTCTACTACTCTTCATGCCTGATTTTGAGCATGGGTCAGTTTACTTTTGACTCTGGTATTGCCTACTATGTGATGTTAAGCCACTGATTGTCACTGCTAAGCTACACAAGATATAATTTAGGCCTGTTGAGTACCCTTGTTCATGAAATAGAAGGAGGGTAGGGACACCATCGAGTTTGGAAGGTTATGAAGGTAATAACAAAAATGGGAGATGCTACACGATTGTCATATGATATGATATATCAAATTGTGTGTGAATGCTACCTAATGTATTATATGCGACAGTTTTGTTTTCTTGGAGTTGAGAATCATTCCAAGAGCACATATAGCTCATCCTCTCTCTATTCCTCTTTTCCTTATGTTCTTAAGATGACAGGCAGAAGTCAATTCACTTAAGCTGAAGTGGATTCTCCCTTCTTGCTATGGAAAAAGTGATTTTACGTATTGTACATGGGTGTACAAGTTAGTAATGTATTGTGATGTATCACTAAGTTCTTGAGCATATGTAAGTTAATTACTAAACTTCATGTAATGCATATTGAATACCAGTCACTCTGAATGGTCGTGTGAGTCAACCATCTAATTAATCAGTCAACATTTTAGTAAAAGTTTACTGTTTTTAGGATGGAAACTCAACGGTCTGGATATGTGAACCGTTGAGCTCAATCTCTTGTTCCCTTCTTCATTATTGAACTTTATATTTGGTGTACCCTAGGCGTGTTGCCCGTAGAGTTGTGATCTCGAATATGTAGCCATTGAGCTTGTGGATACGTCTTTCATGTTCTTATTCATTACAAGGACCTAATGTAATGCTTTAATCCAAGGATATGCTTAATTTTTAGGCGGAACTCTGTCTGTTGCACTCCAAAATTCTAAGGAATTACTAACACCTCTAGCCCTTGGGGTAGAGGCGTTACAGATGGTATCATGGCAAGGTCTCGCAACCATAGGCCGTAACCTGAGTCTTGCATTTCGTATAGTGGTCTAGGCATGTGTTGAGTAATGATATGCTATAATCTCTACCCTGTGGTGCAATGTGTTCTTGATGTTCTAGTGTTTGAGCACCAAAAGTGTCAAATTAAGTAAATCCAATCACTCAGTTTTTGTTCGCAATCAAGATTATTTTGAAGTTTATTTGTTTATTATCTGATTTTTGTAGGAAATAATGTTGTGATGAAAATATGATTGACTGGGCCAAAATAAAAGAAGAAGAAGAAATAAAAAAAAGAAGAAGAAGAGAAGAATCTAGCATAGAAGAGAAGCTCGTTGCTCCCCCTTGCTCGATTAGGCCTATTCTTCATCAGTCCGGCCTGCACGGTCCAGCCAGCACACATGGGTCCCAGTAGCAAATCTTCGGGCCAGCTCTCTGCTTTCCATTTCTCTACACCCACAAATTAGAAATTGAAGGGAAAACTGATATTTTGGGTGAAAATTAGAATATGTGTATTATTAGGACGGTTGAAAATTTGATTTTTATTTGGGCAATCTTTGTAATTAGGAAATTAGCATTGGTATAAATAGGGCCCTTAGGAGACTCTTGTAAATCATCTCATCATCTCATCATCAATTCTTCTTCTCTTCTTCTCTTATAGCATTGGTGTAGTTCTTGAGAATTCTTGTAATGTTTAGTTGAGATTTGATTTCAAGTTCTTGTTTCAAGTTAAAGTTTGAGTTTTACTTCTCGTTCAAGTTAGTAGTTGAAATATTACTTCTCTAGTTTTATTTCAATTCGAGCCTTCTACTTTCAAGTTGAAATTTCCCTACAGGAGTTCTATTCCAAGATTTAAGTTCAAAGGTGACTCTCAAAGATTCAATCTTTATTCATGGATTGCTTGATTATAGCTCGTAATTTCTCCTTTTGAGGTAAGTTCTTTCTCCCTTCTTCCTTTGTGCTAGCTTTAGCTTAAATTTCATGTTTCTTGGCTGGGTGATGTTAATTCGAGCTTATTTCTTTGTTGTTAATTTTAGTTTCAATTAGTCTTAGTTAAATTCTAAGTGATTCATCGTAGTTTAAAGTCTTGATTATTATTTGGAATTAATTTTAGTTTGTTTTGATCTGTTGCACAATCAAATTCTAGTAATTAAATTCTACCCATCTCTATGGACGACACGTAAAGTGCTGCAACCACGGCTATACACTTACAACTTTATTTCACACTTTTGAAACACAAACAACTTTTTGGCGCTGTTGCCGGTGATAGTGTCGAAATTGATTATTAGTTTTAAATGTTAAATCACTTCAAGTAATTGTTTGAGTCTAGTCCTTATTTGTTTGCTTGGTTTAGTGGCTTAAATTTATAATAGTTGATGGAATTGCTTAATTTGTTTGCCTTTAGTTGTTTAATTTAATTTTGTTTTTATTTTTTAATTTCACTCATTACCTTCAAAATCTAGACTGTTTTGCTTTCCAATAAAAAAGCAAAAATTGAAAAATTGTAAAAAAATCATAAAAACAAAGAGGGCTTTCATAGCTTGAGTGTTTGCGTTAGGGATCCTTATAGCAAACTCTTGAATAGAGTGGAAACTAACCTAAACAACAGTGAATCAGAACCTGAAATTGAGGATAAAAAGATGGGTTTAGTGACCAATGACACTTAATGGCATCATTTATCCACTTAGGACCACTGCACCATCTTGTTTTAATATACCGATCCTAGAAAATGTTACTCTCGAACTTAAACCCCAATTTGCCCATATGCTTCCTGAGTTTATGGGTGTAGACGATGCTTACCTCTTTCTACGAGAGTTTGAAGAGGTTTGTTCCATGATGTGTTACCCTAATGTGCCTATTGATACTGTGTGTTTGAATTTATTCCGTTTGCTTTAAAAGATGATGCTAAAAAGTGGATGTATAGCTTACCTGTGAACTCCATTACAAACTAGGATGGGTTTGTGCGTGTCTTTTTGCGAAAATACTTCCCTAATAGCAAAACTATTAAGCTAAGGAATAAAATTAATCAATTCGTGTAAGCTAATGGGGAATCATTTTGGAAATACATTGATAGGTTTAAAAACCTCTTATCTCAATGTCCTCACCATGGTTTAGAGCACACTTATTTATGTCAAATCATTTATGAAGGTCTTGACCAAAAAAATAGTACAATGGTGGAGGATCTAGCTGAAAAAATCATGCAATGGGAAACCACTAGAGACAAGACCCTAAACTCTAGGTATAATGGGACAATGGGTGACATACATGCTGTGTCTGAATTGAGTCACCTAGAATATCAATTTCCTGCCCCTGAAAATATGATGAAAGGATTAGTTCTACAACAACCCTAACCTTCCCAAACTCCTGAACTGTGCTCCCAATGCCATGCATTGGGTCATACATTGAGCACATGCCCCTACTTTGCTCACCACTTGGTCTCATGCCAAGAACAGGTGAACATGGCCTACCAAAGACCAAAGAATGACCCATATGCTCCTACCTTCAATCTAGTGTGGCGTAATCACCCGAACTTCTCTTAGAGTAATGGACCTAATGCGGTAGTGCCTAATCAATATGGAGGGTTTCCTACAAACCTCTCCCAAACCATGCCAAGGCCAAATTACTAGGGTTTTCCAAATAGGCCTAAGCAGCCAGTTCGTCCTCCCATGGCATCTAATGCCCACTGTCAGCCTCCTTCTACTTATAGTGAACTAGATAAATATAAAAGGAGAATGACATGTACATAATGTTAAAAGAGAATAATGAAAGAATTCTTAGAGCAATAACTAAGCAATTCTCCCAGCCTGCTATAACAAATGGGGAGAAAGGAACCTTTTCTAGTCAGTTTGAGACCAAGCCAAAGGGTGGAACCTCATTTAACTCTGCTCCTAACACTTTTAGAAAGGTTAATGATGTCATAACTTTCAGATTGGGAAAAGAGATTGATAATCATATGAGAGATAATTTGAATGGGAAATATGATACACCCCTACTATTACTACTGATGATTCTGGAGAGTCTAAAGAGGATGAACCTACTGTTACAGTGACCGCACCTACTCCGAAGACTACTTCTACCACTCTCATACACATTCATAAACCTGTAGGTCCTTTCCTTAACCGACTGAAAAGGAAAAAGGACCAAGCTCATATTGATAAGATCAGGCATACGTTTTCCCAACTCAAAATTAACATTCCCCTACTGGATACTCTCCAACAGATGCACCCATACGCTAGATTTCTGAATGAGCTTTGCACTACTAAGAGGGTAATGTTGTGCCCAAGAGAGCTTTCTTAGCCTCTAATCTTAGCTCCATTATCTCTAGTCAGACTCCTGTCAAATGCAAATAACCAGGTTACCCTATCAGTTCCATAGTGATAGGTGACCAGGTAATTCGTAGAGCTTTAGTGTATTTGGGAGCTAGTGTAAACTTGCTTCCATTAACTGTTTATGAGAGACTTCAACTAGGTAAGCTAAGACCTACCAAGATTGTCCTCCAATTAGCTGATAGGTCTACTAAACTACCTCAGGGTGTGGTGGGGGATGTGATCATTAAAGTGGACTCATATTTCCTATTGACTTTGTGGTACTTGATACTGAGAGATTGCCTAACGCTCATTAACTATAGAAATGGGATAATGAAATTGTCTTTTTGGTAACATGACTCTTGATTTGAATGTCTCTAGCTTGCAAAGATAGCCTAATGGTTTTGATGATATGGATCATTCTACCCTTAATCGGGTGAGTGATTTTTCTTATGATGAGTTTGAATTTGAGCACGTGGATGAGTTTGTTGTTCAGTATGAGTCATTCTTTATGAATGGTGAGCCTGAGTATAATGTGGTTGACTTTGATACATGCTATGTGGACTTCATAGCTGAGATTGCTTCTGCCTATGATACTTCAACTGTGTCACTTGATCTAAAACGCCTACCTGACTCCCTAAAGTATGCTTTTCTAGGGCCTAATAATTCGTTACTTGTGATTAGTGCACCCAATTCAGAATAAGACTAAGAGGAAAACTTGCTAGACTTACTTAGGGGAAACAAAGAGGCTTAAAGATGGACCTTAGGAGACATCAAAGGTATTAACCTTATAGTTGTGCAGCATAGGATCCATTTAGAGGATGATGCTAGACCTTACTGGGACCGATAGAGAAGGTTAAATCCGATTATGTAGAGGGTGGTTAGGAAGGAAGTATTGAAGTGGTTGGACCATGGGATCATATACCCTATCTCTGATTATGAGTGTGTTAGTTCTGTTCAAGTAGTTCCAAAGAAGACGAAATTAGTATGATTAGGAATGATAAGAATGAGCTAATTTCAACTTGAGTCCAGTTTGCGTGGAGCATTTGTATTGACTATAAGAAATTAAATGCAGCCACCCATAAAGACCATTTTCCACTCCCTTTCATGGACTAGATGTCAGAGAGGTTAGCTGGACATTCATATTACTGCTTCCTTGATGGGTACTCTGGCTATACCCAAATCTCTATTGCTCTTGAGGATTAGGAGAAAACTAGCTTTACCTGTCCCTTTGGCACCTATACTTTCAGGAGGATGCCTTTTAGTCTATGTAATACCCCTGCTACTTTCAAGAGATGCATGATTTTCATATTCTCTTATTTGGTTGAACAATGCATCAAGATTTTCATAGTTGATTTTTTTGTATTTGATTGTTCTTTTGATAATTGTTTAACCATCATAGAAAAAGTTTTGAAATGATACAGGAAGAAAAATTTGACTTTAAACTGGGAGAAATGTCACTTTATCATGAGAAGGGGATAATCTTAGGCCACGTGATTTCTAGTGATGGTATTGAGGTTCATAAGACCAAAATTGATTTAGTTGCTAATCTTCTCCCTCCTACCTGTGTGGAAGACGTTAGATCGTTGCTTGGACATGTTTGATTTTGTTCCAGATTTATTCAGGACTTTAGTAAAATTACTAAGCCCTTGTCCAATCTTCTAGCTAAGGATTTGCCCTTCCACTTCTTTGAGGAGTGTGTTAAGGCATTTACTAAGCTGAAAGAAGCGTTAACCACTTCTCCTATTCTACATCTTCCTGTCTTTGGCGATCCTTTTGAATTGATGTGTGATGCTTCTAATTATGCTGTTGGAGTTGTTCTAGGACAATGCATTGATAAGAAACCCCATGTGTTCTATTATGCAAGCCATAGATTAAATGATTCCAAAATGAGTTACACTGTGACGAAGATGGAGTTTTTAGCTATGGTCTTCGCTATTGAGAAGTTTAGATCTTACTTGATTAGTGCTCATGTCATTGTTTTTACTGATGATGTTGCACTTAGGCACCTTCTTTCAAAGAAGGATGCTAAGCCTAGACTTATGAGATAGATGCTCCTACTGTAGGAGTTTGACTGTGAGATTAGAGACAAGAAGGGTTCTGAAAACCCTATTACTGACCCCCTGCCTTGGATTGTCTGCACTAGGGATACTCAGGCCCCTATTTCTAAGTGCTTCCCTCATGAGCAATTATTTATAATCCATTCTGACCCTTGGTATGCTAATATTGTAAACTATCTTATCACTAGTAAACTACCTGAGGGTTGGAATAAGCATGACAGGGATGGGTTTTTCACTTGGTGAAATTTCACATCTGGGACGATCCTTACCTGTTTAAATATTGTTCTGATCAAATTGTGAGGAAATGTGTCCTAGACCATGAGATTAGGAGTATTTTGTCTTCTTGCCATGACCAGATCTGTAGAGGGCACTTTAGTGGAAAAACGAATATGGCCAAAGTACTTCAATGTGGATTTTATTAGCCCACTTTGTTCAAACATGCCTATGAATACTGTAGGAGATGCGCTAGATGTCAGCAATTAAGCCATATCACTAGGAAGAATATGATGCCCCTTAACCCCATTATTGTTATGGCGATTTTTGACGTATGGGGTATTGATTTTGTGGGACCATGTTCAATTTCTTTTGGGAATGTGTGTATTCTACCAGCAGTTGATTGTGTGTCTAAGTGGGTTGAGGCTATCCCCCTAGGAATGATGAGGCTAGGGTTGTGGTGAAGTTTTTGAGGGAGAACATATTTTCTAGGTGTGGCATGCCTCGTGTAATGATAAGTGAATAGGGTACCCTCTTTAACAACCGATCTTTTAATTCATTTCTGAGACGATACTCTATTATTCAAAGGCTAGCCAGTCCTTATCATCCTCAAACCAGTAAACAGGTGGAAGTGTCGAACAGGAAAATAAAATAGATTTTAGAGAAAACAGTCAAGAGGAACAGAAAAGATTGGGCTGACAAGCTTATTGATGCCTTATAGGCTTATAGGACGACTTTCAAGACGCCCTTAGGTATGTCGCCTTTTGGGGTAGTCTTCTCATTTTCTAGTTGGCTTGAGCATAGAGCTTGGTGGGCTATTAGGACCTTGAACTATGATCTTACTGTAGCAGGTGAGGAGAGGCAGCTACAGATGAGTGAGTTAAAGGAGATCCGAACTTAGGCCTATAAGAGTGCTAGATTGTCTAAGGAGAACAAAGTTGGTTCATGACATGATGATTTGTCAAAAGGACTTTGCCCCAGGCATGAAAGTGCTCTTATATGATTCGAGACTGCATGTCTTTCTAGGTAAGCTTAGGTCCCGCTGGATGGGTCCATTTGTTGTTATTGATGCATTTCGTTGTTGTGCAGTTGAGATACAAGATCCTGCTAATGGAGCTAAACAAGAGGTCAATGGTGAATGATTGAAGCAATTTCTGGAACTCTCTACAGAGGACAACATTAAGTGTCTGATGCTCCACGAAACAACCAGTGATTACTGATGGGTGGTGGGGTAGTTCGAGCCCATTCAGTATCCGACCCAGTACTGTTGTTCCGTCCCTTGCATATAGTGTTACGGTATACTTTATTTTTTGCTTTTTGCTTGATACTCACTTTTCCTACAATGTGGATATTGTGTGATTTTGGTGTGGGGAGGAGAAGCTATGCTTAATAATTTTGAAATTCTTTTTAAAAAAAACCTGAAAAAGATTTTCTATTTTATATGTAATTTTAGGAGTTGTTTTATCTTGATTAATTTTGACCCATTGGACTTAATGTTGGGTTGTGTAGGACCACTATGTACATACTAGACCTTGACCCCAAGTGTGTCATTTCATATCGAAATTCTAACCCTGATAGTTCATTGTAGCTTGAGTCCAATCCTGATTCACGTAGCACCATTGTCTTAGGAATTTAGGAAACCATGGTTGAATTCACCACTTGTTGTTTATTTGTTTCATTTTTTAAAAAAAGGAAAGAAAAATCAAAATTAAAAATGTCTTGGAATTGGGTGTGACAACTATCCCTTTGAAGCATGCGCTATTGGGTGGTACCCTTTGAGGCAATATTGCTGCTGGAAAACTTGCAACCAAAATAATTGAGTCGATAAAGTTGTCAAGTGGGATTAATCATAGTTAGCCGAACCCCAGCGATGATGGTACACTAGCACATTGAGCACTAGGACGGATTCACTATAGCAAGGGCTTGTGGGGTGAAAACTTAGTGTACAGATGTCATCTTTGGTGGCCAAGACTTTGGTATGTACATTGTGCTTGTGTATGGTTTGACACTTAGGTTATAGGGGTGATTTATTGATAAAGTGTGTACAGTTTTCCACAGTGTATATGTATTTGTGTTTGAAAACAAAAATCAAAAAGATTTTCTATTTTCTTTCTCTTTTTCTTTTCCTTTTTCTTTATCAATGATTTTGTAGGTATATCTTCTGCAAACAGTCATGTGACCACACTTGTCCGCTAGGTGGAGCCTAGTGGTGTAAAGGGCTTGTTGCACGTCCCAAGTGCAACCGTGATTGCTACGAAAGTGAGTTAGGTGTCATACTTACATTTTTTTTATTTTACTAGAGGACAAGCAAAGTCTATGTGTGTGGGTATTTGTTTGAGCACAAAAAGTGTCAAATTAAGTACTTCTAATCACCCAGTTTTTGTTTGCGATCGAGATTATTTTTGAATTTTATTTGTTTGTTATTTGTTTTTTGTAGGAAATAATGTTGTCATGAAAATATGATTGATTGGGCCAAAGTAAAGGTGGAAGAAGAAATAAGGAAAAAAAAAAGAAGAGAAGAACCTACGACAAAAGAGAAGCCCAACCAAGCCCAACCTTCATGGTACAGCCGGCCCACACGCGTCCCAGTAGCAGATCTTCGAGCCAGCTCTCTGCTTTCCTTTTTTGTACAGCCACAAATTAGAAGTTGAAGGGAAAATTTGGATCTTCGGTGAAAATTAGAATATGGGTATTATTAGGAAAGTAGAAAATTTGATTCTTATTTGGGCAATATTTGTAATTAGGAAATTAGCATTAGTGTAAATAGGGGCTTTAGAAAACTCTTTAAAATAATCTCATCATCAATTCATCAGCTCTTTTTCTCTCCTTCTCATATAGTGTTGGTGTAGTTTTTGAGAATTCTTGTAATTTTTAGTTGACATTTGATTTCAAGGTCTTGTTTCAATTTGAATTTCGAGTTTTAGTTGTCGTTCAAGTTATTAGTTCAAATATTACTTCTCTGCTTTTATTTCAATTCAAGCATTCTACTTTCAAGTTAGAGTTTCTCTACAAGAGTTCTCTTTCAAAATTGAAGTTCAATGGTGACTCTCAAAGATTCAATCTTTATTTATGGATTTCGTTATTATAGTTCATAATTTCTCCTCTTGAGGTAAGCTCTTTCTCCCTTCTTCCTTTAGCGAGCTTTAGTTTAAATTGAATGTTTCTTGTTTGGGTTGTACTAATTCTAGCTTATTTCTTTGTTGCTAATTTAGTTTCAATTAGTCATAGTTAAATTCTAAGTGATCCATCTTAGTTTAAAGTCTTGTTTATTACTTGAAATTAAGTTTAGTTTGTTTTGATTAGTTTAATAATTAAATTCTAGTAATTAAATTCAATCCATTTCTGTGGACAACCAGCAAAGTGCTACAACCATGGTTGTGCACTTGTGGCTTTATTTCACAGTTTCGAAGCACAAAAATGCCATTGATTTGACTTATTGATTGTTGTGTGTTTGGCAAATACTGACGAAATGAAAAGTAAGCAATGTGTTAGATTATGAGCTAAATGACTTGCATTCTCATGACTAAGCGAAGTGTTAGCTCGATCAGTAAATGTTTTGTGCATGCACCTCTGATGATTTAATTGAAAGTTTAAGGTGCACTTGGTTTGAATTCAAAGAATTCAAAACATCTTAACTCCAAGCTCAGTCTTTGCCCCTAAGGTATGATTTGCTTCTCGGGGCCCATAATGGAGTTAGCAGACGTACTCAACAATTGGTAGAGAGAGGGCTTGAAGTAGTTAAACGATTTCCCATTTGAGAACCTAGAGATTTTGAAAGGATGAAGTCTTCTGTAATTAGTGGGTTGGGTTTTGCTCCCACTGTGAAGACTTTTCTAATTATTGGATTAGGTCTTGCTATTGCATCTGAAGATTTGCATCTGCTTCACAATAATGCTTGAGTCTAGTTGTATGAGCATATGTTTCTATGTGTAACCAAATGTTTTGGGTGTTCACATGCCAAGATATATACGTTGCTGGATATGTTAATGATGAACTATGAGAAAGTGATTAAAGATTGTTTATCATGATTGTAGATCCTACTAGATGATACCTCTTGTATGTGAATTCACCATTGTTTAAGACAAATAATTAAGGTTCCATATGCATGCATGCGAAATTTGGATGATAGCCTGCGTCTTGTTGATCATTGCACAACCATTATTTCAAGCATCCTGTATACTTGTGATTCTCACTTATATGGGGTCATGCTCTGGACTTGTTGTTTACATGGAAAGTATCTCCTACTTTTCATCATGCAACTACCTTTACTCAACAGTCAACTACGTGTTATGCTTAGTATCGTACGGTATATTATTCTTGTTATGGGATTGGTAGCGTTCTGACCCTAATACATCTAGAAAGGAAACCAAAGGAAGAACCTGAAAAACTTTAGAATTGTTATACGGCATGGGATTGGTAGTGTTCTGACCCCATACCTTCTAGTGCTTTCTTAGGCATTAACACCAAGTACAGAAGCCAGAATGCCCTATAGTAGATGGTAGAACCTTCCTTTCTGTACTACAAGTTCCTTAAGCTTCTATAATTTCCTTATGAAGCAATGTGTCATAAAGCCTAGACATATATTTGTAAGACCATTAGTGGCATTGTTCTTACTGCTCGACCATTAGTTGATCGATGGCTAGCTTCTAATAATTTTGGACAAGCCTCATGTCATGCCTTTGATCCTAGGTTGCAAATGAGGTTTGCAATCATGTATACTCATCTAGACATCCTTTCATGGGACACTATTGTGAACCTACCTGTTCTAAAGAAAAACCATGACATTATGCACAATGTAAGGGCCATGGAAGTGGATATAGTTACTTAGATTCGTATGCATTGTTATTTATATGTTTTATAAATGAATTGTGTAGTAAATGTTCTTCTTGGTGTTTGCTCAACTTGAATTTGGTTAAGCATGTGGCTTAATTAGCCAAATGTTTTGACTTATGTAATTCGTTGCATGGAATTATCTCCGAGTCATTATTTACACTCCATGAATTCTTTGATCTCATGCTACAACGTGAATAACTATATACGCACGTATTTAATACATGACATGGTGACCGTAGGAGTTTGCATTCTCATACCCTGACCTTTGTGTTATGTGCTTGATCGAATGACATGCTAGAGTACCCATACTTATAGTTTGACGTCTTGACTTGAAGGCTAATGAATGAGTGTGTGCAATAATTCTTAGTATAACTCAACTGAACGCCTTCGCATGATAAAATTGAGTTATCTTTTACTCTGTTTTGAGTTATAACTGCCACATGCCCCATGGTAGTTTTCCTAGGAAATTCTAGGGTGGTGTTATGCTAGTGATTATGCTTATTGCTAGTACTATTTTACTATATCATGGTTATTGTATGTGGCTTCATTACAATTCCAAGTACTTTCTAATTGGGATGTCTTGCTATCATTTTGCATATTGCCACTGCTATTTTTCGAACCAAGGATCAACATTTACATATATGTGTGCTTGCTTAGAAGCATTTTGAGCAAAATACAAAAGAGCTAGGTGTTCTCATGGTCGTAATGAAGCTATATGGACAACTAAACTATGAAATATGATTGTTGATTGGACTAATCGAAATATGCGACATGATGTGAATTAGTTGTGCTAGGATATATACTTTGGATAATCTCATTGGGACAAAAGGGGGGCCTAAATTTAAATCGATGAGCATAGAATTCCATTTGCGTATTTTCATGACTCAAAAGTGATTAGTTGTAAATGAGGACCCTAAGGTAAAGCATTATGATAGCTAGGCTATAATTGCATTATTTGACCGACGAACTTGGTATCAAACCTATCTTTACCTGACAACAACCTTAACACGCGCTTTAAATGATTCATGTGCAAGTGATGCATAGAACCTTCCCTGCTATTGTCCTCTACTGTAATTACACCATTTTCCCCAAGTTGCTCATTCGCTTGCTAAATTAAGAATTCCATGTATTTTCCTTAGAAGTTTGCATGCCATATGTCTAGGACGTTGGTTGATGCTGCCCTGTTCTTCTTGTTGTAAGGACTTTGAGCTGTTAATTTCCCTTAATGTCATTGTGGCTTTGGATCTTGCTTGGAGTGTCTTGTGTTTAAGGTGACACTATATGATGTCTCTATTACTCTGCTGCGGAATTAAAACTCCCTGGTTAATTAACCTGGCTGTAAAATACATTGATTACTTCATGCTTTCGAATGAACTTGGCTTAGTTGACTGCATTGATATGATCTTAACTTGTTCTGGTTGTGTTGCTATATATGAAAGCCTTAGACACTAAGTTACGCCGATGTATTTATATAAAGTTGTTAGTCACCATGCGGGTAGTGCTTAGGTACAAGTTTGCAAGCCTATGTTTGTTTTAAAATAAGTTTAACATGGTTATCCATGCCAACTGAATTTCCCCTCTTTGTGTGATCTGCCCATGGCGCCTTAATACAGTGAGCAGATGCTGGAAGAGGATTGGCGAGGGAGAGACTGGATACCATAACATTGTTTGTCCAATTTAAAAGACACAATTAATTGTAACACACTGTTTTGGATTCTATTGTGAGATGTATGTGCAATTCATGTTTTACTAAACTTTAAAGATTCGAATTTTGTATAGGAAATTCTTTTAAGGGGGGAGAGTGTAACAATCGAGGAATTTAGAACGTAGTTAATTATTGAAATTCATAATTCTATTAGCTAAGTTTATTATATAAGCTATACTAGGTTAACATTTATGTCTCAATTGAGAGTATTAATTTATGTGGTTTAGTTTCCAAAATTTCCTCGATTAGTATGTAACTGTGTGGAATTAAGAAAATAGCTGGAACCTAGGTCGACTCGGGATTATGCGAAGTTAGTAAGATTGGACTAGGATATTCTACTTCAGAATCAATTGGGCTAGCATATTTAGACCAAGCTTTATTTGTGGGTTTAGGGAATAGAATTAAATATAACTAAAAAAAAGGAAAAGAGCCTTTAAAAAAAAAAATAGAATAGAAGCAATGCGGGGAGAGGTTTTTGATGCTCGCTTAATCACGACCCCTCAAGCCCAAGAGGGCAGAGAGAGAAATATCGAGCAAGAAAGTGAGCGAGCAAAACAAGGCACAGTGGTGGAGCACGCGGTGGTAAAGGTGGCAATGGTGGCAATGGCAGAGCTCAACCCGTCGGTGTACTTCATTCGCGGCGGCTGGGAGGTGAAGAGCTCAGGTTCGCTTAGCCATCGGTACAACATAGATAGGAAGGGGCTGGGTCAAAGGAGAGCGAAAGGGGGAGGAAGATGAGCAGAAGCGAATAGCATCCAGAAGAGGTAGGCGACTTAGGGAAGGAGATTGAAACCAAGCCGGGGAAGAGGGTACGTGAAATCTAAATCACCCAATCAACCCCGAAATTAGTTCCATATCTGGGATTAAGGTGGGTGTTTCTTGATTCCTTAATCTACTAATAATTTTGTAAGGTTTTACCATTTCATTATTGGGTCGATTTGACTATGGTTGATTCACTTAGTTCATTTGATATTTGAATGTGTTGAATGAGTTAGTTTGATTATTGACTATGTTGAATTGATCTTGAACTGTTGAGTGAGTTGGTTCAGTTATGGGGAGGAATCTAAATAGGTGAGAATTGCGTGTAATAAGTAGCATATGTGGTTACTTAAAATGATTTAGACATGAATTGAGTTGATTTTTTTTAAGGACACTTGTGGACGGTGCCAGTGTGGCAGTGGAGTAACGAGTAGCAGCAGGATAACAAGGGAACAGACCAAACCCATGCCGGGTCAACCCAAACCAAACCCTAAAACGGATCCTGTAGCTTAGAATAAAGGTGAGTCATTCTCAGTCTTTTCAAACTATAATTAATTTCGAAGCTTCTTCGCTACCTTGTTTAGTCTGTGACAGACATTAATGTATAGCCAGTGTTGATGGAGTTTAATAGTAGGAAGGGGCTGTAAGAGCTATTTGGGTTGTTATTTAATCGGATTTAAGGTACACTCTCAAATGGTATTGTGACGAGGGAGACCGGGACATGAGTGTTGGAAGTTCCAGGATGAGTTGCTGAGTGTCATTGTGATTGCTATGTTTGTGCTCAATTGTTTAATTGACTAGTAGATTATATGTATGGTGTCATTAGTTTAGTAGACCTCATTTGGGATATTGTCAAAATCATGCTCAGTGATTGCCCTTGTCTATGTGTGCATGTGATGGTTAGAAGCAAGGCTCAAAACGGGGAGCAGTTAGTCGATCGAACGGAACGGTTCAATGGAGAATCAATTTTGGGATCCGGGCACTGGTTGCCCTGGTTCAACTTTGCCTTTCTTTTAAATGACTTACATATTGAGTGTATATGTGTGTGTTATGGGTTGCAATCTTAATTGTTCAAGGTTGCTTGTGCATTTAGTAGTCTCATACTAAATGAGTGGACTAAGAATTCAATCTGGTGAAACTCGCTTGATTCGCTTTAAACAGGTCTAGTCATTTTTACATGGAGAACTTTTGAATGATTGAATTTCTTATTTGACTGGTTTACTGGGTCACTTTCCTTGCTACATTGACCAAAGTAATGTCCTACTTACTTAATAAGTAATGTTCGTTTTAAAGATTCCTTGATTGCTTCCAGAGGCTATTCAAGTAAGTTGTCGAGTTGCAAAACAATTTCAATTACGAAAAAATATGTTTGACACATACTTAGAGGCTTGTGTGGATAACGGTGTAAGTGATTTGCTTTGATATGGCAAGCGCTCTGAGATATGTGGTTAACCGTGCCTCTTGGACCATTCTAAATGTTATAGACTCTTTTATAACTTATTTGATTCTTCGTGCGACTGCACGAAGTCTTGGGTGATTGTACGAATTGTATTATATTTGAAACAATGAAAAATTGAGATGTTTATACATAACTGTGACTACTAGCTTTTTAACGAGCTTTAATATCACACCCCTTGATAAGTGAATGGTTATATGGCCACTAGCATGTTTGCAAGCGTACTTTGCCAAAATGAGTGGCTCATGATTTCAAAAGTTGACTTGAATTCATTAAGGCTTTCTAGCCCTCTTGAGAAAGAAAATGCCATTGTTTGTGATACAATAAAAATCTTGATGCACGTGTACATAAAGTGAGATGCATCTGAAATGTTTTGGCGTAGGAGAATGGTGCTGAATGTTTGGACATATGTTTAGGGAGTGGACCCAATATGCAGGAACCCTAACTCCTAGGGAGTAGACCCAGAAGTGGGAACCCTAGAAGACCGTAACGAGGGTATTGGACCACTGATTATACGAGGCCTTAGGGATAATATGAAGATTAAGTGTAGATCTCCCCTAGGGCGACCGTAGATCACCCTTGAATAGCACAAATATGGGAATCTGATGCCCCATGAAAGGATTTTGTACTTATTATGTGATGTAAACTCCTCATTCGAGGACTATCCTAGTTCTAAGGTTTGAAAAAGTACATATAATATCAAAAAGGGCTTTTATTAAGCTCCAAATTATTTGCCAGTGATTAACGACTACTTTATAAAGACTTTCTTTTGTTTAAGCAATTGCTCCTTTCTTGTATCCATTAATTCCAATTTCTTGCTAAAGCATCCCATGTGGTGATTTTCATTGAACCCCGGGATGATATAACCTTACGTGTGAATTGAATGTTCTACTGTGCTCCATGCCTGATTTTATGTGTGAGTTAGTTTATTTTGAGCATGGTATGCCTACTATGTGATGTTATGAAAGTGATAATCACTACTAGGCTACAAGGGACTTAGTTTAGGCTAGTTAAGTACTCTCGTCCATGAAACTGAATAAGGGTAGGGATTCTGGCAGGTTATCGGGGTAATAAAAAATATGGGAAATCCTTACATGATTATTATGTGATATTATATATCAAATTGTGTGTGAATGCTACCCAATGTTTTTATGCAACTGTTTTGTTTTCTTGGAGTAGATAGTCATTCACTGAGCGTGTGGTAGCTCATCCCCTCTCTATTCGCCTTTTCCCCAGGCTCTTGAGATGAGAGGCAGAAGTTAGTTCAGTTAAGCCAATGTGGAGTCCCCCTTCTTACTCAAACATAAGTAAGTTAATTCCTCAACTTCATGCAATGCATATTAAATAGTAGTTGCTTTGAATGGCAGTGTGAGGCAATCATCAAAATAGTCAGTCGTCGTTTTAGTAAAAGTTTGTTGTTTTTGGGATGTAAACCCTAATGCTCTTAATGTGTGAACTGTTGAGCTCAATCTCTTGTTTCCTTCTTTATTATTGAACTTTGTACTTGGTGTACTCCGAGCATGTGGCCTATAGAGTTGTGATCTCTGGCGTGTAGCCTTTGAGCTTGTGGACATGTATTTCATGCTCTTTTTCAATGCAGGGACATAATGTAAAGCTTTAGCAGAGGGATATGGTCAATTTTGAGACAGAACTCTGTCCTTTTCACTCCAGAATTCTAAGAAATTACTAACACGTCTAGCCTTACGGGTAGGGGTGTTACATATCTAAAATTCGTAAATACTTTTGTGTAAGTATGCAATTCATTTTATTTTTATAAAATACTCATATTTGCAGTAGAGGTCATTCAAATTTCCCAAAGGAAAAGAGTCGAGGCAATGGTTCAGGGAGACATTATATACCAGTTGGAGGTGGAACAAGTGAAAATTAAAAAGGGAGAAATTCAACGGGAAGTCTATTGATGAAGCTCTGAATTCCAGACCAACAGTTATTTTTTAGGACCATTGGAGAAATGTAGTTCAATTTTAGGCATCTACTCCAAGGTGAGTAAGTGGGATTTGCTTATTTTCATGAATAATGCTATGTACATTTGAATACAACGCCATCATTGTGAATTTAATTTAGGCTCGAACCGAGAGAAATTTGAAAAATCGAGCTAATTATGAAATGCTCATTATGGTGGAAGTAAGAGCTTCACAAGGCTGTGTAGGGAAATGATAACCCCTTTTATTATTCACTTCATACATATTAGTATTTCAAACAAGTTTCTAACTACATTAATTATGTCTTCAATATCATGTATGTATATACTTTAATATTTGTCCTTTTCCTAGATATAAAAAAAAGATTGCAAGGACTCTGATAGGCGTGAGCTATTTGAGGCTACCCATAAACCTAAATTGCCAAAAACCAAGTTTGATGATGCTTCAATAGTAGCACTTTTATGTCACTTTCTCCCCTTTTTTCTTTAAGTTTTTCTTATTTTTACACTCATACATAAGGATTTAGTATTTTACCTTGATCATGGTCACTAACAAGATCCCAACTGCTATTGAACATTAATTTCTGCAAACTAATTTAGATAGTGACTATTGCATGCGTTTTGATGTCTCATCTAATGAAATTGGTCGAACATTAGTTTCTAGTCACTGAATGCTCCTTTCAAAGTCACTGTAAGATCCTTCGCCCAATTGTTCTTATGTTTCTGAGTTGTCCTTATCATCGAACATGCTACTTAGATCATTGTTATTGTTGTTGAGATCATTCATTTCGTAGACCAAAATTTTCAAGGCCAACACAATTTCTTCAAAAAGAGGATGATCTTGCCATCTTGCTGAATATAGCTCCAGCTAAGGAGCTTCGTTAATCCAAGAGCCTTCATTTTTAAGTCTTTGTTTGATAAGCTTTTTACAATTTTTGGTCATATCTATATTCCTTCTGTTGTAGCTATCAAATGATAATTACATTAGCTAATTCTATATAATTTTATATAGGATGCAATTCGAATAAAATTGGATGGATTACCAAAGAGCTCTAGGTGAGATAAAGTTGTGCAAGATAAGATATATGAGGAAATTGTTGGCAAAGATAAAAATGGCTATGCAAAAACTTACGAGTTAGGTGTCAGTCAAGGTGTCGCATTCTCAAGATAAGAGATGTGCATTGGCCATTAAAAGAGAAAAAAGAATTAAGGCAGAGGAGGACATGAAGAATATGATAGTAAAATTGCAAGAGATAGAAGGTAGAAAGGGCTCAACATAAGGAGAGAGGGCAGTTGATTGGGTCAGAAGAGTAATGAGGGACTTACTTTTACTTAAGGTAATGCCTTAAAATCTCTTTTCCACATTATTGAAGTACTTTCATATTAAGGCATTTATTTTTTGGGGTAACATTTAATTGAATAAGTGTTTATATAACAAAATGTTTTCATGAGGTCATTATGAACTTAGAAGAGAAGAATATGGAAGTATTGAAGATAAAGAAGTTGATTGTTCTTTTTGGCAAGAGTTTGAGAAGGATTTTCCATCGTACGAGCATGGTTCGCCTTTAGGTGAAGATGAATTTGTGTTAGATGATCAAGATGATCAAGATGGATAACTTACCATTTAAATGATGCTGGGCATTCGTTTCATACTAACTACAAGCAGTAGACTCATATAATATTAGATACCATTTTCTTTGGTTTTTTAATCATGCAGAGTTTCTAGTAATCTAGGTATAACAATTTATTTTGGATAGACATGATATTGAACTCCAAATGCATTATCATCAATAGTTACATATATGATTGGATATTATATATTTGCCTAACTGCATGATTCTTCATATCCTAGTAGTTACATGCTTTGTATTGTATAAACTATTACCAATAGTAGCATACATATCAATTTAGTATGATCCCATTGTAAAATAAATAATTTTCAATAATTAAGTTCCATTATTGCTTGAACATATACAATATACACTTTGTTTATGACAGCAAAATGCAAAAACATGGGGATAACAATGAATGCCAATAGAAATTGTAAAAGTTGGAAATTGCAATGCCAGTAGTAATCATATGTTGGCAACGCTGACACCAACAGATATCCTTGTACAAAGATCTACGTTCAGAATAATAATGCAGATGAATTAAAATTATTAGAATAAGCAATGCCACAATTCGATTTCTATTTAGACTACAAATATCAATATATTAAAATTGTTAGAATAAGCAATGCCAACAGAAATGTGAACAGATAAATTTTTATTGGTATTACTTAACATTCACAATAGAATACAATTTTCTATTGGAAATAGCTTTATCAACTCAATCAATCCCCACAGTACAACCAAGAAAAATATTTTTGTTGGCATAGCCACTACCAATAGTAAATTGACTCTTTGCCAACAAATCAATCTTGTTGGCACTAGTGGCATTTTTTGTAATGTCCATTGTTTGACTACACTAGATGATCACAATATAACAAAGTTAGGAATTCAATTAAGAAAAAAAACACCTAAGGATTCACTTTGCCTTATAATGAGTTAAAGCCTCGAATTAAGCATGCACTTTTCTCTAATTTGGATGATTTAAGGATGAATATAAAACATAATTCAATCGTTTCTCTTAAAATAAATTGCATTACTTAAACTAATCTAATTACCATTCTTTCAAAGGTTCTTATTTTAGCCTAAGTTATGGTTTTTGATTGCTAACTCCCCTCTCCGCTTGCAATTCTCTTTCAAGAACGACTAAGTCAATTCTAATCTTCTTAATCAAATAGTGGGTTTCCCCTTACCCAATTATCTATGCATATGTATAAACTAATATAATCTTTTTAATCTAATAGTGGGTTTTTAATTGCTAATCTTGTTAATCCAATGTCTAACCTTTCTTTGTTCGCGAGTACTTGGAGTCGATTCATAACAAGGAGGCATCGTGTATGACTCTCTATCTATAAACGTTCGATTCACTGCGCTTCCATGCGAGCACTTGCCCATTAAGCTTGATGTTCGTGTAAGAATACTATTCTAAGGCATCAAATAAAGACTGATAACCGTCCTCCTTATGTCACTAATACTTACAGGAGTTGACAACCTTTTGAAACCACTTAGGGAGGTACTTACACAGAAAATAAATACTTGTGCTTCTTGTCCTTACAATTACGAAATACTCCCCTTGAACTAAACCAGCTCCTTGGCATTCCAGCTCTGCCTGTTCGCTCCCTTGACCTTGACAGTAAGTAAGAATGAGCATTAGGCCTTAATGTTGGCACTTGCAATCGATCGACAGTGTTGATGAAGTGTTATTCATCAACTACTAAAAGAAAAGGACAGCTCATGGAAGGAATTGTAATAGATCTTGTGCTTCTTGCAATTGATCTTCAATATCGATTGGTGCTCAAGATCGACCGTAATATCGAGTGTGAAAAGGCCCACTCGAACTGACATTGTTTGATGTGCATGTGAGTCAAACCCATTATTGACAGTTTGTGGACTAGCGAACCAGAGCTTTAAGGTCAATCCTGCTCGCTTCAGTCCTCATCTCCATTCCACTTCGAAAGAGTGAAAGAATCAGAACCTCGATCCGCCCCTTCTCTTTATTTTAATTCTCGCTCGTTTTCGTTGCTCAATTCTTCATATATTAAGTGTTCTCTTTTATAGCTCAAGACTGTTGGCAGGACTCAATCTGTTGATTGCTTGAAGGTCTGCTTCCATCTTTCGTCTCTCTTTCCCGAGCTTATGAGGAGCATAATTTCTTCTTTACGGGTACGACATTTTTGTTGACTTTAGATGAACCAAAACACATTGAGACAGCTTAAGATCAAGTGCCAATGACCAGTATCGTCGGGCCCGATAGACGGTAAGTCCTTCGATAAATAGCCGCTGATAGAATATATCAAGAACGACTTAAAACCTTTCATTTGCAGCGTGCCCTTGACATGTCCGCCTTGGTATGTTTATTTATGATCTTTGCTTGAATTGACTGTTGGTCGACCTTTGTACTTAACTGAAATAAAAGGAACACTCGTCAGGTGCTCGCGAGCTTACCAGAGCCTTCTCCCGCAACTTCTTCAGTTTGACTTGGACAAGTTCATGATATGAAGAGCCTTTAGATGAATAACGCCCTACTAATACAAGTCAAGGAGAGGAAAGGACTCAAGATCCCGAGAGAGCAACGAGAGAAGATACGTTTTATAAGCCTTCAATCCTAACTTCATATGCTTTCTCTTCCATTTCTTAATATAGATATTCTATTTTTCAGGCCATGAAGAACGGGAGAGGAGAATAGGGGGTGAAAGTGATAAGACACCGAGGATCGCATCGCCTTATGACACCAATGACAGTTATTTCTGATGTGGAGGAGGAAAGTCAAATAAAGGGGATGGAAATTTACCAACCTTCTTCTAGGGGGAAAGAAAAAGATGAAGGAGACGAAGCGAAGCCGGAGCGGGAATGGATCTTGGGGAAAGACATGGTAGATCCTGCATCGAGTTGCATTTCATTAGAAGGAAGTACTCCCACATGTTCGACAGAAGTCACATCGTCTACACAAACGTAGTACTCGTGGAAACTTCCGCCCTAGCCACCTCCATTGCCTATCCTTTCCTTTTCATTTTATATATGAATAGATGATGCACACGGATATAGCCAAAGTTTTATTGCTTGCCATATTTCCACCTGCACTCTTTATGTTATGAAAGCATATGCATTTTCTTTTATTACCTTGGGTGGTGTCACTCCGAATATTCTCACTTCACTTTATTGAATCGAGTCGTACAACATGCTTCTTAGAGGTAGCATGTCATAAGAGATTGCCCTGTTAATGAATAGCCTGCCATTTTCCTCAAGTTGTTGGATAAGAGATATAGTAGTTGATACGAGCAAACAAACTTGTCAGCTCCCCTTAAGTTCTCCCTTACTACTGAGCTACCGCTCATCAGGTGTACTGCTATCATTCTTTCCATGGCGGTCCAAGAAAACCTCCGTTGCAGTCATTCTCCGTAAAAGAAAAATGCCTCATATTTTAATATTGGTCAAGGGCAAAGGCAATACATCTTGTTATATATGTATATGTAGTTTGAATTGAAGGCCCTCAATTGCTGGTCCTAACATAATTATCTCTCCAGATAAGCTAAAGGAGGAGAGTTCCGGGTTGATGCCAACTAGTATGTATATGGTAATATAATAACTTCTTCCAGTCATACCAGCTGAGGAGTTTATGGGGCCAGTAGTTGTAGCCATACCAATAGTTGCCTTTTTTTCTACAGTACTAAGACTAGATTTTTAGTTAGTTTTCACGCCAGAAGGAATGCTTCTTTCTCGATTTGCCTTTTGTGAACTTCCCATTGCTAAATTGAGTCCATATGACCTCATCTTCTGAGCTATATTCTAAATAAAAGAATATAATCACATAAATAACTCTGAATTTCCACCAATCCGATGACCTGGCCGGAGGCCATATTCAGCCTCCATAGTTAATGTCAATCACTACAGTCACTTTACTTTAGTTTAACATGAAGAATCAAGGAAGATGGACATTCTGATGTTCTATTTGGTATGTGTGACGATTTATCTCTGTCATAGTGTGATATATGAAAGTAAAAAATCCTTTTTCATCCATTCGTATATACCGCAAAGCTAGGGCAATTATGTTATGATTTTTGGTAGAATACCTTTTCTTTTCATTTTGTCCAAGTTCTTCGTTTCACTCGGGTATTTATTTATGGACGATCTTAGTCATGGCATTTCTCAATTCTATCCATCTGCTTCGGGAGGAATGTATGGGAATTCAATTCCACCCACCCCGCCCCTTCATTTGGATTCCACTATATTTGTTGCCTTGGACACGTCCCAGGATTTGGAGAGCTTCGAGGATCACGTCCTCCTCGAGCCAATGCCAGATGACGCTGAATCCGCGAATGCACCGGTGCCAAATTCCTCTATTCTAGCTTCTGAGGATCCCGCACAAGCGGAGAAACTGAAAGTAACAAAAAAGGAAAAAGAGGAATTGCACCGACTGGTTTGATCCCAGATCCGTCACTTCTATGAACGAGGTAGGCCCCGATGGTAGCTTTATGAAAATGAAGAGAGTGAGAGGCTCCGGTACTCCCACCGGGCCTATTTCGTAATAAAAGAGAATTTGGAACCAGAAACCATTGATGATTATCAAATGTGGTTGGATTATCTTCCAAGTAATTCGGAACTGCTATACCCATTTTCTAAAAGGGTGTTACCACCAAGAGGTGGTATAGTCGTCACTCTTTGAGTAAGATGAGGGTGATTAATGTGCATATGACACATAATAGTGAAGGTGTAGTCTATCTTCTCATACCTAAAGAGGGGATAAACACGAGGCCTTCAGCGTTCATTGGGGGAAGAGGAGTGGGAAAGGGGTCTCTTCACAAAGACTTTTTCAAACTATCTTTTTGAAGCAGATAGTTCATATCCACTTAGCTTTCTCACACGAGACATGGCCGTAAGACAAGGCGCATGGGCTAAAGACGAGGCTTAAGATGAGGAGAAAGAGATTCAACTACCTTTCGCCTACCCTGCAAAACCGTGATAGGACCTTAGGGTTAGTCACAGAGGGAAAGGTGTGCTTAACACTTTTTTTAGGGATCTATTGTTCAAGACCGCAGGTTGATTAACAAAAAGTGATAGCTTTTAAGAGATTTTCAAAGAGATGGTGCATCTCTTAATAGGTTAACAAGTGAATATAGGCTGTCAGACTAGTCACTTCAGTTCTATCCTTGGATTCCTTAAGAAAGGAAGTATTTTAATACTTATATATTCGTACCTACTTGGCTTTAGGAACTGTGATAGGACCCTAGGACTAGTCACTTCAGTTAAAGACGAGGATTACTCGATGTCTTGAAGAGATATTAATAAACCTACGGTGGGTCAATCTAACCCGGTCCCCTAGCCTACAATCCGCTATAAGCAAAGCAGTCTCCTCCACTCGCCCTTGCTTCTGAGTTCTAGCCGGGCACCTAAACATTATCAGCTTCATATGTTCTGAAAACATTGAAATTTCAGACTAACCTAACATTCTTCCAATTTTGTAACAATTACTTACTCAAAGACTGCAACCTAAGCCCTGTTAGTGACTTCAGTTAGCTTATAGCTCTTATGCCTTTGTGTTCCATACTTGGGACTGAACTCTGAAAATTCAGAAGTGAGTAGGACCTTTTAGAGCCTACTGATTACTTAGCAGCGTTAATCATCTATTCAATAGCAACTTAGTCAGAAGTAGTAGATTAGATTCTGACCTGCCTCCCTGATCTCAAGGGATTTCAACTGAATAGAAAGACTAATTCCGGACTGGCTTGATACTTTATGTTAGGCCTAAGGGCTTTCTCAAACTTTGAAGATACTTAACATCGGCTACGTCAGAGTTCAAGACTTCATTCTCAAAGTAGCATTTCCCTCTCATGGAATCAAGTAGTTCAGTGACCCGGGGCTGGAAGGGAGGAAGATAAAGACTAATTCATGCACAAGACTAGCTTCACACAAATCTAACTCATAATCTCCAACTGTGCCTTCGGACTGACTTACTTTCAACTCTGTCTCACGAACGCTAAAAGGTTACACAAAAGTTGCTTTCCTAGTTGAATTTCTAACTTGACTTTTCTACGAGACTGACGAAGCAGGGTAATGGACTAGAGGATTCTCTGCAAAGTCAGCGATTGAACCATAAGCCCAGTCTGAGCCTAGATCAGAGCAGAGGTTTGAATATACTATGGATCTCTTAGCTTATAAAGTAGCTATAGTCCCTGGATCCGGGTTAAGGATTAGATAAAAATATTTAGGTTTCCTGCTTCAAGAGGTTTGGAGTTACGCTTGTTGTTTGTTCTCGTCTGGCCTTAGTAGGGAACAACTCAAAATTGCGTCATTGATTGATGTTGAGCGCAATAGGCCCGGGGCTTAGCCTCATCAGTAAGTGATTCGATGCTTTCAACTCATGAACACTAAGGCATTTCTGACCTTTCCCACAAAGGGAGGGGATTGTGAAGAGATAGATTGATGAAGCTAGCTCCAGCTTATCTTTCCCACTCAGGTCGGTTGGTAACTAACAGTCTACCTTATCCTCAGTTGTCGTTTTGGTGGGTTTAGGAATAGTAGAATCTGGGGGACTTGGAAGAGATAAAGGGAAATGGGCTTCGACCACTCTTCTTCTAATCTCGGGTAAGATCCGGTGCGAGTAAGTGATTCCAAGGGAGGACCCTACTTCATTTGCTCAGTTAGTTACCAATGGAATAACCAGGGGTAATAGGCTGAGAAGCCAAAGTTTGTCTATTTTTCACAACTAGGGCTTAGAAGAGAAATAAATCAAGGGCGTGCAGAGCTATATCTCCTGCCTATGATCATCCTCATCCCTAATAAGCCTATGGTGCCATATTGAATTTAATGATTAATTCAGTGAAGTATGCTTGCAGTGCAGATCTTTATTAAAAGAATCAGTCTATTCCGTAGGGGATCTTCCCTAGGCTGCTCTTCCTAAACACTTAGGAACTTAGTGCAAGGAATTAACAGGTCTTGACTTAGAGTAGAGGGCCTAAGCTAATAGACCAATAGGCTCGGCAACACATTAACGAATGAGTAAGACTTGAGTTGTAGGTTTAGACTTTGTCCCGCTCTCTATAGTAAGATTGAGAGCTAGAATTCGATTAAGCTATAGGAATTGTAGCATTTAGAGAAGTCCCTTGGAGCGAGATTGTCATATTGAGTTTGACAGCTACCTTTCTGAAGAAAGAGGTAGGCAAGGCAGTCAGATGTTGGATGAGTGGACCTCCTTTTGGCTGTTATGAGTTAAGGTTGCTTTACTCCCCAATTTGCTTAAGTCTGGGATTCGTTTCTTCGTTCGGCCGGAATCCGGAATGCAGGCCTAGTATGAGTTAGTTACCTGCTCCTTTAATCCCTAAGAAGACCACTTACTATAGCTATTCACAAAGAGCCTACTAAGAGACTTCATGACCTTGCATTGCGGCTATTGCATTCTACCAGGATGGCCAAAAAAGACACTTAGAATATGAGTTGGAAGCTCTGGCTTATCTTTACTCAGTATGAATTTCGGCTAAGGTAGCCAATCATTGGTCTTAGCTCTACCATCATATCCGGCTGATCAATCTCAAGCAGTGAATGAAAGGGTTTCAGTGCCTACATATCTACATATCTTGTAGCTGCTACTATAGGAGATAATTTACTAGTTTCTAATCCTCTTATATTTCATTTCATGATTGCGTATACAGATCCGTTGCTAATGGATAAGAAGATATAGTAAGTTCACAGACTTGGGATAATAGCGGCTTAGAGCCTACTGCTTTTCGAAGATTCGATGCTACTCCTTAGACTTCCTTGCTCTTTCTGAGTCAGAGTTGTCTGATAGTAGCATTCTCTTCTACGCGTAAGGGCATAAATGGCCTATAGAGCCCAAGAAATCCAACTACAATATACTCATTTTTGCACAGCCTGTCTCTTAAACAGGAGTAACGAATATGGGGGAAATAGTAGCATGGAGGATGTTGCCGTGGAATTTTTCGATTGAAAAAACTTCACATGAGGATTTTGTTGTCAAATGGATCAGTATCTACTAAAGTAGACCCGTCAAAGTTATATAAAGAAGTAACGAACGATCTCGTTGCAACTATGTTGCTTGATTCTTTCTGACACTATGATTAGGCTACGGAAGAAGAGATTTCATACTTTAATAAAGCCTTTAAGCCTAACTTGAAGTAGAAAGAAAGTAAAGAAGCCTCGGGTTGGATTTCTATAACTAGAGCATTATCAACCTTGCCATGTTTTCTATACAAATCCCTTTTTAGGTTACCGCCGAGGGAGAATTTCTTTTTCTGGTGCACAAAGGATGGCACCGGTTTGGTTTGGTGCAACTAACAAATTAAAACATATAGGCTCGATGAAATTGAGTACTGTAAAGTCAAAGTCATATTACTTGGAAAATTCTTTTCATGCTTTCCCCGAGCATGCGGTCTAATGCTCACATCCAAGGTGGCTACACCTAAGACCTCTCTTTTGGTATTATCATATGACTTAACAATCAGGTCAGAAGGAGTGCAATTTTGATACCTCAAGCCCCAGTTGCAACCTTTAATTGACAGACATTCAAAGTTAAGCCATTGTCTTTGAGTACCATTTGACTTACTTTGTAGGGCTTTCCCTAAGCCATTACTCTAATGTAGAGTGCCTTGAAGTGATAACTTCTACCTTCAGGACAGAAAGGTCTTTGTCGATGAAGCTAATGGCAGCTGTCCTGGTAGCATTCATCAATGTTGCCAACAGTGTTTCTAACGAAGTCTCGCATTGTACTTGGTACTGATTGTGTGCTTAGTCAAGGCTTGGCGATGGTTGGTATGAGGACTTTATAAGACTTCAGATCGAGATAGGCGCTTCAGTCTTTTTTAGTTGTTTGAGGATAAGATCCTCTCATGGCATTAGGTCAAGCTTGATTTTCTCGATTGGTAGAGGATTTCCTTGGTACTGCCTTCTGTTTCTAACGATGGCATTGATGCAGTCTTTGTCAATAAAGTCATTGAGGGCAACCACTATACAATCATTGTTGCTAGGCGTTGGTACTTCGTCTAAGTTCATTTCTTAATAGCAACCTATGGTCATGGCATTAGTAAACTCATCCCAGTCCATGTCTATGTCTATATCTTCCTTATGACGGTCTTATTCTTCAACATCTGAACCCCATCCTGTTGGAATGATGGATTTTAATGCTATACTCGCATGAGGTGGTGCAGTGTAGAACACCTTATTGTTCAATTTCCACGAGGGTTGCCCCATCTACCCTTGTTAGCTTCATTTCTTAGCAATGAAATTCATTAGGTAGGTATAGTCCACCTCACCATCATCTCAAGGTAGTTCGTGCTTAGGAAGTGGATTCGTAGCAACACTTAACTTAGGTGATAGTGGAATTATGGATCCTTTACTTATGAGATCCTGGACCACTCTTCTGAGAGTTCTACACACATCAGTGAAGGGCCCTTTGTTTTGATGGCTTGATAGAAGTCACAGTACTCCTCAAGCTTTGTTCCTATGGGTTTCGATTCGGGATTCAGAATAAGTCCTTTGCTAGATGCTATCTTGTACACCATGCCTAGCTATGCTGTAGGGTTATTTGTCCGGTTGTTGAGCATTGATATTGGAGACTTTAACGTCCTTAGTTTGTGAAGTCTGAGCATTGTAATTCCTGAATTGTTATTACTCATATACCACTGTGAAGTGTTAGAGGCCTTTCTTAAGGAAATTGAAATTAGCTCGCTAACGCAAGGCATTAAAGTAGACAAAGAAGCAAGGGACTCTACAAGACATTTCCATGCGAAGAGGAAGTAAGACTGAAAGGGCAAGGTCTCATTCAATAGAACTAGCTTAGTCTTTGGTGCGGGTATATATTTTCTTAACTGATTCTATTACATTATTCACCGTCGTGACCAAGAAGATTCTAAGAATTCATGCTTTCCTTTCTATCTTTATCTTTTTCCTTAATGAATTAGTCTTTCCTTTGCTGTTGGCAGCCTTAGGAATGAAAAAGTGCTAACTATGACACCCTTCTTTTCTGAGGTGTAATCAGTCACATTCAGTCACATGACATTGTAAACGTGAGTTTTTAAATATAGACATCGAGGTGATGTACGACCTTCTATGCGATAGCATCGAAGTGGTTTTTTTAGAACTCTTGGAAAACATATTCTATTTCCTCTATAAGGTAGAACTAAGAGGGAAAGATCTTAGAGTAGTAATTGAATCACTGGGTTGAGGACCAATCACTCTTTTTTATCTTCTAGAGAAGGCCCACGGCACCAAGGATTATGGAGTTGTAGCTTAGTAGCTGCACTCTTTCCTGTGGTACACCGCTAGGCTGCTAAGGGTTGGGATAGAAATACTGCTCTAGTGAAAAGACACTTTTGTCTATCTTAGTAGCTTTAAGAGTCGCGTAGTAGTAAGTGTGTTTAAGCCTGCCTCCCTAAATGCTTTCTTAATGTCTAACCTATTCAGTTCACTCATAAGTTTGATGGAGGAAGTTTTGCTTGAATAGAAAAAAGCCATTGAAGTAGCAACTATAGGCACAACCTAAAAAAAGGATTCTGCCTCGGCTTTAGCAAAGGTATGCAGTCAACAAATTACATCCAACTAAGCACAAGATAGATAGAATCAATCCAAACAGACAAAGCATATGTTTGATAGAGTTAGTGATCCAACAGTATTGCTTTGGCTGGCGAATCGCTAGATTAAGAAAACTGCTTTGTCATGATTAAAACTAGATCAAACCAGCTCTAATTTAACATCAATCTACCTAACACAAATCAAGGAGGAGCTCAAGAAGTAAGATGAAAGTATGCTTAGCAATAGTGAAGGTCTCTTTAATGATTTTTCAATCTTCAGGTCTCCTCTTACAAAGGCCTTTCCTTAATTCTTCTATTGCTCTCCAAAATTATTAGAGTGAGTGAACTTTAAGTGACATGCCTTAATCATTTTGCTTAATGGGCGTTCTATTGCAACCTTGAATGAGAGTCAAGGTAACTTCTAGAGAAATGATATCGAGGAAGAGTCACTCAAGAAAGACATAAGGACTGAAATTAATGAATTAGTCTTTGAAAGCTCAAAGCCTCACGGGACATCTACCATGGTCATCACTAGCTCATTAAGATTCACATGTCAGTATTTATGCTAGGATTCATTAGGCAATAGACTCACGTTCAATACAAAGTCAAAATGTGAAGGACATTTCCAAAAACTCCTTTCAAAAAACTTTTATTCACAATTGGATATATCAAAGAACATGTCTAACCAAAGAAGTCTACCTAGTCCGTAAAATTCTGCATTGGAAGGTTTTTTTTCTATCTTATTTTCCTATGTTTGTATTTTTTTCTTCTTTTTTTTTTCAATAAGCAGTCCTAAAATGCAATTCTACATAAAGCAAAATTCCAAATGCAAAACTACCCTACATGCTTCTAATATACAAAATGCATGAGAGATGTAAAACTATGGAAATAAAACTAAATTCGCTAACTACATACTCTAGTTAATAGTTATCCCTAAATGTAATCCTAAATGAAATCATGGGGTATTGCCTAGGAAAGCCCTCTAGGCGGTGTTATATGCCCATATAGCATCCTCTAGTTTCAAGGACTAATCTTTCCTGGAGTGATCGAACCCCTTCCCTAATATACTCTTCAATTCTTGATTGGATACCTCAACTTGGCCACTTGTTTGGGGATGGTAATGTGTAGCAACATGTGGGAAGCCCATATTTGTTCAAAAGCAACTCTAATGGCCTATTGTAAAAGTGAAAATATTTTTCATGAAGAACTTGATCATGAGTTTAGAGTCATTGGTTGCGGTGACAATGACTTTCACCAACTTGGGTATTTAAGTTAAAATTTGAAGTTGCATGCCCAATTTAAAGCATTTGAGGGTTTAGTTGGTTTGGTTGTAGTCCTTCATTTTTGAATTTTTGATGGGTTCATTTTTTGAGCTTAGATAGGTTAAACGGTGTAGAGAATTAGTAGGAATCAAATAGAACTTCAGTTCTTGCTCCTTAATTATTTGGCAGGGTTCAATCTATGGTTCTGCTGAATTGCTATGGAAATGTTGCTGAAATTTGCCTTCTGTTTTTGACGTGTCAAAGGAGTTTGAACTCTACCTCTTTTATTTTTAAACTAATTTTAATGCATTGGACAAATATTATGGGTGGCTCATAGGCTCCCCCTTCACATTGTCGCCATGATTATAGGTTTAGGTCTTGGACCCTTAGTGGTTTGTTTGTCATGTCCAACCCACTATGCTCAGAAGACAAGCACCACCACATCTCTAGCAGTGCTTAGTAGGGCGTGGAAAGTCTTTTCATTCGCACTTATCTCTTTTAACTACTCGTGAAGTTTCTTTGAAGTTGAGTGATGATATTGTTTTTAAATTTAATCGCATAATCATGAGTTTATGAAGGGTTATGGGAACCTTCAAGGCATCGAGCACATCATAGGACGGTGCCTAGTAGCATCAAAACGATGGTGACACAGGCTGGCTTTTCAACATTCAGATCAAATTCTGTGGGGCCATGAAAGACATTGATTATTGCCTCCTTAGGGGTTTGATTGAGAGATTTTGGAGTATTACTGACACATTTCACTTTCCTTTATGCGAGTTAATGATCACTCCCACGGATTTCTACATGCTAATTGGGTTTTGGGGAAAACCTAATAATGTACTACATGCTTCCCTTCACTTGCTTCTTCTAGATGTTTATGCCTCAAAATCCTTAATGTCATGAATCTTTATTACCTGGGATCTTTAAGCAGATGCCGAGAGCATACCCACTGTACTCTCTCAATGGAGAGTCCTTATTGATGGGTCTTTTATGTATGTCTACTACTTGCATGAGTGGTTGAACCATCAAGTTGTCCCCTACTCAATGGTGCCTTAAAGGTTGAAGCCTCCTCGTCTAAGGAACCTATTCACCTTCTCCCTTAACTTAGAGCCTATTCTTCAGTGCTTGGGTGGAGAGGATTGTGTCTATTACTTACAGTAGGGCAATTATGAAGAGTTTATCTGAGAGCATCTGATGCCTCTATTTGATTCCCATGTAAGACCCCAGTTTATTTATTTCCATTTGGCTTGCTTTCTTTTGGATATTATCATTTTGCGATGGTTACCTTTGTTGTACCATAGGTGTAACGCCCCATTTCCTAATGACAAGACTAATAAAAATTTTATGCAATAAAGACCTATTTGGGTGATATTCATAGTACATTAAAACTGAATTAAGGACATTATGGCCAAAAAGGATAATTGATTTGTTGTATTAATATATGTTATGGTAATTCAGTCAAAACTTATACAATGAAATTTACGTGAAACGTATTTGATAAGGAGCATGAAAGCTATCAGCCACAAAGGTTACATAAGGAATAATATGAAAATAAATTTACAAGTAGATTAATACGTATAAATTTTGAGATATTGATTTAAACATAAACTTAACGAAGCTTGGATGTTTACGATACAAGTGCTCAAATGATTAAAAATTTTCCATGCATGAAAATTTATATGGTGGATCAAGCTAACAGATTTAGCCTCCCTATTTGATGCTTTCAAAACATAAAATTTAAAATTGACATTAAAGGATTATCTTAAGGCTAACATGAGAAAGAAAAAGGTGAAGATGATAAGAGGCATGCAATTATAGGGTAAGACACCTAGCATCACCATGTTATGCCATCTACATTGGCTATTACCCTAAGAATTGGCTTTGTATCTTATCAAGGGAGGGTTAGAAATGCAAATAATGAGAATATGTGTTAAATTATGGCTTAGACGGTAAGCTTTTTACTTTACCACCTATATTTTTTTTAGAAAATTACTTCATCTCATGTGGATTGACATTTCTATGAACAGTTGGAGCTTTCACCTTAAGAAAGTTAGGGTTGACAAAGCCAAGCAAATGAACAAATATGCAAGAACCCTAGGCATATGTATGAGTGTGAGCCACCTATTTGAAGAGCCTAGCTAAGTAATTGTTAAATTGACTTTTGAGGACCGTTCTCCATAAGTTGACATTCACTAGTAATATATTCACACATTGAAGATAAGATTCGACACTAGCTAAGTCAAACACTGTTAAGGATTTGTGTATACAAAACCAATAGGGCCACACATGGGTAAAGAAAGAAAGGTCAAAGAGAAAGCTGCTTAGAAAGTTAAAGAAAGATTGAGCCAAATACCCCTCATACAATCAAATTAGATAGAGGGTGACAAATCATATGGACATTAAGATCTCATTGAGACCTCAGTCAAGGCTAAGAGCTAGGCTTAACACCTAGCTCTGCCCTATGCCTAAATTAAGAGCAATATTATGCTTGAAATGCATCAAGAAAGTGAAAGATCTATATAGGAGAGTCTTCTACTCACCTTCCTCCTCACCCTCCATGTATAACTCTCTCATTCCTTCTTCATAATGGTTATCCTCAAAAAGTAAAGTAAAGCAAAGCAAAAGTGAGTGAGGGGAACTGAGAAGTATCTCAAAAGGGAAAAGAAGAAAAAGGCCAAAAAAGGATGGAGGACAACCCTAGGGCATTTTTAGAATTAGTGCCTAAAAGACTAGAGTCAAATATAAAGCCAAGAGTGCATACATGTGTGAACTAAATTAGAAGATCCTTAGAACTCTCATCCTCTTGTTGTTCTTCAAGCGATGAGAAGGTATTAGCCCTCTCTCCTTTCTCCTCTTGTAATTTTAAAAGGTAAGTATAGTCCATAAGTATGTGGAATGTAAGAAAGTATAAAGGTCAAGTATCATAAGACAAACATGCCAGCTTTATAAAGTGTGCATAGATCATAGATTTCGAGTTCTTATGGTGTAAACTTAGTGTTCTTCATTGCTAATCTCTTATTAATAGGTAAAAATTACCATAAGTGCATGTATAGCTATAGCTTGCAACTGGCAAGTATGGTAGTTGTGTTGCAAAGTACTAAAACCAACTAAAGCATCTCAAACTAGGCAGAACAAAAGGTGATAGAAAGTTAGAACTAAACTACTAAAACAAACAAAGAAAGACATCAATTATAATTAAACCTAAGATAAACTGGCTAATTGATTCAAACCCTCATCTTCCCAAGTTATGCTAGCATTTAGAAATGATCTATTGCACCATCAAAAGCTTGCTCAAGCCCTCGTTTAAGGTTCAAAGGCTAGCTTAATTGTTCTAACCACCTATTTTCATAGAGTTAGTTCAATTAAACTATAAGAATAACAACCAAGGTGTAGCTACAATTCAAACTATATTCATGTCTAAGTGCTAATTATTCTGCCTACCCACACTAGACAATTAACATCACCTTTCAGCGTAAGTCAATTCCCCCAAAAATGCTAATGAAAGTGCTTTCAAGAATTTCATCGAATACTTGGTAGGCGTGCGAGAAAACTCTAGATTGAAGCAGAGACAAGATAGGCTAAGGCTTAACAAAATAAAGTAGCCATCCTAAAGCGAATCACAACCAAGGATGAAAAATTTAAACACAATTGAACATCACAATATAAGCAAAATAAAGAATGAACAAACTAGTAAAGATATTAAAAGCGAGAAGCTCAATAGAGAAAGAGAAGAGGAACTCAGGCTTAAATATGAAAATCTATTGATCTAGTAAAAAATACACAAAAATGTAAGTTACCGTGTAAGGGGGTTTTGAAGAGGCTAACAGTAACCGTAATCGAGCCCTAATACAACCAATCAAAAGGCTCCCTACAAATAGTTACAATTCTTACATAAATAATCCCTAAAGGTTGGTTGCCAGGTTTGCACAACCATACAACTTTCGGGTTTTGCTAATTGATCCATGTGCACGACAGTGCAAAAAGTGCACGACTAGCGTGCTTCTCTTGAACTTTTTAGCTACTTTCAGAAACTTTGCACACCCATGCAAAATTACATGGTAAGCCATGTTGAGCCATTTTTGTCCTTATATCTTCACTTATTTTCTCCATTTTGAAACTAGTTCTTGCCAACTTTAGGATTAAGATTATTTCCTACAAAATAGGCAAAAATCAAATAAGAAGTCGAGAAATTAAAATTATCACGTGAAAAAATCAGATACATGAGGGTATTAATTATGATGTTTTGGGGCCAAACAAATACCCCCACAAATATCCTATACTTATCCTCGAGCAAAAGAAAGAAAAACTGACCTATGGACATAACTCACTTTCGTAGAAATCACAGTTGTATTTCACGAATGCAAGAACCCCTTTTAACCCTTTAGTTCGCCTAAGTGGACAAGTGAGGCCTTCTGATGGTTTGGAGAAGATATGCCCACAAAATCTAGAAAAAGAAAAGAAAAAAAGGAAAAAGAAAAAGAAAAATAAAAAATATCTTTGGGTTTAGAAGCAAAACACAAATACATACACAGGAGAAAGCTGCCATTCTAACCAACCAGATCCCCCTTGTAACAAAGATATTAACCAACATATAAATAGAATTTACAGATCAAGACCTCTCAATCCCCATGGATGACATCAAAGCACCAACTTGAACGCGATAGTGCTTCAAAACTTTGAATCCATCCTTGTGCTTGCTGTGCAAGTGCATCATCATCCTAGGCGTCAGGATTACTAGAATCTGACTCAATCCCACTTGATTGACACAAACTACATTATTGGCTTACTTACTTAGAAAGCAAGCTTTTCCAGTAGTAGTATTGTCTCAAAAGGAGGGTACCCAGTAGTGCATGCCTCAAAGGGATATATGTCGTTTGCGACTCTAATACTATTTTTAACTCTGTTTTTTATTTTTTATAAAAACAAAAAAAAAGTAATTATGTACAAAACAGGTGGGAGAGTCAATAATGGGAGACTAAGAGCCTAAGATAATGATGATTTATAAGTACGAAGGGGATTGTACATCTATGATAGGCAATCGTGGTTAGAATTGGGGCCTAGATGAGACAGTTAGGATAAAGATCTATCATGCATGTCATACTTATCTACAAGCTAATAGCAAATGTACAAAGGATCAAAGCTAATTAAGATAATACAAAACTCCCCAAAATTGCTAAACACATAATGAAATTTTTTTTCCATTTTTTTTCTTTTTTTGCTTTTTCAAAAGTTTGAAGCATTGATTCTCCTACCCCACACCTAGATATGACAATGTCCTCGTTGAATGCCAATGACCACCCACACTAACAAAACACATATGTACAAAAAATAAACTCGTAGTAATAAATATATAGAGACAAATTGAAGAAGGGAAAAGATTTATTCAAAGTGTAGATAAAGAAAAAGAAAAGATGGAATGAATTTACCAGATTAGCTACTGAGTACACCTAAACTATTACCTCCTCAAGATAGGGCTATAGGAGGTAGAAGGAACATCAACCACTCCACCGTGTCACTTAAGACTTAGCACTTCAGCTCAGACATTGTCAAACCTCTCAAGACCTTATCATGTGCTCATGCATACATCTCACAATAGTGCAATTAAGAGAACATTAACAAAAACATAGTCGAGATGGTTAATGCCCTTTGAAACTTATCAAATGCCTCAAAAAAAATCAAAAGAATGATCAGAGAAAGGAATACGCATGATGTTCTTAGACTTGTCCTCTAGGTATATATAATGAGGGTCAATACAGTGATGTCATCTAGGGATGCATGTCATACATGGACAAAAGAGGGGGTGGAATAGAGTGTGTGAAAAGAGGTGGGGACTATGTTGAGGGCCTCAATAAAAGTGGGATTCATGTACTCAAGCCAATGAGAGGCACCAACAACCACATCATCACCACACGACTCTTCCAAAGGAGTGTCCTCTAAATATTGCTCAACCAATGCAAGTTCTTCTGACCAAACAAGTGAATCATTCTCATCATAAGGACTAGCATCATCCCTAAAAAGGTTTTCTACCTCACAAATTTCCTATTTTTCATACATAAAAGGTACGTATCAGGCACGATAATCATTCAATCTAGACAAGTGTTGCCAAAAAGGTCCATGCTCAAACTAGGAAAAATGAAAAATAGGTTTTCCAAAATGAAAGCCTTGTCTTGAATGCTCAAGTGAGGTTCAATATTTACAAGCACTAACCCCTTGGCAATGGCGCCAAAAGTAGATGTGTGAAAATTACCATAAGTGCATGACGTAGCTACGGCTAGCAACCGCCAAGTACGGGTCATATCCATAGGGAGTTGTATTTCGAAGCACTAAAGCCAACTAAAGAGTCTCAAGATAGGAAAAATAAAAGATGATAGAAACTTAGAACTAAAGTACTAATCAAACAAAAAGAAGAACTTCAACTATAATATAAAGTAAGACAAACCAATTAATTGAGTCAAACCCTCACCGTCCTAAGTTATGCTAGCATTCTGAGATGATCAATTGCACCATCAAAGCTCACTGAAGTCCTCTTTCATGGGTCAAAGGCCAGTTTAATAATTTTAACCACCTATTTTCATGGAGTTACCTCAATTACACTACAAGAACCACAACCCAATACCTAGAAAATATTAAAACTATTCATGTCTAAGTGCTAGTTATCCTTGCTACCCACACTAGACAATTAGTCTCACCTTTTAGTATAAGTCAGTTACCCCATGATGTATCTTGGAAGAAAAACACTAATACTCAAACCTGAATTCAAATCTAGAATGCAAGCAAATTGAATTCAAGCTAAGTGTGAGTGAATTCGTGAATGACTATTTGAAGGAAGGATAATTTAAGCTTTTGTTTAGATACAGAATCACCACTAAACTCAAGCTTAGGGTCCCTAAACTATAGTTAAGATACAGAAACACCACTTAATCAAGGTTTAGGACTTACTTGATCACCACTTTAATCGACCAAATTAAGGATAAGTGAAGTATTTAAGGGAACGAAAGTAAATGCTCTCAATTCTGCTTTTTCATTCAAAGTTCAAGTCTGCATTACAAGATGGTCGTGACAAAATCTTAATACATGACCAAGTAAGCACCTAAACAACCAAGCTAGCTAGTGGAGGTTTCCTACCTAGGAAGGAAACAGATTACTAGCTAAATCCATGCGCTGAAGACTAAGCTAGATTACAAGCTTGCTTAACTTATACTAATTACAAACAGAATATTAAGGAAAGTAAAACAAATGATGTAATTAACTTTAATACATCTTTAACTAAGCTAATACAACAGCATAAGTAGCAAAATGTGGAGAAAAGCAGCCGTAAAGGTAATTCTCTTTTCGACTATCCAATCAAAATGCAAGGTGCCTTTCCTCCCGTTTTGCTCTCATTGGTTCACACGATTCAGTGTGGTTGCTGTAGGAAATCATGGTGTTTCCTGGCTGCTTGACTAGTGATTGAAGGAAGCAAGAAAGAAGAGATATGAGCAAACCCATTGAAGAGGGAAAAACATGTAGCACTCAACCGGGTTGTCCAAGATGGTTTTTTTAGCCCGGTTTTGTGACCTTGCTTCCACCAATCAAAAGACAACCAAGATAGTTTTTTAGCCCGGTTTTGTGACCCTGCTTCCACCAATCAAAAGTGAGTATGATTTTGATTTCAAGCCATGGGGAGACTCCTTAGGGTGTGTGCAAACCCCCCTACAAAGAAATCAAGGTTAAATCATGTTTAAGTAGAAGATTTCTACTAAAACATTTTACCGTGCAGTTTCGGACCCAAACTGGCAGGTTGGACAAAAGGCCTTGATCTCTTGATTTCGACTGAGCATGATTGATTTTAAATGCTTCGACTTGAAAGCTGACATCATAAGGAACTCAAAAATGCGAAAATATCAATCTTAAGGTACAATGTAGCTTAAGAAATCAGATAAACAAAACCAGGTACATTCTGGTTGTTCAACCCGGAAGCTGCTGTTTGGTTCTCCTCCAACATTTGAACCATTGCTTGGACTTTGGAACTTGCATTGGACCTTGTAAGACTCTCAGGACCCTCTTCCTTGTCTTGGCTATGGGGGACTCCATCACCCGAAAAACACGGATGAAAGCACTTTCAAGCATTTTGTTAGATACTTCGTAGGCGTAAGGAAAAATCTAGATTCAACAATAAACAAGATAGCGTAAGGCTTAAGCAAAATCAACTACCTTCTTAAAGGCTAATCACAAACAAAAGATAAAAACCACAATTGAACATCAAAATATACTCAAAGCAAAGAACTCATAAACTAGCGAAGACATTAAATGCAAGAAACTGAAGAGCGAAAGAGAACAAAACTCAGGCTTAAATCTTGAAATCAATCAATCTTGTACAAAATATACAAAAACCTTAACTAATTATTAACCCCCTAATAGGGTTTTGAAGAGGTAACTATAACCCTAATCGAGCCCCACAAGAACCAAGCAAAAGGCTCCCTAGAAATAATTACAACTCTTAAATAAATAATCATGAAAGGTCCGTTCGTAGGTTTGCACGGCCATGCAAAAGTGCACAGCTATTTGTGTAACTCTTCGGTTTTGTTCATTGATTAATATATGCGGTCGTGCAAAATATACATAGCTAGCCTTGCATCTCTTCAACTTTTTAGCAGCGTTTAAAAACATTGTACGACTGTGCAAAATTGAACAATAGGACATGTTGGGGCATTTTTTTTATATCTTCACTTGATTGTCATCATTTTGAACCCAGTTCTTGCCAACTTCAGCATTAATATTATTTCCTACAAAATAAAAAAATCAAATAAGAATTCTAGAAATCAAAATTTATTACAGGCAAAAGTTCAATAAATGAGGGCATAGGCTACAACATTTTGGGACGAAACATACAGTCCATATTTATGTGGAATGGGTGGAAGTATAAGGGCCTATTAAGTATCATAAGACAAACACACCAATTTTATAAAGCGTGTATAGATCATAGATTTTGGGTTCTTTGGTGTAAACTATAAATCAGGTGTTCTGCATTGCTAATCTCTTGTTGTTGGGCACTGGTTTACGGTAATACCCAAGCAAATATGACCTAAGAGGTTCAACAAGATGTGGACGTTTATATACAAATCTAACACCCAGTTCATGAAAACTAATCGAGTTATGTTAGTGCTAGTCTTGTTAACGTGAAAAACAAAAGGAAAGGCTTGTGAGTTCTTTTTAATGTTTTTGTTGCGAAAGATCCATTTACAACAACCTCAATGGCTACTATTACATGGATAGAACTTTTTTTAATTTTGGTAATTTAATAGCTAATTATAACATGATCTGATATGTTGAGTTTAAAGATGCAACTCTTAGGCATTGTCTGTGCTACGTGCTGATCGAAACTATATCTGAATCCATTTGCTTTTTTTGCGGCGAATTTCTTGACAAAACTTTGGTGATTTTGATTTGCACCGTGAAAATCTAATGGTTTAGTATGTTTACTGTGTAACTCAAATCACATTATTTTCTCACGTTTTACTTCTACTACGGTGACACACAAGCTCATGCTAATTTTATGGTCATTTCCTTGTGTTTTCCCTAATGATGTACATGATATCAGGATAAGGGGAAAGGAAAGGAAGGTCAATAATGCTTCTCCCATTTGATTGTTATGGATTCCTAGTGATAAGACTCAGAATAGCCCTCAAACGGAAATCAACAAGGCATAGCGATGCAACAAAATTTTTTCCATTTGCAACCTATAAACATGACGCGTAATTTGATATTGTAGTCAAACTATGTGTTAACAAAGTTTAGTGAAATAAAGTAGTTGCCTACCTTATGTCTCGCTCATGGCTTTAGCACAACAAAAAAGCCTTACTTCTTGATTGGAGAAGGTGGTGGTAATACCGCCTAATTTCATTAGGTCTTCATTGCTAAAGCCTACTTAATTCTCTAACTAGTGTGGTTAAGTAAGCTAACAATAAGGGGAAGTTATAAAGGTAAAGCCCAATTTGAGAAGCCGACGAGCCAATTAGGTACATTGGCAATAACAACAACAACACCTCCCAATGTGGCTCCCGCTTTTCCGGGGTCTGGGGAGATTCAGATGTAAGCAACCTTACCTCAACTGTCATGACTATCTGTTGAGAGGCTGATTCAATTAGGTACATTAGCAATTGGTTATAAATCATAGTATTGCATGATGGTTGATTTATAAGCTTGCTTAATCTTCATTTGAGCAGTACATAACATTCTTTGAATGCTGTGTGCATTTGTTTACAGATCATGCTGGAAAATCCATACCAAATAAGAATGATACCCAAAAAAAGATTTGGCCTCAACCTCCCTACTGCTACCTTATCCTTCCATGTTGGGTCAAGTAAACTCTTAATTCGAATACCAGATCAATTCAACTCACTACCTACTATGTGGGTTTCCAAACAAACACCCTTAGGATGATTTCCTCGACAAGTACCATCATTTCAACGTCAACAAAAATCACATAAATCACAAAAGTCATTTTAAATGGTGGTGATGCCCTTAGAAATGAATCACCCAAGAACTTACGTATTGAACAGTTCGTTGATGCCTTTCTTGAGTGCAAGCTCAAGGGGCGTACAAATTCTACCTTACCCACTTATTGATTCCCCAATCAATATAGAAGCCTCGGATCTTGTTTGGTTAGGAGGTATACATGAGTTTAGTATTTCCGATAGCTCGGATGTGGTAGATTTGTAATTCGTTGATCCCCCTCCTCATGCGCCCCTTACCCCACAATTAGCACTAATACCCCTTTGGAATTTGGTCATAGTAATGATTTTGGCAACGGGCGTGGAATTTTGTAAGGTTTTGTTAAATCTATGCATATGTTTAATAAATTATTTAGCTCACGTTATATAGATTGTTTTGACTAATTTATGTTATTTTAGTTATTTTTAGGTTAGCAATCCATAATTTGAATAGGAGAAGAAAAGACTTTGGAAACTGGGTTTTATGTATCCAAGAACTTTTCACATTGATTTATCAAGTCATTATGAAAATAATGATTTATGAAAACCGTTTATTTTCATAATGATTATTTGAAGGACTAGGGTCACGAGATTACTAGTCTTAGTTACACAAAGAGATCGAAAGCTTGGAGGTGACTGGCAAAACCCTACTTAGATTATTCATGTCATCATCTGCATTTCTCTCAATACCATAGCTACCCATCAACCTCATCCTTCAAACCTCTTGATCATCACTGTTACCATCACAAATTTTCATGTCCTTCGACGGTCATCATCAAGCCAAGCATCATCAAAAATCATTCATCATCATGAACTCATGCCTAGCCTCCTTGCCACTCGTCAAAATCATCAGCATTTCTGTCATCATCTCTTATCGTCATCGGCAACTTCATCCCGACAGCGCCATCATCATTACTTTATTAAATACAAAGTATTTGGGATTTTTTTTATGCGTTAAGAATTTTAATATGAGTTAGTTTTTTTGCTCGGCATATACTTGAAATCATGTTAGACTAATTATTTTGAATCAAGTTTTGTACTTTATTTTCTTATTGATTGATTCATGATTGTATTATAGCTTGTGCTTATCATTCATGATATTTATGTTATACTAATTATAAAGCATAGTAATTAGTTTAATATAAATTCATATAATACTTCAAAGGGTTTAAGTTCATAAAAGAAATAGCATTTTGGGCATACGTATCACCCTAATTGATCATGATTGGGTCAAACCCTTCACTTTTAATTAGGAAATTATTATAGATCTTTGTTAAATCAATTTGCTGGTAAGTTGCTTACAAGATGTTAGATGATTTTTTTTTCTACTGCTAAATAGTCTAGTTTGATGAAATTCAAGTGCTGGTAATGGGGTTCTAAAAACTAGCACAACCTATATTTGGGCTAGACCTAGTCAAATTCTAATCCAAGGAAAAATGGAGAAGATCGTAGTGGTGGTAATGGGGCTATAAAGGTCAGACCTAGTCAATTTATGTGTTAATGATAGGTATTAGTTTCTATCGTGGATATGGATTATGATAAATATTTTCAACATTTTGGTATCTTTGACAATTATTTGTTTGCTTTTAATTCATTTCCTCAGTTTGTCAATTTTAATTCTTAAATTTTTAGACTTTAATATTAAATTTTATTTACTTCCCTCACGACAAAGAGTAGTCTTTTATGTGTGTCTTAGTAATTGAGATATATTATATTTTTATTTCTAGGGTTGTTGAATTTTTGGATTAATTTTTGTTTTGTTTTCGCTGTTATTTATCATTTTGTTGGAAAATAGGTTAAAATAGCTTCTTTTGCGTTTTTTCATTTCTTATTCACTTTAGGGTTTAGGTTGAGTCATAATCTACATTTGTTTAATTTTAGAAGTTTTTCGAATTATATGATAATTGTTCATAATTATTTTGTGGATTTGATATATGCATGTTTCTATTTTGGTACATCTGAAACTTAATTTTTAATTTTTTGATTTATGTTTATAGAGTTTGACTATGTCTAGAAAATTAGGCTTTATAATCAAGCTAATTATTTTTATATTTATTTAAGTATAGTTTATTAATTCTTTGCTTTCAAATGTGGTTTCCTATCCTGATTTTCTGTTTACATTTATGTTTTATTTCTTTAGAAATTATTAAAAGTATTTTTTAGGTTAATTAGGTTAATTATGTTGTGTCTAGATTATTTAGGCAATTTATTAGGTAGTTTTCAGTAATTTTAGATATTAAGATTCTAATTTATATTTTCTATTTTGATTTTCTAGGTTAGTTTCATTTTATTTTTTGAAAGATTATGCTTTCAAAATTAATTAGGTTAAAATTTTGCACTTTTATATCCAAAATTGCGTTCACATAATTTGAAAGTATTAATGAGAATTTTTTTTGTATTTTCTTCTTTGGCTAGATTGAATTTATTAAAAGAAAAAAACCTAAAGTTGTAAATTTTATTTGATTTAAACTAGCTTAGTATATCTTTTCTTGTGGATTTGATCCCTGGCCCTTTGTTCTATATTCTTATTTATAAGCCGAAGTAGTAGTTTAATTTGTGGCAATATGATAGGCTAACAAATTTTGGGGTTGTGGTTGGCGACATAAAATAAAATCGTTTGCCTACTTCATGTTCTACAATAGATCGACCAATGAAACTGAGCTCTGAATTTTTAAATCTATTACCTAAATTTCATGGATAGCCCAGTGAAAACCCATATCATATATTAATGAATTCATTATTGCATGTTGAACCCTGTAGCATGAGGGAACCACCTAAGATCAACTTAAGTTGAGAGCCTTTTCTTTTTCATTTCAAGATAAGGCCAAAGATTGGCTATGTTACTGCTACGTGTAACATTCATTACATAGACTCAAGTTCATAAAGAATTATTAAAAAATCTTGTTCCCGTAGTTAAGATTAGATCCATTAGAAAAGAATTCTATGGCATAAACAAATGATTACGGAAAGTCTCTTTGAATATTGGGAACTTTGTTCAGTACTAAATTATTGTATTTTACATATCTGTATCGCCCAATTTTTAGCTTGTATAACAATACAATATTTAGGATTTTTACTTATTTTGTTTTCTTTTATAGGAAATAAGATCAATCGAGCAAACACCGAGAATAGCAGCAAAGATGAGCGACAAAAGCACGGAAATTGCAAGGCAAGAAGGAAGACAGGCGTCTGGGCCTGGCAGCACCAACCGTCGCCGACCTGTACAAAGGTAGGGAGTGACAATGGCTCACCATCACCTGGCTGACGGTCTGTTGCCTGTTGACGGCTAGCCGTCCCCATGGGTCATGCCCGCCTTCACTTTCTCACTTGCACGATTTTCGATTTGAATGTTGTTTCTGGTGTTTCTTCTAGGGATTGACTGGCGTGCTATTGGACAAGTTTAGCGCAGGTTTAGCAACTAAAAGCCCCATTAGGGGGCAATAAACTAGGGGATTAGGATATGTATTTGGCTGTTTTGGATTCAAGCTTGTAGATTTCATTCAAGCCATTCAAGAATAAGTTTTCTCTTCTCTCTTACTCTCTTTATTTCATAGTTTGTTCTTGCTTCTTTTATTTGAGCATATTGGTTTAGATTATGTTTAGTTTAAATGTCTATTTCTTATTGTGATTTTGGGTTTAGTAGTCGTTTTAATCCCAGTAGATTAGGTTTATTTCTCTGTTCCATGCTTGATTAGTTTAGCTGTTAGCTTTGTTTATTTTGGGTTTGATTGTGATTTTGTGGTAATTAGCAGCCAGTTTTTGTTGCTCGGATTGTGATTAGCCTCTTGATGGCTAATTAGTCTTGGATTATGTAATAGTCCGACCCTAAATTCTGTTTATTAATTTCATTTCATTAATACATGTGATTAATTTCATTTCATTTACATCGTTTCTTTTTATTATTCCCATCTTTTTATTATTCCCATTTGGACATTTCTAACGAGGCCCTTACTTTGCAATTCGGGGTTTTGTTCTAGTCAATTTTGGAAATCGATGTAGGCCTTGATATTTTACGAATTTAACGATTTAATTCTTTTCATGACACTACAAGCATTTAATCTCAAACTTTGGAAAAAAAATAAATAAAAATTCGCAAACGCACTCGGTTTCAGTTCTTTCGCTAAACCCGAGCCCGTTTAGGGCCGTTTGCGACGCAACAAGACTTGATCTTTATTTGTTTAGCTAAACTCTCTTAATTAAGCCTTAATTAAGCTTAAAATCCTTGACTTTTCTACTTTCATTTTCAGCCAAGTAAAACCAAGTATAATTTGTCAACTTTTCATTTTATTTTCATTTTACACCAAGCATTCAAGACACTTTCTCTCTCATCCCTCTCCTCCTTCTCTCTACACGGCTACCAGCACCAATTCCAGTAGCAAAAACACCCCTCTCAGCCACCTTTTAACCACCAAACATCCACCACTTACCAACCCCAACCACCCCTCTCAGCCCCACAAACATCAAGGATCTTTCTTACCTCTTTTTCAATCACAAAGTGAGTGTTCTTTTCACCCATATGTTGATTTTTGTTTTGATTCTTGATCTTGTTGGTTTTTGTTTCTTATTTTGGTTGTTTTAGTGATGGATTATGCTACTTTTATGGTATCAAGAATCATCTTGTTGATGGATTGTGGTGGAGTTGAAATTTGGACGAGGCTAGGGTTAGGGTTTCCTCTTGGTCATGCAAGCTTCTTGTTCAAGTGATGTTTATTGCTTGTTTTGTCCTTGTTTTTGCTTATCTCTTGATATATTGAAGTTTGTTATGTTGTTTATGGTGCTTTGAAAAGTTGCGAGTGAGTTCAAAGTGACCCAAAGTTAGGGTTTTGTCCAAAATGCAAGATTTGGACCAACTAATGTTAAATTTGAGGGGTGTGTGTTTATGTGACTAGAAAAGGAGTTTTATTTGATATGAATATGAAGAGGAATTATGTATGGTGTTTTTGTATGAGGTTGGGATTTACCAAAGTGTGTTTATATACTCTTAAGAAAGAGTTTAAGTTGACGATTGGTGTAAAAAGTGAAAGAACAAACTAAAGCAGGATTTTCCATACCTGACATGTTGGTGTTCTAACCCAATTTTATAGAACCTGTCGTGAAAATCTTGCTATGTGTCTTTCAGGAAAGTTTTAGAGGACCTGTTAAGCTTTACATATTGGGGTTTTAGGTCTCAATTCGAGGTCAGGAGTTCAAGTTTTGCTTTATTCTTTCATGCCCTCATCATAAGCCCTTACTCCCTAAACTCGCTACCGTACCTTAACTCAGCATTTCTATACTTTATTTAACTTCAACATTCTAGTTTAATCTATTAACTGGTTTGTACAAATTCTTTATAAGCCTTTTATTTTTATTTAAAGGTATCCCATTGTGTTGATTTTATTTAAAGCTTTTCATTATAAAAAAAAGTTCATTTCTAACCTCATATGCCTATAATGATTTTTGAATAGAATCAAGGCCTAAGCTCTCATTCTCTCCATTTTAGTGCGTCTATTTACTCTCTGAACTAGCTTTTAAAAACCCCAGGTACGTTCATTAACTGTATCTTTAGAAATCAACACGTATTTATCGAAATTGTAATATTTTGGTAAGTACATCAATGAATCATTTGAATTACTGATTTATCGCATAATTAGTGGCCCCATAATTTATTAGTTACAGGGTATTGCCCTCCAGTTACCCGCGCAGCTTCAGGCCAGGTCTTTCGGTCGGCTTGGTAGGTGTACACCTATACATAGATCGTAACAGTTACTATGGGGTGCACTAACAGATAATAATTGGCGATTTAGCTTTTTATACATCTCATTCCCTGTTTAAAATCAAATTGAATTGCAAAGTAGGCCCTTATAATTTCTTTTTCAGTGAATCTTTATTAGTACAGGGATGCATGTACTGAGCTTTGGCTCACAGTTCGAAATGTTTTTATGTTTTATTTTAGGAAAGTGTTCAGTAAACCGCTCTCAGGCGGGTAGGGAGGCCGAAGGTGATAAATAAGTCAGGACCGTCCATGTGATTGGCGGATATAAGTACTAAGATACTTTCATGCCTTATTGTGGTGCATTTTGGTGTTCCAGCTGTATATATGAACTGCAACATGTATTTTGGTGTTACAACTGTATAATTAAATTGAGTTATGTATGTTGCTGTAACCTTGCGTTAACCCTGGGAATCATTCCTGTATGTAATTAAATGGTTTGAATGGACGTGATTGCGATTTGAGGATAAACTTTGATTTTATGGCTAAATTTTCATATTCAAGAGAAGCCTTGTCCTTGCGGACGGCGGTAACGCCCATTCATTGATTTCTCGGTGTTAAGCTTAGGTAGGTAAATGCAGCTATGATTTCTGTATTATTGGGGCATTTCAGAATTGGTATTAGAGCTAGGTTGAGATTTTCTTGAGGAAAGTAGAGCTAGAAACTATAGGGTGAGAGTGGTTGTTAGGAGGGGCTATCGGATATTGCTAGAGTGATATTAGGAGAATGTAAGTTGCTTTTATTTGCATGTTCCTTATTTATGGATGGTTATGGTTATGTCTGCCTCTTACATATGTGTTTTTTTTGTTGGATGGATCCCTATGGTGTTAATATGTTGCCGGGTGGATTAATGATAGCTCACATTGTGTTGCTCTATATTAGTATGGAGACACACACACAGGACCCTTACTCCAAGTTTCACAGTACTACAGTCTGTGCGGAGAGACTGTTGGGGTCCTTACCCCCGATTGGCCCGTGGGTAGAGTTCAGGCATCGTTATTATGACTTTATGATGACAGGGAACACAGGCTTAGACGGGCCTAGGTTTCAGGCCCATGGGGCTTGGATGACTCTCACTTCGGAGTTGTTGTTGAGAGAGGAGTTTGAATTGAGGGGAATTAGTATGGAAACTCTTCAACACGTCTTTCCCCTCCATCAGGTCCATCCCCCACCTGTAGCCCCAGCACCAGCACCAGCACAGGAGCCACCCATCTCATCTGCACCAGGCACCCCACTGATGCCTGAGAGCTCTGGGGAGGCCTACGTGATGATAGACATCCCTGACACCCTAGACTAGGTGGTGATTAGTTCTAGTTCTGGGGATGAGGACCACCAGGGGGAGGAGGACAGTGATGATCTCGAGGGGGATCAAGACAGTGATGAGATAGGGATAGAGCAGCAAGGCGAACAAGAGGCGGACGAGTTGATGGTGGACTTAAAGGAGGAACATGAGCCATAAGTTCAACAGGAGGTTGATAATGCCGAGTCAGAGGTATCCACGAGCAGTTTCGACTCAGGTGAAGAGCCTGATGATAAGTCTGACCCAGATTACGATCCATCTAAGGATCGTTTGGTGGTTCTAAGGGTCGGTGTAGTGGTTTTCATTTTGAGCCCTATATGTAGATATGGTATGGTTGGATTGGATGGTTATATTTTGTGTGGCATCTAACATTGTATATAGTTAGTCAAATCCTCTTTGACCATGACGACATGATCTGTAACTCTTTTTGGTCATGTGACGGATCTAGTGTCTAGGGGCTATTTAGTGTTTAGTGTTTAGGAGTCAGAACTAGGATTGCTTACTCAGCTAGGTGTTATATGCCTTTGTTGTTCATGTATATAAATCAACAACTATGTATGTAAGTAAGCACTTATGAAATGCAATGATGATGCCTTGAGTTATGAAATATTCTTTGAGCCATCTCCTATGTATTTATTCGGCATTTTTATCTTATATGTCTGCTCTCCCAGTGTCTGAATTGTTTTATTTAATGTCTGATCAGAATGTCTTAATCAGTGCAAAACGACATTGAGATGCATGTGGAGGACAATTCGGAGCAAGGCTAGGGATTGGGTGATCAAGCCTTGTGTCAGGGACCACCACATGGTGACATACCACCGTCGCTCTCTGAATTAGCTAGCAACTTAGGAAACCCGAGTTACTGGCCAACCTTAGTTACTGAATTGATGAAGCGGAATCCCCAGGTGCCTACTGAAACCCCTCCTAAGGAGGATAAATTGGTAGATAGGGTAGCACGGTGCAACCCTAAAGTTTGCAATGGATCTTATAATCCAGTGGTATTGGAGGAATGTATAAGGGGAATGGAGAAAATTTTTACAGTAGTTGAGGTACCAGAGAAAAAGAAAATGAACATTGGGGCATATAATTTGTCAGGTGAAGCTGACATTTGGTGGAATACAGTGAAGGATAAGCTCGTAGGGCCTGAATTCACCTGGAATAAATTCTTAGCAGAGTTGAGGGCGAAATTTTACCCAGCTGTGGTACAAAGGCAAAAGGAGAAAGAATTTATGGAGTTAAAAATGAGCGGTAGCATGTCAGTGATGTAGTATGCTAGTAAGTTCACCAAATTATCTAGGTTTGTCCCTGAATTTGTGTCATCTGAAAAGTTAAAGACGAGAAGGTTTGAGGAAGGTTTGGCCTTCTACATTCGAAATCAGTTAGCTGGACAACCAATGTTGACTTATCAAGAACTATATGAGCGAGCAGCCGAAGTGGAAAGAGTGAAGACGGAGCTGAGGGCACTGAATCCAATCAACCACAAGAGAAAGGGGTTTAAGCGGGGGACTCCAAGTGAGAGTGTGAACAAGAACCAGCAGAACTGGAAGAAACCTACTCCTGTTCCCTCCAAGAGCCGTCCTGCAGGCTCGATAGCACCTTGTGTGAAATGTGGAAGGACAAATCACACCACTCCTGAATGCCGCGTTGGCACCGAAAAATGCATGCGGTGTGGAAGTCCTAAACATCTTATCGTTGCATGCCCCCGATGACTAAAAGCTGTAGACAAGGGCACAACGAAACCCTTGGCCCCGCTCTGCCAGGGACCTCCACCTTCAAGGCCTACAGTTGCAGGAAGGGCATTTGTGATGAACAAAAAGGAAGCTGGTACCTCTGGTGCGATAGTCACTGGAACTCTCTTTTTAAATTCAAAGTCATTTTGCGTATTATTTGATTCGGGTGCCACTCATTCGTTTATATCTACCCGATCTGCTAAACAATTGAGCCTTGAGAACAGGAGGATGGCAACCAATTATAGAATCAAGCTACCTAATAATTCTATGATTGAATGCCCCCTCTCTTATGAACTTGTCCCCATCACCATTGGTGAAACCACCTTCCCTGTGGATTTGATTCAATTTGATTTGTCTGATTTTGATATCATTTTGGGGATGAATTGGTTGCATTGTTATGGAGCCTAAATTAATTGTGAAGATTTTAAGGTTATCCTGAAAGATGAAAAAGGGAGAAAAGTGTGTTTTTATGGGCAGAGAGAGGCAAACTCCTGTCCTTTGATTTCTGCTATGAAAGCAAGTAAGCTGTTATATCATGGGTGTATTGGATATTGGTGTTATGCTATCAGCACCAAAACAAAAGAAGAGGAAGTAGACTATATATCTGTGGTTTGTGAATTTGAAGATGTTTTCCCTGAGGAGTTACCAGAACTACCCTCGCAGAGGGAAATTGGTTTTGGGATCGAGTTAATTCCTAGAGCCCAACCTATTTCTAAAGCCCCATATCGTATGGCCCCAACTGAGCTTAAGGAATTAAAGATTCAACTAGATGAACTGTTACAAAAGGACTTTATTAGGCTAAGTGTGTCACCATGGGGTGCTCCAGTGTTGTTTGTTAAGAAGAAGGACGAAACCTTGAGGCTATGTATTGATTATAGGGAGTTGAACAAGATTACCATCAAGAACAAGTATCATCCGCCATGAATAGATGATTTGTTTGATTAAGTATAAGGAGTATGAGTGTTCTCTAAGATTGATTTGAGGTCAGGGTACCATCAACATAGGATTAAACCTGATGACATTCCTAAGACAACATTTAGAACTAGGTATGGTCATTATGAGTTCACAGTGATTCCTTTTGGTCTCACTAATGCTCCTACAGCCTTCATGGACCTTATGAACAGGGTTTTCAGACCCTATTTAGACAAGTCTGTAGTGGTGTTCATAGATGACATCCTTATCTATTCTAAGGATAAGGAAGAGCATGCTGATAAGTTGCAGACAGTATTGCAGGCTCCGAGGGAGCATCAACTCTATGGCAAATTTAAAAAATGTGAGTTTTGGTTGGAGGAAGTGGTATTTTTGGGGCATGTGGTTACAAAAGAAGGAATTAAAGTTGACCCCCAGAGGGTGAAAGCAATCACAGAATGGCCAAGGCCTACCAATGTCACTGAGATTAGAAGCTTTTTGGGTTTAGCAGGTTACTACCGAATGTTCGTCAAGTACTTTTTAAAAATAGCTTCACCACTAACCAATCTACTAAAGAAGGTGAATAAGTTCGAGTGGACTGAAAGATGTGAGAAAGCTTTCTAAGAGCTAAGGTAGCGACTGACTAGCGCCCCGATCCTAACGTTACCAATAGAAGGAAAGGAGTGTACTGTTTACAGTGATGCTTCGAAGAACGGTCTAAGGTGCGTGTTGATGCAGGAAGACAAAGTAGTAGCTTATGCCTCTCGACAACTAAAGCTGTATGAGAAAAACTACCCTACCCATGACCTGGAGTTAGCAGCCATGGTTTTTGCTTTGAAATTTTGGAGGCATTATTTATATGGGGTACCATGCAAGATCTATACTAATCATCAAAGTTTAAAGTATATCTTTACCCAAAAGGAGCTCAATTTGAGGCAATGACGTTGGCTTGAGTTACTTAAAGACTATTATTTGCAGATTCAATATTATCCGGGCAAAGCAAATGTGGTGGCGGATGCCCTGAGTAGGAAGTCGCAACATAGCTCAAACACTGTGGTGATTACTCAATTGAACCTCTTGAGAGAACTAGAGGACTTTGGGATTCAATTAGTATCTCATGGGCAAACGAATGCTCAACTATCAGCACTTACTGTTCAGTCTTCCCTAGTGGAAGAAATCCGACTGAATGAAGAAAGTGATCCCGAACTCCAAAGCATAAAGCAAAATTTAGAAAAAGGGAAGTCTCTGGGTTTTGTAGTACACAAGGATGGGACTTTGCGGTTCCAGAATCGCCTTTGTGTGCCCAAAAATAGGGAAGTAAGAAAGCAAATCCTGGAAGAGGCTCACAATACTCGTTATTCAGTGCATCCAGGAGGCACAAAGATGTACAGAGATTTGAGACAATATTTTTGGTGGAATAATATGAAGGGAGATGTTGTAGAATATGTGAACAAGTGTTTAATATGCTAGAAAGTTAAAGCAGAGCATCAACGCCCTGTTGGTGAACTACGACCCTTAGAAATTCCCACTTGGAAGTGGGATTCAATCTCAATTGACTTTGTTATGGGTTTACCCCTTTCTGCCTCGAAAAAGGATTTTATCTAGGTCATAGTTGATCGACTCACGAAGTCGACTCATTTCCTACCAATTAAGGATACTTGGGGAATTGAAAGACTAGCCCAACTGTATGTTAAGGAGATAGTCCGTCTACATAGGACCCCTTTAGACATAGTCTCGGATAGGGATCAAAGATTCCAAGCGCGCTTCTGGCAAGCACTTCAAAAGGCCTTTGGAACCAAACTAAACTTCAGTAGCTCCTACCATCCAGAAACAGATGGACAAACTGAAAGAGTGAATCAAATTGTGGAGGACATGCTGAAAGCTTGCGCATTGGAGTTCCAAGGGAAATGGGAAGATGATTTACCTTTGCTGGAATTATCTTATAACAACAGCTATCAATCCACCATCAAGATTGCCCCATTTGAGGCTCTGTATGGGAGAAAATGTAGAACCCCGTTGTGCTGGAGTGATTGGGATGAGACACTGATTATAGGTCCTGAAATGATTCAAGAGACCACTGAGACAATAAGAAAGATTCGGGAGCATATCAGGGTTGCCCAAAGTTGGCAAAAAAGTTATGTAGACAAAACAAAAAGGCCTCTAGAGTTTCCAGTAGGTGATAAAGTTTTTCTGAGAGTTTCACCAACTAGAGGCGTCAAGAGGTTCGGAGTACGGGGCAAATTGAGTCCAAGGTATATTGGACCGCATGAAATCATTGAAAAGTTAAATCCCATCGCTTATCGTCTAGAGTTGGTTGCTGAACTTGAGCACATGCATAACGTATTTCATATCTCTTAGCTTCGAAAATACATGCCAGATCCAGACCATATCATTGTATCCGAACCTATCGATATCGCTAACGATCTAGTATATTAAGAGCGTCCTGTCCAAATACTATATCGCAGGACCAAACAGCTACGTAACAACCAGATACTATTGGTCAAAGTACTCTGGACAAACCATACCTCCCAGGAGGCCACCTGGGAGACCGAAAGGCTATGAAAACTGCATATCCGCATTTATTCGAGGTAATCTTGCATGATATGGTGAAGTTCATTAGTTTCGAGGATGAAACTTTTTAAGGGGGGAAGACTGTAATAGTCCGACCCGAAATTCTGTTTATTAATTTCATTTCATTAATCCATGTGATTAATTTCATTTCATTTACATCATTTCTTTTTATTATTCCCATCTTTTTATTATTTCCATTTGGACATTTCTAACGAGGATCTTACTTTGCAATTCAGGGTTTTGTTCTAGTCAATTTTGAAAATCGATGTAGGCCTTAATATTTTATGAATTTAATGATTTAATTCTTTTCATGACACTACAAGCATTTAATCTCAAACTTTGGAAAGAAAAAATCGTAAATGCACTTTGGTTCAGTTCTTTCGCTAAACCCAAGCCCGTTTAGGGCCGTGTGCCACGCAACAAGACTTGATCTTTATTTGTTTTGCTAAACTCTCTTAATTAAGCCTTAATTAAGCTTAAAATCCTTGACTTTTCTGCTTTCATTTTTAGCTAAGTAAAACCAAGTATAAATTCTAAAATTTTGATTTTATTTTCATTTTACACTAAGCATTCAAGACACTTTCTCTCTCTTCCCTCTCCTCCTCTCTACACGGCTGTCAGCACCAATTCCAGCAGCAAAGACACCTCTCTCAGCCACCTCTCTCAGCCACCTTTCAACCACCAAACATCCACCACTTACCACCCCTCTCACCCCCACAAACATCAAGGATCTTTCTTACCTCTTTTTCAATCACAAAGTGAGTGTTCTTTTCACCCATATGTTGATTTTTGTTTTGATTCCTGATCTTGTTGGTTTTTATTTCTTATTTTGGTTGTTTTAGTGATGGATTATGCTATTTTTATGGTATCAATAATCATCTTGTTGATGGATTGTGGTGGAGTTCAAAGTTGGATGAGGCTCGGGTTAGGGTTTCCTCTTGGTCATGCAAGCTTCTTGTTCAAGTGATGTTTATTGCTTGTTTTATCCTTGTTTTTGCTTATCTCTTGATATATTTAAGTTTTTTATGTTGTGTATGGTGTTTTGAAAAGTTTGGAGTGAGTTCAAAGTGACCCAAAGTTAGGGTTTTGTCCAAAATGCAAGATTTGGACCAACTAATGTTAAATTTAAGGTGTGTGTGTTTATGTGACTAGAAAAGGAGTTTTATTTGAGATGAAAATGAAAAGGAATTATGTATGGTGTTTTTGTATGAGGTTCGGATGTACCAAAGTGTGTTTATATACTCTTAAGAGTTTAAGTTGAGGATTGGTGTAAAAAGTGAAGGAACAAACTAAAGTAGTGCTACTGGAACTTTCAGAAAAGCATGACGAATTTTGGAACAAAACTGGTAATAATAGGCCCATCCAAAAATTCTGATTTTTGGTGGGTAGTTAGCTCTTGATGCTAGCTTTACAATGGGTTTTGAATCACATTAATCTGAGGTTTGTGGAGGAAGTTATGGCCATTTTACTGAACCTGGGCAAAATGGATTTTCCAGCACTGAAACCTGACATGTTGGTGTTCTAACCCCATTTTATGGAACCTGTCGTGGAAATCTTGTTATGTGTCCTTCAGGAAAGTTTTGGAGAACCTCTTAACCTTTACACATTGGGGTTTTAGGTCTCGATTCGCGGTCGGGAGTTTAAGTTCTGCTTTATTCTTTCCATACCCTCGTCATAAGCCCTTACCCCCTAAACTCGTTACCGTGCCTTAACTCAGCATTTCTATACTTTATTTAACTTTAGCATTTTAGTTTAATCTATTAACCGGTTTGTACAAATACTTTATAAGCCTTTTCTGTTTATTTAAAGGTATCCCATTGTGCTAATTTTATTTAAAGGTATTCATTATAAAAATAAGTTCATTTCTAACCTCATATGCCTATAATGATCTTTGAACAGAATCAAGCCCTAAGCTCTCATTTTCTGCATTTGAGTGCATCTATTTACTCTGTGAACTAGCTTTTAAAAACCCCAGATACAATCATTGACTGTATCTTTAGAAATCAACACGTATTTATCGAAATTGTAATGTTTTGGTAAGTACATCAATGAATCATTTGAATCAGTGATTTATCACATAATTAGTGACCCCATCAGTTATCAGTTACATAGCAGCGCCCTCCAGTTAACCGCGCGGCTTCAGGCCAGGTCTTCCGGTCAGCTTGGCAGGTGTACAACTATACATAGATCGTAACAGTTAGTAAGGGGTGCAGTAACAGATAATAATTAGCAATTTAGCTTTATATACATCTCATTCCCTGTTTGAAAATCAAAATGAATTGCAAAGCGGGCCCTCATAATTTCTTTTTCAAAGAATTTTGATTAGTACAAGGATGCATGTACTGCGTTTTGGCTCACAGTTCGAAATATTTTTATGTTTTATTTTAGAAAAGTGTTCAGTAAACCGCTCTCAGGCGGGCCAGAAGGCTCAAGGTGATAAATAAGTCAGAACCGTCCATGTGATTGGTGGATAGAAGTACTAAGATGCTTTCATGCCTTATTGTGGCGCATTTTGGTGTTCCAGCTGTATATCTGAACTGCAACATGTATTTTTGGTGTTACAACTGTATAATTAAACTGAGTTATGTATGTTGATGTAACCTTGCGGTAACCCTGGGAATCATTCCTGTATGTAATTAAATGGTTTGAATTGACGTGATTGCCCTTTGAGGATGAACTTTGATTTTATGGCTAAATTTTCATATTCAAGCGAAGCCTTGTCCTTGCGGACGGCGGTAACGCCCATTCATTGATTTCTTGGTGTTAAGCTTAGGTAGGTAAATGCAGCTATGATTTATGTATTATCGGGCCGGTATAGATTAGGCCTAACTGCATGCAATTTATGCTTTGAACTTAGAGATTTCTCTCATGTCCATCAACTGTTCGATGAAATGCTTGGGAGTGCTTTCATCCATGTTTTAGTGCGATTGAATTGCGCTGATAGGTGATGTCAATTACCTAGTGTACAGTAGAGAATAGCCAAGATTTGGACATGAAGATAGTCCCGATCCTACTTAGGACCGAGGGATGCTAATCTCGTGGTCTAATTAGGCTAACCCCATGAAAATAGATGGTTACACTAATTAGGCTAGCTCATGGCCCTTGAGAGAGGGCTTGAGTGGTCTTCGATGGTGCATCTAAGCATCTCTAGTTGTTAGTATAGGCTAGGTAGGTTAGGACTCGTTTCGATTACTTGGTTCGTCAATTGGCCAATCACAACTCCAAGCCTCTGTCGTATGTTATTAGCTTAGTTAGCTTATATGTGTTTCCATTTTTATTTAGCCTAGATTGAAACACTTGAGCTGAACTCCGGTACTTGAAACGTAACTCCAGGTAGACGACACCTCGAGTACTCAACGATAAACCTTGCACTTAGGGTTATGAATATTAAAACTTAAATTCTTCCTACGAAGTTTTCGGCGCCTTTGTCGGACAGTTGGTACTTTTTAATATTGGGGTTTACTTGAACATTCAAGGCTAGGCCTTTAAAAATTCAAAAAAAAAATTGAAATACCAAAAATTTGAAAAATAAGTCAAAATGACTATTTTCCATTTACCTCAATTGGAGCATGAAGCTTTCTGGCAATACTTGTCTCAATTAAATGATTATCATTCTCAATGTGTTCATTTCGCGCATGTTCAATGGGAAATATGTAATGTTGTACTTAAGGGGATAACACATGATATTTGAGCTACCATCAAGTCCATGTGTTATGGTGGTTTGTGCTCTTTAGATGTTGATGATATGTGGGACTTGTTTGAATCTTTTGGTGGGTATTAATGGCAATATGAGTGTGCCAGTGAGTGTTTTGTGTGCCCTTCCACACTTATCTATTATTTGCACACTCAATCTCCATAGGATTCTTATCATCACCATTCTTTTTACCCTCATGTTGTGTGCTCTTACTGCCAATCTTTGGACCGTGATGCAAATTCTTGTCCTTATTATGATATTTTCGATGAATGCTATGCTAGACATGACGCCATGATAGAGACAATGAATAAGCGACATACACACTTTGTTAGTGAGATGAGGGAATATGGCCTTTGAGACTGACCATAGCAATCATCCCCTATACCTGAGGTTAGTCTCTATGATGACTATGAGTCTTCTCTAGCCCTAAGCCCAATTTATGGAGTACACACCTTTGACCGTCCTAAAGGAAGCGATTCACCCTCCTTTGATTTCTCCACCATTTGTTGCTTTATCCTTGTCAACCACACCTAGAGACACTATCATTGGTGTCTTGACCTTGCTTGCTTCTCCCTTTCCTTTATCTTGGTGCACACAGTTAGAGATGGATAAGCCTTCTAAGGATGATGCTAGTTTTGTTGAGGATGATTTGCTTGATTGGTCGGAAGAACCTACTTTCGTTGAGTCATTTCTGGAAGAGTCTCCTTTTGAGGAGTTGTGTGGTGATGGTAAGGTGGTTGGTGCTGCTCCTGGCATTGAGCATATACATCCCATTTGCACCGAGCAACTTGACTTAGCCCCCATTTCATCCCCCTTACTTTTCGCAACCCCTTCTTTTTTGCATGCATTTTACATGTCCCTAGGTGACAGTTGCGGGTATAATTTCTCTTTTGATCCTTATTGTGCACACCTGGAGGACATGCCTAAGAAAATTGAGTGGACAAATTTCTTTGTTCACTTTCTTGAATTTTTCTACGGCTTTTGATGAATGTAAGAGGGCATTAACTACATTTGCTTCTTTCTTGTTCATATTCTCTTAGTTGCATCACTTTAAGATGCATGCAGTAGCACATGACAAGCTCTTTCGAGCTTTGACAGCATTTGAATTGAAGATTGGAGTCTTGAGAGATGAGGCATAGCGTCTGATGCACCTCAAGCCTCCATAGCAACATCTAAAAGTGGTGTAGTTTCGGCACGATTAGTACCTGACCTGGTGCAGTCGTTCTAACTGTTCTCCCTTTTTTTTTTCTTTTTTTTTCTTTTTGTTTAGTTGTGGATATTAGGTTGTATTTTTGTTGATGATCAATATCAAGGTGAAACTTGGGATGTTGTTGATGGTTATGATCACCTTTGTATATGTTTTGTGCATAGTTGTGTTTTGTTGTTGGTTGCATTGTTATATTTGTATTATTGATGGTGTTGGTTTTGTACATATGCCTATTCTTATTGTCAATTGGGAGAGTTTGTGTTTTTAGGGGAGGGTGTTAGGTTGTGTATATATGTGTTTGTTGAGTATTCTTGTGTGTTTTGTTTTGTTTTGTGTTTTGTGCATTTTTATGGTTGTTGTGACTCCTTAGCTCGCAACAAGGATATTGTGAGATTTAGGTGTGGGACTGGGGAAGTCATATACCCTTTTGTACATATTTTGGTAAAAATCTTTCAATTTTTGTACAGTTTTTCTTTTAAGCTTTGGGCGACTTTTGAGCCTTCTTGATTGCTTTTTGACCTTTAATATCTTTGTTGCTAGATTGTATATAGGTCAAATATGCATGATGGAACATTTGTCTGTAACAAAGTTTCCGATTTTTCGTAATAACCCTATTCACATGTGCGATTTTGTGCCTACCTTATACACTTGACCATTAACTTTTGGTGTTAGTTGTTGAAATTTAGGTTTGAGGACATTTCACTTGGTTAATTGACTTTCGGCTTTGTAACCAAATTGAGGAAAAAAAATTCAGAGAAAATGGGGTTGCCAAAGTAACCTTAACTCTAATACTTATATTTGGTGTTAAATAAGTGCTTCGCACATACAAATAAAACCCCTAATTAGGGAAGAAGTCTAAGTATGCGCTAAATTGTTCATCCGGGAGTTCAAGGCCTAATAAGTCAAGATCTACCTACCCGGGTGAAGGAGCAGAAAAAGAAAACCGAAAAAAAAGAAAAATAAAGAGCAAAAATGTGATCTAATAAAAGGAAGTCATGCACAACTGGGAAATGACCTTTTTTTCTCGATTTCAGATTAACATTAAGAGCTAATACACTTTGCATGGACCACCAAAGTGTACAAATCATGTCATTGTGTTACATAGGGCGAAAAATAAGAGGTGGGCTGCATTTATAGCCTATGTGTGTCTTGAGTGCATGATTTTCTTACATATGACTTAGTAGCTGCATTGTTAGGGTGATAGAATTAATCTAGATGTGTACATATTTTGCCCCTTGCATTGTAGATACGCTTTGCTTCTGAAAAAATTGGAAAAAAATATTTCAAAAATTTTATGTGTATATCTTCTACGAACCCTCATGAGACCTCACTCGTCTACTTGCGAACACCGAAGGGTTTAAAGGATTTGTTGCATATGCTAAATGCAACTATGATTCTTACGAAAGTAAGTTAGGTTCCTATGTTAGTCTTTCTTTTGTTTTGCCCGAGGACAAACAAAAGGTAGGTGTGGGCGTATTTGTTCGGTACTTGACACGTCCACAAGTGCGCAGGTGTCGTAGTATACATTAAAAGATCGTCCTCAGCGACCACAGTAATCTTTTGGGCTAATGTCTAATTGAAATTGCTAAGTAATCAATCTTTTCAATGAGTCAACTTAATAAACTAATTATCCAATTGAAAATCAATTAGAGCAAAGCATCTACGAATTTGATTTGTCAAGTAAAGAGTTAGATCATAGAATTAAGCATCACTTTTCACAGATTTAACGATTCAAGGAATTGCAATCGAATTGAATTCAATCCTTTCTTTCGAAACGAACTAAATCGCCCAAACGAATTCAACAAACACTCTCTCAAGTGTCTTTGATTTAGTCTAGGTTAAAGATTCATGAATGCTAAGTCTTCTCTCAACAAGCAATTCTCTCTTGAGTTTCGCTAAATCAATTTGTATCAATCCGACCTAGTAGCGAGTTTTACCTTTCAGTAATTCACTCAACTACCTAACATAAAAAAGTAAAATCGGCCAAATTCTATTCACAACATTCAATATCAAGATAAAAGTAATTCGTTCCAATCACGAAATAAGCATAAGATTACAAAGATATAAAGGATTCAACTACAATACTATAGATAACAAATCCCTAGATTAAACAAAACTACTCGCTCATATTTCTAATTCAACTAAAACAAGAGCTCAAGAATAAGTTCAAAGCAAGAAAGGACAACTTTACAGTAATGGTAGCCCTTGAATTGTGCAACAACAATCGTCAAGCCTCCAATAGCAAAGCTTCTCCCTTCAAATCTCAAAAACTAATCCAAAGTAAACTAAACTCTAACTAAGAGACATGTGAGTGTAGAAGTGAGATGAACTTTTTTTTTTGCTGAACTCTCCTCCAAAAGCCTTTGAACACGCCCTTATAAGTAGTAAATGGAGCATCCTCAGCCGCACAAAGGAAGGTGAAGAGGTTAGCAGTGACAGGCTCACCACAGTCCGTGGTAGCCACCACGGTTGGACCGTGGTCTTAGTTGGAACCAAATTCTTCTACTCTTCTCTTGCTCCACAAACATAGGGCTTTGGGTACCTCCGTGGTGTGTCAATATGCACCTAAATGGGGCTCAAATTCTTAGTCAAATCATCTAAAATCCTGCAATAATCATCAAAGAATCATACCAAAGCAAAATATGAGAATAAGAGTGTAAATTAGGACCTTAAGCCCGTACATTCTCAAAAAAGTGCGACACTAAGGCCAAAAATGATTCATACTCTCCTCCGGATACACATTGGTAGAAACTCAATCGCAAAGCCGATCCAAAGTTAGACCAAAAGTACAAAAATTATTTGACAAATAGACTAGGAAATGAAGTTTTCGAAATCATTGATAGAGCACAATGTCAAGTTTAAATCAGCCACCCCCAAAATCATCAAATATAATCACATCGACATATGAAACAAATGGCACGAGTAATACCGATAGAACCTCACTATAGTCATGTGGCACTCATCACACATGTATTTCTAACTGTGGGAGGATTCCCTCAATCCTCATTCTTTAGACTGAAATCTACTATAAGCTCTATAAGACCTTCTAATTCGCCATCACTAGTATGCAATACACATTAGACAATCATGAGGACTTTACAAGGTTGTAACGGGGCCATGGGCAAAGCTAAGAGGGCAACGAGTATTTTGGAGATGTAGAGCTACAGGGTATCGACTAAGAGCTAAATGCTTCCAGTGCGCTCATGCAACACTCTCCTTCAAACAACACAATTCAATAACAAAATACATCCCGTTCCACAACCAAATGAAGAGAAAAGAGTTAAAAGTCATATATAGTTTTTATAATCTAAACAAGGCTAACACTCTCTTTTTATTCTTTTTTTTCTTTTTGTTTTCTTCTTGCTTTTTGTTTTTTTACTTTTCGTTTTGTTTTTTTGTTTCATTTTTTTCCCAAAAGAGTTGGCCAAGGGAATCCAAATCAAAGTTGAATTTCAACTCTTCTCTAATCTTTGTACCATAAGACAAGGAATTTCTTATATATAACACAAGAACATAAATCCCATCACCAATCATCCAAATCCACCAAGAAGAATCTCAGCGCACCTTACTAACTCCTAATCAAACTCGATGTACGAGGATAAGATGCTCCTCTAGTCTTGCTTAAGGGTTAGATAATTGTTTGGCCAAAGGCTATGTTTGCAGGTTTAAATCAATAAAAAAGGCTATAAGCTCAATGGGGCTAGCAAGGGATATATAATGCTTAAGAAGGGTGGCTATTTGATCTTTGGCTTAATCAGAGAAAGAATGCCTCAATCATGTTCCCTAAATGCATATGGAAAGTGCGAAATTGAATGAGAGTCAAGCAAGTTCTAGAGAAATGACATTGAGGAAGAGTCAATCACTAATTGACAAGAGACTAAATTAATAAATTAGTCTTTAAAAGCTCAAAGCCTTATGGGACATCTACCATGGTCATACCTAGCTCATTATTAGACATATGGCAACATTCATGTAAGGAGTAATAGGGTAATCAATTCACACTCAACATAAGTCAAAACGTGAAGCTTATTTTCGCATACTTATTCTCAAATACTTTTATGCACAATTGGGCAAATAAAAGATCAATCTAAACCAAACAAGTTCACCTAGTCTACAAAGTTCATCATCAAAGGATTCTTTTCTTTTTGTCTTTTTTTTTCATTGTTAATTTTTTTCAATTTTTTTAGTGAATGTGTGCTCCTAATAACAATACCAAGAAAATGCAAAAACTATGAAAAAACTATAAAAACCTAAAATGCAACGTCAAGTGAAAAGAAACCCAAATGTACTCCTAACATGCTCTAGTTATATAAAATTCAATATAAAAATGCAACTCTAAATGCAAGCATGGACAATATACACAATGCATACACAAGCACACACCAAACCAAGTCAGGCATCGAACGCCATCAATTAACCGACTAACTCCACCATGCTTGAACAAAACATTGTCCTCAATGTGATCACAAAGTAGAAAAGGGAAAGGGAGTAGCAAGAAGTAATCAGAAGGGAGGTGGGGAAGAACAGTTGGGAGGTTGACCGTAAGAGATATGCCAATGTCGCTAGGTCTCTAAGCAAGCCTTATAATCCAGAAAGTATTGGGTCTAGTCGCAGGCATCCCACAAAGCTTGTCGTGCCGCTCCTAAACAAATTCATGAAGAGCGGAATTCTCAGAGACAAAATAGGCTCCAAGGGACACTTTCTCCTCCTGAATAGACCTAAGGGTGCCTTGGAGATCCGCATAATTAGTGGGGGTGGCTAGGAAGAGGAGTTAGGTCCGGCCTCAGAAGTAAATGGGGTTGGAGGAGGTACAGGTTGAACGACCTTAGCATCACCAGGTACCCATTGAAGGTTAGCTCGGTGAAGTAAGGTGGTCCGATTAACATTGGGAAGCGGCGTAGGCCGATCCCCAAGGTAAATCCAGCACAAATGTCTAGACTCTACTTTGCAAAAGTTCATTAGCTCAAAAGTGGCTTTATCAAGCAACTCGGACCCAAAAACTTGACCATCGGGATTGGGTTCAACACCTAAAAATCAAGCAATGGCGGTGATTATACCACCAACGACTATTCCACCCTCAATGCTGATAGCAGCACTATAGGGCTAAAAATGCCTCAGGATCACATTGGACACCAATAAGCATACAAGACAAAAAATATGACTTAGGCAATCTCGGGACATTCAAACTATCATCTTCAGCAAAGAAACAACAAGCGAGAATACACTGAGCTGCCCGAATGCAACGGTTTCGAATATGGGTGCACTTGGAAAAACAAGTATTGTACCTAACATTGCCCGAAAGCTCGCCCCAAAATGCATTCGGGTTGAATTCATGGGGGACTTGATGGTCTAGTAAGTCCATGCTAGCTGGAAAACGAAATATGTTATTGAAGGTACCTAAGTTCAATTGTTAAAATTGCCATTACAAATAAAAGGAAATATACCTTGCTTAACATTGAGGCCCTCGAGTGACCTTAACAAAGTACTCATAAATTCTAAGGTGAGGTCCCAATAGGTATCCTCTTTCATGTTAATAAAATGTCACACACCCCCCTGTGCAAACAACCAACGTATATCATGCAACAATCCTAAACGGCCTAATAATTCCTCATCATAATAATGAGTTGCTACAACAATTCATTCACCCAAGGAAGTACATCTAACAACATGTTCGGAGTTTGTTAAACCAAGGGCATAAGGAATGTTACCTGGGGCCCGTGTGGTGGTGGAAGTGCAAGAGGCTCATTGAGGTCGAGATGGTGCTTGGCTAAATGTTCCTGCCTAGTTGATGCTCCTTTGCCTCGTGATGGATGCCATGGTTAAGAAATGCAAGAAAACTAAAAGAAAACCTAAAAAATAAGATGTGAGAAAGAAAAAAGAAGAATTTAAGTGAAAATTGAGGAAGAATTAGAGAAAGAAGAAGATGGTCATGGAGGATATATGAATGTGAGATAAACTTGGAGAAAAAATGGTGGAAATAGATGAAATTTGATGGAGAATGGGAAAGATTAAGAGAAAATGGAAGATTTTGAGTGAAAATGGAATGGAAATGGGAAGCAATTACGGAGAAGTAGAGGGTTTAACAATGGAGGTTTTAGAGAGAGAATGAGGGAGGTAGAGAGAGGGTGTGTCGAGGTTAAAGATAATTGTGGGGGAAAGGGAACAGTCACCACATTCAAAACCCTTAATCGCTGCTCGTAGCAGCCCATCACGGTCCGTGTGAAGCACCTCAGTTTGACCATGGTGGCTGCTGGATGCCTAGTTTTTTTAATTTTTGCTGTGTGGGTATGCTACGGGCCATACTAGGCAATAGGAGTCGTCCATGCCCATCATCTTTCTTCTTTTTTTCTTATTGTTTTTGTTATTCTTTTCCCTCTCTTCTTAATTTTTTTTAGTTTTTTTTTGTGTTCTTCCTCTCCATTTTTTTTCATGAAAAACTACCTAAAAAATGGAAATCAAAGCTATAAAAGGGCTTGGGTTGCCTCCCAAGAAGCGCTCTTTTAAGGTCAGGAGCTTAACCATACGTCTATATACACTCAAGATCGGTAAGTGTATGGACGACGACTTTGTCAACAGGGTCGCCCACAAGAGGCTGGAGCTACTATCCATTAACCTTGAATGCACCAGTGGATTCAGTCCATACATCTACTACACCGTGGGGATGAACCTTGATCACTTGAAAAGTCCCGACCACTAGGATCTCAACTTGACTGGGAATAATTTCACCTTAGAATTGAACAAAAGGACCATGTCACCTTCCTCAAATATCTTCTTCAAAAGGTGCTTATCATGCCATTTCTTGGTCCTTTCCTTGTAAATGCAGGAGCTCTCGTAAGCCTCTAATCTTAGCTCATCAAGTTCACATAATTGAAAAACCCGCTTCTCACCAGCCATGTTGAGACCAAAATTGAGTATCTTAGTTGCGCAATGGGCTTTGTGTTCTAAATCGACTGGCAAACGATAAGACTTCCTAAACACTAAGCGGTATAGGGTAGTGCCTAAAGGAGTCTTGTAGTTGGTTTGGTACGCCCAAAGAGTATCATCAAGTTTCAAAGATCAATCTTTTTGGGATCTATCCACCGCCTTTCCGAAGATAATCTTCAATTCTCGGTCAGATAACTCGACTTGCCCACTTGTGTGGGCATGATAGGCTATAGCGACTTTATGAAAGACCCCATACTTCTTCAAAAGTGACTCAAGTGGTTTGTTGCAAAAGTGAGCCCCATTGTCACTTAAAAGAGCTCTAGGTGTGCCAAATCTCGTAAAAATATGTTTCCTGAGGAACTTTATGTCAACTTTGGAATCATTGGTTGGGGTGGGAATAGCTTCCGCCCACTTAGAGACACAGTCAACAACGACGAGGATGTAGAGGTTGTTATGGGAAGGAGAAAATGGTCCCATGAAGTCAATCTCCTATATATCAAACAACTCCACCTCAAGAATGCCACTTTAAGGTATCTCATATCGCTTGGAAATGTTTCCCGTTCTTTGGCATCTATTACAAGTCATGATAAATTTCCTTGCATCTTTAAAAAGAGCGGGCCAATAGAAACCTGCTTGGAACAACCTTGCAATAGTCTTCTCCGAGCCAAAGTGTCCACCATAGGTCGAGGGTATGACAATGGTGTAGGACACTATGAACTGATCCTCTTGTAAGCATCTTCTATAAATCCCATCTCCACACAGTTTGTAGAGAAGGGGTTCCTGCCACACATAATATTTGGCGTCATAAAGGAATTTCTTCGTCTGTTGATAAGATAACCCAGGAGGTAGCATGCCACACACCTTCAAATTCACCAAGTTAGCAAACCATGGGGTGGCTTGGTGAGAAATGGCACGTAGTTGATAATCCAAGAAATAGTCATCAATTGGGAGCTCTTCACTGGGAGTGACCTCAGGGCCTAGGCGGAATAAGTGATTTGCCACCACATTCTCCATTCCAGACTTGTCTTTGATCTTTTAATCGAACTCTTGAAGGAGAAGACGCCACCGAATATGACAGGGTTTTGAGTCGATCTTCTTCATTAGGTGCTTCGGAGCGGCATGATCAGTGAAAACAATAACCTTGGTGTCTATCAAGTAAGACCGGAATTTTCCTAGGCAAATACAGCCGCTAGAAACTCCTTCTCCATCGTGGCATAATTGATTTGAGTCTCCAAAGAGTTCGGCTCTCATAGTAACCAACATATGGGTTGTTCTGCTTCCTCTAGCCTATAACTGCTCCCACCGCGTAATCAGTCGCATCATGCATCACTTCAAAAGGGAGCCCCCAATCTAGGGCTTGCATCACTGGAGTTGTGATCAATGCATCTTTTAACCTAAGAAAAGCACTCGAAAAATCTTCATTAAAATCAAAAGGCACATCTTTGATATGCGAATAGGTGAGTGGTTTTCCAATTTTTGGAAAATCTTTTATGATCCGCCAGTAAAAAAGGAAATGTCCAAGAAAATTCCTTACCCCATTTACAGAAGTTGGTGGGGTTAATTTTTCAATTGCATCCACCTTTGCCTTCTCAACCTCAATGCTCTTATTAGAGATAATATCACCTAAGACAACCCCCTCTTGTACCGTAAAATGACACTTTTTCCAATTCAAGACCAAATTTGTATCTTCACACTATTGTAAGACCTTGGCCAAATTCTTCAAGAAATGGCCAAATGTTGCACCACACACCAAAAATTCATCCATAAAAACTTCCATTATGTCCTTAATGAAATTGGAGAAAATAGCCATCATACAATGTTAGAAAGTAGCGGGTGCATTACATAGCCTAAATGTCATTCTCTTATAAGCAAATGTACCATAGGGACAAGTAAAGATGGCATTTTCTTAGTCACTAGGATGAATATGAATTTGAATGAATCCTAAATACCCATCTAAGTAACAAAAATATGAATTTATGGCCAACCGTTCAAGCATTTGGTCTATAAAGAGAAGGGGAAAATGATCCTTTCAGGTGGTTTTATTCAATTTATGATAATCAATACACATACACCATCCCCTGACAGTCCTAGTTGGAATTAGCTCATTATTTTCGTTTTTCATGATCGTCAGTCTACCTTTCTTGGGTAGTACATGGACCGGGCTGACCCACTTACTGTCAGGGATAGGGTAGATAATGTCGTCTTTAAGTACTTTCAAAATTCCCTCTTAACTACCTCTTACATATTAGGATTCAACCTTCTTTGGTGCTCAATTGAGAGCTTATGGTCATCTTCCATCAAAATAAGATGCATGCACATAGATGGGTGAATTCCTTTTAGATCATCAACAGTGTATCCTATGGCCTTGTGATGCATTCTAAGTATTCTAGGCAAAGAGCCAATTTGAGATGTACATAGATTCACTTTAACAATCACAGGATAACTAAAATTAAGCCAAAGTAACTCATACCTCAAAGAAGAAATAAGTGGTTTCAATTCTGCCCAGGGAGCGTGCTCTTTATCAGATGAAGACTTTGCATCACTTACCAAGGTTTCGACTTTAGCCAACTTGGGTACAACTTGTAGAGAGCCTTCCAAGAATTGAGGACACATTGCTACTTCGGGATTGGTATCCTTAGTAGAACTATCATTCAACCTATAATGTTCAAGAAGGTCATTAGATTCATGGTTACAAATGGTTTCCTGTACCAAACCATCAACTGCATCAATCATATGGCTTTCATCAGAAACGGAATGAAATTTAGAAGCCCTAAACAAGTTCAACTCTACATGATCATCACCCACATCAAAAGACAACTTACCATATTTAACATCAATATGACACCCGACGGTGGCTAAGAAATGCCTCCCCAGGATGATGGGGGTGTGCGTATCCTCTTCCATCTCAATTATCACAAAGTCCACTGGAACATATAAATCTCCTACCTTAAGAGGGACATCCTCTAAAATACCCGCCGGGTATTTCACGAAATGATCTGCTAATTGTTGGGAAATGGTGGTAGGTCTCGTTTCTCCTAAATCCAGCTTTTCACACAAATAAAGGGGCATCAAACTCACACTTGACCCCAAATCACACAAAGCATGTTCAATAGACATATTCCCTAACAGACAATAAATTAAGAAACTACCGAGATTCTTAAGCTTAGCGGGAAGCCTGTTTTTTATCGCGACACTACACTATTCAGCCAAGGCAAGGGTCTCATGCTCTTCTGACTTCCTTTTATTAAACAAAATCTATTTGAAAAAATTTGCATAAGAGGGCATTTGAGATAAGGCATCGGTAAATGGAATATTAATGTATGGTTTCCTTAATACCTCAAAAAACTTCCCAAACTGCAAATCAAGCTTAGCCTTAGCGATTCTTTGAGGGAATGGTAAAGGCAGAGCGTAAGGTTTTGGTAAAGTTTTCTTAGAGTCTTTAGGACCCACATTAGCATCCTTTACAGCATCATCATTATGTAAATCATTAAAAGGAATAGACACCTCTTTCTCAACAATCTCAACATTATCATCATGTCTATTATACGAAGACTTATCATTGGTTACCCCCTTAGGTCCCTCAAGTTGTTTCCCCCTTCTTAGGATCATGGCGTTGTATTGCTCCCCATGATTTGGCTCTGGTGTACTTGGGAGTCTACCTTGCGGTATAGACGAAGAGCTAGGTTGTTGGACAATTTGTGCTTCCAACATCTTGTTATGAGTAATAAGGACATCTACCTTAGAGGCCAATTGCTTTATATACTCATCTTGCTTTTGTTGTGCCAAAAGCATGCTCTCCATCATGACCTCTAGGTTGGACTTTTAGTGAGCTTGTTGGGGAAAGAGAGGTGCTTGAAATCCGGGGGTTACCTAGCATTCATTTGGGGTATTGTGGAAGGGTTAGGCCTATATGAGAAATTTAGATGAATCGTCCAACTCGGATTGTAAGTGTTAGAATAGGGGTCATTGGTCGGTCTCTGGTTGAAATTATTAATATAATTGACTTGGTCACTAATGTTTTGGGGAAAAGGACTCCCAATTTGGCAATTCTCAGTCAAATAGTCAATAGAACCACATAATTCACATGATGGGGAAAGGGCACTAGAATCCACTACATTTTCATTTAGTTGTTCCAACCTTTAAGTCATAGCATCTACTTTAGCATTAAGTAAGGTAAGTCCATCAACTTCAAGCTTTCCTGCAATCTGCTTGGGTTGGCCTCATTCGTTAGATCATTAAAAATTGTTGAGCATCTCATTCAAATTGTAGGCCTCATCTTCAGTCCTATTCATCAAAGTTCCTCCTGCTACTACATCAATAGTGGACCTTACAGGTTGGGTCACTCCATTATAGAAAGCTTGAACAATCATCCATCGTTGAAGGCCATGCTGAGGGCACAACCGCAACAAGTCTTTGAACTACTCCCAAGCCTCATAGAGTGTCTCATAATCCTTTTGGTTAGAGGTGGTGATTTGGTTCCTCAAACTTTTTGTTTTGCTTGGTGGGAAGAATTTGGCAAGGAAAGCTCTAGGAAGCTCATCCCATGTGGTAATACACCCAGGAGGCAAAGAATGAAGCCATGCCCTCGCTTTGTCCATAAGTGAAAATGGAAATAGCCACAGTCGAATGGCATCGGTAGGGACTCCATTAAGCTTCAATGTGACACACACCTCTAAAATGACGAAGAGGTGTAAGTTCAGGTCTTCTAATGGGGTGCCTCCAAATTGGGATTGTTGCACCACCGAAATAAGAGCTGGCTTGAGCTCAAAGTTGTTTGCCTCGACGTTGGAATAAGCGATGCTTGAGGTGATGCCTTGGACTCCTGGGGTAACAAAATCCATAAGGGTCCTTCTTTGCTCACCACCTCCTCCTACCACATTTGGTGTTGTCCTTCTAGCTCTACACCTTTGTGTCTTCAAGCCTTTGCTTTTTCCTCCTTAAACGGAAAGTCCTCTCATTCTCAGGATCGGGTTCATATAGAAATGAACTCTACATAAACGGGGAAAAATTCCTACAAGCACAATCACCAACACTACCAAAGGAATAAAAAAGCAAAGGAAAATAAAGTAAAACACTTAGTCAATTTCGCTAGACAAACTTAATAGTTAATAATTTGGTCCCTAACAACCGCACCAAAAACTTAACACGTCCGCAACCGCACGGGTGTCGTAATTTAGATTAAAAGATCACCCTCAGGGACCACAGTAATCTAGTGAGCTAATGTATGCTTGAAATTGCTAAGTAATCAATATTTTCAATGAGTCAACTTAATAAACTAATTATCTAATTAAATATCAATCAAAGTAAAGTATCTAGGAATTTGATTCACCAAGTAAAGATTTGGATGATAGAATTAAGCATGTACTTTTCACGAATTGAACAATTCAAGGAATTGCAATTGAATTGAATTTAATCCTTTCTTTCGAAACGAACTAAATTGCCTAGATGAATTCAACCAACACCCTCTCAAGTGTCTTTGATTTAGTCTAGGGTAAAGATTCATGAATGCTATGTCTCCTCCCAACAAGTAATTCTCTCTCGAGTTTTGCTAAATCAAGTTCTGTTAAGGCGATCTAGTAGCAACTTTCACCTTTCAGTACATCACTCAACTACCTAACATAAGCAAGCAAAATTGGGCAAATCCTACTCACAACATTCAATCTCAAGACAAAAGTAAATCGTTCCAATCATGAAATAAGCACAAGATTATAAAGATAATTGATCCAACTACAATACTATGGCTAACAAATCCATAGAATAAATAAAACTACTAAGTCATATTTCTAATTCAAATAAAACAAGAGTTCAAGAATATGTTCAAAGGAACAAAGGAAAACTTTACAGCAATGGTAGCCCTTGTATTGTGCAACAACAATCTTCAAACCTCCAAGAGCAAAGCTTCTCCCTTGAAATCCCACAAACTAATCTAAACTAAACTAAACTCGAACTAAGAGATATGTGAGGGTAGAAGTAAGATGACTTTTTTTTTTGCTGAACTCTCCTCCAAAAGGTTTGGAACAAGCCCTTATAAGCAACAAACGGAGCATCGTCAGCGGCACATTGAAGGCAGATGAACAGGCTAACAGTTATGGGCGCACCATAGTCCCTGGCAGCCACCAAGGTTGGATTGTGGCCTTGGCAGCAATCGAATTCTTATGCTCTTCTCCTACTCCATGGGCATATGGCTTGGGGTACCACTGTGGTGGGTCAATATGCACTCGAATAGGGGTCAATTATCGGGCCAAATGGTCTAAAATCCTGCAATAGTCATCAAAGAACCATGCCCAAGCATAAAGCGAGAATAGGAGTATAAATTATGACATTAAGCTCATATATTCCTGAAAAAGTGCTACAAAACGTCCCAAAAATGAAGTATATAAAAGCATTTATCAATACTAAATTGTCACATTTTGTATGCCTCTATTGCCTAATTTTTATCTCATATAATAATATAATCTTGGGAATTTTCACTGGTTTTTTTTCACGTGTTGATGATAAGATCAATCGAGCAAAAGTCACAAAAAGGAGTAAAGATGGATAACAAAAGAACGGAAATCGCAAATCAAGAAGGACAATGGGCATCGGGTTCCGGCAGCACCAATTGTCTTTAATTCTTGCAGCAAGGCAGGGAGTGGCGATCATTGGCCGTTGCCATGTTGATAGGCCATCATGCCCATCCTCACCTTCTTGCTCGCCCGATTTTCTGTTTAAATGCTGCTTCGGCTATTTCATCAGGGGGCTGGCTCGCGTGTTCTTGGATTCTCATAGGTGGTTGAAGCCACTTCCATTAAATGGCGACTAACCAAGGCTCCAGTGTCCACATTAGTGTATTTGTTTAGATTAACCTTAATGAGACTAGGATTATGTCTCCTTCCTCTAAACTGATTTAGACTATTCCCTGAACCACTATAAATAGGGAGCCACCCCTAGGCGTTAGAGGCATGAACAAGGTGTCAGCTTTGCATTAGAGAATTAGCATCATACAGTTGACATCAAATAAGTTAGAGGCATCAAAACATATCAAAATATTAGAGAGACAAGTGCATAAAAATTCAGGAGAGAAATACTCCACCTATTGGACGTAGAAAATTGGGTTAACTATTAAAAAGACATAATTCTACTGGGTTCCCAAGTATATTAGGACATTCATGTTGATGGTAAGCGCTCTAACTTTCCCTACTCTTCTATGCTATTCGTCTTTTATGATTTTTGCTACCAAATTACGAAATATGTAGTCTTTAGGTAGCTCTCCATCCAGTGTAACTTATTTACTTTACTTTTGTTTTCATTAAACTGAAGTTTGTAGCTTTTGTATGATTATATGAATGATTTTAACTAGTTCCATGGATGTATGATAGTATGATCAAGTTTTAATTTCTTGTATTGATTAGTATAGGTCGTCAATGATGATGGGGGCAGTAGTAGAGTGCACTCCATTAAATCATTGTACCTTTGCCCCCAAATCTAAATCGTCGATACCAGACCAACGAGTTAGGATGGGCCCCCACACGTACTAGGGATTGTTCGGGGCCTTTCAAAAACCCTTTTGAAGTAGCTTCAATATGTTCTTTCGGTGTCCTTATTAGTAACATCTGCTTTGAAACATGTCATGGTTTGTATGTTTTCCTAAAACCCAGAGGTGAGTTATTTGGTTACAGATTAACATTTTTTTATTACTTCGTTCAGTATCTATTAAACCATTGCTGGAGTTGGGAAAACAAGTTTAGACGGAGGCAGTGAAATCTAACTCGACTAGAATTAGGGAGTTAGCTTTGACCCAGGAACCTAGTCATGTCCCTGGATCATACCTGCAACTAGATTCTAGGTTAGGCTAAAGAGGTTGCCAGGGTCAATTCATGGAGGAATGGACTAGGCCCTGCCCAGGGAACCGCACAAGGTTTTCTGGGTAGGCCCAGGGCCCATTCTCTGTATTTAAACTTTCCACTGAGCAGGGAGTTGCTTCGCCCACTCACAACATACTTTCCTGGTCCCTACAACTTGGTAAAGCAACCAAAGCATTCTAGTCATACCATGCACCCCATAGATGATGTACAAAGCATTGGGTCGTGAGAGGGCTATTCGAAAACTAAGCTGAAACCTTTGTAACATAGAACTCTTGTTTAGGTTAGAACTCATGTATATTATTGGGAATGTAATGTGTGCTTGTCTGTTTAGCCCAAAGGACTATTTATTGATAGTGTGAGTCTTAGGATAGCCTATATTAGTGAAAATCGAGTATGGGAGTTGGATTAGGAATCAAAAAGGCTTCTAGGACCATTGTGTCCTAAAATGACTCTTGATCCAGAATCCGAAAAAGGTTCTCATTCTAGTTAAGACTTTAGAGTTCCTGTTCTAGTAAAGAAATAAGGTGATCCCAACTGGAATTCTAAACAAAACGATGAATTAATAGTTTGTGTCAAGGAGTAAAATGGGGTCCGCATCAATCCTAGGACCTAATCGAGATCCCATAGTGTCTAATTAGCGAAGTCTATTACATCACATGGATACCAGTCCAGTAAAGAATTAGAATAAAAAAGAGTACGTTTTTAGCTTGGTTGGAAGCTGATCGGGATCCAATTCGAAAGTTAGGTTAAGTCTTTGTCCTTTCAGAGTATGCATTCATGGCATAAGCTGTATTATGAGCTCTTAGTGTTAGACTCCATCAATCAACATACGCCATTGTCTTAGCACATTAGTTGTAAGATAGTTCAGGCCAAAGAGTAGTGCATCATTAGGCCTGATCACCCAAGTCCATGAGTCCATCTTGGCCCATGGTGCATAACATGACCTGTTGGACCTTAGGACACTAGTATGTCCTAGGTTGCATCCAATCATGCACTATATTCATAATGCATAAGTCTAACTAAGGCCTAGATATCTTATTCCTACATAACTGTATGGTTTAGACATCATATTCCCTTGATCTAGGATCCCTATATGAGTCCACCTAGATCAACCCATGTGCCAAGACTAGCCTATTCTAGATAAACTAAACCACAGTCATACTTAGTTCAGTATAAACCCATAATTCACCTCAGAAAGACTTGAGTCCATCTTACGTTCACAAGTAATCTCTTTAAGCCCAACTTAGGACTTAATATAGGATAAGGCCTCTATTCCAGCCTAAAACCCCATATTTAACCCCACTTTAGCCTAACCCTTCAAGCCATCAAGCAATTGTCTTATTGTCTTGAAATTACAAGTCATTGACCATTTGCTTATGCGCATATCCAACGTATTTGACCGCTCACAACATTCGATCTACCTAAACTGTCACCTTGTTGCTTAGGATAGGGAATACGAAGAAGGCATATGAGTGGAGTCTACAAACTGGGAGAGCTTTATCTCAAAAATAGTCCAAGGGAACTCCACCAACTAGGCGAAAGTCAAAATTGAAGTCGAAGGGCAATACTTCACCAATCTCGATGGCAGGAGGCAACAAATTCGTCTAACTCGTAAAGATGGTAGAAAAAATACAAACTGGACTGGAAGAGAGTCAGAAGGAGATAGAACTGCTAACCACTACACTCCAAACTCTTCTCAAGAGTGCCCTTAAAGGAAAAAAGGGGAGAAACCTTAATGGACAAGGCGAAGATGATAAGAATATTGAAGAAAAAGGGGAAAAGAGCACTCCTCAAATCGATCCACAAGTAGATTGAATAGAACAACCGCTTAAGGAATCTTCCATATTTAATAATTACTTTAATGACTATGTGGGAGTCACTTCTATCACAAAAAATAATTACCCCTAAAATTCACTAGGCTATACATGAAGTTCTATGGATTAAAAGTCCTCTCTATCGTGTGAGGATTTTTCTTATTGCAATGACAATAAAAGCAATCGACAAGGATATCTTTCACATAATATTTCCTTCGACGTTCGGCAGTTATGTGATGAGGTGTATAATACTGTAGACCCACACAACGTCACAAGCTTGGATTTTATCTTTGTAAAGAATGTCTACATCAGTATTCATACAATACTAATCTACCAATCACACTCAGAGACCTAGAGTTAACTAAGCATAAGGGAAAGAAAGCTTTTCTGACTTTCTTGCTCGATGAACGGCAAAAGTAGCCTATATGGCTAATCCACCCTCAGAGGTTGATCAAGTAACATATAGATAAAGCCTGCCATTCACACCATTTAAAAACTTCTCTTCACTAAGGAACATAGGTAAGTTGTTAGAGGAAGAATTATCTAGGGACGCACCTGTCAAGACTGGTGGCTACTGGAAGGGCAACTATTAGAATATGAACAAGAAAGACAAAGAACCCATAGGTAAGGAGGTGCATGCTCCAGATTGCTATATTGAATACATCCCTATTGGAACCATTCATGAAAGCCAACAACCTGCTTAGGTTGTATGATAATATTCATGTGTCATGCTTAGCTTATAGTCATGTGTTGAGTCTTAGGGTCAGCCAATTTTTGAATCAAAGTTTGATGTAACCTTGATTCATTAATAAAATCATCTTCTCCATCAATTCTTTTGCATATTCTTGCATCGTTATTTTCTAAAATGCTTATGTCCTATGAAATCCCAGGGTGAAAAACAAGAAAAAGATGAGAAAAAAGGAGAAGAAAAAGAACCAAAAAATGGGATAGCTTGAAAACCTCATAAGGTGAGCACAGTCAGCATAATCATGTTTGCATAGTCAGCACAATCACGTTTGCATAGCCAGCACAATCATGTCTTTCTAGTTGAGTATGCATAGTCAACGTATATATGCATCTTGAGTGTTACGTTTTTGTGCAATAGCCCAAATGTATTCGTGGTAAACTATATTACAGTACATACATAAGTCTGATAGGATAACCCTATTCATCACCCTGGAATCCACCACTGTTACTACCAAAGAGGTAGTCAGCATAATGAGATGTGAAGCCGAAATCAACTGAAGCTTGGCTCGCACCTATTGGGATGAAAACTACCCCCAAGAGCCCAAGATTGACGAGGAGGCTCCTTATGCATTGTCCGGGATGACCGATCTCCATAGATGATTTAAGGAACTGGGACTCTCTTACGCGGATGGTTGCTGAAACTCCAAAGATCAATATAACAAGGGGATAATCACACCCAAAACATGCTCCTCTTCGATTCAATCTCAAACGATCATGAGGATTGTAAGACTTCTTGCCCAAGATAAGACACTAATGATAACTTAATTACTTTCCACCAAATTCCTCTACTAGCGGCTCTTAGCCAACAAAGAATTTCATAAGAAAGACTCTAATCACCACTCTTAATTGAAGGCCTAAAGATGTAGAGATGTTTTGAGATGAGATAGCCTTTAGCCTTGCATTTCATAATTCATTTCTGGTTGAGTTTACATAGGGGTAATTGGACCTATAAAATACCTAAAATAGGGGGTGGGGGATTAGTTATTACAATAGTGCGACAAGTGTACCAATAGGGAGATTACAGATCATCGTAGAAAAATCAATCAAAGTACTGAGATAATTACAGCCAAGGTGAGCTGTGTTTTTCTAGAATTCTCCCCCTCCTTCTAGAAGGGTCTACACCTCCATTGGGGGTCTTGTCACATGGAAAATCTTCCTTGGTACTTGTAGAATAAACCCATGCTAAGTAATCTCAAAAATAACAATTGTATCCTCCTTAATGAAGGCCAAATTCGAGATAGCTACAAAACTGAAGTTTCATACAGACTCTTGATAGTTGAGTTGTTTCTCCCAATATTTGAAACCAATGTAAAATTTTAGCTCACAGAGCTAAAACTGACATCTTAGGGAATAAAAAAAAACTTAGACATCTTCAAGAATCAGAAAAACTTGTGTGTGCTTCATTTGGACTATGTTATGTAGGATTTTTAGTTGACCCAAATTCAACAAATTTTTTGACAAAAACCAACACTATATGAGTTGGGGTTTCTGTGGCTTTAAGGAATCAAAATGCAACCTAAATCGTGCTTTTATTGTGTAATCCTAAAGTTAATACCCTATGATTCCCAACGAAACATAGATTGCCCTAATGGGACATCGATTTATTAGTGAGAAGCCAAGTTGAAACCGAGTGAACTACTAGAGCAGTGACCATCTTTACCAAGGACAATTAGCTTGGATGAGGGTGTAGCCAAGGGTTGGCTTGGGGCTTGACATGTATTAAGCCCCCTCTTGAGAAGGATTTACCCTCAAATCCACGGGATTAAAATTCATCAACATTAACCTTGTATGCCTCTTACCTTTCTTAGGTTTGAAAACAGCCAAACTACTAAGCACTCCTATGCCTCATGAGCATATTAAAGATCCCGACATACTCATCACAAGATAAATCAAGTTCAATATACTCAAGAGAGGTGTCACTTTTATCACCCTCATATGGGCCTTCTCCTAACACCATTTTGATAGGCCATGGGATTTTTGGGATTGGTTCTTTTGGGATTTCATCCTCAAGCTCTTGGCGAGCTATAAGGTTTAACGGTTCCACTCCCTTACTTGTGTTTGGCTTCACCATTAGTAAGGAAATTCGAGGCTTGCTCTTCCCGTGTTTCACTCTTGTAGGGGTTTTTCCTAGTTCCCTTCCCCGATTTAGCTTTGTGAGGTTCAGGTCGAGGTAAAAAGGGGCCAATATGAGGCTTTTATCATTTTACTTGAGTGAATAAATATTAGGATACCCTCATAAATCACATGATTATCATCCAACCATGGTCGACCAAGCGACAAATGACATGCATCCATAGGGAGGACATCAATAAATACTTGACCATTATAAGGAGCAATTAAGAACATAATAAGAGCTTCTCTCAAAGCAATTACGTCATTGTTCGACCCTACCCATTGAGGAAAGTGTGAAGTAGGATGGTCCTTAGTACGGATTCGTAGCTTGTTGATAAGTGCCTTAGGGGCCACGTTAGTATAACTACCACCTTTTATCATTAAGCCAGAAATCCGCTCCAATGGTGCACCTCAAGTTGAATATTTATTTCCTTTGGCTATCATCACAATAGATCCTTGTTATCATCTTCTTCCCTTGATTCTTCCTTAATTACTCAAATGTCTTCAACGTCTTTCATGGTAAGGGCCTTTCTATTGGCATAATCAGCTTGAAAATGCCCAAAACCATGACATTAAAGCATTTCTTTCCTTCCAACCTTTCAGGTGGCTCAATAGGAATTCTCTTACCCTTGTTAGCAGCTTTGACCTGCGGGGATAAGGTTCCAACTTCCTACCTTTAAGTTACTTCTCAACTTTGATAGCTAGGTGGCACACATCATCAAAGGATAAGTAAAGTTGCAAATCCACCTTGTTAGCATTGTTAGCAGATAACCTTTTAATGAACACAACAATTTTGAGCTCAACCTCTTCATCTAATCGAACCCTTATTTGGAGTTGTTCAAACTCCCTAATATACTCTTCCAACATAAGATTCTGTTAGCTAAGAGCGATAATCTTGAGGTAGAACTCTTCTTTATAAGAGGATGGAAGGAACCTCTTGTCCATATACTTTGTGACCTCGGACCGTGTCTTGATTTTAACCTTAGCTTCTCTAGCCTGATTCTTCTTCAAATGCTCATACCAAATAGAGGCATAACATTTTAATTTGGGGATAGCTAACTTGAAGGAGTTTTCATCATTATACTCTTTAAGTTCAATGATCCTTTTAATGGCTCGTACGAAATCAAGATAGTTCTCTGGGTGGCCATTAAATTTTTGTGCCTCAACATTGAAATCCATAAGGTCATCCCTTGCATGCCTTCTTCTTCTAAGCTATCCTTCCTCAACATCAAAGTCTTCATGAGGGGAAAAGTACGCGGCGTTAACATTATAACCCCAATGGTAACGACTTCGTTGTCTGGATACATTCACTTGTTCAAGCTCTGTACGAGGTTTTTCACTTTCTTTTGTAGTTCAATAATGACCTTATCTCTCCTCATCCCATGGGATTGCTCAAGAGGAATGCTCTTAGAGTGAGAAGCATCTCCCTTATTGGCCTTAGTTGGTAGTAGTTTAGAAGGTGAAAGAAGGTAAGCGACGGAATAGGGAAAGCATGGTTGTGCTAAGGGTGGCACGGACAAGAAACTGGGGAAATGGAAAAGGCATGGTCGTGCTTAGTGGCATAGGGTGGTTGTGCCAAACCTCAGGAGAAATAATAGGAGTGCAGGAAATGTGGCACGGTCGTGCCAAGCAGCACGAGTAGGTCGTGCCAAATATCTACATGCGTGATTTTTGATGAAATTTTTATGAAAGCTTTTTTTTATAGCTTTACGGATGTATCTGGATTAAGGATTGTGTTTGGGACATAATTAAGGTTCTTTATGGACTAATGAGGGTTGATGAAGGTAGATAAATGAAGGAAAATTTTAAGGAGCCAAAGAATGGAGTTTTAGGCAAATGAAAAGTTGATGAGGTGATTGAAGTAATAAAGACTTTGAAGCAATAACCACCCAAGAGAAACTCTAGCTCTGATACCAAATTGATGAGGATGATTCCTCAAATTCCTAAGATCAACATAATAAAGGGATAATGACACCCAAAGCATGCTTCTCTTGGATTTAATCTCAAACAATGAAGAGGATTCTGAGGCTTGTGCCGAGACAAGATACTAATGATAGCTTAATGACTTTTGACAAAATTCCTCTCCTAAAGGGTCTTCATCACCAATGAAGAATTCCATAAGACTCTAATCACCACTGTTAATTTAAGAGCTAAAGATTTAGAGATTTTTGAAGAGGGGATGGCCTCCAGCCTTCCATTTCATAATTCATCTCAAGTTGAGTTCACAAGAAGGTAATGGGGGCCCTGGCACTTGTTTAATATTACTTGGTATGTGTAGAATGTCTGCATGCTAAGTAATCTCTAGGATAATAGATGCATTCTCTTCAGTTAAGGCTAAATTCTAGATCACTCCAAAACATCAATTTTGTGCAAACTGCACATATTTGGGTCATTTCTCCCAATATTTGAAACAAATGCTAAATTTTAGCTCATGGGCAAAAAATAGACATCATAGGGCATTAGAAAAACTTTAGCTCACTTCATTTGGCCTTGGTTAGGTACAATTTTAACTCGACCCAAATTCAACAAATTTTTTACGAAGACTAGCACTACATGAGTTAGAGTTTCCATCACTTTTGGGAATCAAAATGCAACCTAACTCATGATTTTAATGAATAATCACAAATTTAACGCTCTAAGCATCCTAACAAAGCATTAATTAAACATCGATTGGCTGGTGGGAAGCTGAGTTAAAGTCGAGTGAAATTGTGGAGCGATAACGATCTTAACTAAGGAAAGTTGGCTTAGACTTTGGTATGGATGAGGGTGTAGCCAAGAGTTAGTTTGCGGCTTAGTATGGATTACTTTCCCAAGGAGGACACCTCTATGTGCAAGAGGTTTGGTCATCACATGTTTGCATAGTCATCATGTCAAGATGGTCTCACTTGGGCTAGCAAGTGCACCTACATTAATGTAGAGGTATTTGGCCTATTTATTACACCGCCTTCTGCCTTGATCACTTGGAAACCCTCAATTGAAGCAGAGCGCAATCGTCCTTTACAATGACCATACTAGACAGGGCAATTAATCAACATCAAAGGTTTTCAAGATGGTGTTAACAACAATAGTAAAACACATCTATATTTTGACCCTCGCCTCAATTTAGCTCACTCAAATTGGGGGTTTTATCCTACAAGAAAGTCTTATATAAGCATCCTTATAGAAAGGACATTAGCCTAACTTCAATTTATCAAGAAACAAAGTCCAAGTGGATCTAGCCATAAAGGACACTCTATCCTTTTTATATCAACAAGAAGGTCAACATCATGCTAAGCTTCAACAAGCCTCCATTCCCTTTCGATAAATATATCTAGTGCAAGTATCTCTTGATGGGATCGATGAGAGGGATAAGCTCTTCTTAAACTCATACTATAAAACACTTAACAGTGATGAAAGTAAGAGAAAATGGGGGAGAATGAAAGATAAGGGAAAGTATGATTTAGGAGTGGATTGAGTACTCGACATGCCAAGCTATATATAGGTAAAATAAGAAGGAAAAAGCCATAGGAGGCTCTGGCTTAGTTCCCCACAATTCACTTGGGCATATTCCTTCACAATAAGCTAAAAGGTAAGCAAACAAGAAAGGTAAAACGGGGGCGAAGAAGGAGGACTCGGTCGGGCTCCCCATACCTTACATGGGCATACTCCATCTACAAAGAGCCAAACACTCAAATAAAAAGATGAAAGCAAGCAAAGAAGACAAGCTAAAGGAAACCAACCAGGATCTCTATGTGCATGAGAACTTACAACCATCAAAAGAGCACAAGCATGCAAATAAACAAAGAAAGGCCAAAGCAAGAAAGGTGGTCAACAAAACCCACTTGGGTTCCCACCATCACATGATCATGTTTTTTCTTGAAAAATACAAGAGAAGAAGAAGCTAAGGCAAAGGGGATCTAAGGAATAATCTACATCCATGAGCATTCAAGGAATGAAAGAAGGGGATACTTATGAAAGTGCTTCAAAATATTATTTAAAGCCCGTGGCTAAAATTTATAGCCCCGATATAAAAGACATTTCATAATTTGCTCGACCAATAGGAAGGTTTGCTGCTCTAGCGATGCATGAAGACAAGTTCACTTGATGAGCAAGATGGTCCGCTGATCCTGCAATACAGGAAGAAAAGTCTGTTTGACCAGTAAGAAGGTCCACTACTCCAATGATACAGGAACACAAGCTCACATATCTAATTCACTGCCCCAACAATACAGGAAGACATGCTTGTCTAATAAACAATAAGGTATTTGACTCCAATGATATAGGAAGGTAAGTTCCCCTAACCAGTAAGAACGTTCGCTACTTTAATGATGCAGGAAGACAAATTCTCATGACCAGCAACACGTTTGCTACTCCAGCGATATAGGAAGATAAGTTTACCTAACCAGTAAGAAGGTCCCATACTCTGGCGATACAGAAAGACAAGTTTAAATAGCCAGCAAGAAAGTCTGCTACTCTAACGATATAGGAGGATAAGTTTGTATAGCAAGCAAGTAGGTTTGCTACTCCGGTGATACAGGAAGATAAATTCTCCTGACTAGCAAGAAGGCTTACCTCTCCAACGATAGAGGAAGATAAGTTCTCTTGACCTGATCAGCAATAAGGTATGCTGCTCCAGCGATAAAGGAAGGCAAGTGCGCCTGAGTAGGAAGAAGGTCCACTACTCCAGTGACATAGGAAGATAAGTTTGCTTAGCCAGCAAGAACGCTCTGTACGATAGCGATTCAAGGTAATAAGTTTGCCTGACTACCAAGAAGGTTTGCTACTCCATCAATAAGGAAGTCTGCTAATATGCCAAGTCAACAATAGAAGGAATCAGGCACCATTACGAAAAAAGTAGATAGGCGCCAAGTTTTAGGACCCTTGTTGGCCAGGCTTGGATCCTACATTATCACAGCCAAACAAATATCTACGAGTGAAGACCATTACTGTGACATTTTCCTTACCCAAGGGTGGCCAAAGTGGGGATAATGTACACTCCTAAATATGGCATCTGATTTTTTAATTGCCAAAGAACAAAGATTACACCCCAACTTATGTACTTCAATAGTAATCCATGAATTTCGAGCAAAAGAGGCTAATCGAGCCCAAAAGCGCACAAAGCACTAAAAGCCCAATTAATAGTATTCGGTGCCCAGTTGAGATCCACTCAAGGTAATATCAGATTATTAATCTAGGTATTAACATTCTCCGTCGAATGAGCTTTGTAATGATATATTATGCACCAAAGTCTGATAAGCAACAAAAAAGATATAAATCGAATATTTGGGCTTACGTTGAAAATGATACCTGTTCGCTGTCCTAGGTATATCGTCTTCCACACTTATCTAAATATTATAAAATTAGCCTTATTAGAAATTAGGCATAATAATATTTTACAGCAAAAAAGATTTTCCTAAAATGGAGGTCGGAGGTGAAAGTTATGTCCAAAATAATATGGGCTATCTTCGTCCAGCCCAGGAGCCAAGTTGGATTCTTCCTATAAGAACTAGGCCATGTCCTCTAGCTGATAACTCGACTGGGATCTTCTTTGAGTCTATTTTTGCTAAATAGGATTAATTAACTAAAATTCTAGACTGATTAGTTTATCGAAGACTAATTTGTCAGAATCCTAGCTTAATTAGTGTACTAGATTGGATGAACCTTAATAAGACTAAGATTAGGTCGCCTTTCTCTAAACAGACTTCGACTATCCCCTCAAGAACTATAAAATTGGTGTCAATCAATCACAATCATACCAATTAGAGGCATCAAAACACATCAAAATATTAGAGAGAGGGGGGGATCAAAATTGGGAAGAAAAATACTCCATACATTAGAGGTAATGAATTGAGTTAACCACTAAAAAGACGTCACTCTACTAAGTTCTTTGATGAATCAGGTGGGTTATCTTGAGGGCAAAAACTCTTCTACTCTATGACTCTTTTATGATTTTTGTTGCTAAATTACGAAAGATGTAATCTTTAGGTGTCTTCCGTCTACTATGAGTTATTTACTTTACTTTTATTTGCATTGGACTAAAGTTTGTATCTTTGCATGATTATATGAATGATTTTAATTAGTTGCATGGATGAATGTTAGTTTGATTAAGTTTTAATTTCCCGTATTGATTAATAGAGGCCGTAAGTGATAACAGACGATGATGGAGTGCAGTCTACTATATAACCGTACCTTCAAGACCAAATCTAGAACCTTAGTTCTAGACCACGGAGTCATGATGGGTCCCCACACTCAGGATTGTTTGGGGCTTTTGCGAAATCCTTTTGGAGCAGCTTCAATTTGTCCCTGCGATGTCCTAAAACTCATTGGGAAATCTATTTAGTTAAAGATTAACACTATTTTAACTGCTTTATTCAGTATTTGTTCCTATATTGCTAGACTTTGGAAAACATGTTCGAACCTAGGTAGTCAAATTTGACTGAATCAAAATCAGCTGGTCAGACCTGACTTGGGAACTCATCCGGGTTCGTAGATTAGACGTGCATCATGATTCTAGGTCAGGTTGAAGAGGCTACCACGTTCCAATCATAGGGAACTGAAACTAGCCCTGCCTAAGGAACCCGGCTGGGCTCTCTGGATTCGTTGCATTACGATAACCTAAGTTTAGCCTTGCTAATTTTTGTCAAAAAAATAAAAGATGATAATAATTAAATATAATTTCTAGAAAAACATGAAGCACCTAGCAACAAGCTCGGCCATTCGTAGGGATCACAACCCCGTGGATGTGGATCCTTACAGTAGCAGATGTTAATGTTTCACATATCTGTTGCTTTATCTTATCTAGGGTCATACATTTGACGTCCCCAAAACCTATCAGTGTATGTTTTATATTTTGAGTAAGTAATGTTCAACCAAACAGGGTCAGTTCTCAACCTACTGTACCTGCAGACATCCGCATAGACCATGAGTTAACGCAATTCATTAACCGCCCATTATGCTCATCCAATGATCCATGTTAAACATACAAAATCAAATTAATACCTCTTAACCCCTATATGACCCAACCCAATCCACATGCAAGGAACGTAAAAATTCAATCACGTGCCAGTCAGGTGACACACATTGCTTATCAACATATTCCATCATCCCAAATTTCTAAGAAAAGCAACCACATCATCAAGCATCCCTAATGTTCTCACAGAGTCAGCATGCCAAAATTTTTGCTCAGTAGTCTTCCTAGTACTCAAAATTTTGTGTTTAAACTTTTGTTCTACGTTTTAACAAAATTAAACCCATAGTAATAGGAGAAAGGGTTACGGGATAGGCATCTTTGATACACTTGGTTCTTGAGGGTGCATTGGAAGAAGAAAAAGCCTTTGAGGACTTCCCATGTCAAGATGGGGCTTGGGAAGACTGTCCAACTCACTTCTTGCCCACAGTCGAGATCTATGCACAAACCAAACTTCTCTTGTTTCTAACGGCCTTTTTTAAGCTTGGTCCTATAGAGATGGAGCCAAAGAGCAATCTTTCTTTCTCTAATACCTTTACACTCAACAATGGAGGTTAGGGTTTTAGAGAGAGAAAGTGGGTGAATGGTTGGATGAAAGAAGGTGAATTTGCATCAAATTTTTGCTAAAAGTGAGAATTATGAGTGGATTTGGAGGGAATTGTGAAAAAAAATTAAAGAATTTAGGGAGGATTTGAGTGTAGAGTGAGAATGGAAGTGAGGCAAAATGAGGGGGGAATTCACATAGAGAGATAAAGAATGAAGGAAGACGAAGGAGAAATGAAGAAGAAAGAATTCTTTCTCGGGTTTAGGGCAGGTTAGATTTGCCACGGTCATGTTGACGATACGAGAGCCCCATGCCAAGTCTTTGCCTAGACATGCTGGATTTTAGGTTTGGCACGCATGTGCCTACTGGCAAGTTGTTTGCTTTTGCTTCTTGTATGGCATGACGGTGCCACTTCGCAAAGGCTCCTGGTGCCAATTTTTCTACTCAAAAAATTTCATCCTCTTATTCTTTTTTTTTCCCTATTCTCTTACCTCCTCTTGTTTTGCAATCATTTATTCAACTCTTCACTCACTCTATTTTCTTCTCTCTTGTTTTCCTTTTTCCTCATTATTTTTCCCTTTTTTACTTTCTTTTACTCATTTTCTCATTTTTTTCCTTAAATTTTCAACACCCACAACTCAAACATATTCACACTATACACTAATATATAATGATTTGAGACCTTAGCTACTCAAATGAAGGAGGTTCTTGGAGTAAAAGACACTCCAGATCCTCTTCACTAGGCATTTCTAAAAAGTGCTTCAACCTATGTCCATTAACCTTCAATGAATGGTCTTTGGTGGGGTCCTTGATTTCAATTTCCCTAAGAGGGAACACTTTCACCACAATGTAACGACCGGTCTACCTGGATCTAGGTTTCTCTGAGAATAGGTAAAGTATAGAATCATAAAATATGACTTTTTACACTTGAGACAATTCCTTCCTATTGATGTGCTTATCATGAAAGAACTTGGCTCTCTCCTTGCACAACCGTGTGTTACCATATGTCTCTCCTAATCTTTTCATGTTTATTCAAGCTCAATTTCCTCTCCTCACTAAGGACATTTAAGTCATAATTGAAGGTCCTAATTGCCTAACAATCTTGATGCTCGAGCTTAACGACTAATTGGTAGGGACCCCCATAGACCACCCTATAAGGCGACACGCCTAAGGGGGTCTTGAAGGTCATACGGTAGGCTCAAAATGCATCTATCAACTTATCCGCCCTTCCTATTCTTATTCATGGTGTTTTCAAGGATATGCTTGATTTTCTATTAGACACTTCCAATTGACCGTTCGTTTGCGGATGGTAACGGTGAATGATGGAATACCTTTTTAGTAGTGCATCAAGGGACCTACTTGCAAAATAGGTCCCTCAATCACTAATGATTACTCGAGGCATCCCATACTAGGCAAAAATATTCTCTTACACATAGTATGAGCATCCTACACTCATTTGTCCTTATGGGGATTGCCTCTAGCCACTTAGGCACATAATCCACTTACATAAGAATGTATTCATTCCTAAATAAAGTTAGGAATGGTCCTATAAAATCAAATTCCCCATACATCAAATATTTTAATAACAAAGATAGGGGGACTAGAATCATTTATGTTCTGTCTATCTTGTCTAATTGTTGGCAATCCAAGCACCTTTTACAATATTCATGGGCATCTTGGAATCGAGTCAGCCAATAGAAATTGCTTTGGAGAATTTTTGCGGTGGTTTCTCTCCCACTAAAGTGCATTCCACAAGCATGGCCATGATAAAAGGAGTTGACACTAAGGATATGGTCATCAGGCGCACATCTTCTAATGATTTCCTCTTGATAATATCCAAAAAAAATAGGGATCATCCGACATGAAAAACCTAACCATTAAAAGAAAATGTTCCCTATCATCTTTAGTTCGACCTTTGGGCATTCAGTATGTCGGAAAACCATGGCTCCACATAAGCCCCAATGAGTTGTTCATTAGGGAACCATTCACAAATAGGGGTCTCATATGCATTATCAATCACAATCCTAGAGAGATGGTCCACTACTGGGTTTTCATAACCCGTTCTATCCTTAGTCTCACAATTAAATTCTTATAATAGCGTGATCCACCTAATTAGCCGAGGCTTTGCATCTTTATTTTCCATAAGCTGTTTTAAGACAACATGGTTAGTGAAAACAATGGCATGAGACCCTATGAGGTAGGGTCGAAACTTTTTGAATCCAAAAACTACCGCTAGAAACTCCTTTTCAGTCATGGTGTAACTCACTTCCGCCTCATTGAAGGTATGCCTCGCATAGTAAATTACATAAGGTTTCTTATCAATCACATGTCCTAAAACTAACCCATCCACATAGTCCGATGCATCACATATAAGTTCAAATGATTCTGCGCAAATGGGAGGATGCAAGATGGGAGCTGTGGACAATGTCTCCTTAAGCTTAAATGCCAATTGAAGATCTTTGGAGAAGTGGAATGGCACATTCTTGCCTAGGAGCGAGGGCAACGACTTAGTGATCGTACTAAATTCCTTAATAAATCTCTGGTAGAAGCCAGCATGTCGAAGAAAAGATCTTATGTCCTTCACAAAAGTGCTAAGGGGGAGGTTTGTAATCAAATCCACGTTAGCCTTATCTAGCTCTATCCCCTTCACTTAAGATCGTATTGCCAAAGACTATTCCCCTCTTGACCATAAGATGACACTTCTCCCAATTAAGGTTCAAATGCTTATCCTCACATCTTCTTTTAAAACCTTTCCCAAGTTAGCCAAGCAATCCGTAAAAGAGCCTACATATACGAAGAAATCATCCATGAAAATCTCAAGGCATTACTCGACCAAAGGGCATCTTCCTAAAAGTCTAAGTGCCACAAGGGCACGTGGATGTCTTCCCTTAGTCTTCAGGGGCAACAAAAATTTGGATATAGTTGGAGTACACATCAAGAAAGCAATAGAAAGCCTATCCGACTAACCTGTCCAAGATTTGGTCCAAAAAGGGAAAACGAAAATGATCATTCCTAGTGGCAGAGTTCAATTTCCTAATATCAATGCATACCCTCCACCCAGATTTAGTACTTGTGGGAATGCGTTCATACTTGTCGTTCTTAATAATGCTAATATCGGTCTTTTTAGAAAGGACTCACCCACTCAGTATGCGAGATGGGTACATAAAATCGTAATCTAACCACTTTAGCATTTGTTTCCTCACTACTTCTTGAAGGATAAGGCTGAACCTTCTTTGTCTATTCTAGCAGGGCTTGGCATTGTCCTCATGGTGGATTCTATATTGCATAGTCATAGGACTAATGCCTAACATCTACCCTAGGGCCTATTTGTTTTCGCAAGTCTAGGACTTGAGCCACTTGGTCCAGATTCAAATCATTAGCAATTATCACGGGAAAAGTCTTATTCGCACCAAAGACTGCATATTTGAGTGTATTGGAAAGTTGCTATAATTCAACAAAGGAGGATGACGGCACACTAGGAGGTGCCTCATGACCTGAAGCAGGAAGAGAAGATATAGATGTAAGAATTTATGCATATAATAAGCCATCACATTGATCCTCAACTATGAATATGTCCAATTTAGGTCCATATTCCATACAAAATGACTCATGCGCACATGACATGAACTCCTCGTCATGGTCAAAGTCCACTTCCTTTAAACAAAAGTCACCCACCCAATTAATGGAAGGATGCTCAACATGATCAAACCACATGGGTTGCTTTCGAAGGTTAAACACATTTAATTATTCCATTGTCCTATTTCTAAATGTTAACTTCATTTCCCATCCTTGCAACTAATGAGAGCATCATAAGGGGCTAGGAATGCTCGACTGAGCATGACCAGTACTTCATTTTTGGGACTCACCACAACCTTGGTCTCTAACACAACAAAGTCATCTGAAAATATGAATTCCCCTACTTTGATCAACATATCCTCAACCATCCATCTAGGGAGCCTAGTGGAATGATCAACCAATTAAAGAACCACCTTTGCAGGTTGGACCTCCCCTGAGTCTAACCTTTCATACACCGTAAAGGGTACAAGCATAACACTAGCACCTAAGTTAAGAAGGGCCCAACAAATGTTGTGATTGTCACTCACAATTGAAATTGTGGGGCATCCCAAGCCCTTACACTTGAGAAGCACTTGGTTTAAAATAATTGAGCTCATATTAGAGGCCAAAAGTGCACTTTCGGGAACATTGGTGGCTCTCTTAGTGGTGCAAGTATTTAAGAAATTGGCTTAGGGGGCATTTGTTGGATCACATCAATTACAAGGATGTTGATTTTTGACTTGGGATAAGGTCTCTCTAATATTATCCGTATGAGATTGCACTTTCTTCCCATTCCATTAGTGAAGGAAAGGAGGAGGTGGCTTAGAAGCACAAGGGGACCAGGTAGGAGCATCCTTAGGAAGTGTAGAGTAATTGGTTAACTCAGTCTCCTTGTGGTTATCCACCACCTTAGAAGAATAGAATCAATTGGGGAAGGAAGCACATCACAATTCTGACGAGAGATGAGATAAGAAGATAGGGGAAGGAACTCATTCACATTGCACTCACCCACGTGGTTGTCAACCTTTTTGTCGATTGTAGAAAGATGATGTCGTTCACCTTTCTAACATCATTAGGCTCAAAAGAAGAGGAAGACCTCCCTCCTGGGTTTGCCTCTGGTTGACTACGAAAGGCACCTCTTTCCGTATTAAAATTGGCTAATTATGCAAATTTTTCGCTCCTTGTCTTCACCATTCTCTAATTCAATTCCTTAAGTTAGCTAATCATCCTCTCCAAATCATTAACTTTCTTGTTTGCTTTATGTAAATTGTTCGGACAAGTGTTTTGATTTTAACAAAGATAAGCCTTAAACACAATCACACAGTAGTGAGTCGCAACACTTGAGGGTCGATTCATAGGGATGAGTTGTAGAATTAGGTGACTCACTAACTAATCTAGTCTAACATTTGATAAAAAAAAAACACAAACTAAAAATAAGCCACCCTAAAATTTAACGCTAGTACATTGAAATTATGAACAAACTCAAGGCAAGGAAGGAACAAAGAAATCGAATTGCAAAAAAAATTCAAAAAGAAACCTATTGGCAAAGATGGAACACAGCTAAGCATGGGCAAAGTTACGAACCCCAGTAACCACACAAGCTAGAAAGCACATTAGTAAATTGAGTTGTGGAAATTCAAAAGATTACACCTAAGCAAGGAACAAGAAGAAGCATGACTGATCGAAACCCGAATCAGGATATTATCAAAAGCAAAACATGGGAAGATGTATAACTTGAATTTGTACTCAAATTCAAGGCAACTTAACCGCAATAACTTCACTTTGAATTAACTTAATAAATTCATACCTAAAGCTGAAATTTCACACTTAAAACATCCAAAATCTGAAGTCAATTATAGATGTGAAAATCTAAAAGAAAAGGCATTATAAAACCGAGAAAGGCAAGAAGAATAGAAGTATGAAACGCTAATCTTGTACTCCCTTCGTATGCTCAGTTGCTTGTTGTCCCATCTGCAACCCGAAAATAGACCTCTTCAAGCTCCCTTAAACTTGAATTAGAGCTCCACATTTTCTGCTTATAATTTGCTGAATTGATGATGGAGAAGACAATAAAAATAACTGCTATAGTTTAATTATGGTGATGATGAAGTGATTGAAGGAGGTAGAAAGAAACAAAAAATAGAGCAGAGCATGTTTTCTAGGCAATGAGAAGTGAGGAGAGAGAAAAAATTTGGGGGAAGGTGATTGTGAGATAGGTTTGGTTCAGTTTAGTAAGCAGGAGATGAAGGGGGGAGCGATGCTAGACTGGGACTGGGCAAGCGCTAACTAGGCCACATCTAGAGTTGGGCCAGCAAGAGGGAGGAGGGAAAACAAGAGTTGAAAAGAGGAGGAATAGGAGATTAGGCCACTAGGCCAAGGCAAGAACAAGCTGAAGTGAAGGGAGAGTTAAAGAGGAGCTGGGAGAATAGGGAGGGCGACAGGGCTTGGTCATGCTGCACTGCTGGGCCATCGGTTTCTTCTTTTTCCTTCTCTATTTGATACAATCACACTCCATTAGCATGCTAGTTGAGCATTTAATTCATTTCTCACAATTTTTCCATAATTCCTACAAAATAAGCAAAAAATATATTAAAATCCTAATTCAATAGCTTATTTTTGAGAATATTAAATAATAAAAGGGTATAAAATAAAATAATTTCAGGTTGAACAAATACCCTCGCACCTAAATTTTCCTCGAGTTAAGTAAAACTAAAAATCTTAGAAAAAGAAAAATAAAATCCTAAGTCACTTTCGTAGGAATCACGATTGCACATAACATACGCACGCAACAAATTATTTAAACCCCTAACTTAGCCCTAGTGGGAGGGTAAAGTCTCGTATGGGTTTGTAAAAGATATACCCACAAATTAATGAAAAAGAAAAGGAAAACAAAAGGTAAAAAATGTTTTGGGTTTTCCAAAAACTTATATATACAACACCGAGGAAAAAGATGTACGCATTCCAATCAACCACATCACTCAAGTAACCTAAGCATTAGATCACATATAAACACAATTCACATGTCAAGAAACTCTTAGTCAACACTGGTGATATCTATATACAATCTTTCACCGCACTTAAGAAACACGAGCAAGCCTGACTAGTAGAACCTTATATTAGGAATATGTGGAACTTTCCTGCTCATATTTATAAGCTATAGTAAGGGTCACTTAATTCATCCTTCAATCATACAAGCTACCGTAGACTTGCTAAGAGTCTCAATTCTCCATCTCACTCAGATGCAAAATGCAAGATGGTAATCAAGAGGAGTTTTTAGGGTTGTAGTGTGGCGAAAGGTTAAAAGGGTCGGAGATGAACAACAATTTAGGAAATGAGCAGCTAAAAGCCAAGTAGCTAATGAGCAACTCAATACTTACAACAACTATACGATACACTTATACTTTCCTAATACAAAATAAGAGCACAGCCCTCAAAAGCAACCATTGGAAACGAGTTGAAGTAATAAAGATCAAAACTAATTACACACAATGACCCATGCCAAACATCCCCGCTCACAATACTCTTTCTTTTCCAACGTTTTCCCAAGATTTTTTCAAAAAAAAATTAACTTTTTTCCATTTTTTTCACTTTTTTCATTTGTCTTTTTACTTTTTCCATTAAAAAAATGTAAGAATGGTGTGTATGAAAATAAAGAAACTCAATTTCCAAATGGCCACAATGATATACCCCTTTACCATACCAAAGGATCCAAATCAACCACCAATTATATAAATCACCCTAAAGCTACCCATCAAATATTGAAGTGTTGCTCCATTAGTCCCCAAGTAGGTATAGGAAAAAGTGTTTAGGCCAAGGTTAAATAAAAGTGTTCACAACAGAGGAAAACAGTCAAGGCTCAAAGAGTTAGCAAAGGGTAAAACATTCAAATCAAAGTGGATTTTTGGATTTGTGGTTCACAGAGACAAATGAATATCTCCATCACAGTACCATAATACACTTGCTAAATGTGATTTTAAAGAGAATCAAAGCAAGTTCTAAAGTCATAATCATAGAAGAGACACACATGGAAGAGAAATATGAGACTAAAAATGGTGAATTAAGGTGCAAAATCTTATCGTTTCATCCACCAAAGTCAACATGGCTTGCATTTGAAAAATGCTGGGGGTTAGAACTTGGCACAAACGTCAAAGTTTTGGACTGAGTCCTATCATGCACACAATATCTATATACGACATAATACAAAGGTACAAGAGAACATAGTAAATTAAAATGACTCCTATTCTCTAAGACAGCATAAAAAATCTTTTTTTATTTTCAAAATTTTTTTTAAACATGCTTTTCCTACCCCACACCTAGATCACACAATGTCCTCATCCGGAGTGAAAGGAAAAACATAAAACTAAAAAGAAAATCAAATATGGAAAAAGAAAAGAAAACCTAAAACTTTAAAAAAATAAAATAAGACTCTAAAATTTAAAAAGAAAAATAGTAACAATAGAAAACAAAACAAAACAAAAAGAAAAGATAAAGAGGAATGAGTATACCAGGTCAGGTGTAGAAGTACACTACCCTGTAGCATCCTAAAATATGTTTTGATATAGGCTCATGCATGGAGCTTCAGCCACTCCATACCAAATTGAACATTGCTAATCAAATCAAAGCCCATTAGCCAGCACAGTAGCTTATCAAACAAACAAGAACAACTGTCAATCACAATAAAACAGTAAAAATCATAAAGTCTAAGCTATAATGAGTACATTCATAACATCAATGCAACACAGTTGAGGGTCCATTTCAACTTTTCAAATTGTGGGGCCCCAACATCCAATAGATATACGAACTAAAAATTAGCCAACAAATGGTTCATCGGCTAAGAAATCTAGTCATCATGAGCATGTTGTCTAAGTAAAACAGTGGGTTCTAGGTTCATAAGTCTTTTAATTTCAATATTCTCAAGAATTAGGTCCAAATTAGTTATCGTAGGCACTAAGGCTTCATACTCTAATAATTTAGACTTGAATGACTTGAGGATAGGGTCGCTAATGATGGGGTCAAAAGTAAAGGACTCATATTCAATAGCAAAACTCACATCGAGACTCTCATTTTCATTAACACAAAGAAACAGATTCATATTTTGATCACAAAACATCATCATGAAATTCCAAAGTAGAGGGCTTAACCACCTCCTTACATGAGCCCTATAAGCAAATATCTTCTAATTTAGTAAAGTCGTGATTCTTATTGAACCCATTAGCACTCTCAGATTCACCCTTCTCAAACTCACAAGAGTGATTAAGAGGGGTAAGTGGGTCAACAAAGACTAGGACATCCTTCTTACCTCCTTAGATGTGCTAGTTTGGCGTGCAAAGTCATGAGATAGAGACATAGGAATGTCATTCTCTTGCTCTTGGTCTGGCAAAGGCATATCATCATGCAAATTAGACTAGTAAGATAAGAGGGCTCAAAATCATCAAAGACTAACTTCAGGGGTAGGAGATCCTATATTAAAGTAAGACTGATACAAACGATCATGCTCTCTGCTTTATTTAACACATCAAGAATATTTAACAATCCTCTCCTTCGTAGTCTCTATCATTTTATTAGTCATTTCATGTAATATCTTTCCTAGACTTTCACGTGTAGCATCAACATAATCATGATATGGACAATTATGAATACATGATCAGAGGAATCACAATAATCAGATAATACATGAGGCACATAAGAGTGACATGGGTGATTATAAGAGTCCCTAAAGTGTACTTGGTGCTATTGGTGGTGAGGATTTAACATTCAAAGCATACTCGTCATAAGTTAGGTAACCTAAGTTCCCTCTACGATTTTAAAACTCATAAGTAACCCAAGCTAATTTTTCAAAGAAATTACAAACCTCATCTTTACTTTTAGAAAACGATCCTTGTAAACCTCTATGACATATAAACTCAATATGACCTCGAAATTTAGCATTCAGACCCACAATGACGACCTCAGAATTTTTTCTTTGTCGAAGATTTTGATTTAATTGAGCATAATAATCCTTAAGTCTCGACAAGTAGATCCAAAATTGTTGGTGCTCAAATTGTTGAAAACTGGCATTCTTGAAACTATTTTTTCCATTTTAAGAATTTTCCATTATGTTTCAAGATTTACAATTGTTTTTCAAGTTTCTAGCTTTAAAGTAACGACTATAAGAAAACTAATTATAAACTAAAAACCATATCCTCAAATAGTTGAGCTAAAAAACAAACTAAACTAACAAAAATAAAACTATATTATCAAAACAAAAGAAAGACAAAAAAGACATAAAACACAAGAAGTGACCTAACACAAAAACAAAAAACAACCATAAACACAAAACATGAGCATTTTTTTCTGCTTCGGATTTTTCCTTTTAAACTCACAAAAACTGAAAATATCAAAACCTAAAACAAAACTAAAAAAAAATCAAACAAAAAATCAAAAATCCTAATTTAGAATACTATACACAGAAAATTCATCACAACAAAATCTGTCTAAGACTCACCCAGAAAAATTGAAACATAATCAAAAAAATCAGAAAAAACTGCACTAATATTTTTTTTTTAGTTCTACCTACTACACTATTCACAACGCTGGTGTGTTAGTTCTAATTTGGTTTTTCTTGTCAAACAGAAAATTAATCGCTTACTAATCAAAGCAAAAATTAACCAAAATGAAAATCAAAATTGAAATATAAACACTAAAAAAAATAAAAACAGAAAAAATCTAAACTAAACTAATAACAACTAAAACTGAATAAACGATCGCGAGAAACCAAAATAAAAAAATTTACAAAGAAACAAACACGACTCAATTCACTAAACCACAATGCGATTTGCAACCTAATTTCGCAAACACAATCACAATACCAAAAACTTTTGTGATTTTAATAAAGATAAGTTTTAACCGCAAGCGCATGGTAGTCAGTCGTATCACTTGAGAGTCAATCCACAGGGATGGGTTATAGAATTAGGTTACTTGCAAACCAATCTAATCTAACATTTGATTAAAAACAAACACAAATCAAAATAAACCAGCCTAAAAGTTAATACCGGTGCATTAAAACTACGAACAAATTCAAGCAAAAGAAGGAACTAAAAAATCGAATTATGAACAAATTCAAAAAGAAATTCATCACTAAAGAAGGAACAAAGCAGAGCATACGCAAATTACGAACAATTAAGTTTCAGTAACCACCAATATATTGAGCAAATTAGTAAGTTGAGTTGTGGAAATTCAATAGCCTACACCCAAGCTAGAAACAAGATTTAACACAATAGATCGAAACTCGAATCAAAATATTATCAACAACAAAACATGGGAATATATATAACTTGAATCCGAACTCAAATTCAAAGCAACCTGAGAGCAAGAACTTCACTTTGAATTGACTCTGTAAATTCATGCAAAAACTAAAATTTCTCACTTAAAACAACCAAAAGCTTAAGTTGACTGCAATTGCGAAAATCTAAAAAAAAGTGTATAAAGTTGAGAAAGATAGGAAGAACAGAAGTATGAAACCCTAAACTTCTATTCCCTCCTTATGCTCAATTGCTTGTTGTCCCATTTGTAACCCCAAAATTGACCTCTTCAAGCTCCATTAAACTTGGACTAAAGCTCCCGATTCACTGTTTACAACTGCTGGATTGACGATGGTGAACATGATGGAAATGGTTGTTGTAGTTTAACTGTAACGCCCCAAATTAAACATGTTGCACTGTTGGTATTTTTCTTAATAATTCCACAATTATAATCTAATAAACCCAATAATAGGGGCAATACCGCCGTCTAAAAGGACAAGGCTTGAAACATGAGTGCTTTAATAATACAGTTAAGCATAACCTCAACCATACAAATTCACACATGATCATCCATTCATAATCAAGTGTTAACCAATGTGAGGTTTATAAAGCATAGCAAGATAATTCACCACGTAATGTACATCCTCATACACCGAAGAATTCACAATACAGCTTTAAAGTATGCATATACCGTATCACCGCTGATTCATACAGATTTCCTTGCTCAACTTATTCTCTTCCGCTGCTTTGTTAGCATGAGGGCAATTCTCTTAGCATTTGCCTAAAAGAAAACATGAAAAACATTTCGAACTGTGAGCCGAAGCTCACTACATGCATTCCTGAATTGTTAAATGATCATTGAAATACTGATTGGGCCTGCTTTGCAATTCATTTTAAGTTAAAACAGCGAATGAGATGATTGTAAAACTGCATTGCTACTTATTATCGGATAGTGAACCCCTTAATACTGTTACGATCCATGGATAGGTATACACCTGCCAAGTCGATCGGGACCTGGCCTAAAGCCGCGAGGGTAACTGAAGGGCGAATGCCCTATAGATGATAACTGACGGGATCACTAATTAACTGATAAATCACTGTGTAAACTGATTCATTGATGTACTTACCAAAACATGATAACGTTGATAAATACACTCTGATTTCTAAAGATACAAGCAATGGACGTACCTGAAGTCTTTAAAATGATATTTCACTTGATAATTCTTATGCACAATGGAAACGATAGAGTAGGCCTCGATTCTGCTAAAGAAATATAATTATAGGTAAATGTGGTTAGTAAACCATATTCACTGAGTAAACCATATTCACTGACATAAAGGATTTAGTTAAAAAGACTCCTACAATTCCAATAATTCGATATAAGACAAGTTGAACCAAAATGATTTGAATAATAAATCAGTTAGGGTTAGTGAACTTGAAATATAACAAATTGAAACAAAATAGACCAAATGAAATTGATTGAGGTAATAATGAAAATATTTTAATTGATATAAATGAAGTATGGGTTTCTGATATTTCTGAAATAGATAATGGAAAGTGTGATGCGTCTAAAATGGATAATAAAATGGTTAATACCTCTGAAATAGGTGACAAATGGTTTAATACCATAAGGGGTGCTGTGATGTTCATCAAAGCTCATATAACACCCTAATTTGGTCCAAAGGCACTGATTTTGAGTTATTACTCTACTCACTTCCCAAATTTCATTTTCATGCTCACATAATTCGGTTTTCAAACCTAAGTTAGCTTCTATACATAATCAAACTTGTTGAAATCACTACACTATGTAATTTCCTTGCAATATCTATAATTATATAGAAACGTCTGAAAATATTTCCAAACGTCACGATTTCTAGATTCACTCATGTTACCGTTTGATGGTCTGCAATAGAAAATCCATATCTTTCACTCCCGACCTCCAAATAAGATGTAAAGCCCCAATATGCAAATATCATAATGTCCACTAAAATATTCATTCAGGAAACCAAGTATGATTCCCACAGTAAGGTCCCTAAAATTAGGGTAGAACACAAACGTGCACAATTTCAGTCCAATCTGCGCAGTCGTAGCAAAACAACCATAACTTTTTCCATAGAACTCAGATTATGGCGATTCAAAAGGAATTTAAAGTATAACTCATTGATCTATCAACACACCAAAAATCACAATTTTGCAGTGACCCAATCCTTACCAGTTTGTTTCGTAAAGTTACTGTTCCAGTTCAGTTCTCAGTTTCAATGTATTCTGCAAAGTCTTGAGTAAACTGGTAAGAAATTTGTCCACACAACTCGAAATTGAGTAATTCCAAATCCTATTGAAAGATAACTCACCAAGATATCACTACACAAAAAATCATGAATTTTGGATGTGCCAAACAGTACCAGTTTAATCCCGAAGTGGCCCCTATTTTAGGTCTATTGACAGCTTAATAATCACATCTTCGCAATCTTTTCTTCACATAACCACCCACTAAAATCATGCTTTAACTCATCCAAAACCACAATAACATTACCATAAGCATTTATGATGATAAATATTACCAAATCAAATACAATATGACCCAAATCCATCACTTCAAACTCAAACTTGCTTGATCAAGAACAAGCTCAACCTTAGCATGCTTTCATGCTTAACCAACAAATTAGCACATCAAAATAGCTCCTACTCTTATCATCATAGCGTGGTCAACAATAGAAACCAACAAAAACAGGAATCAAAATAAAAAATCAGCGTGATAGATGATGGAGTTTACTCACATTATGCTAAGAAAAAGAGGTGTGAATGATGCTTGAAGGATGAGGTGATGTGGCTGGTGGCTGGGGGATGTTGGGTGTGGCTAGCTGGTGGTGCTCCTGGTGGTGGTTGGCGACAGCAAAGGGTAGCAAGAAGGGCAGCAACCAGATGTGCACAGCAGAACAAAAAGGGAAGAAAGAGAGAAGAAGGTGCCCTGGTAAATTTGTGAGTGTGGTTTTTACTTGGATGGAAATGAAACAAACACACTTGGCTGAAATTGTTAGGCCTCCAGAAATATCTTTTGCTAACTAAAATTAGGGGTAACAATGGTAATTAGCTAAATAAAGGGATTAACAACTTGTTAGGCCGAAATCGACCTTAAATGAGCTCAGGTTTGTGAAAAAATATTAAATCAAGTGCGATTAATTAAAATAAAAATTCCGAAGTTTGAAATTAAATTTGATGTCATGAAAAATAATTTAATCTTTTAAGTCATAACTATCGAGGCCTCCTATCCAGTTTTCCGAAATTGATACAGTAAATGAAACTTGAATTGCAAAGTGGGGCCCAAAATTGAATTCTTCCAACCAAGATAATTAAATGAGATAAATAAATGAAAAAAAATTAATAATATGACTTAATTAAATAAATAAATATGTTTTAGGATTGGGCTATTACAACCTTCCCCCCTTAAAGAGTTTCGTCCTCGAATGTTATGAACTTTGTTGAAACATGCAATGTTATTTCAAATAGGCATGGGTACTTGACTCTCACTTGATCCTCAGTTTTTCACGTAGTTTCTGAGGAGGCATGATTTGCCTAAAGCAATTTGATTTAAGGTATCTACTTGATACTTAATTGGTTAATCCTGTGAGCCGATACCTGAATTGGATGCTCTTGAAATACAACACCCTCAATGACTGCAATGGAATCAAGACAGCATGGTCAGGGTCTGAAATGTACTACCTAAGTTGTAAGGTAAGGAACACAGAACATGTTATGCACATGTTTGAGTTATATAGGTAGATCTGGTAGACAAGTTATAGAATTCGACCTTTCAATGAACTGATAAGATCCAAAAGATCTTGGCCTCAATTTAGGTCGCAGTGAAACCTCCTTACACCCTTAGTTAGCGAGACTTTCGGAAAAACTTTATCATATACTGAAAATTCCAGAAATCTCCTTCTTTTGCCAACATAGCTTTTCTGTCGATTCCAATAGTATGCTTTCAAGAGTCTTCTAAAATATGTTGTCTTATTCAATGCTGAAGAAGATCTTCATGACTCAAAAGATGATTTTATTGCCAATATCTGTCGTCATCTTGTCTTGATGTCTAATGAAGGATTCTCTGCTAGTGCTATCACAACGTTGACCGCTGGAAGTTCCATACTTTCTTCAAATGCAAATGTTGGTCATAGGTACAGGCGCCAGCTTAGACAAGTTGATCCATTGATATTTTTAGATGCTTGCCCATCAGTTTCAGGATGATAAGAACTGCTAAAGTTCAATCTAGTTTCAGAGGCTCCTTGAAGTGCATGCCAAAACAGGCTTGAAATCTCTAATCTCTATCGGACGCTATATCTGAGGGAATCCCATGACAAAGTCCATTGAAATCCCAATTCCACGTGGGAATTTCTAAAGGTCTCAATTCACCTACGAGTTGCTAGTGTTCTGCCTAGGCCTTTTTGGCAATTCAGACCTTTATCCATATATTCTGCAATTTCTATTCTCATATTGTTTCACAAAAAAATATTGTCTCAGATCTCTACACATCTTGGTATCCCCTGGATGCAGCAAATAGTAAGTGTTGTGAGCCTCCTCTAAGCTTTGCTCTCTTTAGATTTTGATTTACTCTATGGAGCTCAGGATCACTATCTTCATTCACTCTAGGTCCCTCCATTAGGGAGGGTTGTAAGTAAGTGCCAGCAATTGAACATTCACGTTCTTGTGCGACGCTAATTGAATGTGCAAGTCCTCAAGCTCTCTCAAGAGATTCAGTTGAGTATTTACTACAGTGTTCAATGTAAGTTGTGTCTTCCTTTTCAGGGCATCTACCACAATATTTCTCTTTCTTGATTGACATTTGATCTGCCACAACTGATATTTCATATAGACTGAGCATCTTTTGAGAGAACATGTACTTCAAGCTTTGATGATCAGTATTGATTTTACATGGTACTCTATATAAGTCATGTCCCCAAATTTTCATGGTAAAAATTACAGCTGCTAACTCCATATCATTGGTAGGTAATCCTTCTTATAAGGCTTGAGTTGTTAGGAGGCATGAGCCACTAATTTAACTTATAGCTTTCTTCCACAAATTGGTTAGGGAGGACAATGTTTGTCAAATCCTTCCTTAACTCAATAATTCCCTACTAAACCCAAACAATTTCTATTCTCAATGCATTGGTAGATCTTCGGCACTTTGTAACTGCTTTCGCCTTTTGCAAATTGACCTTAATCTCTTCCTTTGAAACCATATGTTCCAAACATACCATTGCTTCTAATCAATACTCATGCTTCTTGTATTCGCTATGTACTTGATGTTCCCTCAAGGTGTATAACACTGTCCTCAAATGAATAATATGCTCATCCTTATCCTTGAAATATTTCAAGATATATTTTATAAATACCACCAGACTTGTCTAGATAGGGTCTGAAACTCTATTCATAAGATCTGTAAAGGTCGCGGGGCCATAGAGTAGGCTAAAAGGCATCACAGTGAATTCGTCATGTCCTATACATGGTCCGTAGTATGGTTTTGGTAATGTCTTCAGATATAAAGCTAAGTTGATGGTACTCTGACCTCAAATCAATCTTAGATCAGACTCCTCCTCCATGTAGTTGATCAAATAAGTCATCTACTTGGGGCGATAGGTATGTGTTTTTGATGGTGATCTTGTTCAGGTCTTTGAAATCAATACATAATCTTAAGGTCTAATTCTTGTTCTTTACAACCAACATTGGGGCACCCCATGGTGACACACTTGGCCTAATAAAGCCCGTCTGTAACAGCTCATCTAGTTGAATCTGTAGTTCCTTAAGCTTCATTGGGGCCATACGATTTGAGGTTTTTGAGATAGATTAGGCACCATGGACGAATTCAATCTCATAATTAATTTCTCTTGGCGGAGCTGTCCCGGTAACTTTTTCGGAAAACTTCTCTGAACTCACAAACTATAGGGATGTCGTCTGCTTTTTCTTCCTTAGGTTGAATGTTAATAACAGCACACCAATGCACAATATATGCTTGATATAAGAGCTCATTGGTTTTCATAACAGAATTGAAAGGACGAGATTTTTCCTTTCTTTGCCCATGAAACATATTTCTCTCCCTTGTTCATCTCTTAAAATAACCTTAAGGTCATCACAACCTATCTTAACCCCATAAGTACACAACCAAATCATTTCCAAAATGAAATCAAAGTCTAACGAGTCAAATTGAATTAGAACTTTAGGGAATACTATCCCAACAATAATAATTGAAACAAATTTATGAGATGTAGAACACTCAGTTCTAGAGTCATTGGATAACTTGAGTCCATTGGTTTATGCCTCCTCATTCTTAAAGTTCAATTGCATGGAAGATTGACCGGATATAAATGAATGATTCGCAACTGAATCAAACAATACACAAAATGGCTTTGAAATTGAAAAAGAGCTTCAGTAACTACTGCACCAGAGGTGATAGCCTCCCTTTTGCTCAACACATAAGCCTTCCCTACAGGTGTGGGCCTTAAAAGTGAGAGCCCTTATCTACAGCCTTCAGTTTTCAGGAAAAGGCAGCAATAAGATGCTCTGGGCTACCGCACCATGTGTATTTGTTAGTTCACACCTAGCAATCCAGAGAGACTCAAAGTGAAGTCAGGCCCTAACAGCCTATTCTTAACAGTGTTCGACGAACTATTGGTTTCATCAGTTAGATAAAATGTTCCAATGTTCACCCTTTTACCTCCAGGAACCTCTATTACAGTGAAAACTTTCTCCATTCCTCGAATATATTTTTCAGGTTCCACTGGGTCATACTTTGCACTCTAGAGTTCTTTAGTTTCAATCAGCTGAAGGCATTTTTCTAAGGGGCAGTAGCCCACGAAAATTTCTCACTAACGTAATCCAAATGCATGGCAAAGATTTTAGTTGTCAAACTTGAGCTTTATGCAAGTGATCTTCCATAGGAAACTTAGATTAAACCAGCCAAAAAGGCAGACACATTGCATTCCCCATAGCAATGGATTCCACAAGTTTGATAATAACCAACCTTTATACAAAGTGTAGTTAAGATCTACCTTCTATTCAAGCGTGCTACAAAATTATCATCTATTAACATGGGTGCAACCCAACCATAATCTAGCTACTAGTAGCAATTGGGGCCTTAAAAACAGGTAAAAATGACTAGAACTGATAAAGACGTGACATCAGAGTGAATGGTGCTGCAACTGGATGGGGAGATGATAGGAAGACTTGACGACTGAGCCCCTGGTGAAAGCGAGGATTATCCAACAGTTGATCATCCAACAAGGATAATGGTAAATGTTATGTCATCAGAAAGTGCAGTGAAATATTTTCAAGAGTAATGTCTACTTCACGGATGGAGGTGGAGTCAATGGACTGCTTGCAAGAGTTTGGGCAATTTAAGCAAGTCTTGAATTGCAATGGATTGAAGCAAAATGTATCTCTAGTGTCCTTGGTTTCTCTTATATGGAATCACCGATAATTAATATGTACCATAGAACAAGCCTCTCCAAAATCCTACAATTCAGAGCATACTACATCAAGAAACCCCATATAGCTCACTTAGATGAAATTCTTGAGTTACAGAAGGAAATATCTGCAATCAATGAGGCATATTGAAACAATTGCTACTTAGATTCGAGAAGCGCACAAAATGGCACCCATATGATGAGGAAATAGAAGCTCAAAATTGTATGTATCCACTGACTTAAACAGTCTGTACCATCAGACTTCTAGGCTGAATTTCATTGACTACTGGTCTCCAAATGTGTTACAACATGGGTCATTAGAAAGCTTACTTTATACACTTTGATATAGAATAACTAAAACATCTCTATCTAATGGAATGTATGGCTGCACGTGGACTAAACTCAGACCTTGTGCATTAGGATTCTGCCCAATTTGCAGACTTTGACTTGTCTAGTAGTTTTGAATAACCAAATGGCCTCTAATCCACTTGAAACTTGCTTCATATGAAAGATATCTCCTTAAACTTAAAGCCAGGATGGAAAATCCTTATGTAAATCATGGTGATCATGAACAAAAGTTACTTCAACGTGGGCCCTTTTGCACTGATCAAAACTGCCAAGTTGATTGAACTTGTGTATTCTGCCCATACTTAGTTTTCCCTATACATTTAATCTCAAAATGAGTCAAGGGCCTTTCATAGGACACATTTGTAACAACCCCCAACCCTATGGCTAGGAGTGTTAGTGATTTTTAAATTTCTGGGGGCGAAACGGACAGAGTTTCGCCTGCAAACTGACCATTTTCTAGGCTTAAAGCCTTACATCACATCCCCTGCATTGACTAAAAGTACGAAGGGATATAAAATCAAGCTCAACGGCTACACACCGGAGACCACAACTCTACGGGCCACATGCCCGGAGTACAAAAGTTTACATCTCAAAAATAAACAATTCTAGCTAAACGGATGTCATACCATTCACATGGGTGGCTCATATGACCATACTTACCTAAATGCATTGGAGCACCTTCAACTTGTTATTCAAAATCTCCATCAAATCTGCTGCTTGAGATCAACCTTTATATGCTTTTTGCGGATCCATCTGACGAAGAAGAATATGCGAGTAAAATATGTGTGGGATCAGCAGACATTACCAGTGCCACAAATCTCTAAGGATATCACAATAATCCTCAGTCCTCACTAACCAATTTCTTAGTATCTTAACTCCATACTCTCTATCCCATAAAGAAAATCTCAACCTGACTCTGATACCAAATCTGTAACGCCCCAAATTAAACATGTTGCACTGTTGGTATTTTTCATAATAATTCCACAATTATAATCTGATAAACCCAATGATAGGGGCATTACCGCCATCCAAAAGGACAAGGCTTGAAACATGAGTGCTATAATAATACAGTTAAGCATAACCTCAACCATACACATTCACACATAATCATCCATTCACAATCTAGTGTTAACCAATGTGAGGTTTATAAACCATAGTAAGATAATTCACCATGTAATGTACATCCTCATACACCGAAGAATTCGAAATACAGCTTTAAAATATGCATATACTGTATCACCGCTAATTCATATAGATTTCCTTGCTCAACTTATTCTCTTCCGCTGCTTTGTTAGCATGAGGGCAATTCTCTGAGCATTTGCCTAAAACAAAACAACAACAACAACAACAATAACAAACTCCCAACGTGGGTCCCGCTTTTGCGGGGTCTGGGGAGATCCAGCTGTAGGCAACCTTACCTCTACCAGTATTCCTACCCATAGACAGGTTGATTCCATAAGACCCACAAAATAGTTTTGTGAAAAAGGTTTGAAGGGAAAATGATTGTAAAAACCATTTACCGAGTAAGAGAAAGAGAAAGAGGAAGAGAAAAGGTTCCAGATAGCAAATAAAGAGAGAGCGGATGCATAGCAAATAAAGAGCGAGCGGAGCGGAGACATACCTCAACAAAACCAGGGGCGCTTGGTGCCGTCACATCCCAGAAAAGCACGACCTGCAGACAAGCAAACCGAAACCCTACCCACCCCACACCGCCTAAGCTACTGCCATCTACGGAGCTGGACCCTACAATCAGAAACCTTAATCCTGTCCTGCCACAGCCTCCTATCCTGAGTCATGTCCTCCGTGAGTCCGACAACTCTCAGATCCTCTCTAACCACTTCTTCTAGACTCTTCTTCGGTCTACCCCTCCCTCTCTTACCACCGGGGGGGTTAATTCTCTCACACCTTCTCACTGGAGCGGCCGCACTTCTCCTCTTGACGTGGTCGAACCATCTGAGCCTTGATTCCCTCATCTTCTCCTCTATTGGGGCCACTTCAGCTAAGCCCCTAAACACTTCATTTCTAATCCTGTCCAATCTTGTAGAGCCACACATCCACCTAACCATTCTCATCTCAGCTACCATCAACCTTTGGACCTGCGTCTTTTTTAAAGGCCAACACTCCGATCCATAGAGAACAGCCGGTCTAACTACCATCCGATAGACTTTGCCTTTCAAACCCATGGGCACTCTCTTGTCGCACAGCACCCGTGACGCTGCCTTCCACTTTTGCCATCCCACTCTAATCTGCTGGCTAATGTCCTCATCAATGTCCCCATTCTGCTGAATGATCGAGCCCAGATACTTGAATTTGTCGACCTTTGGTATTGCCATCCCATCCAGTACGATTTCTCCCCCCTCTTTTATCCTTCCGCTGAAACAACAGTGAAGGTGTTCCATTTTCGATCTACTCAACCAAAAGCCCCTAGCCTCCAGCGTGCGCCTCCAACTCTCCAACCTGTCATTCACCCCCTGCCTGGTGACATCGATAAGAACTAGACCTGGCAAATGGGTCATTCGGTTCGGGTACGGGTCGGGTCATATTTGGGTTTAGTGACATTTCGGGTCGTTTCGGTTTGGGTCGGGTATGCTTTGGGTCGGCTTGATTTCGGGTCAACCAATTTTTGATGAAATGCGCTCGTCTTGTCAAATCAAGCAACTTTGTTGAAAAATTCGAGTCGGGTATGGTTCAGGTCGGGTCAATTCTGGTTTCGGGTCCACTTTCGGGTGAGCATATTTCGTGTGTTGAGTCGGGTATGGGTCCGGGTCATTCGGTTCGGGTTTCGGGTCTCGGGTCAGTCTTGTCAGGTCTAATAAGAACGATGTCATCTGCAAATAACATGCACCAAGGCACCTCGTCCTAGATACCTCTAGTGAGTTCGTCCAAAACTAATGTGAAAAGAAACGGGCTTAAAGCGGATCCCTGGTGTAGGGCCAAAGTAACAGCAAAGTCATTGGAGACCCCTCCCGGAGTCCTAACCCTCATTCGCCCTCCCTCGTACATATCCTTGATAACACGAATATACGCATGCGACACCCTTTTCTCTTCCAAACACCTCCACAATACCTCCCTTGGAACTCTATCATAGGCTTTCTCCAGATCAATGAACACCACATGGAGATCCACCTTTGTGTCCCTGAACATGCCTATGAGCTCTCTGAGGAGGTAGATCGGTTCATGGTCGCTCTGCCTGGCATGAAACCAAATTGGTTTTGTGAAATCTCTACTTCCCCTCGGAGCCTTCTCTCAACCACCTTGCCTAAAACAAAACATGAAAAACATTTTGGACTGTGAGCCCAAGCTCACTACATGCATTTCTGAATTGTTAAATGATCATTGAAATAATGATTGGGCCCGCTTTGCAATTCATTTTAAGTTAAAACAATGAATGAGATGATTATAAAACTGCATTGCTAGTTATTATCTAATAGTGAACCCCTTCATACTGTTACGATCCATGGATAGGTATACATCTGCCAAGTTGATCGGGACCTGGCCTAAAGCCGCGAGGGTAACTGAAGGGCGAATGCCCTATAGATGATAACTGACGGGATCACTAATTAACTGATAAATCACTATATAAACTTATTCATTGAAGTACTTACCAAAACATGATAACGTTGATAAATACACTCTGATTTCTAAAGATACAGGCAATGGACGTACCTGAAGTCTTTAAAATGATATTTCACTTGATAATTCTTATGCACAATGGAAATGATATACCAGGCCTCGATTCTGCTAAAGAAATGTAATTATAGGTAAATGTGGCTAGTAAACCATATTCACTGAGTAAACCATATTCACTGACATAAATGATTTATTTAAAAAGACTCCTACAATTCCAATAATTCGATATAAGACAAGTTAAACAAAAATGATTTGAATAATAAATCAATTAGGGTTATTGAACTTGAAATATAACAAATTGAAACAAAATAAACCAAATGAAAATGATTTGAGGTAATAATGAAAAGATTTTAATTGATATAAATGAAGTATGGGTTTCTGATATTTCTGAAATAGATAATGGAAAGTGTGATGCGTCTGAAATGGATAATAAAATGGCTAATGCCTCTGAAATGGGTGACAAATGGTTTAATGCCATAAGGGGTGCTGTGAGGCTCATAAAAGCTCATACAACACCCTAATTTGGTGCAAAGGCACTGATTTTGAGTTATTACTCTACTCACTTCCCAAATTTGATTTTCATGCTCACTTAATTCGGTTTTCAAACCTACAAAAGCTTCTATACATAACCAAACTTGTTGAAATCACTACACTTTGTAATTTCCTTGCAATATCCATAATTAAATAGAAACGTCTGAAAATATTTCCAAATGTCACGATTTCTGGATTCACTCATGTTACCGTTTGATGGTCTGCGATAGAAAATCCATATCTTTCACTCCCGACCTCCAAATAAGATGTAAAACCCCAATATGAAAATATCATAATGTCCACAAAAACATTCATGCAGGACACCAAGTATGATTCCCACAGTAATGTCCCAAAAATTAGGGTAGAACACAAACGTGCAAAATTTCAGTCCAATATGCGCAATCATAACAAAACAACCATAACTTTTTCCGTAGAACTCGGATTAAGGCGATCCAAAAGGAATTTGAAATATAATGCATTGATCTATCAACACAACAAAAATCACAATTTTTCAGTGACCCAATCCATACCGGTTTTTCCGTAAAGTTACTGTTCCAGTTCAGTTCCCAGTTTCAATGTATTCTGCATAGTCTTGAGTAAATTGGTCATAAATTTGTCCACACAACTCAAAATTGAGTAATTCCAAATCCTATTGAAAGCTAACGCACCAATTTATCACTACACCAAAAATCATGAATTTTGGATGTGCCAAACAGTACCAATTTAATGCCGAAGTGGCCCCTACTTTTGGTCTGTTGACAGCTTAATAATCACATATTTGCAATGTTTTCTTCACATAACCACCCACTAAAATCATGCTTTAACTCATCCAAAACTATACCAACGTGACCATAATCATTTATGATGATAAATATTACCAAATCAAATACAATATGACCCATATCCATCACTTCAAACTCAAACTTGCTTGATCAAGAACAAGCTCAACCTTGGCATGCTTTCATGCTTAACCAACAAATTAGCACATCAAAATAGCTCTTACTCTTATCATCATATGTAACACCCCCAGCCCCTAGGGCCGAAAGCGTTACGTTTTCCTAACTTCTTACTTAAATTTTGGGACGAAACGGACAGAATCTCCCCTGAAAACTGAACGTTCCCAGGCTAAACGCCTTACAAAAGTCCCTGTAAATCAACGGAAGCGTAAACATTTAAAACATAACTCAACGGCCACACGCCGGAGTTTATAACTCGACGAGCCACCCGCTCGGAGTACACCAAACATAATAGATCATTAATACAGAAACAGTAAAAGATACAACTCAACGGTTCACACAACCGGAGTATGGGGTTTACATCCCAAAACACAACCAACTTCAACCAAAAGACATCTAACTGACCGGATGGTTGGCTCATACGGCCATACAGAGCGACTCATAACCAATATGCAATACATGAACTTAGAATACTGTTTACAAACGTTTACAAACTAAAAAGGGCTTTACATGACTTTAGTAAACACATAAGTTGGCACAAATGACATCTTGTAAGCAATAATCAATTCCAGCTGACTCCACTTCTTCCTGTCATAAAGAAAACCTGGGGGAAAAGGGGAAAGAATAGTGGGATGAGCAACCACACGCTCAGTGAGTGTCCCCCAATCCCCTTAAAACCAAAACCGTTGCAGGCAATAATATCTTACTAATCACATAACACGCATTCATACTATAATATCATAATAGGCATTTACGAAGTTCTTATAGAAACATCACTAACCATAAGCTTCACTTACCCACCACTTAACATATTTCTAGGCCCTTAAATAACCAAACTTCTTAACTACAGGCAATTAAACACTTAGGCAAGCAACGAGGCTAAACACATAACTCTCTTTTCATGAATATAACTCATAATGTCCCCTTAATGACATTTAGGTCACACTATAGTTATAACAATAAGCTACATGTTATAGTTTTCAACCACTTAAACATGATAGGTTCTCAGTTTCATGATAGGTTCTTAGTTTCAATAAAGGTGGCATATTAGGGACTTGCTTACATGTCATGTGATTGATCCTAAACAAAACATGGGATGCACTATCACTTATATGTTCAATAGGTACTTCAAGAAGTCACCACATGATCATCATGGAAACAAACATGGCTACTTGCTCACTTGAGAACACATGCTTTTCATCTATAATGCTTGTACACTATGAAATCGCATATTCTTTACTTTTATATGCTTGAAGTTTCGAGTATAGACATGTTCGTATGCAAACATAACTCATTCATATAGAACATGCATATGTCACACATAAGAAACTTTCTTTCTTTTGCTGAAAACACTTCATTTAGCCATTGAGGCTCTTAAAACTCTTCTGTTAGCCTTTTTAGGCTCTTAAAACTCTTCTGTTAGCCTCTTGAGGCTCTTAAAAACTCTTTTCTTTCATCTTGGTCATATAATGACCCTTTAAACTTTCTTTCTGAAATATTTCAAAAGGCAAAGTGCCAACTGCTTTTCCTATTTAATAAGAAACTACTTCTGGGCATAAGATCATGAAGTGCTGGTTGGGAGAGATCTACACTCAATCCCCTAAGCTCTTACTCCCGGGATGGCAACTAAACTTTTGGACCTTAACCCTCGTCAGGGTCTCTAGGGACTACGCCCAAGGCTATATAGAGATTCCCCCGTTCAAGCGAGTTCACTCCCTATCTGATGTCTCTATGCACTTATCTTAGCCATTTAAACTGGTCATAACGACTACTAAGTTTGCTGCCTCTCACAGCGAAATCTTTTATCATACAACTCACGCTTTTGTAAAACTCTTTAGGGATTCCCCCGTTCAAGCGAGTTCACTCCCAAAACTGCTTTCATTTACTTAAAATAGGCCATCATGCAATAATAGTTATGGCTACTATCATTTCAAAACATGAAATCTTTCTTTAAAAACTCACTCTTATGCACATAATGCAATCTAAGCATTTAAGCACATATATTACATATATCACATTTAAGCACTTCATATCAATCATATCAATTCAACACAATAAGCCACATATGGCCTCGCAATCCACACGATTGCGGTAATTCACAACCCATTCTCCCTCCTCACTTTCACCATACACACAAGACCTCAAACGCTCATGATGTTATCCTCGAACCATCCAACTACTAGCTCGTTTCATCCATTTCTTTCGCATAATAAGTTATCACAAGGACTTATTAAAAGGGGGAGGGTTAGGCTCTTACCTGTGCATACAGCACCTTTTAGCCACATATACATATACATCCTTGTTGCCTTAACTTGAAATAACGCTTAACGAACCAATTTAAACTAATCAAGGCATAATAGATCAACTAAACATGTCATCTTCATGTCATCTTCAAAATATAACCAATCAACTAAACATATATCGATTTAAAACATTTTTAGGTTGTTTCCAAATTAACTATGTCTTTATAATCTCAAAATGAATCCATTTTCATAAATCGCTAATTATTCGAATTAACGCTAAATATATTAAAACAACTTCGTTTTCGATTCTTTTAAAACCTTAGCTTACTTTAGTCATATTCAAACTAATTACGCCTTCATAACCTCAAAATTAATCCATTTTCAGGAATCGCTAGTTACTCGAATCAAGACTAAACATGTCAAAACAACTTCGTTTTCGATTCTTTTTAAACCTTAGCTTATTCTAATCAATTTCAAGCTAACTACACCTTTATAACTTCAAATTAATCTCCTTACATGCATGGTTCCTTTTATTCGCACATAATTTACATCGAATTACAAACTCAAGCATAAACTAACTCAATAACTCGAATTTGAACATGCACAACCCATTTCTTGACATTTCTAGCAAATCTAGCTAACTCTAATTCGTCATGCAACATCTAATTACCGAAAATCAGTTTCGAAATTAATATTACTTAGGAGGGAGGAACACCCACCTCGATTCCATGCTAGACACACGCAATTTAGCTTAAATCGGGGCCAATTCGAACATCAACAGCCACATACTCGTCCACTCTTCGCGTCTGACTCGACCTCGCCCAAACCCAAAACCCTAATTCGCGATTTTGTCCAATTTTCACACAATTAGTGAGGGTTTGGGATAGAGATTCAGTTTAAAGAAGGATAAAGGCTCGAAACTCACCATGCTTGTGAATTTCGTTCGAGTGTCAGCCCTAGCCGTGTTGAAAACGGCCAAACCGTGCCTGATTGTCACTCAACCACCGCGGAAAGGTGGTCGCCGGAATCATGCCCGCCGGAAACCCCAGTCGTCGACCTCTACTGTCGCTTACGCCCTCTCAATTCGTAACCTCCCTCTGTCTGTCGCGGTAGCTGCGGCTAGGGCGACCGGGTGCGAGCCAAGGTGGCGCTGCCACCACCGCCGCTAGGCTTCCCTCCCCCTCTCTCTCTCTCTTCGGTGGGTTTCACAGGGGGGTCGGGGCTGAGGGTTTCAGAACCCCCCCTCCCCCTTCGTGGCTTTTCTCAGAAAGGAAAGGGGCTTCGGCCCCTTATGCCCCTCTTCTTTTTTTTTTTGGCTTTAAAAGCTCAGTCAACTAAAACCGTTAGTCCAATCTCGAACCTCTTATTCGAAACAATCGCTCATTGATCTTTCGTTCCCAAATACATCTAGGTTTGATTAATAGACCCTAAACTAATTCTAAGGTTGAAAACCTAATCGTACTCGGGAAACGACTAAATGAATCGAATAACGACTAAATTAAACTATCGATGCAATTTAAAGGCGCAAATAGCACGAATTAACTTTAAAATCATTAATAGCTATAATAATCCCTTTTAATAAAATTATAGTTTTCAAAAGCACATCGATAATCAATTAACTCATACAGTTACTAAAAATACGATTTTATAACATAAAAAGGTAATACAAGCAACTTAGTATAAAAATAACGAAAGCGGGTCTTACATCATAGCATGATCAACAATAGAAACCAACAAAAACAAGAATCAAATTAAAAAATCAGCATGATAGATAATGGAGTTTACTCACGTTGTGCTAAGAAAAAGAGGTGTGAATGATGCTTGAAGGATGAGGTAATGTGGCTAGTGGCTGGGGGATGTTGGGTGTGGCTGGCTGGTGGTGCTCCTGGTAGTGGTTGCCGACAGCAAGGGGTAGCAAGAAGGGCAGCAACTAGACGTGCACAGCAGAACAAAATGGGAGGAAAGAGAGAAGAAGGTGCCTTGGTAATTTGTGAGTGTGGTTTTTACTTGGTTGGAAATGAAACAAACATACTTGGCTGAAATTGTCAGGCCTCTAGAAATATCTTTTGCTAACTAAAATTAGGGGTAACAATGGTAATTAGCTAAACAAAGGGATTAACAACTTGTTAGGCCGAAATCGACCTTAAATGAGCTCAGGTTTGTGAAAAATAAGTAAATCAAGTGCGATTAATTAAAAAAAAATTCCGAAATTTGAAATTAGATTTGATGTCATGAAAAATAATTTAATCTTTTAAGTCACAATTATTGAGGCCTCCTATCAAATTTTCCAAAATTGATACAGTAAATGAAACTTGAATTGCAAAGTGGAGCCCAAAATTGAATTCTCCCAACCAGGATAATTAAATGGGATAAATAAATGAAAAAAAATTAATAATATGACTTAATTAAATAAGTAAATATGTTTTAGGGTTGGGCTATTACATTAACTATGGCGATGATGACAATGATTGAAGAATATAGAAAGAAAGAAAAATAAAGGCGGGGAACGGGTTTTCTAGGCCACAAGAAGTAAGGAGAGAGAGAATTTAGGGTACGGTGGTTGTAATATGGGTTGGGCTCGAGTAGGGAAAGAAAAGGAGGGGGAAGAGACGTTGGACTGGGATTGGGTAAGCACTAACTGGATCGTGTCTAGAGTAAGGGTCGCAAGACGAAGAAGGGAAAACGAAAGCTTAGAAGATGGAGCTACAAGCTAAGGCAAGAACAACCCCGAAGTGAAGGAAGACATAAGAAGGAGCTGGGAGTAGGGCTCTCAAGCAGGTCGGGTCGGGTCGACTCATTTAATAAACAGGTCAATTTCGTGTCGGCCTTGAAAATAACTTAGATCTGCTCAACACTGAAAAATAACAAGTTTTCACACTAAACGGTCAAATCGTGTCGACTTCGTGTCAAAATCAGTCCGGTTCAGGTCGGGTTCGTGTTTCTCTCAGTAAATTCGGGTCGGATTATCGGGTTGGGTCAAACTTTGACAGCCCCAGCTGGGAGTATGAGGATGGCAACTGGGCTCAGTCATGCTGGGCCGCTAGGCCAGCAGATCCTTTTTTTTTTTCCTTCTCAATTTGATCCACTCACACTCTGTTAGTATCATATCTGAGCATTTCATTCATTTTTCTCAATTTTTCCACAATTCCCACAAAATTAGAAAAAATATGTTAAAATCCTAATTAAATCATTGATTTTTGAGCAAATATTAGATAATAAAGGGGTATAGAATACCATATTTTTAGGTTGAACAATCAGGAGAGGGAAATGATTGAGCCACATGTGGTTGAGGAGGAGGACCTTTGCGACCATTGTATGCTCCTTAGAAAGATGGCCTTCGTTATGAAGAAGATGAGGAATTTCCTTTGAAACCCCCACCTTGAGTATTGGGCACTAAAGTATTAGGCCTGGTCCATGAGAAATTGGAGTGCTTAACCCACACTGGAATGTAAGTGGGAGAGTAAGGATCAAATTTAGGCATTTGGAAAGCTGCATTCACTTGACCCTGCTCTTGTCCTGTAGCCAATTGATGAGAAAATAGGGGGTATATAGTTAGGAAATTGTTGGCGGATTGACGTTGAGAACATGAAACCATTTGGGGAGGGGAACAGTTGATCGATGTTTGGGATAACACAAAACCCTTCAACATGCTTTCTAAGTGGTGAATCTAGTGTTAATATATGTGGCGTCCTCCACCACAAGAATCCCTTCCTCTTGGCGATTGATTTTAGCACCTAAACTCTCATCACTTGTGGTTTCCGACTTCAAGATCTTTTCCGCTAGCGCTTCTACGAAATTCCATGCCTAGGTCTCACTTTTGTTTAAGAAACCTCCTTGACCCACAAACTTCACCATGGACCTTGTGGCTTGGTCAAGACCCTCATAGATTATTTGGTATAGACGCCAATGATATAGACCATGGTAAGGACATTAAGCAAGCACGCATTTAAATCTTTCAAAGAACTACCAAAATGACTTTTCTCTAGTTGCACAAAATAGTTGATTTCATTTCTTAGTTTCATAGTTTTACCATTTAGGGAATATTTTCTCTACAACACCCTCATAAACTCATCCCATGTAGAAATGGAGTTTGTTGGAAGGTTATGCATCCACTTTTTCGTCGAATCTTTCAAGGCAAAAGGAATAAAACATAACTTAACAATGTCTTGGGAAGCATTGAGGAATTGCATCATCGAGCATACCTACTCAAATTCATTTAGAAATAGGTAAGCATCATCATCTCCAGTGAATTTGGGAATCATGGAAGTGTTTTGGGTGCTAACGGAAAATCTCCCATCATCTCAGATGATGACATTTCACCCTTCTCACCCAAAAACTCCACTAATAAATTGGCGCCGTTACAGGGAATTATAACATTAGAATTGCATTTGATGTAGTCTTAATTGTTATACATAGCTTAGTTTTAGTCATTTGGAAAAAAATCCAAAAAAAAAGAAAAACTAAAAAAATGATGAATATATGCTTGGGCGTCGTTGTAGTATAGTGGTGAGTATTCCTGCATATCAAGTGGGCAACCCTGGTTCGATCCCTAGCATTGCCGCCAATTTGTTGGTGGAGTTTTGTGGTGACAAGTGTGAAATGTCGTCCTCTGAGATGATGAGAGATTTGTATAAGACTTTCTTGATTAAGATTAAGGTTTTGACCTGATTAACTAAACAAACCAATCCTAAAATGTAAACTTAATCCAACTTCACTACAAATAAGAGTTTAAAGCATAATAATAACAAGGGAAACTAACCAAGCTAACAACTAGCTAAGTACAATCAAATAACACATAAAACATAAAGAAGGGGTGATCGAGGATGTACATGGCTCGTGACTCAACATAGCACCAACACAATCCCAATGATCAGTACTACTCCTAATAAATAGCAATAAAATGAAGAGAGATGAAGTTACTCACAAATCAACCTTCATGGATGATGAAATTTGTATGATCAATGACCTTCTTATCCACATTCAATCACCACAAAAGCATAATAAACTCCCAATTTGAGCTTCTAGCATTGATTCTTAAAGCCTAAAAATAACCAACCTAATATTGTGATATTGATGATGAAGATTGAAGATGAGGGACGAAAAGAAAAGTGATTGAGTTTTGTGAGGTAGATCAAGGGCTTGAATCCTTTAGGATTGATCCCAAAATCTCCCCACAACCCCCAATAGATGAAAGCCCATATTTGTCTATGGTTTTGGTTGCTTAAAAATAGAGTAATTAAAGAGAGTAAGGATAGAGAAAGCGAGATTGTGCACTATGAAGGATAGCCATAAGAAAATTACAATAACTCAATCAAAGACCAAAATTTCTAAATTTCATTAATGGGGAGTATAGCATTTACAAACGTAAAGCTAGAGAGAAAAGTATATTGTTGAAAACTTAGAGAAACCTTAAAAAAATATCCAATCCTCTTTTATAGTCTAAACATCAATTTTTTTTAATTTAAAAAACCAATAGAGCAAGCTTTAAAGGTGGCACGGTTGTGCCACATGGCACGAGGCCCATTGCCAAAATTTTGTGCCTAAACTAGAGCTAGCTAAAAATAGGGGTGGCACAGTCCTGCCCCAAGGCATGGTGGCTATGTGCTAAATCCCTATCTACTATTCTCCTTCAATGCAACAACTTTAAGGCATGACCTAGACAGCTTGGCACTCCCTGGGCAGCTTCCTTAGCACTCCCAGTTAGCTAGGCTTCAATGTCGGTTGGTCCTTGTTCCCATAGGAAACTTTCTTTCTCTTTTATTCCTACAAAACACAAAACACTAACTAATAGTTACATTAATGGTTATTTGTGAGCTAAAGTCAAGCAAGAGGAAGGTCAAAATTGTATAAGTTGAAAACTTAATAGCAATTGAGGGAAACATCACCAAACAAGCTCTATTTTCATTCACAATGAGCAAACAAGCCCATATTTGTCTATGGTTTTGACTACTTAAAAACAGAGTACTTAAAGAGATTAAGGACAGAGAAAGTGAGACTGTGCACAATGAAGAAGAGCCACAAGAAAATTGCAATAACTCAATCAAAGACCCAAATTTCTAAATTTCATTAATGGGGAGTATAGTGTTTACAAAGGCAAAGCCAAAGAGAAAAGTATTTTGTTTAAAACTTAGATAAACCTTTAAAAAAAAATCCAATCCTCTTTTATAGTCTAAACATCAAATCTTTTTAATTTAAAAAACCAATAGACCAAACTTTAAAGGTGGCACGGTTGTGCCACATGGAACGAGGGCCATTGCCAAAATTTTGTGCCTAAACTAGAGCTAGCTAAAAATAGGGGTGGCACAGTCATGCCCCAAGGCATGGTGGTTACATGCTAAATCGTTGTCTACTATTCTCCTTCAATGCAACAGCTTCAAGGCATGACCTAGACAGGTTGGCACTCCCAATTAGCTAGGCTTCAATGTGGGTTGGTCCTTGTTCCCATAGGAAACTTTCTTTCTCTTTTATTCTTACAAAACACAAAACACTAACAAATAGTTACATTAATGGTTATTTGTGAGCTAAAGTCAAGCAAGAGGAAGGTCAAAATTGTATAAGTTGAAAACTTAATAGCAATTGAGGTAAACATCACCAAACAAGCTCTATTTTCATTCACAATGAGCAAACTTAGAGAAGATGCTTTGTGTGGGATGTTTTCTTGGAATGCATGTCAAGCCTTACTTGGTGCATCATAGCTGTTTAATTATTATGTGAATTGTGATGTACATGACTCCTACAAACACCAAGGGAAAACATTAGTATTTTCTTCTTTACACCAACCTTAAAAATATAAACCGATGGAGCGTCATGTGAAAAGACTTATATGAGTGAAACATACGATGAGAGAGCCATTAGTGAGAGCAAGCATCTAACGCCCTTACTCTTGGTTGGACCAAACAAAAGTGAGCGGGTGAACCCGTACCTCTGATGCACCAATCAACCTTGAATGATTTTGAGAATGTTCTTCCATTCTTCATTGCCCAATTTTGGGATGAAGCCTCTCATGGTGTGTTGCCCATTGAATATTGCCTTTTAGCTGTTAAAAGTGTGCTACTGCTAGACAGACATACAAATGATATGGAAATCTTTCTTGATATGAGTTCTGAGGAGTACATTGAAATTTTCAATAGCCTCACAAATATTAGAAAGATTGTTCATTCCATTATATTATCCTCTAAAGCCTTCAACAACTCCTAGATGTTCAAGAAGGGCAGCAATCTTAACACAATGAGTTTCTTAAAACTCATCAAGTGCAACAAGTTATCAAGATTGGTATTGTTAGGGTTCATGCTGAAGGATTTGAGTGTGAATCCTTTTGAGGAAAGGAAGCTTAATGTGAAATAAGAACCTAAATCATGTTCTAAAGTTAACTAGGTCTAATGGTTCATTTGTTAATGGTGGATTATATCAAATAAAGCTTCTTGCACAAGCTATTAAGAATTTAGAGTTTTGTATATTAAGGGCCTGTTTCTTCTGTGGGTAAATTGGATGGGTCAAAAGGGTGAAGTGAGTTGAAGTTGGTTGAGGTGGGTTGAGATAGGTTGAAGTTTGTATTTTTTTTTTTTTAGGTGAGTTGAAATAGATTGAAGTATGTTGAAGTGGGTTGATGTTGGTTGAAGTTACTTGAAGTTGGTATATTTTTTATGTGGTGGGTTGAAATAATGAGAATGTAATTAATGTGTGATAATTTATGAAGTTATGAAAATTTTGTGAAATTTTTATTTGTTATTTTTTATTTTTTATTTTTTTGATTTTTAGTTTTTCATTTTTCATTTTTCATTTTTTTTGTTTTTACTTTTTTAATTTTTTTTTAATTTTTTTTAATTTTTTTTAATTTTTAATTTTTAATTTTTAATTTTCTATTTTTTTAATTTTTTTAAATTTTTTTAAATTTTTTAATTTTTCTTTTTTTTTCTTTTTTTTTTCAATTTTTTGTTTTTTTGTTTTTTTTTATTTTTTTACTTTTTTTTATTTTTTTTCTTTTTTTAGTTTCTTCTTTCTTCTTTCTTCTTTCTTATTTCTAATTTTTTATTTCTTATTTTTTAAGTTTTTAATATTTAATTTTATTATTATTTTTTAAATTTTTTATTTTAAAGTATCATTTTAAATTTTTATTTTTTGTTTTTAATTTTTTAAATTTCTTAATTTTTATTTTTTATTATTATTTTTTAATTTTTTTAATTGTTAATTTTTAATTTTCAATTTTTAATTTGTAATTTTTTAAATTTTTCATCCGGAATATTTTCTCTTCCTCTTTCTCTTACTCGGTAATTGGTTTTGCAATCGTTTTCTCTATAAACCTTTTTTGCAAAATTGTTTTGTGGGTCATATGGAATCAACCTCTCTACGGGTAGGAATACCGGTAGAGTTAAGGTTGCCTACAGCTGGATCTCCCCAGATCCCTCGAAAGCAAGACCCACACTGGGAGTTTGTTGTTGTTGTTGTTGTTGTTGTAAATTTCTTATTTTACATTCTTTTACTTTATATTTTTTATTTCCTAATTTTTTTGGTTATTTTTTAATTTTTATTTTTTTTTGTGTTTTTTTTTTATTTTTTATGTTTTATGGGTTATGTTTTATTTTTTTAGTTTTTTTTTCTTTTTTATTTTCATTTATTTTTTATTTTTTCATTTTTGATGTTTATATTTCTTTATTTTTCTATTTTTTTAATTTTTTATTTTTAAATTTCATTTTTTTAAATTAATTTTTTCTTTATTATTTTTTAATTTTAGTTTTTACTTTTTATTTTTTACTTTGTACTGTTTATTTTGTTAGTTTTTTAGTTCTTTACTTTTTATTTTTTAATTTTCTATAATTTTATGTTTTTTATGTTTTTGTGTTTTTATTTTTCTATTTCTTATTTCTTATTGTTCATTTTTTAATTTCTTATTTTTTATTTTTTATTTTTTATTTTTCATTTTTTTATATTATATTTTTTATTTTTTACTTTATTTTTTATATATTTCATATTTTATTTTTCATTTTTTATTTTTTTATATTTTATTTTTTTATTTTTTATTTCTAATAAGAAATAAAAACTAAATTTGAAAAATTAGAAATTAAAAATATGAAATTAAAAAAATAAAAAATTAAAAAATATAAACATAAAAAATTAAAAAAATTAAGAAATAAATGAAAAGGAAAATTAAAAAAAATAAAATAAAGCTAAAAAAATAAAACATAAACCATAAAACATAAAAAATAAAAAATAAACTCATAAAAAATACAAATTAAAAAATAACCAAAAAAATTGGGAGGTAAAAAATAAAAAATATAAAAATATAAAATAAGAAATTTAAAAAATTACAAATTAAAAAAGAAAAAAGAAAAATAAAAAATAAAAAATAAAGAATAAAAAAAATAAAAAATAAAAAATAAGACATAAGAAATAAGAAATAAGAAATTAAAAAAATAAAAATTAAAAATTAAAAATTAAAAATAAAAAATTAAAAATAAAAAATAAAAAAATAAAAAAAATTAAAGATTAAAATCTTAAACAATAAGAAATAAAAAATAAGAAAGAAGAAAGAAGAAATTAAAAAAATTAAAAATTAAAAATAGGAAATAAAAATTAAAAATTAAAAATTAAAAATTAAAAAAATAAAAAATAAATAAATAAATAAATAAATAAATAAATAAATAAAATAAAAAAAAAGTAAAAAAAATTGAAAATTGAAAATAAGAAAAAGTAAAAATAAAAAAATAAAAATAGAAAATAAAAAAATTTAAAAATTTAAAAATTGAAAAAAATTTAAAAAAAAAAAGCAGAAAAAATTTAAAAAAATTTAAAAAAATTAAAACCAAAAAAAATGAAAAATGAAAAATAAAAAGCTAATAATTAAAAATAAAAAATAAAAAAAATAACAAATAAAAAATAACAAACAAAGATTTCACAAAATTTGGATAACTTCATAAATTATCACACATTAATTACATTATCTTTATTTTAACCCATTTCAACCCACCACATAAAAAATATACCAAATTCAACCAACTTCAACCAACATCAACCAACTTCAACCTACTTCAACCTACTTCAACCTATTTCAACTCACTTCCAAGAAAAAAATACCAACTTCAACCTACCTTAACCTACCTCAACCTACTTCAACCTATGTCACCCTTTTACCTACCCAATTTACCCACGAAAACAACAGGCCCTAAATCTCACATGATACTTTACAAATTATTAAAATTATGAAGGGGGTAGGTTGAAGTGGGTTGAAGTTGGTATTTTTTTTTTAAGTGGGTTAAAGTAAGTTGAAATAGGTTGAAGTGGGTAAAAATGGATTGAACCATGAAAAGAACAGGCCCTAACTTTGAGCTTATGTTTGGATGATCAAGTAAACTTTGAAATTATTGTTTGAGCTATGGTTGGAAATACCTAGATACCTTTTTTTCAACAAGATGTAGATTACCATCCAAGTATTAAGCGAGTTATGGCACTTAAACCAAATAAGGGTCAGTGGAGGTTTTCATATGCACTGTTTTGATGAAGAGATTAATTGGACAAAGAATGGGATGATTTAGGGGATATGATTTTTTGGGATGCCGGTGGCCATATCCAAAAACTTTCCCTAAAATATTTCTTGTAAATTCTTTCGTTTGAGATGATGGATGATACCACCAATGTAGTACATGTGCAACAAATTCCATCCTTGTATTTATCCACTGGTCATCCTTTTAATTATAGAAGAAGCTAGAATTTCATTGATTGTTTACTTGTAATTCCATTGGTTGGCACGAAGTTCGGAGAGGAGGGCACCCCCACCATCTAATAGCTTGATTCCTTGTAAAATTTTCATGTTTGTAAGATTTGGGTTTTGGAATGAAAAATGTGTTCCTTATTATCTCTCTACAAAAATCTCACTCTCTTTCTCTCTCATGGAGAGTTGTGAATGTGAGTCTTTCCATGATTTCAATGTTTAGTGCTTAAGCTTTAAAAGATTAATGGTTGGTTGACTAGTTTAGGTGGTGGCTTGGCCTTCATCTTGAACAAATCTCTTTTGATTATTGTTGATTCTTGTTTTCACAAATCAAATATTAACAAAAATTCATTTGTATAAGGGTGTATCTTGGCTTGGAGTTGTAATCTTGTTTAGAGACTTATCATCCAAGTGCCACTTCTTTGTGGGTTGTTGTTCTTTCTCATCCATTTAGGAATCTTCCTTAAGATCTTATACCTTTGTTTGACCAAAAAGGATTCTCTTATGGATCACAAACCCTAAAAATCTTTACTTAATGGAAAACCCTAGCATGCTTTAACTTGGAAGAAGATTGAATGAAATTAATGATTTGACAATCAAATTGCAATTATCACATGCAAAATGCATATTTTTGAATCCAAATTAATTACAACAATATTCAACCAGACCATGCGTAAAATACATTAAATTCAAACTCTCAAAGAATTTCTCAAAACTTCATCAAGATTTTGCATAAATTATGGCTTGAGTATTCAAGTATTTTATTGAATTTAAAAGGCCAAAGAATTCAACTGACAAAAACGAACCAATTGAGCTCTAATACCAATGAAAGGCATTAAAACATGGATTAAGCGTGCTAAGTTACCTTAACACTTGTAAATTACATTAACACTTACCATGGAAGATGATCAAATTCCTATCTTGAATCATTAATGAAGGAGCATATAACCAAATGAATGATCCCCTATAAATCCACAACCTAAGTGATGCATAGGATTTTGTTGAAACTCTATTTATTGTGTTTATCACTCACACCTGTCTTTCTATTTGATTATACCCTATTTATAACAAGGTCGCCAGTCAAAGGTTACATGGTTGTATGAGAAAATTACTGATATGTCCTTATAGCATTTTAGCCTTTTTTGTGCTAACACCCCTTACGAAAGGATTAACATCCTAAATCCAATAGAAAATATAATTAGAATTAAGCTAGAGAAGCAACAGTATCATTTAAGAGGTATAAGAGATGCCTTGGATAATATCCTTCAACAAAAATCTTGACAGATATTATTATGAATGCTAAGTCAGGTGGATACCATCACAACTAACATGAGACACGGTGTTTGGGCCTTTGGGTAAACTTGAGTTCTTTCGGCTATACATAATGTGGTTGTGTTAAAATTATACATGTTATCTCCACTACCACACATGCTCTTTTAGTCACATCTTTATCCAAACCTACAAACTAAAGCTTCAGTCAGGTTAATACAGAGCAAGAACCCAACCCCCAAAGTGATTAGGTTCATAATTCACTTGTTAGTGGTGTATTATGTCAAACAAAGCTTATAGCACAAGCAGTCCAGAAATTTTCAGTTTCATAGGTCGACTTTGAGCAAGTTTTTGGACGACCAAATAACCTCTAACATTAGTGTTTTAGTATGGTTGGATAGCCCTAGATAGCTGCATTCCAACAAGCTTTAGAACTCCTTGAAATCCAAGTATTGGGTGATTTATGGAGCTTAAACCAAGCAATGGTTGTTGTAGGTTAGGATATGCACGGTTTTGATTAAGAGCTTAATTGGATCATAAAGTGGATGACTAAAGCGTTAATATTTTATGGGAACTTAGTGGACGCCTTTAGTAAAATCTCCATTAAATATCTTCCTTATATTGCTCCCAATAGGACGGTGGCTGATGCTACCAACCATGCTGAAGTGCTGCAACCTTTTCAACCTTGTTTGGGCAACTCATCACTAGCCTAGAAGTTTCTAATTTCAATATGCTTAAAATTGTTGTCTAAATGTTATTGGCTAGAATGGAGGTTTAAACTATGTTGATCCACTCTAACCCCATATGTGGTTCATTTCTATTGGCTTAATTTTGTAGCTTGGGAAGGGAGACATTAATTCTTGTGGCTTTAAATTAGCATATTGTATTCACTTGGACAAGATAGACTTGGATTAATGATATAAGAGATTGTTGATTAGTATTTTCTCAAAATCTTAAATTTCTTTATCTCTCAAAGAAGAGTGGTTATGTTGAGTTCATCCCTTTAATTTAATCCTTAATGCCTTGGCTCTAGAGGATTACATTAAAAGAAAAGATCTCATTTAGGAAAGCAAAAATTGTCGTACATGACTTTAGATCCCGTCACTAAAGCTTTTTGCGGTAGGGAATTGCCTCGTCGTAAATGTGGCTGACACAAATGATCTTTTGTGACAACCCCATCGTAAAAGATATGACATATTTTTATGATGGGCCTTGTCTCCCGTTATAAGTATTGAAAATTTCTATGATAGACCATTTTTCCTATCATATATAAGAAATGCACGTATAACAATTTCTCCCGTCGTAATAAACTATTGATTTGAAATTATTTAGAATGTGTATGGGCAGCCCTTATGACATTATATTTGATAAATCGATGCTCCGAATAGCATGCTCCACGAAAAGAAAAAACATATACATATGTCGCATATTCCACTAAATGACAAATATTATACAAATTAAACATAAAATTAGCTAGTAAGGCATTAGGAAATAGCAAATCCCAGGAGCTCTTAGCTATAGAATGATTAGTTTCAATACAAACCCCAAACATTTCTATGCATATGAGGCTATGAAATATTAGCCTATAAACTGATCATTAGTTGCTCTACAAAACCTAAAAGTTCAAGTGTATGTGCTAGGAAGTGATAACTTCTAAACTTATTAGTTTTTATACAAGATCTCAAAAGTTCTAATGTGTAAGAGGCTTCTCTTAAAACATTATATGTGATTTCCCAAAAAAAAAAATGAACACCCCCTACATCATCTTCCAAGTCCGACCACCTACAACAAACAAGTACAAGCGAAGCCAAGATCAATCACAAGAGTTTTTACATATATTATAAATATATGCCAGAATATAGATCACTTAATGTAGTGAATGGTTTCAATCGTTAAAGATAATATGGAATTCAAATACATCAGAAACATTATGTCACAGTGTTGTTCAATGTTATGAGTCTCCCTTACCTTACCTATCAAAATTGATCCTAAATTAGAATAGATCCAAGCATTTAATAGTATATGGTTACAATCTAAATCATATGGTGATAAATCACTAAGGAAAAAGTTCCTTTGAGGAACCATAAAAACAATCTAGCATTTCAAAAAACAACCATAAGTGAAGCTTTTGTAGTCAAAGTCACAAATACAAATCAATAACAAAACAAATCATCCATAAACCATAAACATTACACACAGCAAGCCATGAATCGATTAATGCAATTTACATACAGCAAGCTATGAATCAGCATAAAAGTACGCCTACTCGAAGCTTTCATTCCAAAACTTATCAACCAGAGTGATACCATCCTCAAACCAACTGAAACTTCCACAAAGACCACAAGTGAAGCTTTCATTCCAAAGTTAAATCCCAGTCAAAATCACAAACACAAATCAACAACAAGACAAATCACGCATAAATCATATACAAACATTACACATAGTAAGCTAAGAATTAGCTATGAATCAGCCATAAAAGTGTGCTTATGAAAAGCTTTCATTCCAAAACTTAGAAATCACAGTAATACCATCTCAAACCAAGTGAAACATCGACAAAGACCCAAGTGTGTATAATAGCTGATTAGCATATACTCATAAATCATCCAAGAATCATCCATGAATCAGCCATGAATTAGCCATAAAAGTTGAGTGGCATATACTTAGAAATCACAGTGATACCATCCATGAATAGATGAGTTGCATATACTCAGAAATCACAATGATAACATCCTCATGTTTTTCTAAATACCACCAATCACAACAAAAACAGAGCCTGCATTCATGTGTATAATACCAAGGCCCTATCAAAGGAAAAAGGGAAAATTGAGCGTGGAGGAGAAGAGGATGACAAAATAAAAAAAAATAAGAGTGTAGAGAAAATCAGAATGAGGTCTCACAGTAGAAAGAAGCATAAACTAATTAAGAAAACTAACCTAAAAAAGAGAAAAACAAGCTAATGGTACATACCTGGCCGGTGTATCACATGAGACCTTTGTTAAAGAACTAATTTGGTAAGTAATTCAAGTTTATCACCTACAGTAGCAATGTCCTTGTGATGAGCATCTTCTATTTTAGCCATATCTTACTGATGACATTCTTTCATTTAAGCCATATGCATCTCATGAGCAGTTTGCATCTCCTCAGTTTTCTTTTGATGGTTTGACTCTAAAGTATCCACACGACCACCTACTGAGTTAATCTGCTCATTCTTTTCCTGAATTTCTGTCAGCGTGTTAGCTTTACTCGATTGCGGTCCCTAAGCATCTTTAGGTGTCACTCCATGCCTAAAGGAAATGACATAATCATGATCTCAGGGCCCAAAATATTTCTTAATTAGCTGAAATTGGGAGAACTCAGGATGTTTGTCAGATGTAGAGATAATCTCCTCCTATTTTTAAGAGTGAAAAATAATATTTTAACCCTAGTTAAAGTAAGAAGAATAAACATAAACCATCATATAAGGCAAGTTAAAGAGCTTATACATATTTTTCTACATCTTGGCCTTCTAACTTTCTAGTTTTTGCCTTTTGTGTGACCTTAAAGGTCTCTGTGACAGTTCGTTGCTTCCCTTCCTTGGTCCCCTTTATAAGATAAAATTCCACATGGCATGAACATATTACCTTCAATCAAATGAAACTGAATATGCTCTTACTAGTTCAGCATAGATGATATGCCTAAAGGGCTTGCTACCTGAGCGATGAGGCATCTTCAAGTTAGATCTATTCTCTAAATTTCGAGTACTCTTGATATGAATTGGCAACAAACTAAATCAAGTTGAAAGAAGCGAATGTGATGAATTTAATCAAGATATGTGAAAAAGAGATGGATTTTTAAACTAATGAAGTGAATTTACAAAGGGACAATAGTTGATAACTTGAATTTTGTTACCCAAACTTCTGGATGTGAATAGTACCCTGTAACAAGCTATTCCCAATCCTCCATAAGCATACTCCTTGGTCACTTTTTTAGAGTAGCTTGAAGACTCTTTGCTTTCCTAATGTTAGTATGTTGCACACTGCGTCGCCAACTCCTACAGACTATCCTCATATGCTTCATTACTTGAACATTGCGATTTTCAATTCCACCACCTTTAAACATTTCCTAAAGTAAAGCATATACCACATTAGATGATAGATAAAGGCTAGACACATATAAACACCAATCATAGTCCAAGTAAATTACCACTATTGTAGTGCACATGGTTTCCAGATACTCAGGTTGGATCTCATCCCAAGAATGGTCTCTGTGGGCACATCATAGGATCAGAACTTGAAAATGCTTTAGAATTATCAGCAACAACACCATTGTTGTAGAATTCCACTCCAAGCTTTCTCCATCTTACAACCTAGCAACCTCATTCACCAAATTCATGGCTCGAGTTCTAGCATTAGGATTCCTTTTTCTTTTCGTTGTTGGTGAAGATATGTCACCTTCATTTTTCCTTACACCAATAACCAAAATTACAAAATATATAAGGCAATAAATTAATAATCTTTTAAATGAAATGCGACTTCCTGTTGTTAAGTATCCCTTACCATTTGGAGTGTTGTTATTAACAATTATCTCCATCTGAGTACGAGAAAGAGCATTATTTCTAGAGAATAAGATAGCAGGCTTCATGATTGCAGCATATTTACCTTTGTCATTCATAGAACTTTTATCTTTTCCATTGTTAGATCCTTGGTCTTTGCCATTGCTACAACTAGAACCAATTGATATAAGTGGTTGTTGTGTGGTTTTCTCACCATGAACACTTTCAAAGTCACCCAGCCTGAATAGAAGTTGTAGAGTGACATGCGTAGCACTTTTCACCTTCTTAGTCACACCTCCTATTTGATCATCTTTCTCATGGCATTCAGCTACATGCATTTCCCTTGAAGGATAACAAAAATATCATAAGTCTAAGTATATTGTCAAATATAAAAGACAATTACTTTTATTTAGATCGCAACTGAATAAGAAAGCATAAATCATTTCAATTTCATTTTGTTAGGGAAAGCATAAGAATGGAGTTATATATGTGGAAGTTGTTTTAAAGAATGCCTTGGAGTAAGTGTTGATATTGGAGTGCGATTACGACCCAGTACACCTATTGCTACGAATCTTCGCTTCAAAGGTTTTCCATCTTGACATGCCATTTTACCTAAACATTTAAATACAACCAAAATCAATGAATATTGTAATCTTTAGAAGTATTGCAGTAGCTTAAATAAATCATAGAAATAAGGCAAACAACACCCAAAATGTGAACAACCAATGAAATAGCTTTGTAATACCACTTTATAGAACTTTTCTTTTTTCTTTTGTTTCACTGAATGTATATCAACCATCTCATATTCTATATCAGTCCTTCGATAAGAAGTAGAATACTTTATGTCTTCAGATGAGATGCATGTAAGCAAGTGAGTATCAAATGACTCGCTTCTTGGTAAGCTCCATTAGCCGCATATCCATCATCATTACCATCACCTTCTATGTTTCTTCCTCCCACTCTCATGTCATATACATCTCACGGTTGTGATTTCACTGTAACACGCCAACCCTTCTTTGTAATATCAGAGACATAAAAGAACTTGTGAAGCTTGGCCAGCCAATACAAATGCGTCATTTGTTTTCAAACGCCGTTTGCTATTAACAATAACAAAACCAATCTATCTTCTTTAACTCCTTTTAGCAAATCCCACCAATTACAATGAAAAAAGATGATGTGGTTTCCCCCAATATATTCGAACATCACTATATCAATTAACTCGCCATAGTACTCAATATCACCAAACCCATCACCAGCATTACCCACGACAAGGACCCCACTATTCTGTGTTGTCATGCATTTATCACGGTCTATTGTATGGACCTAAACCCATTGGTAATGTAACCACCAAATGATTTGACATACGGAGTAGGACCATGAGCTAATGGCAACATCTCATTACCATGGGCACACTTGTCTTCCGTACACAACTTTACAATCTACGAATCATATGAAATGAGTTAGACATTTTATCAATGAAATTGACCCTAATATAAGTAGTTAAACTTTATTGACTTTATTATGTAAATGTGCTCACTTTTTCTTTGAGCCATTGCACGAAATGCGTATCTTGTTCATCACCAGAAAGTTGTACTCCACTTTGTGCCACTAAGGTAGAATGCTCACTCTAAAATAAAAAGTGTGATGTTATTATTGAATGTTTAAAAAACAATGTTCAAGTTGTTATAATAAAATGATTGGATTCTTCACAGTTATTCAACGCATATATATGAGCTTGTTCCATCTTAAGTGCATCCAAATCAATATATCTTGCAACTCTTACTAGTCTTCCAGCATGTGCCAAGACAGATAGAGTTTTATCAGACTTTACACCTCCATCATAGTTCCTCTTAGCCTGTTGAATTTTTTTTAAATACTGTGCAAATATCTAGAGCATAGAGTTATGCACTCATTTGCAATATAGCCCCCAGTAATAGAACCCTCAAGGTGAGCTCTCCACAAGCAACTTATATGCATAAACACACTGTTCTCCTGAATACATCCAATGGTATTGCATGAGCCCACTAATCAAAGTCTGATTAGCTACATGGATGGCCAAATGTGATATTACATTCCAGCACGCAGGAGATAACAACTGCTCTACTTTTGATAGAGTTTTCGGCCTTTAATCTGTTCCAAGTCTTCAACTCTCAATGTCTTAGCACACAACACTTTGAAAAATGTGCATAACTCAATGAATGCTTCACTTACTTCCTTGTTTGGGATATCTGCACGTAAGATTAAAGGAAGTAATTGTTGCATGAGGGTATGACAATCATGACTCTTCAAACCTAGGATTTTAAGCTCTTTTAAATTAATGCACCAAGAGAAGCCATCTGCGAAGCCATTTGAGACCTTCACCCTTTCAAAAACTAACACAATACTTGTATCTGCTTTTGAGATAAAGTGCACGGAGTAGGAGGTAACTCAAGTTTATTCCCCTTCTGGCTATGGTGCAATTCTAATGGTCTACCCTCTATTCATGAGAAAGTTTAGAGCTTGCAAATCCAAATGAGACGTCGCATTGTCTTTGGTCTTTCCCTTCATGTGCATGATAGTCCCAAGAATGATATCACACATATTATTTTTTATGTGCATGACATCTAAATTGCGGCTCAACAAAATGGTTTCCAATAGGGTAATTTGAAATATATGCTCTTTTTATTCTAATAGTCTCCCCTTTGTTCATAAGAAAATTTCAATTTTACATGTGCAACTTTGTAGAGGGGAAATACCTTCTAGATCCTTGACTTGCTCAAGAGCATCATCCCCATATAATGGCACAGGAGCTTCTCTCATTTCTATCTCTCCAAACCAATCCTTCTTTTTCTGCCAATTGTGCTTCTTAGGAAGAAACCTTCAATGGCCCATATAAGCTTGCTTAAAAGAATTTGGCAACCTAATGGAATAAGTGAAGTTGTGACAAAAAGGCATGCCAATTTTCCTTTTATACTCCAACCAGATAATATTCCGTAAGCCGGAAAATCCTTTATTATGCTAATGAAAGGAATATGCATGTTGAAATTTTGACCTATTGACACGTCATTGGTCTTCGCACCAAACTCCCATAGTTCATTCAATTCTTCGATTAAAGGCTAGAGATAAACATCAATGGCATCTCTAAGACCATCTGGACTAGGGATGATCATAGACAAAATAAAATTTGATTGCTTCATACAAATCCAAGGGGCATGTTATATGGAGCAAGCATCACCGGCCAAATGCTATATGGGATAAGTTCATTTAAAAATTGTTGGAAACCATCAGTTGTGAGACCGAGCCTTACATTATGCGGCTCTGGAGCAATTTTCTTATGAGTCTCATCAAAGTTTTTCCATCCCTTAGCATCGGCTGGATGCCTCAAAATGCCATCCTTAACACAACATTCATGATGCCATGTCATGTGAGATGTCGTCTTTGAACAAATAAATAATCTTTGAAGCCTTGACTTCAGTGGGAAACAACGCAACTTTTTTCCTGTTACCTTTTTCACATTTTTCTTGCTCTTGGTTTCTCCACTGTGCTTAGAATCCTTCCACGTAGAGGCATGGCACCACTTACAAGCACCTAGTTTCTCATCATCCTTCCAAAATGGTATACAATCATTCACACATGCATCTATTTTGGTATAAGAAAGACCAAGATCCTTAGTGATCTTTTTTGCTTCATAATAAGAATTAGCCAACAATTAGTCCATTGGTAACAACTCATTCATTAAGAACTCCATAGCATTGTAAATGATTCATTACTCCACCTACTAAGAGATTTCATGTGAAGCAACTGAACAATTATGGACAGTTTAGAAGCTTTACACCCTTCATATAAAGGTTGTTGCAAGTCTTCTAGCAACCTATGGAATTTCTTTGCTTCATCATTGTCCTCTTTCTCAAACTCTATGCTTCTGGACGTGTCTACACGAACTCCACCCATACACAAATCATTGAATATATGAAACTTTGCCATTAACATGGCATCAATCTCATCATCTATTTTATTTTCCTTTGCCTCCATTTCATTAAACTCATCTTTGTTCCCATCATGAAACTCTAACGACTCAAACTCTAATTGATTCTTGCCTACTATTTCTCCATGATGGCACCAGAATGTATAACCCGATATGATTCCATATGCAATAAAACGATCTTCAACAGTTTCAGCTGAATATTGATGTTGTTTTTACATCTTACACAAGGACATTTGATAACCTTAATATCCTTAACCGACCAAATGCTAATGTTATGAACTCCCTAATGCCTTTCTCATACTCTTGATTAAGGTGATCATTAACAAGGCTCATCTAATGCTTGTCAGGTGCCATTGAGTAGTACATGTATATTAGGCACGAAAAATCAAGTTAGCATCTTAAAGCCACCTACTTATTGTCATATGGATACATTTGGAGAACATAATTCACAATCAAATATGATAATTAACTAATGTATTAAATTCAATGACCAACTTTCTTACGCATTAACTACAAATATGTGTCTAAAAAAATGAAAACAGCCAAATGTGCATCAATTAAACACAGGATGCCTAAGAAAGCATTTAAGTCACTTCTTGACCAAACAGAAATATACGCACAACGTCAAAGTAGATGAAAGCTAACATTAAAGCAAAGTACGGAAACCTAGCAATAGAAATATAACTTCTTTTGTTTAAAATTATCTTACCATTTCCACCACAAACTGGAGTTGATAAGCTTGAATTCTAACCTCCATTATTTATAATTTCAGGTAAATAAAGCCTTGGACTAAACAATGATTGTTGCACCATGTGTTTTCTTGTAGGTTGGGTCATAATTGCGTGTCGGTCAACAAATCGTTGAGTTACTAATTGTAACGCCCCGAGCCCTCTCGGTCGTAGGTCTTACCAATAATGGCTTCAAGGATCGTCGACTGGCCCCACAAATCACCACAAGTCTTTCCAGCGTGCTTCGTCCTCACTGACACGCTACCTGGGAAACTTCCTAGGAGGTCACCAATCCCAAGATTGCTCCCCAACAAGCACGCTTAACTGTGGAGTTCTTAAGAGTGGACTTCCTGAAAAGAAAGGTGCACCTTTGGTGATATAAGTAGTCAGTTCGATCCTTTTAAGCCACACTCGGGGTGCTAGAATCAGCCCCACTTGAAGTGCACGTCGTCCTCGTTGTGCCTTAATAACCGACCGACTTGCAAGTCCTCTTAACCTGCGATCCACACCCAGTATCTTTGCTCCGCTAGCTGACTGCCCATGGGCTCTCTGTCCACTGGCGTAGCTCACGATCGCGGGTCGGCTTTGATACCATGTGTAATGCCCCGAGTGTGGCTCAAAAGGATTGGAGTGACTACTTATATCACCAAAGGTGCACCTTTCTTTTCGGGAAGTCCACT